>JAFIRS010000617.1:0-617885 GCA_018342105.1 Gonioctena quinquepunctata
ATTTCAAACGAATTGCTATCAGGAGAGCAGAAACTCGAGGAGGTGTATATTTTGAGATATCTCCTCACGTTTCTGTGATCCTAATACAAATCTGAAAATTTTCTTTCTTGATTTGTGCGAACAAAACTTGGACTTCAAACGAATTGCTATCAGGAGAGCAGAAACTCGAGGAGGTGTATATTTTGAGATATCTCCTCACGTTTCTGTGATCCTAATACAAATCTGAAAATTTTCTTTCTTGATTTGTGCGAACAAAACTTGGGCTTCAAACGAATTGCTATCAGGAGAGCAGAAACTCGAGGAGGTGTATATTTTGAGATATCTCCTCACGTTTCTGTGATCCTAATACAAATCTGAAAATTTTCTTTCATGATTTGTGCGAACAAAACTTGGTCTTCGAACGAATTGCTATCAGGAGAGCAGAGACTCGAGGAGGTGTATATCTTGAGATATCTCCTCACGTTTCTGTGATCCTAATACAAATCTGAAAATTTTCTTTCATGATTTGTGCGAACATAACTTGGATTTCAAACGAATTGCTATCAGGAGAGCAGAAACTCGAGGAGGTGTATATTTTGAGATTTTACGATCCAGTAGCAAAAATATCCTATTGGTCAAACGAACACTAAGCAAATCATAACCTAATTATTTGTAAACCTCTTATAACATTTGTGTAATGAACGTTTTTATATCATTTTTTTTTCACCTGTAATTCAAATTATCACGTGTCCGAACTTAATAATAATCCGAATTTGCATCTATCATATCTCCTTTTGAATTTGATACTATTTCTTATAACTTCCTCCATTTTCTTATTGCCGCCTTCTGATCACTTTGATTTGATTTTTCTGCTCCCTGAAAATTGATGGAGCAAATAAAAGCATGCTTTATCTGATCTGTAGCAATTTGCTCCTGTCAAACTAACACTATTTGATGAATTGCTCGGAACAAACGAACAACCAAATATTGCTCAAATCAGATAAGAGCATCTTGAGCATGACAAACGAACAGGCAATATATGAATAGAAAGGCATTGCAGCTCTGGATTTTTTTTGAAAAAAATAAAACTATTAGTAAGAACAGTGCACTCCAGGGGAGAGCTGGAAAATAGCGCAGTAGGGAAGCTACATCCAAGAAGTCTTATAGAGAGAGACCAATGCACTCTCTCAGAAAGAGAGAGTCTCTCTCTTTCTCACTTCATTTTATGTCATTCTGCTTCCACTTGGCGCAATATTGACATACCTCCTTGCGAGAAATCCGTTCTCATCCAGCCTCTAACCGACGTAGACAAGGGGATGCAGCTTTTGACTTGCTCTAGGCAATACTGCATCCCATATTATTTTTGCAATGCACGTCCTTTCGCTCCTGAGTCGGACGCTTAACCACTGCGCCATCCCCCCCCTCCCAGACCAGGGCTCGATTGCTTTTTGATACAATCAAAACAGAACGAAAGTGCCTTCGGGTTGAACTCGTTACAAGAACGAAAAACGTCCTTAGTACAACAAAATAGTGTCTCCGAACAAATTATGTTCGAGTTACACCGTACTGCAAAGTTATTCCACATCTACACAGAAACTGGAAGCACCCAAGTAAATATCTGGGATTTTTCTTATATTTTCCTAGAAGGAAAACCGTATTTATAAGCAATGTTGAAAACTTTCCAAAAACTAACCAGCGGCCTAGTAAGTCTCCTTCTTTTCGTTTCAATAAACGACAGGTAGTTTAATGAAATCAACCTGAATTACATAACATAACCTCTATTTCCAGCGAAGTTCCTTAGTTAGATCCATTCAAACTTCTACGGCTGTTAATCATGACAGCTTGTTCGTGCACAGGGATACCCCCGAAGACAACCCCGACATTCCGTTCGAGTTTACCCCAGAGAATAAAAAGGTTCGAATAAATCACTTTCATTTGTCAAGAATTTACGAGTAAAATTTTTCCACAGAGGGCCGAAGCAATCCTTGCCATTTACCCCGATGGTCACAAGAGAGCTGCCATGATTCCTCTCTTGGACTTGGCCCAAAGACAATACGGATGGCTGCCTATATCGGCAATGCACAAAGTCGCCGAGATATTGAATTTGCCTAAAATGAGGGTCTATGAAGTGGCTACTTTCTATACCATGTTCATGAGGTGAGAATTGGAGAGGTTGCTTTCCAATTTCATTGAAATAGAAATAAAACCTTATTTTCAGGAAACCTACCGGGAAATACCACGTCCAAATATGCACCACGACTCCCTGCTGGTTGAGAGGATCTGACGAGATCCTGGACACCATAAAGAAAAACCTCAATCTTGAAGTTGGCCAGACTAGCAAAGACATGATGTGGACTCTTTCCGAAGTGGAATGCCTGGGAGCTTGCGTAAATGCCCCCATGGTGCAGATCAATGATGATTATTTCGTAAGTTGTGGTATCATGGTGGGGAAAAAGTTTGAGCAGGTGTAATTTCAGGAAGACTTGACTGTGGATGATACCAATGGAATCCTGGACGATTTGAAAGCTGGGAAGAAGCCTGCTGCAGGTCCAAGGTGAGTGCTACTGTATACTCTGTTCAGTTTTTTTAATTCACGAGATGTTAACAAACTTGGCGGTATGAAGAATCACAATTGGCGCTTTCCTTAAATATGAAATATTCTAACAATGCTTGTTAGTGTCTGGTCCTATTTTAGTCTCTGGTAGACAGTAGTTGTGACATCCATCTAGTTGTCGTGTTTACTCCTCTGTCTTCTAGTGCTCCTTTGACTGCTTCGTGTGGTGAGTTGTCAAAAGCCCCTTCTATGTCTAGAAAGGCACATACTACAGTTTCTTTACTCTCCAGTGCATCCTGGATTTCATCTGTCAATTGCACCAATGATGCTGAAGATCAATATCAATCAATCAATATCCTTCCAGGTAGTAGCCTGGAAAGTAGTATTTTCTAACAAATACTGGACCCACTACACCTATTTTCAATTTCAAAACCAATGAATTTCCAGTAGGCTTTTGAGAAATGAAAATACACTTCATGCCTCTCAATTTTGTTTCCATTTATGCACAGTGTAGCTAGTGAAAAAAATAGGTATAAATAAATAATAGTTTAAAAAAACTAAAAAACACGCTTTTATAGAAAACCAGACTTAAAAAAATAGAAAATGAGAAAAAAAATTATTTATTTATTTTAAACTCGGCCGCCATCTTGATTTTTTCAATTTTTACAAAAGAATCATATTATTCGACCCCAAAAACCCCCACATACCAATTTTGAATAGAATCAGACCATAATCACAAAACTCGGCCGCCATCTTGAATTTTTCAATTTTTACAAAAGAATCATAATATTCGACCCCAAAAACCCCCACATATCAATTTTGAATAGAATCAGACCATAGTCACAAAACTCGGCCGCCATCTTGAATTTTTCAATTTTTACAAAAGAATCATAATATTCGACCTCAAAAACCCCCACATACCAATTTTGAATAGAATCAGACCATAATCACAAAACTCGGCAGCCATTTTAAAGCCGCCATCTTGAATTTTTCAATTTTGACAAAAGAATCATAATCTCCGATCATGCAAACCCTCAGATACCAATTTTGAAGCGAATCGGACCATAATCACAAAACTCGTACGCCATATTGGAGCCGCCATTTTGTTGTTTTTTTTTTCACAAACATTTCTTAATGCATTGTCACCGGAATTATGTACACCTGCCAAATTTAAATCATTCGGACGTCTGGAAGTGGGTCAAAGTCGCGCCCAAAGGAGTCTGTTACAAACAAACAAGTGAAGCTAATATAAAGCATGTAAAAAAAACACATTTTTATTATAGGAATGGGAGGTTTGCTGCAGAGCCAATCGGTGAACCAACCTCCTTGAAGTGCGACCCTCCAGGCCCAGGGTTTGGTGTTAGAGCTGATTTGTAAATAAATTGATTTTAGGTTGAGTAAATTATTCGATATCCCGTTTCCAGAGTTTTTATTCACAGCCCCGTATGTTGTTCGATAAAAAAAATGATTGGACAACTTGTGAAAACATTCCATCGACTGATCATTCTTCATGCCGCTTCATTCGCTGTTTGTTGAAAATAAGCAATGAACGTACTTTCAAAAATGTTTATTCGTTAAATAATTCTCACATTCAACTAAAATAATAATTTTTCTCTCAAAGAGTGATGAACAAATGGGAACGTTCGCTCGAACTGGCACGGCTAAGTTTGTTCAAAACTCTTGGACCTCCGGATGAAATACTATCACTAAATTTATGTACAAACAGTAAAAACAAGAGCAAACTATATTATTTTAATCACATAAATTTATAAAAGTACTTGGATAGAAACATGCATTCAAAAGTATAGTATGAAACGGGGAAATCCCAGAAAACACCATCATCAAGTATTCTAAAAGATTCCTCCCAAACTTGTTTCGTTTACGATGAATAATATATTAACAATGAATATTTTTCAAATGATAATTTACAGTGTCGCATTAAAGATTTATCCTTGAAAATCACTGGACTCTTTAACCTCGAACTGAACGAGTCATTCCCTCAATAAAAGTATTAACGGTTCAAAAATTTCAATTATTAACCAATTACCCGGTCAACAGTTAACGAAATTGGTGCAATTTTTTTTAATAATTACATTTTACCTTTCACCGTTTAATTAAACCAAGCACTTCTGAACCAGTCAATTTGTGTCAAAACTTTATCTGGCTTATAAGTTCTCTCAAATAAGTTCTATTAAGAATAAGTTGATTTATATCAACCTCCACCAAATTTAACTGGTTACATCCTACCTTTGACTGAAGAACAATAGTTTTAAGAAACCAAAACCAACATTCTAGTGCAATTGCTTTCAAAGCTAAGTTCAGTTGAAACTTTTTCTTGATTTTTCAAAGTTAGTGCATCAAATAAGTTTTTATGAAGAATATTTTTAAACGGTTAAATCGTATCGCTAATTTATTTATTGACAAACTCATTCAACATTCTACTTAAATGGCTTTTTAAGCTGGGTTTAGCCAACATTTTCTCTTGACTTATTTTTCAAGTCAATCCATCAAATAAATTATTGTAAGAATAAGTTCATTTATGTTTACCCACATCAAGTTTAACTGGTGACATCCTATCACAGACTGCCTTCATGGAAAGTATATGGATTTGTTTGATATTAGACTCAATCAACTTTTTGTAGGCAGAACTTTTTGAAACGCCAAGAGAAGCAGCATTTTTGTCCCTTAATTATTTTTCCAAGTCAATTTCGTTTATACCCCTGGTTAAATGTCAGATCAATAACGGGTTAACAAAAAACTGCCGGAATTTTACCAGTTATGTCTTACTTCTAACCTCTGCAGAAAGTTTTAACAAGCTGAGTTCAGTCAAAACTTTCTCTGACTTTTTCTAAGTTAATGTATCCCTCGAATTAGTTCTGGTAAGACTAAGTTAATTTACCCCAAGTTTAACCGGTTACATCCTACCTTCGACTGCTAAAAAACCTTTTTAACAAAGCAAGGCCAACATTTTAGTGAAATTGCCCTTAAAGATGACCTTAGTCAAAACTTTCTCATGACTTGTTTTTCAAGGTAAATTATCAAAAATTAACCCCCTAAAATTTTTGTTTACCCAAAATTTTCTGTTGACTAATTTTTAAGGTAAATAACTTCTTGTAGGAATAAGTGAATTTATGTTGATCCGGTTATATCCTACCTTTGACTGCTAAAAAAACGTGTTTAAAATCCAACATTCTGGTAAAATTGCTTCTATGGAGTAAATGTCACATAACCTGTTAATACGCGGTATATACCATTAATAAAGAATGTAAATGTAGGTATCCAAAAATTAACCGGTCAAATTAAAATGTTGATCTAAATATCTGAGTTAAATTATACCAGTATTTAATACCCTCAACTGTTAACCAGGAAACTAGCTGTGATCAACACTAGTCGAACTATTATCCACTAGTTGAGGCATTGTCGAAAAGTTGCCGAAAAAAATGTTTTAACCGGCTAAATTTCAAATGTTAATTTTCAAGCGGAATAACACTCGACCTCAACTGTTCTTAACCGGTTATGTGGAGACAAAAAATTTGACCGGTCATTCTTTAACCAATTTTGAAAACCCAACAAAGTTATGCTAACAATTATTTCGAATCGTGATTTTCAAGGAAATATCTCTCGACATCTCAGCTGCAATCCTGTCAGACTTAGCGAGAAACGCAGCTCATAAGTTGACAAAAAAAATATTGCTATTTACACAGTACCCGTCGAAAATTCAGTCGATCTTAACGGTGGAATATATTTTCCTGACGAATATACTGGTGCCGATGTAGCCTACTGTGCCACACATAACGCCTAGGGCTCCGCTGAACAGAGCCATGTAGCCAAAGTAGAATGCTGTTTGGAACAGACCATACATTCTGGAAATAGCGAAAAGAAAAAATTGGATTGAATTTGTTGAAGAGCATGTCAGGTGAACCATGTACATGACAAGTTGATCCAATATGAGCATGTTCATTAGAGTTTGAATGTTTATACTCCTCACGTTAAAATGTCTTTATTGATAAATAAATGAAAGAGTTATTTTGTCTTGAAGGAGTGAATAATTTAATGACTCACCGTTTTCAAGTAACCAAAAGTACAATTTACACGAATAACATTTCTTTTGAGTTATGTTTTAAAGAAATCAATAAATTGCATAAAGGTTTTTTTTAAAGAAATGAATTATTATATTAACTCACTTTGTTTTGTAGTATTTTAAAAATGACAAATAAAAGGATGACTATTTTGGTAGAAATTTATAAAATAATGATTAGCAACTAGATGAATGACTATTAAAAAAAAATTTTTTTTTAAAAAAAGAGATTCTGTTTTTACAGAAAACAAATGAGGAATATAGCAAATACATAAATGACTCCCTTTTTTCCGCGATATTTAATGAATGAATTAATGACTCAATATGAGTAAATAAATGTATTTTTTTAAGAAATGGGTTTATTAACTCACTATTTTTTTAAGAATAACAGTTTTTTCAAACGGTAAATAAAAGAATGACTTGAAATTTATGAATCAAATAAATGAGTGACTCCTTTTCCTGCAGGTTAAAAATCAATGATTCACTGTGGACAAAAATTTTTTTTTCAAGAAATGAATCATTAATTAACCTCCTCTGTGATGAATAAAAGAAAGATTGTTTTCAAATAGTAAACAAAAGAAAGACCAACACTGTTTTGACAAAGAAATTCATAATGATGAGCAAATACAAGAATGACTCCCTCCTATTTGAAAAAGTAAATTAATGAATGGACTCTTAAAGAAATAGGTGTTTTTTAAAGAAATGGATCGATTAACCTACCTTGTTTTGAGTGTTTTCTAATATTTAACAAAAGAACAATTAACTCTGTTTTTACAAAAACGAATGAAGAATATTTCCATTTTTTCTGAGAAAGTTAATGAATGAATGTAAATAATTTTTAAAAAAAAAAAAAAATTTATGAAAAAAGAGTTTTTTCAAACATTAAAAGATTGACTTGACAAAGAAATGTATGAAGCAAATAAATGAATGACTCTCTTTTTTTTCCTGCAGGTTAAAAATCAATGATTCACTGTGGAGAAATAATTTTTTGAAGAAATTAATCATTTATTAACTTTGTGTTAAATGTGTTTTCAAATAATAATCAAAAGAATGACTCCTTTCTTTTTGAAAATGAATGAATGAATGACTCACTGTAAAGAAATGTTTTTAAAGAAATGCATTGATTAACCCTCTCTGTTGAGAGAAACAACATTTTATTTTAATATTAAACAAAAGAACGAATGAAGAATATATCAAATAAATGACTCCCCTTTTCTGAGAAAATTATAGAATGATATTTGGATGAATTTTTTAAATTTTTAAAAAATTTTTTAAAAAAAAAAAAAAAAATTTTTGAAGAAATTAATCAATTATTAACTAACTTTGTGTTAAATGTGTTTTCAAATAATAAACAAAAGAATGAGTCCTTTATTTTTGAAAATGAATGAATGAATGACTCACTGTAAAGAAATGTTTTTAAAGAAATGCATTGATTAACCCTCTCTGTTGAGAGAAACAACATTTTATTTTAATATTAAACAAAAGAACGAATGAAGAATATATCAAATAAATGACTCCCTTTTCTGAAAAATTGAAATGGGTAATTAACTCACTTTTTCTAAAGAAAACAGTTTTTTCAAACAGTAAACAAAAGATCGACTTGACAAAGAAATGTATGAAGCAAATAAATGAATGACTCTCTTCTTTTCCTGCAGGATAAAAATCAATGATTTACTGTGGAGAAATAATTTTTTGAAGAAATTAATCATTTATTAACTTACTTTGTGTTGAATGTGTTTTCAAATAATAAACAAAAGAATGAGTCCTTTATTTTTGAAAATGAATGAATGACTCACTGTAAAGAAATGTTTTTAAAGAAATGTATTGATTAACCCTCTCTGTTGAGAGAAACATTTTATTTTAATATTAAACAAAAGAACGAATGAAGAATATATCAAATAAATGACTCCCCTTTTCTGAGAAAATTATAGAATGATATTTGGATGGATATTTTTTAAAGAAATGGATGAATTAACTCACTTTTTCTAAAGAAAACAGTTTTTTTAAACAGTAAAAAAATAATGTTAAAAAATTTAAAATCGATGATTCACTGTGGAGAAAAAATTAACCATTAACTTCCTTCGAGATGAATAATAGAAATATTGTTTTCAAATGTTAAACAAAAGAAAGACCAACAACGTTTTGACAAAGTAAAAGAATGAATGACTCACTGTAAAGAAATATTTGTTTTTTAAAGAACTGGGTTGATTAACCTACTTTTGAGAAAAAAATTTATATATTTTTAAATATTAAACAGAAGAAAGATTAACTCTGTTTTTACAAAAAAAAACTCCCTTTTTTTCTGAAAAAGTTATTGAATGACTCACTGTTTTTCTGAAAGAAATGAGTTAATCAACTCACTTTTTTTTTTAAACACAGTTTTTTCAAACAGAAACAAAAGAATGACTTGACAAAAAAATGTATGAAGCAAATAAATGAAAAAGTTATAGACTCCCTTTTTGATGAGACAATTAAAGAATGACTCACTATGAAGAAATAAATGTTTTTTTTAAATTTTTGTTTTTTCAAACGGTAAACAAAAGAATGACTTGACAAAGAAATTTATGAATCAAATAAATGAGTGACTCTCTCCTTTTCTTGCAGGTTAAAAATCAATGATTCACTGTGGAGAAAAAAACATTTTATTTTAAAATAGCAAATAAATGACTCTCTTTTTTCTGAGAAAATTAATGAATGAATGACTGACTGAATATTTTTTAAGAAATGCGTTAAGTAACTCACTTTTTCTGAAGGACAGTAAACAAAATAAATGACTTGACAAAGAAATTTATTAAGCAAATAAATGAATGACCACTTTTTTTCCTGCAGGTTAAAAATCGATGATTCACTGTGGAGAAAAAATATTTTTCAAGGAATGAATAATTTATTAACTTCCTTTGAGATGAATACTACAAATATTGTTTTCAAATGGCAAACAAAAGAAAGACCAACACTGTTTAGGCAAAGAAATTCAGAAAGATGAGCAAATACAAAAAAAGACTCCCTTCTTTTTGAAAAAGTAAATGTGGAGAAATAAATGTTTTTTAAAGAAATGGATTGTGATTAACCGACTTTTACTTGAGATTTTTTTTAATATTGAACAAAAGATTGATTATCTGTTTGAATGACCCACTTTTTTTCTGAGAAAGTTAATGAATGAATGACTCACTGTGAATATTTTTTCAAGAAATTAACTCACTTTTTTTGAAGAAAACACAGTTTTTTTCAAACTGTAAACAAAAGAATGACTTGACAAAGAAATTTATGAAGCAAATAAATGATTGACTGTCTAAAGTTCCTGCAGGTTAAAAATCAATGATTCACTGTGGAGAAAAACTATTTTTTGAAAAATGAATCATTTAACTTCCTTTGTGAAGGAAAGGCAAACAAAAGAAAGACCAACACTGTTGTTTTGTCAAAGAAAATCAGAAGGATGAGCAAATACAAAAAAGACTCCCTTCTTTTTGAAAAAGTAAATGAATGAAGGACTCACTGTAAAGAAATAAATGTTTTTTAAAGAAATGGATTGAGATTAACCGACTTTTACTTGATTTTTTTTTTATGTTGAACAAAATATAGATTAACTCTGAATGACCCCCTTTTTCCTGATAAAGTTAATGAAGAATGACTCACAGTGAATATTTTTTCAAGAAATGGGTTCATTAACTCAATTTTTATGAAGAAAACACAGTTTTTTTCAAACAGTAAACAAAAGAATGACTTGACAAAGAAATATATGAAGCAAATAAATGAATGACTAGCTAAGGTTCCTGCAGGTTAAAAATCAATGATTCACTGTGGAGAAAAACGATTTTTTTTTAAATGAATCGTTTAACTTCCTTTGTGATGAATAATAGAAAGATTCTTTTCAAATGGTAGACAAAAGAAAGACCAACACTGTTTTGGCAAAGAAATTCAGAAGGATGAGCAAATACAAAAAAGACTCCCTTCTTTTTGAAAAAGCAAATTAATGAAGGACTCACTGTAAAGAAATTAAAGTTTTTTAAAGAAATGGATTGTGATTAACCGACTTTTACTTGTTTTTTTTTTAATATAAAAAAGATATTAACTTGTTTGAATGCCCACTTTTTTTCTGAGAAAGTTAATGAATGAATGACTCACTGTGAATATTTTTTCAAGAAATTAACTCACTTTTTTTGAAGAAAACACAGTTTTTCCAAACAGTAAAAAACGAATGACATGACAAAGAAATTTATGAAGCAAATTAATGAATGATTCTCTTTTCCTGCAAGTTAAAAATCAATGATTCACCATGGAAAAACCATAATTTTTTTAAGAAATGAATTGTTTATTAACTCATTTTGTGTCGAAAAAAAAAGTATTTTCGAATAATAAACAAAAGAACGACTCCTTAAAATTAAAAGAACGAATGACTCAGTGTAAAGAAATAAATGTTGTTTTTTAAAGAAATACTCAATCAACTTAATTTGTTTCGAAGAAAAAAAAAACAAATAGTAAACAAAAGAAGAAATTAATTAATTAATAAACAAATGACTCACTTTGTCTTGAAGAAGAAATAATACATGGCGTATATGTAGACGTAGGCAGAGGTGGATCCAGCTGCCAAGAATGAGGTCCACTGCCAACGGTAGTCTTCGGCGTTGAGCAGGAAATAAGTGCAGACGATGGTCACGCACACCGTCACTATCATTAATATAATGAAGACGAGCAGCATGAAGCCGTACACGTAATAGATCTTATAGGCCCAAAAAGACGTAAAAATGAAGTACCTAGCGAAAAAAATCAAAACAATAACAAAGCACTCAAGTGATACACTCAACCTACATCTCGATGAAAATGCTGGCAAAAGGCAACACCCCACCCAGTAGAATGATGACTCCGGGCTCCATGAACCATTTTTTCTCAGGAATGGGACGCGGCACCGCATTGATCCTGCACGGATAGTCCGGCTGGCCAGCCAGATTCCTACCCAACACCGTACCGACAAGCGTCAACGGCAGTATGACAAACAGACAGATGCAAGTTACGGCAACCTTGAAAAAAAGTATCCCACGTAAAAAGCGCGAAGAATATCGCAGGAGGAATACAATGTTTGGCGAGGTAACAGCTAGGAAAGTAGAAGTTTTCTGGTGTGTGTATTATTGAATGAATAACCAAAGAGTTTGGTCTTCAAAAGTATGTTGAAAATAGACCTTATACATAACAAATACCCTGGGCCCTAAAACTGATCCCTGGGGCACTATTTTTTTTTATTTCACCATTGAACTAAAAAATATGTAGGAAATGGACTTTATACGTCATCAACGGGATAGGCCCCAAGACTGATCCTCGAGGTACATTTTTTTACTACAGAAATCAACCACTTACCATAGTACCGAAAGGAATGGCTCTAGAAGCGTGATAGTAAATCGCGATAAAATTGATGAAGAACGCTGTACCGCAAACGAACGCCGGCAACATGAAGGCCGACACGATCATCTGACGGATCCACACTTTCCCGCCCATCCTGGCATATAGGGAACCTCCGAAGTATCCGTTGACAGGCGAAGTTACAGCGTAAACGAATATGGAGGTGGAGAGCAATGAACCGCGCCTGAAAGTTCATCAATAATAGTTTGGGAAATATCGTTTCGAAACAAATCTACATTAGACCTGTTTTCTTAGTATTTATTCCGATCCGGCTCGAAGGACCAACGATTTTTTTTTGCTTCCCTATCGTTTATCAATATATTATTTGTAAAAACTCACTCAGTGTACAGCTCCCCCATGATGGCAAAAACTATAACGCTGAAAACGACGGTTGTCAATTGATGACCAGCACCGATGAGAGCGGAGAAAACGAGAGACTGTGATGCGGGACGGAACACATCACCATGAACCTGCTTCCAGCCATACTCGTCTCCTAGATCTCTTTCCTACAATTGAAATGAGAACAGTTTGAAAGTTTTGTCAACCGAAACTATGGGGAAACTTACGATGTCGTCAATGTCTTCGTCCTTACTGTATCTAGCGTAGTCTTTGCGCAAGGTCCTCATCAGAATCATGGACACCAATCCGACGAGGAAGATCACCATCATGAAACTGTTGAAAATGCTGAACCAATGTATCTAGAAACCCATTGGAAAATATTAGGGTGGAACATTGTGCCAAGTCCAAACTGAACGAGTTTCATGATGGTTGAATGAAAGGTAAAAAAAATGAGGTGCATACATTTAGTTTTCGATTTGAGGATGTTGGTGACAGTGATATGCATTGCCAATTTAGTAAATTTAGAGTCAATTTCTTTGAGTTGGATTGTGTAACAATGTTTTTATTTTATTTATTTATTCACGGCAAAACTCATTAAATTAAACATTTACAAAGAACTTTAACATCAGATATAATAAGTAAATATAACGAAGAACATCTAAGGTATAAGTAAAAATTACACATGAAAATCAAGAAGATATAAATCACAGTTTTAAAATAAAGATATAAAATAAGCTAATGAAATATCACAGTTTTTAAAGTGTAACTGAACTGTGTGGGGTCCACAAAAAATTCCAGGATGTCCGAATAGCTATTAGCAAGTTTAGTTGCCCTGGTGACAAAATAGTTTCCCGCTAAGTTGGTTCTGTTCAGAGGTTCCAACAGAAAATGTACTGCAATATATTCATTTACCCAACTGTTGGAATAGATAGAAAAGCCCAAAACATAACCCGAGATCTTCGAAAAAATCACTCACCCTGTGCTGAAAAAAGTTGTGATCCAAATACTTGTCGAACCGATCGGCAAACTTAGTATCGGTCCTTTTCCAAGTAACTTCGTAGGTGAAATTCAACTTTGTTTTCGGCGTCAAGAGAACTTTGTCTTCAGACGTCAGATTGACGTCGATTATCTGCTTGCCATTGAACCCGATCTCGAACTTCTTGTGCGTCCAAATGTAGTAGTTGTTGTCTTTGACCTCTCCCACCACACCCCAAATGGGCAAATCGTCGATGTACATTTGGTACCAGTAGTGGTTTTTGACCGCATAGACAAACGCTTTGTATTTTTCTTCATCCAGCTGGACGGCGCAGTATTCGCCTCGACGCATACTATCTACAAAAATAGAAACGATACAGCCCCCGACTGTGTCTGATAAGCGAACTTACTTTTGAATTCGATTTCGATACCGCTGAATTCCAGTTCGACACCTTGCAGAGCTTCGCTGAGGGTCTCATGATAGTGACTTATGGCTTCTTTGGATCCGATACAGAATGGAAGGGAGAAATACGCGTAAGTTTCTTGTCTGTTGTGATAGGGGCCTACGGTGTTCATCCACAACACCACCTCCTCGTTGTCATCGTACTGAAAATATGGATAATTGTAGTGCTTCGAGTTATTCAGCACGGATAACAGTGAAAGGGACTAGTAATGTAAACAGAAATACTTTCGCTCACTATATGGTTGTGTTCGTCAGCGTAGACTCCAATGGCAAAGGATAAAATTAACACTCTGCGTAGGATATCCATGTTCGGGGATTCTTGTCACTAACTAGGATGAGTTTATCAATTTATTATTACTTTAAATATCTTTCAATCACCGGAACAGAAACATTTTTCAACATTTCTACACGTAGGCACAAGAAGAGTGAAGTGCCAGGCCAGGGTTGTCAGTTGTCATGCGGTATTTTTTATTGTACTCACACTAAAAAGACAGACGAAAATGTACAACCGATGCGCGCGCATCCTGTCAGTTGACAGTTATGACGCACGCAAGTTCAAAAATTTTGACTTGAAATTTATAGCAAATATGTTGAAAATAAATTAATGATTCATATTCAATGAAAAGACTGCTCGAAAATCTACTTCCAGAATAACGATAAACGACGGCTTAAATTCCAGCTTGCCATTAGTTAAAAAGTAAAGCTAGGGAACACGCATGTGCCTTTTTTCTGAAATATTTTGATTTGCACATAAAGATTAGAAGGTTCAGCAACAAACCTAGAAATTGAAAAAATGTATAATGCTTCTCGAGATTGAATTTTTTTCATCATATTAAAAAACGTACTCCTAGCGCCTCTGATGGACGTATGCATCGTTATTTCACACAGTTCAATCCTTTACCATCAGTTGCTTCGAATTGTTAACAATAATTTCATCTGTTTCCGTTTAATTGTTGAACTAATATTTATATTATAGAATATTCAATTATTACCGAAACATTAGCCGCTCTCGATTGGCGTTTGGTTCTGGTAGCGGTTGACGTTAAAATGTCATCGTCGTTTCCTGATTGACTGGTGGATGACAACTCAGTCAATCAGAAAACAACAATGTCATTTACACGTCAACCGCTAACCGAACCAAACGCCAATCGAGAGCGGCTATTACATTGAAAGACCAAATTATTGGACCTGGCTTCCTATTGGCGCATTTGATCAGCTCATTCTTGGGGTATCACCCTTTCTCTCTCTAATTTGATGTATGTTTTGTTTCATGATTGGCTGCTCCAGTACAATCAGGAAACAGTACGTTTCAACAAGAAAAGCTTTCATATGAACTCAACGTTGAATACTGAGCAATACTGCACCCACACAAACTTTCGGTAGTTCAAAGGACTGACCCTCCCGATCGTGAACAAAAATATGGGATTTATAACAGGGTGTAACGGAGTTAACTCGTATTTGGTGTTACAAACTATCGGAACATGTGAAATTTTTGCGACAAAACAAAAAAAATTATTTTTGATAAAAATATATTTTTGAGATTGTGGTTTCAATCATACAATCTACATAAATGTATTTGTACAAGATAAACTATAGTAATAACTAATACACATTAGCTTTTACTATAGAAAACAATATAAAATTAAATCTTTACACAAGCTCAATTTGGCAATTACCTTCATAAAAAATCTCATTTTTTTTCATGTTGTTCTCAGTTTATCAATTTCGCAGTAAAATTTAAAACAATTTACATTCATACATTATTTCTAAAATTTGGTTTATTATCTACAAAGTTATTAAAAATATGTTTGCTCTGCTGAAAATGTTAACACGATCTGGGATGCAAATCAGTACTCAAGCCATTGATCATCGTCAACCAGAGTCTTTATAATAACCTGATTCTCCTAATTCTCTACCTCCAATAAGCTTCACGATCATATCACTCTAATTTCCTCAACCCGATCAGTCTCAATACGAGATATCGTCCTCATCATCCACCTCACTCTTAGTTCGGACACTCCCTTTGACATCCTCATTGACAATGACCTCACACTCCGGGAGGTCTTCGATTGGTTCAGACTTGACAAACTTTTCCTCAGGATGGTGCTTCACGAAGTGTGTGTACAGTTGCGAGTGACGGATAAAACCCTTCTGACAGATGGGACACGCGAACGGTTTGTCTTTGGAGTGAGTCAGGAGGTGTCTGGTCAGCACGTCGGCCCTTCCGAACTGCTTTTTGCAGTACCTGCACTGGAAAGGCTTGAGATCGACGTGGGTGAGCAGGTGTTTCTTGAGGTTGTGCGACTGTTGGAACCTTGCAAGGACAAAAAGTGGGGGGAATCAATTGAAAATATTTTTTATGTGACAAAAGATGAAAATAAGTAACAATTTCAATTGAGAAATATAAAAAAAAATAACAATAATCATTTATTGTCTAAACAGGATGAACCCAATTACAAGACAGTTGAAAAGATGAAGCAAGTTTCATTTAGAAATAACTAAGCTATATATATAAACTAAAACTAAAAGGTACAAATTACATGTGTGGGAACGATAGAATAAGCTCAAAATTGTTTATTGGGGATATGGAAGTGATTGTTTGCTATACAATATTTGTTTATTACTTTGTTTTTAAAGGAACTTATTGATTCGTTGTAAATATTGATGTTTGTGCAGACTTCATTTGTTTTTTTGCACATTGAGTGCAGAGGAGATTTAACGAGAATATTTGTTTTAGGTTTTTTTAAGTAGAAGCAAGTTTTGTACCTGCTGTTGATACGTGGAACATGAAAGTTCAATTGTGTTAACAGTTTGGGGCAGTCTATTAAGTTATGTACGAGTTCGTAAATGAACAAGCAGGCATAATCAAGTCATTTTATTTTTGTGGCATTTGGGGATTTATCCCTTTTTATTCACTGCGATATATTTTCTGTTTCTACAACACATACAAGCAAAAACCGAGTTTTTATCTTGAATATATTGCAAAATATTAACACATTCGCGGACACTCTGTTTTAGTGGTAGGGGTTGGTAACAGCCCTGTCGGTATATGCCGCGACTTCTTCATTCTGTAAGAGGACACCGTCAGGATTTGCCGTCTTGTGCTTGCCCTAGACTACACTGTCGTAATTTCCAGTCTAGTTTGCATGTAAAATAGGATGGGGTGTCCTACTAGAAGCATCTATCTCACAGTTCAGACAAATACAACTCTTGGTTTAGAGGTGGGGTGTATTTTCGTGAATTTGTTTCCATGTTCACCTAAGGCTCATTGAGACGACTCTCAGTAGTCAAGGGTTGCAATAGCCTCTATTCCTAAGGTGTAATACAAAGTGAAAAATGGAAAAAGAAAATGAAGAAAAATTGTTGAAGTGGCTTGATGCCAATCGTGATGAGGAATATTTGAACAATGTTCCAAGTGGTCATGACTCACTGAATGATACCAAATATGTACAGTTGTGTGCATAAAAAAGTCGTACACCAGTTATAGGCTATTGTGAGTCAGGCTTGTCAATCTTACTTAAAATTCTTATCGACTTTGACAAGTAGTGTCATAAAAACTTTATAACAAAAAATGAAACCGACGAAATACGGAACTGAAAAGTAAAAAATAAAATGAACCTTCTTAGTCTCGATAACTAAGCTCATAAACTAATGTAAGTAACTAATTTTGAGTCGGCGCCAAACAAACAACAAATGAATTAGATAGATAAGGCTTAAAATGATGGCATCGAGTTGCACGGTGACATTCTGATAACTTTTTTGAAGTAATTTAATGATCTTCATTGATTGTTCGTTTGGCGCCGACTCAAAATTAGTTACTTACATTAGTTTAGGAGCTTAGTTATTGAGACTAAGAAGGTTTATTTTATTTTTTACTTTTCAGTTCCGTATTTCTTCGGTTTAATTTTTTTTTTAAGTTTTTATTTTTCAATTTTTTGTGGATGAAATCTACTAATTACTACCTACTTGTATTTTTATTACTTCCAAAATACTTACTTACCCACCTTACTTAATTAAATTCTGGAAAAACCAAAATCATTTGCTTCAACAAAAACACCAAGTTAGCCAACGAATTTCCCCATATGCACCACTCCACAAAGTTCCTAGGTCTGACCATATCGAGTTAACATAAAAAAAAACTCTCTAAGTCATACTTTGCCATCACCCAATTGAGATACGAGCTTCACGAATCTATCTTAATTCAGGTGTACTATGCAATTGTCTACTCGGCCTTAACATTCCATATCATTCTTTGGGGAAATGCAAGCGAAGTCAACAGAATATTCGTAGCTCAGAAGCGAATCATTAGACTGATGTTCAATATGAAGCCACGTGACTCATGCAGAGATACATTTAAAACCAAGAAAATACTGACGGTTTGCTGCATTTTTATTTTAAGGTGTTGCTTATATATCAGAAAAAAAAGAGCAAAAATTCGAAAAAAATAATACCCATCATTGAAACAAAACGAGAACTGGGAATAATCTACTGACCACTGCTCACAGAACAACCTTATTTGAAAAATCGCCTTCTTATGCGAGCAGTAAAATATACAACAAGCTTCCTAATTATATTAAAAGTTGCCGTACTATCAATACATTTAAAAAAAAATTGAAATATCTGCTTTACTCGAAAGCTTATTATTCATTATCAGAATATTTTGATGATGCTCATATGGCAGAACCCATATTATGAATTTGATGGCCAAAATGTACATTATACACTTCATTTTTTATTTTTTTTTCATCACTGTTATATATATTCTTATACTTATTTTAATGTATTATATACTGTCATGTTTATTAATTCGACATTTATATATTGTGTATGCTATATTATTTAACTCAATTGTCCATATATTTCTCTCTCTTGAAACCAGTCTATATGTTTTGTGCCTATGTACATGCATATACCTATGTGTGTATATATCCTTAGAATATTTGTTTTATATCTTTTATACTGGTTTAAATGCTAGTTTTTTAACCTTGGACCTGTC
The DNA here is from genome assembly GCA_018342105.1 of Gonioctena quinquepunctata. NCBI lineage: Eukaryota > Metazoa > Arthropoda > Insecta > Coleoptera > Chrysomelidae > Gonioctena > Gonioctena quinquepunctata. The sequence continues at coordinate 18,776 of JAFIRS010000617.1, forward strand.
CAACACCATGTATGATAGATAGATAGATAGATAATTTATTCATCATTAAAGCTTTATAAATGTGTAAATATAAAACTTATCAGACTAGTCAGTTCAACACACATATATACATAAAAACAATTACAGTAAAAACTGCTAATAAAAAACAAACATTTGTTGGTGTTTCCAAACAAGACTTACACTTGTAAAAACAAAAAACAAAACAATAAGACTTATGATTGAGAAGTTAGGAATTCATCCATAGAATAAAAAGCATTAGTACATAGGTGATCAAATAATTTTGACTCGTAGATTTTGAAGCTTTCAATTTCACCGAATAGAGTCAACGTGTGATTAAAACAGTTGATACCTTGATAATTATATGAATTTTGCCCGATTGTTAAACGGGAGAATGGTAGACGAATGTGATTAGCATTACGGGTCACGTGGTCATGTATCATATTTCCCTTTGATAATTGAATTTCTTTTTTTTTATGGATTCTATGGATTCTTATGGATTAATAAAGTTCTACTTCAACTATTTCAACCAGTTAAATAATATGACTATCTACTTTTACTATTTGTTGTAATATAAATAATTTTTGTTGTTTTGGTTGGTTTATTTCATTACTTTGTATATCAGTCCATCCTCTCACAGAATATAATGATTGTGATGGATGTAGGAGAACAAAAATAATGACATTAGCGATCTGTCATTGTCAACTACATATGTGTGCCAATGTTCACAAGTAGAAAATCAATTATCCCCTATTTTTCTACCGGTAAAGGTGGATAATTCCATTTGAAATCCTGATATGATCAACTATGAGGTATACCCTATCTAATAAAGAATCATCCAAATCGAAGAACCCAGTACAAAGTTATGCCTGATAGAATCGGTATACGGACCAGAATTCAGAGGGTGAATGATCAATATCCTCCATTTTGCTACCCTTAGGCTTGGATATCATCTTTTAAATTCAAATGGAACCAACTTCGGAATACACCCTATCCACTGAAAAAATAATTATCGGAATCAGACGTCTCAGTAAAAAGTTATGTGTGGTCATACATAAAAAAAAAAAATATACGCGTCGACTAGAGAATTTCCTCCTTTTTGATTTCGTCGGTAAAAAATTGAAACTATTTTTGTCAAATGTGTACGTGCACTACTTTTTTATGAAATCTGGAACATAATAGGCAGGTTTACACCATACAAACCTTGTACGACTTTTTTATGCACACAACTGTACAAGGTGGTGAAGGTGGTACTAGTAGTGAGAGTGAGAAGTTTCAAGCAGTTCCAGAGCAAATGAAGGTAAAAGTAACATAATTTGCTGATTTAAACAAATGAATTGCTATAAATTTCAGTTCTATGGGTCAAGAAATAATGAAATGCCTGTAGTGACATGCTGGACTCATACATAAGTTTTTCAATGTCCCAGTGGGGGATCTGACAATGACGTAATATAATGTCCGCGAAACATTTAAAGAAAATACAATCTCTCTTATCTTTTCTTATTGGTTGCCTACACCATAATAGGAATGAATATTTCAGCCAATACATTGCCACTTATGATCTGATTACAAAATATCTCCCAACATTGATTGTCATGATAAAGAGACTCACCTGTTGTTGCAAATGTCACACACCCAGGGCTTCTCCCCAGTATGAACCCTAGTGTGCCTTTCGAGGTCGCACAGTTTGTAGAACTTCTTCAGGCAAACATTGCAGCAGAATCTATATGGGGGGCGTTTCTGTTTGCGGAGGATGTGAATGGGAGTGTGAGCATCATAAGCTTTCTTTGTACGGAAGTCCATGTAACATTTATGACATTGATACGGGTGCTTGCCTATAAACAGTTTGTTGAGTGATGGGTAGTTGATGCAAACTATATTGGGTTAGTAATCGATTCATAGATCCTCACCTGGTCTCACAACTTCAATTTTGATGTCTGGAAACTCTGGAATGGAGACTAAATCGAATTTACCACCATCACTTTTTACAACCACTGGATCGAATATCAACTTATGTTCTGATTTGACTTTCTTGCATTTGGGTTTTGCTTCGGGAACTTCGGATTCCGGTTCGGATTTTACAGCAGCTTCCCACAATGATAACGCTGTAGATTCTTTATTATTATTTGCTTTCCTCGTCCTTTTGGTAGTTTTTTCTTTTGTTATTTTGGTAGTGGTTCTGCTCCTTCCACTGCGCCTGGTAGCTGGAGACATTCTCGACTTTTGAGCTTCAAGTCCAAGTCGAAGAATTCGCAGTTTGCACACCCAAGTTAAGAATTAGCAAAAGAACCATAACTATTGCTCGTATTGTGTAAGAAAATAGACATATCCAAACAAAACACTTGTTGCGTGCCGCGTGTTGTAGTGAAAGTCAAACAACAAACGAACACCGTTGTTCCTGGGGTGAAAATTTTCGTACTAAATCGTTTGCGAAAAAAAATACTAGATAAATAGTAAAAAGTACTAGCTAAATGACCTTGACAATATTCCTCATTTTGGTATAACTTGGTTTTATCTGAGGGTTTATGGAGCTACAAAGTACATATATTGATTCTTGATATAGTTATTCACTTAGTGCGAATTTACACGATACAATAAATTGGTCAATTTTGTGACCTTGAATTTTATTGATAGGTGTAAACAGAAAATTGTCGTCAATTTGAACTTGACCAATAAATTGATGAGTTTAGAATCGGTTCTAATTTTTCATAAATTTTTAGTGACAATTTGCTGTAACTTTCGGCTATGAATTGGATGCCTGATGCTAGAACAGATATTTTCAGGTTATGTTATTATTTACGCGATTTCACATACCCTACCCTAACCGCGAGAAAAATGATTGTGCGAAAAAAACATAATTTACGTTGCATTACATTCGCAGCGAGTTGCATTGCTGAATATAAAAGACAGAGATGAAGAAGATGGTGGATTAGAGCTTGGATTGAGAAAAGAGGGAAAGGAAACTTGACATTAGTTCACAAAAAATTCCTGAGTGCAGATCCTAATCAATTCAAACGATATCTAAGAATGGATCAGAGTCAATTCAATGAGCTATTGAATAATATTCGGAACTTTTCCTATACTTGAACCATTTCTTGTCAGTATGTTGTTATTCCTGAGTAAAAACTGTTGCCAAAATTGACCAATAAATTGTCAGGTGTAAATATAACCCATATTGGTCAATTTTATTGGATCGTGTAAATTCGCACTTATATCACTATGATAATTCGACTAGCATACTCTTAGAAATGAACCCAGACTTGCCAAATATAAAAAAAACTGCTGAAAATTCAACGAAACAAAGATAACACCTCAGTTCTATAAAAAATCATATACAATAAAAATTGTAAAGGCAAACGAATGTAAATGACCGTTTTACAGAGAAATGTCCCCATTTTTCTTCCCATTTGAATATTTTTCGTTACTTCTGAATCTGGGCAGACAGCTTTCAGAAATTTACTCGATTGTGCTAAGAATTTCGAGAGTTTGACTGTTTCTTCAAGTAACTCGCCCCTCCATCAATAATTGTTCTGAATACTTTACAGTAACTTTTTTTTTCTGTCGAAACCAACCAAGTGCCAAATTTGTCCGTACAATTTTGTGTAAAATCTTTTATTTTTCTATGTCTGGCTTTTTTCGGCTGAAAGCTCATTTTCATAATCAGTTTACTTCTTCCGTCTATGATTTCCTCGTGGTCAACCAAATTCAAATGTTCAGGGAACAAGAAACAATATTCAAATAATTATAAATATCATACAATTAAAAACGATCGTTGAACGTGAAAGCCAGAAGGTAAAAGTTGCAAATAAGGAAAAAAGATACAACAAACCGAACGGATTGAATAAAGAGAGACAGAAAAATCATTTACAAAGTTGACTGATGGCACCTTAACTTATTTGGTGTTCTGTGTCTGAAAATATTTTGTGTTTGCATTTGTCCATAAAGTACAAGATTTTCCCATAAACGTACGAAGGTACTGATCCCATCAAAAAGTACTAGATCTGGTACGAATGTACTGACAGAAACAATCCTGCAAACGAACATTGCAAAACATGGCCGCTGGCTGGGGGCATCGAGGAACTATTGTGATGAGTGTTTCTCATCTATCAGTATAGAACTCTTGTCTATGTTCTCATCCTACGCTCCTGATATCATACTTGAGGCATGCCAATTTGAATTCCATGAAATATCTGGGAAAAAGATTAGAAAACTACATTTGGTGATGAGCAGGATATAAATATTGAAGCAAAATGAAGATAAATAACCCTTGTCCATAACTTCCCAAAGAGCAAAGTTATTGCTATCGAAAGACGTTTTTTATGGCACAATTAGGAACCACCGCGAAAAAAGGCGCCACCTATTATTTGTATTTTGAAACACCAATATGGTGACCATTGATTTATTACAGAGGATATTTGGCAGGTAATAGAAAATGACAATTGACTCTGTTGACAGCACACATGACAGATGCTGTGACTGTAATGGTTCAATTTCCGGGTAAAAATTTACAGTGCTTTCCTCTAGAGTCTGTATAAATAAAAGTTTCTTCATATTGCCAGCTAGACATAACGTGAGCTACCATCATGAAATAGTCTGGGCTTGATGAGCGATCAACCGTATACGAAAAATCGTCCAACCTGAATCAAAAGGGCGACATCTATATTTGAAGCTATAAACTATCATAATGATGAAAATATATTTGCAAAGATTGTGGTTTCAATCATACAATCTGCAATATAAATGCATCTGTACAAGATATAAACGAGAGTGATAATAACAAAAACATGGTCAAATGCGCCAATAGGAAGCAAGGACCACAAACATATAGAGAGAGAATAACAAAAACACATTAATGATGGGTTTTTACATATAAAATGAACACCATAGGAAACAATATATAATTAAATTACCCAAGATCAATTATCCTCATATAAAATCTATATTTTTTCACGTTCTCAATTTATAAGTTTCACAGTAAAATTTAAAACAGTTTTACACTTGAAATTATTTACACTATCTTTATTATAACCTGATTCTCCACCTCTAATCAGTTTCGCAACTATATCACCCTCATTCCCCTTCCCTCAACCCGATCAGACTCAATACGCTCCACACATGATATTGTCCTCATCGTCTACCTCACTCTTCGTCCGGACACTCCCTTTGACATCCTCCTTGACAATGACCTCACACTCTAAGAGGCCTTCGGGTTCAGACTTGACAAACTTTTCCTCAGGATGATTGTTCACGAAGTGCGTGTACAATTGTGATTGACGGATAAAACCTTTCTGGCAGATGGAACACGTGAACGGTTTGTCTTTGGAGTGGATCAGGAGATGCCTAGTCAGCACGTCGGCCCTTCCGAACTGCTTTTTGCAGTACCTGCACTGGAAAGGCTTGAGATCGACGTGGGTGAGCAGGTGTTTCTTCAGGTTGTATGACTGTTGGAACCTGGCAAGGTAAAAAAAGTAGGGGGAATTAATTTTTTATGTGACACAAGATTAAAATAAGCAACAATTTCAATTGAGAAATATAATCAAGTCATGTTCTTTTTGGGGCATTTGTGGATATATCCCTTTTTATTACCTGCGATATATTTTTTGTTTCTACAACACATACAAGCAAAAACCGAGTTTTTATCTTGAATATGAGCGAGTTTATACAGCACTTAAAATAAAATAAGAAATAAAATAAAGTAAAATGAGAAGTAATCATTTTCAGAGTGTTTATAGAGCCTGATTAAATTAATGTAAGAAGTAAGAAGCTTTCAATCGAAATTTGAGATTTTATGTTGAGGTTACCTCAAACTTCAGAATCAGAAAGCTTTATTGTCATAAAAACATTAATTTTGTTGACAAAGCTACTTAAACCTAAGATAAAAGTTACTACATAGACGTTTTTAAAAAACAGCACATTGTATAAGTTTAAATAAATACAGTCACAAAGTTTAGACAACATTAAAAAATATATATGTATGAATTTAAAAGGTAAAATAGTATATTTGAGCATCCACAATGTAACTATCCCCTTAGAAATTTTTATTATAAGTTGTGAAATTGTCAATGAGGAATTCATCTGCATTGTAATAGACTCCTAGACAAAGGAGTTTTTTAACTTCTTTACGAAATTTGTAATTATTATTTATTTTCCTGATGGGAAGAGAAAGATGGATTATAAAATATGGAGGATTTGATTTGAGAAGTTGAGGGAATAGGAAGACTGATGTTATATATGAGTCTGGTTTCGTAGTTCGATTGATGAGGCAAAATGTTCTCCTTGTAGTTCTTATGAATTACATGACAAACTGATTCTAAAATAAAGAGGCAGGCAAGGAGTAAAATTTGTTTGATAAAAAAAGAGGTCTACAGGAATCCCTTATTTTTGCTTGACATATATATCTCAGCGCCCTTTTTTGGAGTATAAAAACTGAGTTGGTTAAAGTTTGAGAACTTGCACCCCAGAAACAAATTCCATAGCGCAAGTGAGACCCACAAAGCGCAAAGTATGCGTTTCTTGCTGATAGAGAATCCATGTTGGATGATATTATCCTTATGGCATAGCAACTTGAGGATAATTTCCTGCATAGTTTGCTGATGTGGTCTTCAAATCTCAATTTATTGTCAATATGTAGCCCTAAGAATTTAATCTCAGCTTTGGGCTCAATTATTTGTTCATTGAGCGAGACATAATCTATAATACATTTGAAGGTTAAAATATTCGTTTTAGAAACATTGAACGTTAATACGCTGCACCACTGTTTGACTTTTTCCAGATCATTTTCTAAATTATTTCGTAACGTGACCGTGCTGTTATTGTGCCATAGTATAGATGTATCGTCTGCAAAGATAGTAAATTTCCCATTAATGGGTAAATCGTTTATATATATTAAAAACAAAAGAGGACCGAGAACAGACCCCTGTGGTACCCCGTATTTTATTACCTGTTCAGCAGATGTTTCACCATTGTATGTCACCTTTTGCACACGACCTGATGAGTAAGAATTGAACCACAGTAGAAGGTTTTCTCTAAAACCATAAATTTCGAGCTTTTGCAGCAATATATTGTGATTGACGCAGTCGAATGCTTTTGTCAAATCGCAAAATACTGAAGCTGCAACCTCTCCATCATTCAGTTGAAGATAAAGTTCCTCGAGAAAAGAAAAGATTGCATCATTTGTACTTCTTGCGGCTCGAGAACCAAACTGTTTGGAATTAATGAGATTATTTTCCTCAAGAAAATATAATATTCTTTTTTTCATCAGTTTTTCAATAACATTTGCTAAAGTTGGTAATAAAGAAATGGGCCAGAAATTTGATGGTATTCTTGGATCACCCTTTAATAATGGAATGACCTCAGCAATTTTCAGACAAGATGAAAAAATGCCATTTAAAACTGATGAATTTATAACATCTGTCAGAATATCTAAAACATTGTCGGGTAATTTCAGAAATATTTTTAATGAGATATCATCCCATCCTGAAGAGTTTTTGTTTTTGATTTAATTGAGAATTTATTTTATTTCACTTGCATAAGTCGGTAAGCAACAAAAATAATTAGATATGGCGATGTGATTCATGTAATCTAAAGGATTTGCTTCGCACATTATTTCATCTGCTAGTTTGTCGGCTATGATGTATACTTGAAAACATGGTCCCTGTTATTGTTTATCGAGTAAAAAATAAGCCACTGTTGCCAACACTAACAATATTATAAAATATTCGTCATCCAAAGACATTGGGCAAAAACGAAATTTAAAAAAATTCCACTAAATACGTTTTCCAGTGTGAGAGAGAGAGAATATACTTTATTATCATAGGAAACCAAATTCTTGTTGACAAAGTTTGCTTACATCTAAGAAGTTTTAAGGTATGTCTAGTGAACAAAAATATGATGACATGACATAGGTACTACGCCTGAATAGCTATTATATCATGTCATCATCCTCTCTAGTCAATTTGTCTAAATTATTCAATATGTACTTACATGTGCCTAGTCACAGTAAAAAAAAAAAAAAGATAAAAGTTAACCATTTTTTATTTTACTTCTTATTTTATTTCTGTATAAACTTGTTGTGGATGTTGTGTAGTGTGAACTTTTTAAATTATTTTATTTTATGTACCGTATAAACTCACTATAAATTGCAAAATATAAATAAAAAACGAAAAAACACAATTTCTTTTATCTTTTCTTAATGGTTGTCTACACCATGATAGGAATATTTCAGCCAGTACATTGCCTCTTATAACATGATTACAAAATATCTCCCAATAGTGATTTTCATGATGAAGAGACTCACCTGTTGTGGCAAATGTCACACACCCAGGGCTTCTCCCCAGTATGAACCCTAGTGTGCCTTTCGAGGTCGCACAGTTTGTAGAACTCCTTGAGACAAACATTGCAGCGGAATCTATATGGGGGACGTTTCTGTTTGCGGAGGATGTGAACGGGAGTGTGGGCATCATAAGCTTCCTTTGTACGGAAGCCCATGTAACATTTATAGCATTGATACGGGTGCTTGCCTACAAAAAGTTTGTTGAGTGATGGATAGTTGATGCAAACTATATTGAGTTTGTAATTGATGCATATATTCTCACCTGGTTTCATAACTTCAAGTTTAATGTCAGGAAACTCTGGAATGGAGACTAAATCGAATATCTCACCATCACTTTTTACGACTACTGGATCAAATATCAATTTATGTTCTTTTTTGGCGTTACTATTCGTTTCCTTGCATTCTTCCTTAACGCGCACATTACGAGTACGTAGAGCGGGGATTCCTTCAAGTGATACTTCTTTAGGTTCGCCTTTAATGTCATTTGGTTCCGATTTGACTTTCCTGCACTTGGGTTTCTCTCCACTAACTTTGGATTCCGATTTTACAGCAGCACCCCTCGATGATAGTGTCCTGGTTTCCTTATTATTTTCCTTCTTCACCTTCTTGGGATTTTTTTCTTTGGTTATTATTTTGGCAGTAGTTGTGCTCCTTCCACTGCGCCTGGTAGCTGGAGACATTCTAAACTTTTGAGCTTCAACTCGTAATTTGCACACCCAACTTGAGAATTAGCAAAAGGACCATAACTTTTGCTAGTATTCCAAACAAAACACTTGTTGCCAGTTGCCAGACAACTGTTGACAGTGTTGACTGGCCGTCACATGTCACATGAATTTAACACACAGTTCCTGGCGGACTATATAAGAGAGAGAGAGATGTTGTGAAGGATAGAAATAAGACAAGGCAGAAGATACAAATTGGCTATGGCATTACATTGGAAAAACCTTATTTTTGTTTTTATTTCAAGGGAAATATTGACTACTTTGAATGAGATGAGTTTTGAAAAAGTTCAAGGAATCACAGGGAGGAACTTTATGCGACATATTTTCATGATATCTTTCAGAAACAAAAGAATTCCATTGAGCCTCCATCTGAATGACAATGTTTTTTATTTCTCTTCCAAAGTTTTCAGAGAGTTAAGGACTGAAAAAAATTATTGATAATTACATTTGTATTCGGTATCATGAATCCTACAAAAAAAACGTTTTATGTAATCTATAAAATTTCGTGTCTGTAGAAAAAATGACCCAATTAGGTATTTTTGGGAAATACTGGGGAAAATAGTACGTGTTATTGGGAATATTTTTTCTATCGAGCGTGACGGAGATCGACGGACAATCCGTAGGGAAGTCTTTCTCATTTCAGCCTGGCGCTGTAAAAGTATACCTTTACTCCGGCGGAGTAGAAATTTCATGTATATTTATAATGTTTGAAGAAAACATTCTTCAATTTGTAAACATATATTTCTGCGTTTGTTCTCAGAAAAAAAAGGAACATTTTGTGAATCAAATAAATCACATTATACTTTCATAAATATTATTATCCAACATAAGATTAAGCAATTGCTCGGGAAAAAACACCAAATTTTACCCCCGAATCAAACAAAATCCTACCACCCACCTATGATACTATAATAATAAATCTATTAACTTCAGCTACAATAAATAAAGGCACAAAAATAAAACTGAGTCATATAAACAAGAGGACTGAGGAATTAAGTTAATTCTTCAGAAACCTGTGAAAATATGTAAAAAAATCCATAAATCACTACCTATACTCCATGTTTACTCACCTATGAAATTTCACATCGAGCCCTTTTTTGTATGTAACTAACAATTGTAGGCTGCACACGAAGAAGGCATAGGTATTTAAGAATGTTTATAACTGGTCAAACAGTTCAGAAACACTGGATAAATTTATAAAAAACTTGCAAAACAATACACGATAACAATATAGGAAACCAATGTTTTCCCTGAACTCCTTCTGTCCTTTTTCACAGGTTCTGATATCAATTGTCTCTTTCTGACAACCAGTCCATATAATTGTCTATGCTTGTTGCGTGCCGGACAGCGTTGTTCGTAGGATAAAAATTTGCGTACTAGAATTTTTAGTAAAAAGTACAGATGAATGACCTTGATCATATTCCTCATTTGGGGGTAACTTTGGTTTTCTCAGAGGATTCATGGAGCGACAAAGTATGTATATATATATAATGTTCACGAGCTTTCATTGAAATTAATTGGTTACTAGCGAGACTCCGATTCTTGATGAAAAAATAAAATAATATTTATTGATTCTTGGCTTATTTATTTAATGAATCTTCTTAAATCATGACGATTATGATAATTCAACAAGCATACTGTTGGAAACTAACATAGATTCATCAAATATAAAATTGAAATATTTGTTGATAATTCTACGCAATATACACTTGAGTTCTATAAACATTCATATACAAAACAAAAATTAGAATTGTAAAGGCAAACTCGAAAAAATGAAAGTTGCAAATAATTTTATAATGAAGCACTGCTGCACGAGTTGCCAACTTGAAAAATCCTAAAAAGTTCTGCCTCTTCATTGGCAATTGTTTGAATTCAATTACTTTTTGTCATGACGCGCTTATATATTTCTAGTATCAAATGTGTCATTAACAGAGAATTTCTGTCTAAATATGTGAACAGTTGGTAGCACAAACAATATTTTGGGAAAATATATTGACAGATGACAGGTCGACAATACACGAATCAGATTGGGACAGGCACCAACACTCGAAATATAGACACAAAGTCCCTATTAATATAACTAAAAAATATAAACACTTTGGAGACCAAAAATAAATGATCCAGCATATTTAGTTTGTGATTCTGATGAAATTATTACAATTGGAGAGACAGAACTTTTTTTTTTGAAGTTGGCAACTTGTGCGACACTCCCCTATTCGAGGTTGATTAGAAACACACCAAACAACTGTCATGGTCATGGGAATATTGTTCTGGAGGAAAGCCGGAGTGACTCTTCTATGTAGTTAGGGTGGATCTGCCTTATAAATAAATTCGCACAATACCATACAACTGCATTTGACAACTACCGGAATATCCTAATCTAATGGTGCTTCTCATTGTATAAAGAATCAACATGGAGTATTCACTTGCTTGCTTTTTTTGGCCTGTCTACTATGAACAATTTGGCAATATCGGAGAATAGCCACAACTCGATCCCCCTTCAGTGCACTGTCTCACTCCAAGTGATCACAATTAAATAACTTTGCAATGCATGTTGAACGTTTATACTATAACTCACATAAACTTGACTTCCTGACCACGTGGTCGACCTCTGTCTCCCCCGATGGCCAGAAGTCGACTCATGGAGTATTCACTATTTTTACGATAATGGCGGCATCTAGGACAACTACAGCAATAAGAAAAACATCGTGATATTGATATACACGCCTGCTATTCATTGTACTGCTTTCCCTACCGCTACACCAATCAGTACCGCCCTCTGGTGTATTGAAAGTTGATTTCGCATGCCCAACTAAATAATAATAAGCCCAATTAAACAATATTTTATTAGTTTAGTTTTGATGAAAATATATTTGCGAAGATTGTGGTTTCACTCATACAATCTGCAATATAAATGTATCTGTACAAGATATAAACTAGAGTGATAATAACAAATGCACATTAATGATGGGTTTTTACATATAAAATGAACACTATATGAAACAATATATAATTAAATTACCCAATAAGTTTAACTGTAAAATTTAAAACAGTTTTCCCTTTCCCTAAACCCAATCAGTCTCAATACACACTACACATGATATCATCCTCACTCTTAGTCCGGACACTCCCTTTGACATCCTCATTGACAATGACCTCACACTCTGGTAATTCTTCGGAGGGTTCGGACTTGACGAAGTTTTCATTGGGATGGTGCTTCTTGAAGTGCGTGTCCAGTTGCAAGTGACGGATAAAACCCTTCTGACAGTTGGGACATGTGAATGGTTTATCTTTAGAGTGAGTCAGGAGGTGTCTGGTCAGCACGTCGGCCCTTCTGAATTGCTTTTTGCATTTCCTGCACAGGTGTTTCTTCAGGCTGAATGTGACCTCACACTCTGGGAGGTCTTCGGTTGGTTCAGACTTGACAATCTTTTCCTCAGGATGGTGCTTCACGAAGTGCGTGTTCAGTTGCGATTGACGGATAAAACCATTCTGACAGATGGAACAAGTGAACGGTTTGTCTTTGGAGTGGATCAGCAGGTGCCTGGTTAGCACATCGGCCGTTCTGAACTGCTTTTTGCAGTACCTGCACTGGAAAGGCTTGAGATCGACGAGGGTGCGCAGGTGTTTCTTCAGGTTGAATGTGACCTCACGCTCTGGGAGGTCTTTGGTTGGTTCAGACATGACAAACTTTTCCTCAGGATGGTGCTTCATGAAGTGTGAGTACAGTTGCGAGTGACGGATAAAACTCTTCTGACAGATGGTACACGTGAACGGTTTGTCTTTAGAGTGAGTCAGGAGGTGTCTGGTCAGCACATCAACCCTTTTGAACTGCTTTTTGCAGTACCTGCAGTGGAAAGGCTTGAGATCGACGTGGGTGTGCAGGTGTTTCTTCAGGTTGAATGACTGTTGGAACCTGGCAAGGTCAAAAAATAGGGGGAACTAATTGAGAATATTTTTTATGTTACACAAGATGAAAATAAATAACGATTTCAATTGAGAAATAATAATCATGTCGTTTTCTTCTTGAGGCATTTGAGTATATTTCTCTATTTATTGCCTGAGATATTATTTTTTTATTTCTATAACACATACAAGCAAAAACATAACTTTTATCTTGAGTATATTGCAACATTTTTTATTTTTTTTATTTAATTAACGTCTTACAGAACACCCTAACGCCCGGTATTTTCACCTCCGGTTATGCTAGTAATAAATTACGGTTAGAAAATGCTTTCGTTTAACGTTTACTGATAATGCAAAAGCACATTCTAACCATTGGTTAGTTTATTCCTAGTACAACCGGAGGTAAAAATACCGGGCCTAAAATAATTAAAATGCAAGACATAGTACATAGCTAGAATAATACAGAAATTTCCTTAAAAACTAGAACAAGAAATGTAGTAAAACAATAAAACATATTACAGACATAACAGTCGAAGAGTTAAAAACAATGGACAGAGGGGAGCGGTAGCCCAGCAGAGGGTTACACTGTTAGTGCCTTTATAGCTTTGACATTTGTGTTGAAGATGTTAATATCATACTTTATAGAGAGATTGGGTGTTAACATTTGGCTTAGGGGATTGTGAATGCTAAAAAGTTTGTAACATTTAGGCCTGAGATACACTTATGGGACAATAAAGTTTATGGAATTTATGAACGTACATTTGTGGTATTTAATGTTGTTTATTAATTAGTATATGAAAACAAGGACTGTCGTTTTCTTCTATCACTGAGTTTTTGGAGTTTTTATGAGTCCAACATACATTGATAGGAAACAAGGTAGGGGTAGGTGTTGTTCTTTTAAACATATATGAACTGAAGAAATTTCTTTTGGATATGTTCAATTCTTTTGGTGTGGTATTGGGCCAGGGGTGATTGAATTTATTACACATTGCAAATAAAGGAGATTTTAATAATATATTTGTTCTTTGTGTTGGTATATAAAAACATTGTTCATTTCTACCGTTGATTCTTGGTACATGAAAGTCTAGTTGAGATAGTAGTTTGGGTGAGTTGACAAGACCAGTTTGTAAATGAATATGCAAGCATAATATGTTCTTCTGTCCTCAAGAGAAAGAAAATTTAAACGCTTTAATAATATATTATTATCTATTCCCTGACTGGGGTAGACATCATAAAGTTTGTAAATGATGTATTTCATGAACTGTCGTTGGACGGATTCGAGAGATTGAATATGTGTAGCGTATATAGGTGACAAGACAAGACAGCCATACTCTAGACGGGATCTGATAAATGAATTGAAGAGAGTGATAAAACTTTCCATGTTTTTGAAGTCTTTACAGTTTCTAAATATAAGCCCTAACATTATGATTACGAGACTCACCTGTTGTTGCAAATGTCACATACCCAGGGCTTCTCCCCAGTATGAACCCTAGTGTGCCTTTTGAGGTCGCACTTTTTGTAGAACTCCCTGAGACAAACATTGCAGCGGAATCTATTTGGGAAGCGTTTCTGTTTGCAGAGGATGTGAATGGGTGTGTGAGCATCATAAGCTTTCTTTGTACGGAAGTCCATATAACATTTATGGCATTGATATGGGTGCTTGCCTACAAACAAATAGTTTGTTGAGTGATGGATAGTTGATGCAAACTATATTGGGTTAGTAATCGATGCATAGATCCTCACCTAGTCTCACAACTTCAATTTTGATGTCTGGAAACTCTGGAATGGAGACTAAATCGAATTTACCACTATCACTTTTTACAACCACTGGATCGAATATCAACTTATGTTCTGATTTGATTTTCTTGCATTTCGGTTTTGCTTCAGAAACTTCGCATTCCGGTTTAGATTTTACAGCAGCACCCCTCGGTGATAGTGTCCTAGCTTCTTTATTATTTACTTTCTTCGCCTTGTTGTCAAATTTTTCTTTGGTTATTACTTTGGTGGTAGTTCTGGTCCTTCCACTGCGTCTGGTAGCTCTACTTTGGAGTTTCAAGTCGAGGAATTCGCAATTTGCACACCCAAGTTGGGAATTAGCAAAAGAACCATAACTTTTGCTCGTATTGTGTTACAAAATAGATAGATCCAAACAAAACACTTGTTGCGTGCGGTGTGTTGAAGGAAGTGAAGTCAAACAAACGAACAGCGTTGTTCGTGGGGTAAACATTTTCGTACTAAATTCTTTCTGTAAAAAGTACTAGATAAATTGTAAAAAGAACTTTAGAATAGCAAAATCCAGTATTGAGAGAAAATGTCATAATTTTCTGTGGAGAATATTTTCCTGCAAATTCAAGAATTGGGTCCCTGAGGGTTTGGGCTGGATTTATTGGGAATTCAAAACTAGATGCCAGTGCCACAGTGGCGAAAATGCAAACCAGACATAAGTACATTGTCTATTTTCTTAGAGGTAATACAATTGTTTAGAGTTTTTCTTAAAATATTTCCATTTTGTATTCGTTTCCAGTTTTTTTGTGTAGTGTTAATCATTTCAAGACTGTAGTGGTGTATTTAAATCTTAAGACAATATCATTTGCAAAACCTCAATTTGAAGGAGAACCTTAGGGCCACTTTTATAGGTTCCAGTTAACTTTGGTTGAGTTAACTAGTGGTTAGAATAGAAATTGGCTCGTTTTATGATCGGATGAAGGCACATCCTAACCACTAGTAAACTCAACCAGAGGTTAACTGTGGGCCTTATAGGATTCGTTTATTACAGCAAATAAGTTTTATTTGTGTTGGCACCTAAAATAAACGCAAATTGACTATGGTCGATCAGAAAACGCTAGTAGTGTTTCGTGAACACAAAAAAACGACTGTAAACGTCAGCACTTTGATTTTTTGGGGCCAAATTTTCGAAACCATCATGAAATTATATTGCAAATCATCAAATATAAAAACCGATATGAAATATTATTTTGAATGGTAACAATAAAAGTCGATGAGACAACAATAAAAGTCGTTGAGACAACACACTTTGTTTAAAAACACCAAAACCTAATATACCAAGCAAATCGGAGGTTGATTAGAAACACTCGGCAAATCGGAGGTTGATTAGAAACACTCGAAACAACTGTCATAGTCGTGACTCTTCTGTAGTAGTTAGGATGTTTTGCGACTATATTGGATTTGCTTTATAAATAAATTCATACAACTGCATTTGACAACTACCGGAACATGGTAATCCAATCTCATTGAATAAAGAATCAATATTGAGTTCATTTGCTTGCTTATTTGGCCTGTCTACTGCGGACAATTTGCCAGTATCGGGGATATAACCACCACTTCGATCTCCTTTCAGTGGGCAAACTGGAATGTCTCACTCCAAGTGATACCACCAATGCCCGAAACTTTCACAAATAATTTTGCAATGCACGTTGAACGGCTGTACAACTCACATTATCTTGACTTCCTGACAATGTGGTCGACTACACACAACTACAGCAATAAGAAAAGCATCGTGGCAATGAAATACATGCCTGCTATTAGTTGTACTGCTTTCTTTACCACTAAACGTCAATGAGGACTAAATAGTAGACTTTGCGAGGTGTTTCGTT
Organism: Gonioctena quinquepunctata; assembly: GCA_018342105.1. Classification (NCBI taxonomy): domain Eukaryota; kingdom Metazoa; phylum Arthropoda; class Insecta; order Coleoptera; family Chrysomelidae; genus Gonioctena; species Gonioctena quinquepunctata. The sequence continues at coordinate 35,347 of JAFIRS010000617.1, forward strand.
TATAAAACCTCATGTTATGCTTATGATTTTGACGTCAGTCTTTTAAGCTGGATTTATAGTTAGACGGACTGTAAATGTAGACGCACTGCAAAAAGATCAACTATATAATTGATGTACTTTTATTTATAAATGAACGTAAACGCATGACGTAACGTAAGTGAAATGGACTGGAACGGAAGAGTTGGCCAACTTTCATCTTTTACACTACATTTCTTGCGTCTGGCCAATCAAAATAAAGAATTATGTGTGATGTTTTTTACAAGACGTAATTATTCATTAAATACTGGAACAGTCATTCACGTATACTTAAAAAATTGATCTGGATCAGCAGTCTTCATCTTTAAAAAATTATTGTAGGCATTCTCTACTTTTCTATTACGGTTTATGGGTCTTGTTTTGTAACGTCTTAGTCACATAATTATTGTTCTTCGAGTTTGTCGACACTTTTCCAATGCAACTGCACACAACAACAATCCCACGGCACCAAGAAGCATACCTTCATGTATTTCATAATCCATTGTGACACAGAAAACAAAGCATTGATAAATATTTAGAATATAATACAAATCCAAACCAACACACGCTGTTTATGATTCGTATAATGTGTAGGTTATGTTGAATATCACTATCACTTCTACCCATGCGCAAACATTCCGTTCCGTCGATATATAAATTCAATAATATTTTATAGTCCGTTTGTTACGAATACAGTGCGTCTACGTTTACAGTCTGTCTAACTATAAATCCAGCTTATAACGTAATAAGTATAAACGTAAGGAAAACCTGTTTCCCTTACACTATTTCTGAAAATAGTGGGACCAATAAAAAATACATTTATAAATGACATGACAGATGAAAGCTGTTTGTGATTAGTTAACATTTGACAATTTTAAATTAATTTGTAGAGAAGATTATTTTCGATTACTTCATCGTCTTCCTTGAAAATAATCAGATTACTTGAATTATTGAAAATCAAGCAAGCCATTCCTTCATTTTCTTGCAAATTGAATTTTGAGGTTAGGTTCTTTCATATTTTTAAGCCTAAGGTAAACAAACCCTCCATATGCAAACACAAATGACAGTTTCTGTACTATAATTTGTCCCTAAGCATTTCGTAAAACCCCCTTCCGCAAACTCTCTAATAATAACAAGCCCAATTAAAAAACTACTTTTTTCGTTTAGTTTTGATGAAAATATATTTGCGAAGATTGTGGTTTTACTCATACAATCTGCAATATAAATGTATCTGTACAAGATGTAAACTAGAGTGATAATAACAAATACACATTAATGATGGGTTTTTACTTATCAAATGAACACTATAGGAAAAAATATATAATTAAATTACCCACTAAGTTTCACAGTAAAATTTAAAACAGTTTTTCCCTTTCCTCAACCCAAACAGTCTCAAAACCCTCCACACGTGTTATTTCCTCATCGCCCACCTCACTCTTAGTCCGGACACTCTCTTTGACATCCTCATTAACAATGACCTCGCACTCTGGGAGATCTTCGGTTGGTTCAGACTTGACAAACTTTTCCTCAGGATGATGCTTGTTGAAGTGCGTGTTCAGTTGCGATTGACGGATAAAACTCTTCTGACAGACGGAACACGTGAAAGGTTTGTCTTTGGAGTGGATTAGGAGGTGCCTGGTCAGCACATCGGGCCTTGCGAACTGCTTTTTGCAGTACCTGCACTGGAAAGGCTTGAGATCGACATGAGTGAGCAGGTGTTTCTTCAGGTTGTATGACTGTTGGAATCTGGCAAGGTCAAAAAATAGGGGAAAGTTAATTGAGAATATTTTTTATGTGACACAAGATGAAAATAAATAACAATTCAAAAAGCTAATTACTTATACTATAAGCAATTAGCTGAAAAAAATGCAGGAGATCCAAAAAAACTTTGGAACGTAATAAAGGAAGCCACCAATGATCGAGTGGAAAAAGTAGAAATAAGGTCAATTAAGGATAGTGAAAGCATAGAATTAAATGACAAAAAATTAATTGCCAGTGAATATAATTCGTTGTTTACCAGCATAGGAAAAAAGCTAGCAAATAAAATAACAGCTTGCAACTATAGAAATGATGGTCAGCGCACAATGAATTGATTTTTGTTAACCCCCAGAACACCCTAAACTAATTGAAATGCAAAACATAGTACATACCTAAAATAGTACAGAAATTTACTTAAAAACTAGGAAAAGAAATGTAATAAAACATAATAATAATAATAAATGTCTTTATTTCCACATTATGAAAGATATATAAAAAAAGACGGGAAAAAAGAAAAGATTCACATGTTCAATGCGGAAATCCCAAGGGGAAGTTCACCGGTTGGTACTCTACCACTTAACCCTTGTGGTACAGTTGTAAATGTTAAATATTACTTCTCTTCCTACTTAACTACATACTATCAACTAATCTAATCATTATTTACCTATATACAGACTTGCTTCATTATGCCTCTTCTCATTGTTCTTTTTTAGCAGTTGGGTCAATGATCATAGTTTCTAATCAATCAATTAGGCGCTATCAGCAAATTAACAGAAAAGAAAGAGTAAACAGTTATAGTAGTTGGCGATAATTGAGTAGGAATGATTTCAGTTGTTTTGAATTTGTACATGTTATTTTGTTTGAATTTATCAGGTATCACATCATAAGATTTGTAGATATTAAACTAGAAACTTCTCTTAAATATGGAGGTTCTGTGTGAAAGACATGTCAGCACATTTTTATTCCTGATGTTAATATTGTGAACATCGGTCCTATAATTTAACTTATCATATAGGTAAGGAGGACATTTGTATGGTAAAATTTTGTGAAACAGGCACAATGAGATGAAACTGAAACGTTCTTTCATAATACAGACATAAAGGTCAAGGAGTTAATAACAACGAACAGAGTGGAGCAGTAGCCCAGCAGAGGGTTACATTTTACATTGTTAGTCTTTATGGCTTTCACATTTGTGTTGAAGATGTAAATATCATTCTCTATAGAGATATTGTTAGTGTGTAAAAATTTGACTCAGGGGATTTTTTGGGACAACAAAGTCTATGGAATTTATGACCGTACATTTGGTATTTAATGGTGTTTATTAAATAGTATATGAAAATCAAAGACTGTTGTTTTCTTCTATTACTGAGTTTTTGAAGGTTTTAGGATCCAGCATACATTGATAGGAAACAAGGTTAGGGATAGGTATGGCTCTCTTTGACGTATATAAACTGAAGAAATTTCTTTTGGATATGTTCAATGCGTTCGGTGTGGTATTGGGTTAGGTGTGACCAAATTATGGAGTCATATTCAAGGTGAGGCATCACTAGAACCTTAAACAGTTTAATTATAGTGCTGATGCTTTCAAAGCCTCTAGAATTACGAATTATAAACCCCAGGATAGTTATAAAAAAAGATCTAAAAAACACAATTTCTCTTATTGTTTGCCTACACTATTGAGCCAATACATCGCCACTTATACAACTTGATAAAAATATTTCCCAACATTGATTATCATGATAAAGAAACTCACCCATTGTTGCAAATGTCACACACCCAGGGCTTCTCCCCAGTATGAACCCTAGTGTGTCTTTCGAGGTAGCACAGTTTGTCGAACTCCTTGAGACAAACATTGCAGTGGTATCTATGTGGGGGACGTTTCTGTTTGCGGAGGATGTGAACGGGAGTGTGGACATCATAAGCTTTCTTTGTACGGAAGCCCATGTAACATTTATAGCATTGATATGGGTGCTTGCCTACAAAAAGTTTGTTGAGTGATGGGTAGTTGATGCAAATTATATTGTAATTGATGCATAGTTTCTCACCTGGTTTCACAACTTTAAGGTTGATGTCTGGAAACTCTGGAATGGAGACTAAATTGAATTTCTCGCCATCACTTTTTATAACCACTGGATCAAATATCAATTTATGTTCTTTTTTGGCTTTACTTTTTGTTTTCTTGGATTTTTCCTTAACGCGCACATTACGAGAACATAAAGCTGGGATCTCTTCAAGTGAGACTTCTTCAGGTTCGTCTTTAATGTCATTTGGTTCCGATTTGACTTTATTGCACTTGAGTTTCACTCCACCAACTTTCGATTCCGGGTCAGATTCGGGTTCGGATTTTACAGCAGCAACCCTCAATGATAATGCTGTAGATTCTTTATTATTTGCTTTCCTCGCCTTTTTGGCAATTTTTTCTTTGGTTATTATTGTGGCAGCAGTTGTGCTCCTTCCGCTGCGCCTGGTAGCTGGAGACATTCTAAATTTTGGAGCTTCAACTCGAAGAATTCGCAATTTGCACACCCAACTTTAGAATTAGTAGAAGAACTATAACTTTTACTCGTTTTGTGTCCAAACAAAACACTTGTTGCTTGTTGCGTACAACTCTCTCTCTCTCTCTCTCTATGATTTCTTGGATTTAGCTTCTCTACGGCGCTATGATCCAGCTCTCTCCTTATCCAGATAAGTCTAAAGCTTGTTGCGTACATCGAATTACAAGTCAAAAGTCAAACGAACATTAGAAAACATGAGCTGTTTTTTGGCGCCCATGTATTCAAAACGTATTCGTCCTGTGATTCAAATATATCCATTCTGGCGTTGAAACGATGACGTCATATATTAAACGATTCAAAACGTATTAATTGAGTTTTGAAACCAAGTCGAATTCAGTTTCAAAATATAATTCGTTGTTTTGTGATATTCATAATTTATAACCCCAAATAAATCTTGGTAGTAGGACATTCCACTAATAATAGTGAGAGTTTTATTGTCTACCGACTTTCTAACAGAAAATTCTTCAGTTTAGGTTTGATTATTGAATCGTATTCGAAGTTATGCATTCTTGCGGTTCGTGATAATAATGACGTCACGTAGAATCGTATTCAAATGCAAGATTGAATATGTTTTAACGCCAAAAAACACTTATGGCCGCTGATAGTTTTGCATTGTGGTGTTGCCACGTTCACATTATAGAAAATATGGTACAGTCATGTGCCCATTTTCTAAAATATTTTGATTGGCACATGAATATTATCACCTAGAATTTAAAAAAATGTTCAAAGTATTTCATAATTCCAGATTGAAAACGCCAATTTTTTCATCACATCCAATAACGCACTCCTAGCGCCTCTGATGGACGTATGCATCGTTATCTGTTCAAACTTTTACCGCTGTTGGTTTGAACTGTCAACTATAAATTCATCTGTCTTCGTTTATATGTTGTACTAATATTTTCATCATGACATTACAAGTGAGGTTGAATTTATGTTTGGTTGTGAGAAAATAGTATTGTCTATCAATATTCCTGAAACATCCACAATTGGCGCTAGTGTTTGGGGGCAGTTATTTAACTGAAGGTCAAATCGAGTTTGAATTTAAATCTGAAAATTTCCACAAAATGTTGTGATTATAGAAATTATTTTCATATAATGTAATTTTTGAGGACCGAACTGATGCAAATAAAAAATAAAATCAAGCGTGTTCCTTATTAATCTTCCTGATTTGACCCCTATCGGAGATGAAGTGAACTGTTAAAAGAAGTAATGTTTATATTCCCGCCATATGTCTTGTCTCCTGATAAATTGTCCTTCTGAGGCTCAATTCTAGAGATTGCAGGAAATTTTACTCCAGAGAATTATTTCATACTTTCAAATTCTCTTGGGAACCATATAAGTGACGTATGTCGAGTACGATTTCGGTAGAATTTATATTTAAACCAATCACATTCTCAGAAAGCGACAGGTTTTATTGTTACCCCTGTAAATTATGAATTTGAATGTGGGGGTTTATTGATTAGAAACCTCGTACTTTCGTACTGATACTAATTTCGAAATGGAAAAGAGAACAAGAAACAAACATTTATTTTTATAGATATTATTGGAAATGATGACGGAAGGAAAATTTACTAATGATTAACCCGAATGGATTCTGATATATACAAGACCTTTACGTTGGCCAATATATGTGCCAATGGTGTGGCAACACATTGGACAGAAATTTGTGAAATTGTCCACTTGGAAGATCGTTCAGTTTGCATCAGTTCAGGCCAATGTGCAGACGTCAAAGCTAAAATGAAAATCGAGGTACAAACGGCTGCTGCGGTTTATTCATTTACTGCCATATAAGTACTACCTAAGTGTGTACAGAAACAGGGTGAGGTGTACTGAAATCGCGTGCGGTCATTCTAGTAGCCATCATCCCACCACACCCCGCCTAAGCCCTTTGATCTGTGTTGAAAAACTGACACTACTCGGATCTCGCGCCAACACTCCAATACCTACCAAGATGACCACAAACCCCCCTTTCTACATGATGGCCATACGTATTGGACACAACAATTGGCCAACGTGAAGAGGGGCCTTAACACTATTGCAAATAGTGATTTCCTTTTATTCCCCAATAAATTCGGTCTTCTTCGTTGCATTGGCCTTATCAGCCAAGACTATACGGCCAAATAAATTCAGTCTAGTTCAATTGCTTCTTCTTTAATTTTTTGTATTTGTGTCGCCATAGCAATCCACCAAAAAAGGTGGGCTGCACTCTTAGATCATATATGCTACGTAGATACGGCATCTAGGTTATTGTTTTGGTAGGTCCGAGGGGGATTAGCGTACTCAAGCTAGACAGTTACACGTGGTACTGGCTATTATGTATAGTACGACGACGTTCCCTTCACCCCTCTCATACCAAACAAACAATACAGAATGCCGTATCTAGCGTAGCATATATGATCTAATGCTGCACTCTTCCCGATTCTGGGATACAAACTGCAAGTCCCAGATGGATTTTTGTGTTGAATTTGGGACATCATTTTTTAAACAAGAAAAAACCATGAAATTTTGCCAAAAATATATTTACGAAGATTAACATTTGAATCATACAACCTTCTGCAATATAAATGATCTGTACATGATATAAAGTTAAATATAGGTAATGACTAATATACAAAAAGTTGGATATAATATAGCAAAATATATAAATGTATTTGTGACAGAACAAGTACCCAATCCTGCAAAACTACAAAAAAGTAAACACAATTTTCCAAATCTGGACAACAAAAAAAATCTTTTCAGGATCAAATATGACTAAATTTATTCTACAATGAACGCCACTTTGACTGTTTAAGTATTTTTTCCGAGTCCAGGTGTTTTCAGACCAACATCAACACAATTACGTCAGTAAATATCTAATTAACTGTTCTTAGTGTACATTTTTTGACGCACACTATAGATTCACAGCTTAGCGAAATAAAATATATTCCCTGTAAAATATAAAAACCTGCCTTGTTCTATCAAAATCAACACATCAAAGTATATCCATAATATCAACAAGTTTATAAATTATTAATTTAACATTTGGTTTATTCTATACAAAGTCATCAGCGTGGTGAATGTAAGCCTATAACTACTCTTGCTCCCCGACTTTTATTATGCGTTTTTGCCTCCCGAAAAACTTGACGCTCTCTTATCCTTTCCGAGTTATAGCCCTTTTAGGTCTGAATCGCGTGACTTTCAAGCACCGTTTTCACGCGCAAAAATCACTTACAATGCCACCTTGTAATCAAAGGGGTGAAACTGGTCTTGCTCTTGGTAATATTCCACCCCTGTGCCCCTTCTTCCGACAAATCCGTTGTCATCCGGCCTGGGTACCGGCGTAGAAAAGAAGGGTTCTGTTTTATACACAAAACTTTTATCAAACTTCACTAAATTATTCTTATTTTTGCGATGCACGTTTTAAACGGCAGGACACTCACATTCAATATTTACTTGACTTCCAACCTGAGAACGCCACATGTTCTCCTCGCAATGGTCGGAAGTCCTGTTCTATCGAAAAAATCTTCCTTCAACAATTACAAACAACCTAAACTCTTGCTTGCTTGTTTTTTATCGCCTGTCTACTACGGACAGTATGCTTGCTTGCTTGTTCTTCATGGCTCTATCTATTACAGATAATTAGCCAGCTTCGGAAATCCACATCACCCCAGAACGTATTCTGAGGGGCTTCTCAGTATGCCAGTATATGGGAATATAGCCAAAACTTTGATCTCCCTTCGGTGTGCAAACTGGATGTCTCACTCTTAGTGATACCATGAATGCCCAAATAACTCACATTAACTTGACTTCCAGACCAGGTGGTCGACCTCTGTCTTCCATGATGGGCGGAAGTCGAATCTCAACCTAAACTCTCACATCTGATAGGCAAACTTGAGTAAATTTAGGTTTTGGCATGTTGGTCATAACAGAAATCACCCCAATTTTTTTTATTCAAACATGTCCCCTTCGTTTAACGGCGTAATAAATTGTCGTTCACATTTGAAATGGCGGTGATTTAATTGTTATGACCAACATGTCGAAACTGAAATTTATTAGAGTTTGTCTGTCAGATGTGAGAGGTTAGGTTGTTCGTAAATGTTGATGAATTCTTTCGATAGAACCGGCTGCATTTTGTGCCGAAAATGAGTGATTTAGTGTTTGTAGTTCATGCTGGTAAAAAGCAGGAGACATTATCAGTGATTTTTGCGCAAGAAAACGGTGCTATACTCGGAATTGGTATGGATTCGTGTTCATAAACGTAAGAAAAGTCAAACGGCTGGGAACAAGAGTAGTATAGGCTGACATTTACCATCGGCACCACTCAAACAGCTAAGGCACATCCTTTCATCCAGAAAACAAAGTTTCTGGAATGATTAAAAAACACAGTGTTCCTCCTAACATATCTTTCAGTCGATGTATTTAATATACTAGAATTGCAATAAAAATTGCAAATTCAAGTTCTTTTTTTTTTAATCCGGAAAATTGGAAAAAACAACTAAATACCGCAAATACGCAAATTCCCACCTTCCCGGATTCATCTCTCACGAGCCTAGCCACACCCATCTGCCCCCGCCGATCGACACCCTCCCTCGCTAACCTATCAGAGATCCAATCAAGAAACACATAACTTCGAAAAACGCCAGACGTCACTGCGCCTCGACCCCCCTAACCTCTCTGGCGGCGCCGCCGCCGCCATCTCGGAGCCCCTCGGGCGGCTCGGTCTTCGGAGGTTCGCTGGGATGGCGCTTCTCGCGGTGCTGGTTGAGCTGCAACTGCCGGATGAAGCTCTTGCCGCACACGGAGCACTTGAACGGCTTGTCTAGCGAGTGCGTGAGGAGGTGGCGCGTCAACACGTCGATCCTGCCGAACTGCTTGTTGCAGATCTCGCACTGGAACGGTTTCAGGTGGAGGTGGATGAGGAGGTGCTTGCTGAGGTTGTGCGCCTGTTGGAATCTGTCGGTTCGAGAAAAAAAAATTGGTTGAAAGTTATGAGTTGTGCTGGAAATGGGGAAGTTTATGCTATCGGTGGCGTGTCACAAAAAAAAACTTGTCCAAACAGGCAAAATTACAGGACAACGAGTACAATAATAATTCTAAAAGTGTGAAATGATATAAATGTCATGACTAGTCCTAATACAATATTTCATCGAAAGAAATAATCATAATCGAGCTTCCATCACTTGCACTGGCACTCTCAAAAAGAATTCATAATCACATTCTCAGACGTTTCTAACTAATATTATAATATGTTTCAACGGATGAATCACCCTAAGCGGCGATTCCACACATGTGAAATTCCTCCCTTCACCATAAATCAGATCATACGGTTTGCCGACAATTACAAGGAATGTAATAAGTCGGCTGAACATAAAACTCATCAATATATCAACAGCGCGGCGGTCTCTCTGAGGCCCTAATATGCGGATGAGATGTTAGGAACTTAATGGGGTTACGTAAAGTCAGGAATGAAATTAATGACCTATTACTTTAATAGCGTGGCGGTTTTTTCAAATCAAAGGAGAGAAGGGAGTAAGAGACTATATAAAGAACGTCGAATCGTACAAAAGAGATCATTATTCTCCATACCAGTCCGCGAGCAACTGAGTTTATAAGTCCGAAAGAACTCTCTATCTCATTCAATAACAAATCAAAGTGTGCATCGTGGGGAATAATTACGTCAGTTCAAATCCTACTGGCTCAGAGTTCTAAATGATAAAATAAATAATTTCATATGAAATATAGATCATGTTTGTAGTATAAATTGAATGGAAATATTACGAATCATTGGTTCTTCATTTTTCAGGCTATCTCATTCAATAACAAATCAAAGTGTGCATCGTGGAGAACAATTACGTCGGTTCAAATCCTACTGCCTCGGAGTTCGAAATGACAAAATGAATAGTTTCATATGAAATATTGATCATTTTTGTAGTATAAATTGAAAGGAAATATCACGAATCATTAGTTTTTCATTTTTCAGGCTATCTCATTCAATAACAAATCAAAGTGTGCATCGTGGGGAACAATTACGTCAGTTCAAATCCTACTGGCTCGGAGTTAGAAATGACAAAATAAATATATATATATATATATATATATATATATATATATATATATTTATCAATGTCGAACTAAGTGAAGAAAAATTTGAATACCTGTAAAGATGTTGAATAAAGGTCTACTTCTTGGCAAACTTGATTGGAGTTATTATAGATCGCAAATAGTGGAGATTTCATAATACACTTGAATAGAGTCTCAAGCGCGTCATCGCTCGATGGGAGGAGTCTATGAAAAAGTACTTACTGGTACTAAAAAGTTTCAGTTGCAGTATGTTTACAACTTTTCTCGTCCGAAAGTATTAACGAACAAAAAAAAAATATAAATCATTTTTCTTGAAAAACATTTTTAAATAATTTGTTAATCTCTCGCGATGGAAACTCAAGTTATCAGTTGGGCGGTTAACTTTTTCCTAGACTCCTCCCACTGAGCGCACGCCCTTAAGGCTCCTCCCATTGAGCGCACGCGTTTAAGGCTCCTCCCACTGTCAGTCGAGCAGATAAATATCAGAAGACGTTTTGAACCGTTGCATTGTTGCCGTAGCACATACAACTTTGGTGTTACCCAGAGTTTATAAAAGATTATCGTACATTCTGGGTATTAGATCTTGACAATCTAAAAGGGGGAGATTTCAATATCGGATAAGTGTGAAAAACTTTCATTATCCTAAAATCGAAATTGGAACAGTGTTGAAAAGCTTTCCATTATATTTTTGGCGGTCGAGAGCAATACTGAGTGATTACTTTATTGGAGGAACTTGCGATTCTTGGTTATTTCATTTGGAGTTTGTTTATGCAGGATGAATTTTATGTTCCTCGCCTAATGAGATGAAAAGTCACAAAAAATAATTCACTAACTCGATTAATGAGACTAGGTAATGAACATTTTAATCTCGGCTTCAATATTTTTAATGTGTCTCAAAACAAATTCAAAAATGCTCTCAAAAGATGTCACTTAACAGTACAATGTTACCAATCATAAATTCAAAAATTCCATAATTGATGTACTTTGTGTTTATATGTATTTTATCTTACTTTTAAATGTAGTTTAAATGTAGTTCAATGTATTTTACTTATACCAATGTATTTTAATCAATGAATCTATTGTAAAACGGGATTATCCGTACATAATAAATAAATAAATAAATGATTAGCTTTTCATGCACGAAAAATCATCAAAATTCTATCACTGGTTTTGAAAATATGAGCAATTAAAAAAATAATTTATTCATTATCAAAATTTGTAACATCCTAAAGTTATTCGCCCTTGCGCGGTATGAACACGGAAAATAATTATATGTTGAAAGTTAGGCTAAGGCAATACCTATCAAACCAACAGTTGCAAAATTAACGAAAAAATTACTATTGACCGTTTTTCGGCCAAGCCAGATCACTGTGCGTCGCATAAAACAAAAGGCATCTCTCTTAACAAACTTTGATCATGCAAAGGAATGATATCTATGAAATAATCGTATTATTATATTTTAGAAAACAACCACTCTCTCGACTACACACCGACTCACCTCTTGTTGCAGATGTTGCACACGAAAGGCTTCTCGCCAGTGTGAACGCGGGAATGCCTGTCGATGTCGCACAGTTTGGCGAACTCTTTGGCGCAAATGTCGCACCGGAACTTCTTCGGCGACGGCTTCATTTTGCGCAGGATGTGGATGGGCTTGTGAGCGTCGAAGGCGCTCTTCGTCCAGAAGCCGAGGTCGCATTTGTGGCAGGTGTACGGGTACTTGCCTGGAATTATACGGATCGAAATTAGAACTACTGGACTCTACAATCCATTGTTACAAGCTTTTATTTAGTTTCAATCCAATCAATCAACTGAACAATTTCCCGAATACTGGAAAAACGCGATAATAATGTAATAACAATTTTCAAAAATGGAAAGAAAAACATAATAGGAACTTATAGGCCTATCAGTAAACTATCTGCGATTCCTAAATTATTCGAGAAATTAGTTTACAAATAACTGCATTTTCTCGTGAAATCCATCATCATATCAGAACAGCATGGTTTCTTTGCAGGGCGATCATTGGAATCGAATTTAATAGAATATAGTGAATATTTATACAGTGCTTCTCAAAAGTCCCCTCCCCCCTCTTATTTTTGGAACGATTATACATGAACAAGTGAAATTTGGAAACTGAATATTAAAGATTGTAAACTTCCCTACTAGTGATGATAGATGACGAAATCGTCAAAGATGACGTCACAAGGCCATTGTGACCAATAATTTTGAATGGAACCCCACGGCAAGCGACACCTCTTTCAAAAGCTATCGAAAAAACCTATTCAATGATACTAATTGTGTTTGCGTTTATGGCAGTTTTGGCAACTCGCTTTTAAAAAACGCAAAGCTGTGATGAATTAAATCAGTTAATACTAAAATTCCAAATTCAAGCTCCGCCTCTGGATAGTTGTCAAATAAGCTGACGTTTTTGTTAGCCTCCCTAATTCGACGTTTTTGTAATTGTCCAAGTTTTTGTACATTTAATAATTTGTGTATTGTTGATCGAACGTTTAACTGTTTTAGCAGCTTTTGGTACTTTTAATATTTTTGTACATTTTAATAATTTGTTAAACTGTTGTGAGCCGAACGTTTGAGTGCTTCAAGAAGAGAAATGGTACGTGCTTTAGGTGATAAAGTAGCGCGATCCTAATTCTTGGTGAAACTGGACAACATATTCATGCAGCAGAACGCATTTTTAATGAGAGGTTTCCCGATCGCCCCGTTTCGAGGACTTCGTAAGTTTGAAACAACGGGTAGTATTAATGATGCGAAACGATCTGGCAGACCACAAATTTCTGATGAGAAAAAAATTTATATACTGGTAGAAGTAATAGTTAATCCTACTTCTTCAACAACTCACGTTGCATCTACCTGTGAAGTCAGTCGAAGTACAGTACACAGGGTGTTGAAAAAAAAAAACAAATTTTATCCATACAAATTAAAAATGGTTCATCAACTCTCAGACGACAACCGAAGACTAGACCGAAGACTAGAATTTTGTTAAAATATGGACACTAAAATCAACCAACAGCCAGGCTATGTCAAAACAATTTGTTTTAGTGACGAAAGTACGTTCTCTCTAAATGGAAATGTAAATACACAGAATGTGAGGTATTGGAGTGACGCAAATCCTCACCTGTTTCGTGAAACACATACCCAATTTCCCCAGAAGGTGAATGTTTGGGCAGGTATCCTGGGAAACCACATCGTTGGGCATCTTTTTTAAAATACTAATTTAACTGGTGAGGTTTATCTGAAGCTGTTGCAAAACGCAATAGAACCGTTAATCCTTGAAATATTGGAAGATGAATTCGGCAATTTGGAAATAACATTCCAACAGGATGGTGCTCCTCCACACTATTACGGTGCAGTAAGACGGTATTTGGATGAGGAGTATCGTGGTAGATGGATTGGACGACGAGGTTCAACGGAATGGCCAGCTCGATCACCGGACCTCACACCTTTGGATTTTTTTCTGTGGGGGTACCTTAAATCGAAGGTTTACGCCACTGAACCTGACAATATTGACGTTTTAAAACAACGTATTGTTGCAGAATGTGGGGCTGTTTCCGCAGACACATTTGCAAAAGTACGAGAAGAGTTTAAAAATAGGATATTTCACTGTCAGGAAGTAAATGGAGGTCACTTCGAGCAATTTCTTTTTAAGTAGATACTGATTCTTAAATCTGTAATTGATATCATACTGAATGGAATTTAAATTTTAATGTTTACTAACGAGCCATTAAAACTGCCATAAACACAAACAAAATTAGTATCATTGAATAGGTTTTTTCGATACCTTTTAAAAGAGGTGTCGCTTGCCGTAGGGTTCCATTTAAAATTATTGGTCACAATGGCCTTGTGACGTCATCTTTGACGACTTCGTCATCTATCATCACTAGTAGGGAAGTTTACAACCTTTAGTATTCAATTTCCAAATTTCACTTGTTTATGTATAATCGTTCCAAAAATAAGAGGGGGGGGGAGGGGACTTTTGAGAAGCACTGTATAGTAACATGGACCACAGACTACAAGTTGACGCCATTTACACCGACTTCAGCAAGGCATTCGATAAGGTTAGCCATAATCTTCTTCTCGAGCGGCATGCTGAGGTTGGGGTACGAGGCTCACTATTGAGATGGGTGGAATCTTATATAAAGAATAGGTCCCAATATTTCCTCATCAGGTGTCCCTCAAGGATCACACCTGGGACCTTTATTTTTTATCATTTATGTAAATAACATAAAATCGTGTTTTAAACATGCCAACTTCCTGTTATATGCAGATGATATGAAACTTTACCTAACCGTACGAAATTTAAACGATTGTCACAAGATCCAAGATGACCTTAATAGACTTAGTGAATATTGTAACTCGTCTAACTTATATTTGAATTTTCAAAAATGCCATTGCATCACATTCACGAGGAATATCAATCCGGTACACTTCGATTATTCTATAGGGAATGATCAAATAACCAGGGTAAGTAAGATTAGGGGTAAGGGTAAGTAAGATTAGGACTAGGAATTATATTCGATTCCAAACTGATTTTTGATCTACATGTCGAATCTATCACAAACTCCGCCTCAAGAATGTTTGGCTATGTAATGAGAACATGTAAACATTTCGAAAACATCAAGTCTTCAATTTGTGTTTATATGCATTTGTGTACAGTAAGCTAAATTTCGCTTCTATTATATGGAGTCCTCAATACAGAATGTATATAAACCGCCTGGAAAACATTCAGAACAAATTTGTCAAATATATTTGTTTTAAACAAAATTTCAATTACAACGGCGACATTGAAAAGGAAAATTATTTCAAATTCCGTAGATAATGCTAATATACTGAATCAAATTCAAATCAACGTTCCCATTCGGCCACTTAGAACTAACCACTTGTTTCGCATACCATTTCGGAGAACTAATTCGTCTCAAAACTCTCCTCTATGTAGAATTGTTCGAAATGCTAACAGGTACATTGATCAAATCGATATTTTCTCCAAATCCCACCAAAAATTAAAGACCACTTTGAAACGACTCATGGATCAAAGAATTTCTGCTTAAATTAGTAAATGCAAACAACTAACAAAAAACCACTTTGTCTCAATTGCTGCCTGAAATTAGTATTAGTATATAAGTTTAAGTAAAATTAAATGTAATAATGTAGGTACTTTAGTGAACTTTTGTCTGTCTGTATCTTTCATGACCATTAAATAAATAAACTGAGTTGGTCATCATTTTAACCCTTTGTTGCCTGACTAATCAAAAATATAAGTATTCCAATTTTTTTGTGACCAAGTCTATTGAAATGATGGAATGGGTATATTAAAATTATTTTAGATTTTTTGAGACATTTAAAAAAAAAATAGAGTGGTACTGAAGGGCAGGTTTGGCATTTTTTTTTATAAATAAAAGCTTCTTAGATTATAAAAAATATTGAAATCAGTCAGAAATAGTTCTTTATTGAATGATAAGGTATAGTTCGGAATACTTCACAAACGTAGCACTACATATTGTTTATCATCGGGTAAATCCTCATAAGTGATTTCCTCAATAATCTTTAGGAGTTCTGCATCTGTTAGAGTTTTATTCTTTAGATACTTATGAATTATGTCGACTGAAAGACCATAAATGAGCAAACACAATTGAAAGAATATAAAAACTTTTTAACAAAAAATTAAACCGACGAAATACGGAACTGAAAAGTGAAAAATAAAATAAACCTTCTTAGTCTCAGTAACTAAGCTCCTAAACTAATGTAAGTAACTAATTTTGAGTCAGCGCCAAACAAACAAGCAAATGAATTAGATAAGGCGTAAAATGATGGCAAAATTGGTATATGGAGGTTTTCGGGGTCGGATATTATGAATTTATTGTCAAAAATTCATAACTTCAAGATGGCGGACAAGTTTTGTTATAATGGACCATTTCCATTCAAAATTGGCATTTCGGGGTTTTTGGGGTCGTAAATTATGAATTTAGAATTTTTTTTTGATGGCAGCTCCAGGATGGCGGACGAGTTATTAATCTTTAAATGGTCATACCATTTACCTATACCAAATCTCATTGTGATATACCTAATATTCTAGAAGTTATGACTTGTCTAATAGATTCGTTGACACCCGCTATAGGCGTCTTTCCTGAAGAAAAAACGCGATTATACAATTTTTTTTATGGTACTTTAGAATAGGCAAATTTACCAGATTCAACTACGACGTCTGGCTAGCGGTAGGTTAGGGTATAAAAAAATGTTTGTTTTGCGTAAAATCACACCTATATGAGATTAACATTATCCGAATATTTCAAGATTATCTAAATAAGTATCTCCGAAAAAACACGATTTTCCAAACAAAACACCGAGCAAATAAATCACCGCCAACTTTTCAAAATCAAATATGAACAATGCGAATACGAATGAAAGGGAAATTGTTACTCATATTTGAATTTGAAAAGTTGGCGGTGATTTATTTGTTATTGCCAACATGCAGGAAGGTGAAATTTACTAAATTTCATTTGTCAAATGTGAGAAGTTTGTTTATTTGTAACTGTTTGAGAAGGAGTATTTTTTCGATAAACCCGGCTATATTTTGTGCAAAGTTGTACAGAAAATGAGTGATTTGGTGTTTATAGTTTAAGCTGGTAAAAAGGAAAAGTCATTGTGAGTGATTTTTGTACGCGAAAATAGTGCCAAAAAATTACCTTTGAAGAAGGAGAAAGTCAACATATCTCGGAAACGGTTTGAGACCAACGCGTTTTCGGATTCGTGTTCAGGAGGCAAAAACACGTCAGGGAGCATGAGCACGGTATCTAGACATTTACCCAACAAACGTCGATATTCTAGTACAAATAATGAATAGGACCAAATGTTGCATTAAAATATTATTACAGTAATACGAGGGAAGCGCCTAAGGTGTATAGAGATACTAGTACACTTTCTTTATGAAGATAGCCATGAAAAAAAAATGTTGCGTAGGTGGCTGTGATTTCAAATCTGAATATTGTTTCTGATTCTAGACAACTTTTCCAAATAAACTTTTTCGATAATGTCGAAAATAAGAGGAGTTTACTTCTGAGCAAAATTCCTATTTTTGTTCTCCCCTGTACACGGTTTGGAAATTTAAAATTTTGACAACTCAAATGCAAGTTTTTCGCAATGCACCAATTTTTATCAATAAAAAATGTATTTCGATCTGAACTACATTTTAAGAAATAATGATTTTTATACATTTAGGGTGAGTCAAGCTGAACGCCTCGGACTCTCGTGGCCAATGTTTTTTTTTTCAGTAAACGGTCTGGGGAAGTATATGTATGTCGATCTGAACTACATTTTAAAAATAATGATTTTTATACAAGGTATTTGAAAAGAGCGTGACATATCAAAGTTATATTTTTTTAAATGGAACACCCTGTATTTTCTTGCATTTTTGAATTCTTTGAGAAAAAATAAGCTGACTTTGCTAAAGTATCCCTATACCTAACTCTCTCCGTTTGTGAGATATTCAACTGTTTCACAAAATGTAACGTTGTCAAAGAAATTCAATATCTTTGGAATTAGCCACTCCAAGTGTACGAAATTTTGACCGGTCACTCAAATCCCTTTCAGCTAGTTACTGTGGTTTGAGTAGACGATCAATAATATACAGTGTGTTTTATATTCTCAGGAACACTTACCGCATATTTGAATTCCAATACCTTTGTTATTTCAAATGTAACACCCTATATTTTTCCACGTGACAAGATTCACCTTTGAATTTCCTTTCGAACCAGATAATATTTCCCTATACCTAAATGTGGTGCTTCAGGAGTTATCGAAGCCTTTTCGAAATCCGATGAATTTTTTGAATTAACATTATTTCATCTAGTAGTCTGATGTCGATTACTGAAAACAATATTATTGGCAAATTGAATTTGAACACTCTCAACTTACAGTTGATTTTCTTTAGAGCTTTGTTATATCGGTCCACCTGTAACTACTATTTTTGGGGTTACCGGTTTTTATTAAAAATATTGAAAGATTAAAGTTTAAGGGAAAATTAAAAAAATTATAATACATGTTCGACATGATCACCATCTACTTCAATACAGCAGCTAATTCTTTTTACGAATGAGCTTCTGACATTTTTCAACATATTTGGAGTTACTGTTTGGAAGGCATTTCTAATCCTCACTTTCATATCATCAGGAGTAGTGGGTGGTGTACTGTATACAATATCCTTGATATATCCCCTTAAAAAAAAGGCCAAGGGTGTAAGATCAGGCAATCTCGCTGGCAAGTTATAAGGACCACCTCTCCCTATCCATTCAACTGTAAATTTTCTGTCCAGATAGTCACTGACAACATCTAATTGTAGCCACATCTTCTGTCTCACATTCAAATGAATATTTTCCAGAAAATTCCAAAAATCTGTTTTCATGAATCTTAAAAATGTCCTTCCATCCAGATGCCCGTCAAAGAAATAAGGACCAATTATGGTGTCTCCTATGATTCCACCGAATGAGTTAACACTCCACCGATTCTGGCGATCGACGGTTCGAAATAAATGTCTGTTTTCGGTGTCATAATAATGAAAGTTATGTCGATTCACCAGACCAGTGTTATGGAAGGTTGATTCGTCTGTGAATAAAATATGTTCATAAAAGTTCATCTCTTCGCCACTCGTTCAAGATACCATAAACAGAAATCTAGCCTGCGTTCAAAGTCCCTTCCATACAGATGTTGATGCAGCTGAATGTGGTATGGATGATATTTGTGTTTTCTAATAATTCTGCTAACACTCGATTGACTTATAGCTGTTGCATTAGCGATGGCTCTAGTACTGGTATTGGGATTTTCAATCACATATTGCAAAACTTCGAAATTGAGTTCCTCATTCCCAGTCACTAGTTTCGATAGCTCTCGAAATCTGGCTAATATTCTTCCAAATACATTTTTATCAGGATGCTCTTGATCTGGGTACTTTTGCGCATAAACCCTCGACGCTAATAAGCAATTTTCGTAACATTATCCAATGGTTAAAATAATGTTGATTCTTTCTTCAAGTGTGAAACTTTCATTTTACTTCTCAAATCTGAGAACACGAGAGCAAGACGAATTCAACACAAACTTATGACAAAATATTACGCTATTTGACAGGAGTCGGCTTGGATTAGATGGTGCTCCGGCACATTTCAAACGTGTTGTAAGTGACTATCGGGACAGAAAATTTACAGATGAATGGATAGGGAGAGGTGATCCTTATACCTGGCCAGCGAGATCGCCTGATCTTACACCCTTGGACTTTTTTTATGGGGATATATCAAGGATATTGTATACAGTACACCACTCCTGATGATATGAAAGTGAGGATTAGAATGCCTTACAAACAGTAACTCCAAATATGTTGAAAAATGTCAGAAACTCATTCGAAAAAAGAATTAGATGCTGTATTGAAGTAGATGGTGATCATGTCGAACATGTATTATAATTTTTTTAATTTTCCCTTAAACTTTAATCTTTTAATATTGTTTTTTTTTTAATAAAAACCAGTAACCCCAAAAATAGTAGTTACAGGTAGACCGATATAACAATGCTCTAAAGAAAATCAACTGTAAATTGAGAGTGTTCAAATTCAATTTGCCAATCATATTGAAGAACTATTTTTCAGTAATCGACATCAGACTACTAGATGAAATAATGTTGATTCAAAAAATTAATCGGATTTAGAAAAGGCTTCGATAACTCCCGAAGCACCACATTTAGGTATAGGAAAATATTATATGGTTCGAAAGGAAATGAACAGGTGCATCTTGTCACGTGGAAAAATATAGGGTGTTCCATTTGAAATAACAAAGTTATTGGAGTTCAAATATGCTGGAAGTGTTCCTGATAATATAAAACACACTGTATACTATTGATCGTCTACTCAAGCCACAGTGACTAGCTGAGACGGATTTGAGTGACCGGTCAAAATTTCGTACACCTGCCGTGGCTAATTCCAAAGATATTGAATTTCTTTGACAACGTTACATTTTGTGAAACAGTTGAATATCTCACAAACGGAGAGAGTTAGGTATAGGGATACTTTAGCAAAGTCAGCTTATTTTTTCTCAAAGAATTCAAAAATGCAAAAAAATACAGGGTGTTCCATGTAAAAAAAATATAACTTTGATATGTCACGCTCTTTACAAATACCTTGTATAAAAATCATTATTTTTAAAATGTAGGTCAGATCGACATACATATACTTCCCCAGACCGTTTACGGAAAAAAAAACCATTTGGCCACGAGAGTCCGAGGCGTTCAGCTTGACTCACCCTGTATAATATAAATACTTATAAAACAACAATCTTTTTATACCAACATGGATAGGCTTGCAAAGAACGCTGGTGGAATGAGAAAACTATATTCAAAAGAATCTAAAAATCAATCATCACCTATTTTTCTACCCTTAGGGGGGTATTTTTTTCAAATTTGAGTGGGACCAACTTCTAGGTATATCCTATCCAATCATCAAAATCGGACTACTCTGTTAATAGTTATGCTTCAAAACGAGGCCAAGCACATCTACTTGTATGTAGAAACCTCTCGAACATACAGCATTTTGAAAAACTACCTAAAAAGTTTTGAAGGTACGTACTAATAGAATCGGAATTATGAAGTAGTTAAAAAAAGTTTTAGTTTCACAAATCTGGACGAGAATTTAAAGTAAGTCAAATGAACTGAAAAAAAAAATGATTTCGTCTCACGTTATGCATGAGCTAACATATTAAATTGGAGAGCTACCAAAAAATATTGAATTATCGGCCCCTATTGAAATATTTTAAATTTATTCCAAGATTGACCCAGTGAAAATTCGGAAACGCATAATCATTTCCAATAGGGGCAGTGTTGACGAGGAAAACTGCACTCCAAATACGGATAATTTGGCGGTCAAGTTCCGGCGCATTCGCCATCAGTTGTAATAAGTTATGGTGACGCTTTCACCATTTATTATAAACGAAATGAATGGACTAGAAACTTGGCCTTGAAGACTGAGGGCCGGTTGTTCAATGCGAGTTTAAACCGTTAATTATCCAAACTCGGATTGTTTATTAACTATGGATTAGTACTTTAAGCATTTTTCAATGAAAAACTAATCCTGGATTCCTTCATATGTTGGCAACACATTTTTTCGCTTGTACGATCATTCGGACCGTTCAGAAATATCAACATTGAATCAAACTTAACCTAAGAATTCATAGGGTACAGAAAAATTTATCGAAAAAAAGGCAAGTGTTTCTATAAATTGGAGGCGTATCTAAAAAAAAGGACTCATAATTTCCATGAAAGTGAGGAAAACATTCTGATTTCACTGGTAATAATATACCAGGTTATTGTGGAATGAAAAAAAACGGACGCAGTTACTAATTCGCAAAAATTGAAGGCGTGGGCTATAAGTAATGAATACAATACAATCTGCGGAGGTCTAAAAAAAAGGACTAGCACCTTAACAATAAAAGACAAAATTTCTACTAGGGCTCTGTCCAAAGCAGATCTCGTAGATTCACAGAAACGATCATTTGAAGAACACAAATTGAAATTAATACACATGAGAGATAAATACCAACTTCTCTTGGAATTACAGAGGGAGGAGGAGTAGAATCTAGAGAAAACCCATATGATTGAGATATATAAACAAACATTATTTTTGAAACATAATTCATCGATCAACATTTGTTGGAGATTCTTGAGAACATATCATGTAGTTTTTCATTTTGCAATTGTGATGGTTTAATTTTAGTTTTTTATGACAAAGTTTTTGGTAAGAATAATCAAGATTTGATTTTTATTTGGAAGTTTATATTTTGTTACGATTTTGCCTTTGTAGTTATTTGAGAGGTGATTATTTGTATTCCAGTTAGTTGCGGACAATTTCTTTTGTCTAAATACGGGTCTCTTTAATCTTGAGGCAATAATATAAAAAACTTCAAAAAATCTTCACTCTGTTATACAGTGCTCGTATAAATTCCGTTCCCCCTCTACTAATTTTTGAACCACCTGGTATATTGCAACGAAATTTGGAGGGCTTAAATAGGAGATAAAAACCTACTTTGCTAACTAAACGTTGTTATTAATTTGTAGTTAAATATCATAATGAATTCGACTCGGAATTCGACTAATAAGAGGCGTAAAGAGAGTTTATCAATATATTATTGAAAAATACATTAAATTTTCTAGAAGAATATTTCGAATTTAATTTTGACGAAACAATTGATTGAGATATAAGCAGGCATTTTTTTATCTATGTATCTTCTGTTGTGATGTAATATTGACTAATTTTAAATTGTATATATATTTTATTGAATTTTATGTATTTCAGGTGACTGAACTTAACATAAGTATACATATAGTTTTATATTCAAAATTTTACTATAATTGTCGACGTTTCTTGTATATACCTGTACTCAGTTTCGTTCATATTTTCTGTTTTCGTATAATTTGACAACCTTAAATGTAACTTACATAACTTGGGCCAATAAATTATTATTATTAAGGATAAACAGTACCGCTTACCGGAAAATCTCGAAGCCTACGAATGTGTTCTGTAAATTCACAATCAAAACAAAGTAGTTAGCTAAAAAATTATAATTTACTTTTGAATAACACTTTTATTTAACCCCAACAATTATTTCATCAAGTGTTCAATGTGGCCCCCTCCTAAATCTTGACAATAAAGCGCCCTATTATAAATAGCTTCTCTCACGTTGATGAAAGTATGTTCATCTATTTCTTCACATGTATCTATTATTCTGCGTTCCAATTCTTCTATTGTTTGGCATTCAGTGGCGTAGATTTTTGACTTCAGATACCCCCAAAGGAAAAAATCTAGAGGTGTAAGATCCGGAGATCTTGGTGGCCATTCTGTACTTCCCCTGCGACCTATCCATCGCCCAGGAAAGTTTGTATCGAGGAACTCTCTAGCCATGCGATCGAAATGGGGAGGTGCCCCATCCTGCTGAAATATGATTTCACGATTTTCAAACTCTTCCTGATTGTTTAATACAATTTGTCTTATTCGAGGTTCAATTTCAGTTTCTAAAAGATTTCTGTAAAGAACTCCTGTGAGATTGCCTCTGATGAAAATCGGTCCAACAACGCGATTGCCCAAAATCCCCGCCCAAACATTCACCTTTTTAGGAAACTGGGTATGTACCTCTCTAAAAATATGTGGATTAGTATCGCTCCAGTATCGTACATTCTGTTTGTTGACTTTTCCATTAAGAAAAAACGTGCATTCGTCTGCGAAACATACACGTTTTAGGAAGCCCCGTTTTCCTTCAATTGTTCTTGTTAACCACTCACAAAATTCAACCCTCCGGTCTGGATCATCCTCCGTGAGAGCATGCAGGATTTTCATTTTAAAGGGATGAAACTTTTCTTTTTTTGGACTCTTTGGACAATTTTTTAACTTACTCCACAGGATTCAGCAACTGCAGACGTCGACTGAGTCGGATTGATTACCATTTCAGCAACAATTTCTACCTTTTTTTCTTCTGATCTTGGAGCATCTTTCAGCGTACCAGTTGCTTGGAGCTTATTTAAAAGTTTGCGCAAATATTAATTAATTAAACATACGGACTGCTAGATGATAATTTCTTCCAGCTTCTCCAAATATCAAAACTGTTTCAAATTTATTGTCTAAACTACGAGCCATGATCACACTTTTCATAAAAGGATTTAGGCGCTCAACGGACTATTTGACAGTTAGCAGTTCAGTTTGACAGTAAACAAGATAGATTTCAAAAATGGAATAATATACGGGGTGTTCTATTTAAAAAAAATATTGAAGATGGCGCTCAGCCGCCATTTTAA
This sequence comes from Gonioctena quinquepunctata, assembly GCA_018342105.1. NCBI lineage: Eukaryota > Metazoa > Arthropoda > Insecta > Coleoptera > Chrysomelidae > Gonioctena > Gonioctena quinquepunctata. The sequence goes on from JAFIRS010000617.1 coordinate 59,565, forward strand.
AACTTTTAGCTGTGATTTTTTTCATGAAAAAGTAGGTTTTTATCTCCTATTTAAGCCCTCAAATTTCGTTGCAATATACCAGGTGGGTCAAAAATTAGTAGGGGGGAACGGATTTTAGACGAGCACTGTATATTCAAACATCTTTGCAGTAGGATATAAAAAAATAATATTCGACAGAATAATAATTTTCAGAATAGTCAATTGATATGTCAAACAATCAAATAGGTTAGAATCGGCAAGTTATCTCCTTAAACCCCCGAATTCGTAAGATTTAAACCATTGTTAAACTAGGTTAATCTCTCAAACCCGTATTGAACAACTGAAACAAAATTGGTAATCCTGATTTAACCCCAATCACTTGGTCATCCTTGATTCAACAACCGGACCTAAACCATCTAAAATGATTATTAGTGATTCTTGATTTGAATCCGGAGAGGATGAAAACAATGCTGAAATGCATGTCGTATTGGGGGTTATTGACAATTTATTTCTGAAGAACCGTACTTGGTAGCTGGTAGCTGAAATAAACATGTACAACGATTTGTTGAAAATATGAACAGGATGTTCATGAAATCAGATGTGGAATCATCAAAAAACACTAATTTCAAAGTATCTCTCCAAAAGAAACGATTCTAACTTTTTCCATCTTTGCAAAGTGAGATTGCTTCTTGAAAATGTGTTTCCCATTTCTTCCGGTCTTCCTGATGATCGTGGAAGCGTGAAATAGATTTTCGTCGACAAAAATGTATTGAAGACCTAGTGAATGCGATGTTTCTCTTGCGTCAATGTTACGAATTATTTCTGATGAGCACTCTCTTTTGGAAAACAGTCTTCTTTGTCTCATTCTTTTATATGAGGTGTTAATTAAGACTGGAATAGAAAATCAATTAACTATCTGAATGAAAATGCAAATTTTCAATTTCAGATTTTTTCTTTTGTGTTAGGGTCTTTTCATAATATCTATCAGTTGTTCAATGTCCAGCGTGGCTTTAGCCGGGGAAGTAGTTGCTTTCTGTTAGACATTCACAAAAAATAACTTTTATCGTGGATTTTTCAATTCACAGAAAAATATTTCTATTCAATATTCAATTGAGAATGTTTCCCTTTTCAACCTTTTTTATAAATGCGGAGCATTTTTATTTCATGAGAATTGTCCTGATTCATTTCCGATGACCTAAATTTTCAATAAACGATTATTAAAATAGCAGCACCAAAATGAACGGAAACAGTTCAAAAACCCGGTTGTGCTTCATTTACAAAGTCTTTCACAGGGTTTCAGGATTATGTAAATTATTTTGCAATATCTCAACAGTATATTTGATAATGTCCATTGTTTTCCAGAAATCCGGTTGTTTTTGCGCTTTTTGAGAATACCTCTGTAAATAGAAATTCCTCAACGCAGGTAATACGTTAAAATGCGTTAATTCTGCGAAAATAAAAAGTTTTTCAAGTTTGTAAATACGCCGATTTCATGCGCCGTTCTCTCGCCAAAATTTACATCAGTTCCTTCGCCATAATTCGAAAACTACTTGAATTAATCGAAGTTTTCAACGCAATCGTGAGCTAAAATGAATTTTTGAAAATAATCCGAGCATTAACGAAATTACTTGAAAAAATTACTATTTAAAAAAAACACGGTTTTATAACATAATGGACTAAAAAGTTAAAAATAATAAGAATGCATATGTAAAAAAGCGTGATATCGGTTATATTAAGCTTTTTATCACTAGCTATTCATAAAAGTAGATTCATTATGAAAAGTAAGTAAGAGCACCCCACTCTTTTTTTACATACTAGTCCAATCAATAGAGATTTTTTCGTGACAAAAATACTACAAGGAAACCGACTGTGCCATCATACGAAAGAAGGTTTGTAGTTATATGTTTCCTACTGCCAACTGTTATTACTTAATTTGTTATAAACTTTTAAATGCAAAAAAATATTTTTCCAATATTTAAGTAAAAAATGTATCATTTTTGATAACTTTAAATGTCGAAAGTAGGCTATTTTTGAACAGAGTGCAAAAATACTAGACGGCGTGCATAAAAGTACAGACCTACGTTGTTTAAATCAATACCATCATTCTCATTTCAATCGTTTTTTATTAAACATATTACAATCATATTCCATCCATACTAATTTTTTACAAGATTTATTATTAATAGCACAATTGCTGTTATTCTGTATGTTACTTCCAAATAATGATTTTGGTAATACTAAATCAAATGGCTTTTCTTGTATAATTTTACAAGTATTATTGATCTCGACTTCGACATTTCCACTTTTCTTGATATTACCACTAAAAATACCGTTTCCAATTTTCACTTTTTCTTCCACGCACTGCTCCACATAGCCTTCTGCAACCTTTGACGATTACCATCCACCATGATGTTCAAGTCTCAAAATATCAGCCCCTGAGCCAACTAAAAGCGACGCAGAGGACCTTCTATGGCCGGTATATTTTGCAGTATTAGGTAATCCAAGAAATTGTGCAATTAGATTCGGAATTTTTGTACATTTTCCATTCCTATACCGAAGAAAGAATCTAGGGTTTTCTATCTTAAGACGCAGTGACATGTGCTTACGGCAAATTTCAGCTGGATTAAATTTGTGTTCATTGTTATTTGGATCTACAAATGTTCTCTGTATTTTCGTTTTTGAATCAGGAATTTTAGCGATTATACAGGGTGTTATGTAATAAGTGTCCGATATTTTACAGGACGATTCCTCAGTTATTTATAAGGTGAAAAGTTCATATAAACATGGGCCCGCAAGGCCTTTATTTTTGATATACAAGGTGTTGAAAATTTATTTTTATTTTGGTTTTTCGTAAATAATGTTTAAAATAATGTCGATATTTGGACGAAAATTGGTATTTGGAGAATTTTTAATACGAGAAATTCAAATTTGATCTTAGTTTGGCCCCTAATTGTAGGGGCGCCGCCTACAAGTCTTTGTCTCTTTTGAGGAGTCACAACTTTGTCGTGCATGTATGTATCACATTTTCTAGAAGAAAAATCGATTCCTCTATCATTATTACGTGAAAAAGGTATGCTTTTCAAAAGTCGCTACAAGCAGCCGTTTTCGAGATATTTTGATTTAAATTAATTGATGCATCCAATCTTCTTCTCATTGATACGCAAACTCTTTGAAAATAAAAGTATCACGTAGACTAGTAAGTTTATTATGTTTTTTTGTACTGTCATGTCAAAAATAATATCTTGACACATAGTTAATAGTATATTATTTAACGAGCGGTAATGTAAGTCATAACTCACGCAGATGAAGTTTGCAGCACGAGCCGCAGGCGAGTGTTGTGATTCATCAAGTGAGTTATGACCATTACCGAAAGTTGAATTCTATACTTTATCTACGACTATAACAATAAATAACAAGATACAAGTACAGAGAAAGAACTTTATTCACAAATCTTAATAGTTACCTATAACAATGCTATAAAATTTTTAATTGTAATTACTCATTTTTTTTATTAATAAAATTAACTGTAAAGTTTGAACAACCAGTAAATTGAATATGTGGGACTGAATTATGCAAGTTTATTGTTTCATTTGGGGTTTGTTGCATATATGTTGTTGATGTACTAACTGGTTGAGGTGTTATAGAACTGTATATTTTATTTGCAGTATCTGTCTTATTCTTTTCGGAATCATCAACGTACCACTCAGCCACAGTAGTTGATCGCCAGTGCCGTTATATCCCCTCCAGCATCTACTAATAAAGGTGTCGACGAGCGGCGAAAACAGTGCCCTGTATTTAAATTACAATGTGGTAATTTTAAAAATGTTGCAATGTCTTTCCCCATTGCTCCAAATTTATTAATGCCAATTCTTTGTGAGTGATATTTTCCTTTTTGAAATTTAAAGAATAATATCGTTTGCGATATATCAGTAGGACGAAGATTTAAATATTTCTTAACTATGGTATAAAAAATTTCAGTAACAGTGAATTTTCTGACAATTTTTGTTTTTGTATTTGGTACACGGACCATAAAAATAGATCCATGATCTTCTAAATCTGTAATTTGCATAGAATTGCACTCTATACAAATTACAGATTTAGAAGATCATGGTCAGTGTACCAAATACAAAAACAAAAATTACCAGAAAATTCACTGTTAGGGGAAATTTTTATACCATAGTTAAGAAATATTTAAATCTTCGTCCTACTGATATATCGCAAACGATATTATTCTTAATTCAAAATGAAAATATCACTACAAAGATGGCATTGGAGCAATGAAAGACAATGCTACATTTTAAAATTTCCACACTGTAATTTATATACAGGGCATTGTTTCGCCGCTCGTCGACACCTTATCGTAGATGCTGGAGATATCTGGCACTGAACGCCATGGCGTTGGCGATCAACTACTGTGGCTGAGGTACGTGATGGTTCCGAAAGGAATAAGACAGATACTGCAAATAAAATATACACTTCTATAACACCTCACCAGTTAGTACATCAACAATATATAGCAACAAACCAAAATGAAACTATAAACTGCATATCAGTCCCATATTCAGTTTACTGGTTGTTCAAACTTAACAGTTAATTTTATTAATAAAAAAAATTTGTAATTACAATAGAAAAATTTATAGCATTGTTATAGGTAACTATGAAGATTTGTGAATAAAGTTCCTTCTCTGTACTTGTATCTTAGTATTTATTGTTATAGTCTTAGATAAAGTATAGTATTCAACTTGCGGTAATGGTCATAACTCACTTGATGAATTACAACACTCGCCTGCGGCTCGTGCTGCAAACTTCAACCGCGTGAGTTATGACCTACATTACCGCTCGTTAAATAATATACTATTTTAACGACAAGCTTTTATTAAAATGTGCTGAAAAGTTAAAAATAATTGCTTTGGATGTGCGACGTAGGTTTTTCCGTGAGTTATAGATTCAAAAGCTTGCCGCTTTTGTATTCGAACTGAAAAGTTTGCTTTTTATCGCATTTGAATAAAATATTGTCCTTAAAAACGTTTTTTTTTAATAATTATTTTATTTTACTCCTCCTCGTAGATTTTTTTCTTCTCCCCGTAGATGGGGATTTATTGGATCAGTATTGGGTTTTAGACAATCCAAGATTTTCTTGGTATACATTGATATAAAATTTTCTGATTTCATCTCAATCATCGTTATCCTGTTACACCTTCTAATTATTCATTGTACGTTTCTTGAAGAAATATATTGTTATATTATTATATTTATTATATCTATTCAACCCTCCGACTTTTTTCGAGCTGCCCTTGTGTACTATATCTCCTCGGCGAACCGAACTCACTAATTTCTATTCTGAAAAATCTATTTGTAGAGCACATCAATTTGTCGGATGGGAGAAAGAAGACAATCTCGGTTAGAACCAGATAAGGCTAATAATAGCTTATACATCGGACTACTGACTATATCCCATCGTACGTTGAAAAGCCCTCGAATTGCCGTATTGTAATTCATACAATGTATCCAATAACCCATCACATATTTTCATTGGACAACTTTTCGAGAACATATTTTTTCCCGAATTGTTACCTTGGCCTTGGAGAAACATTTCCGGATTTTATTTATTTGTTGGCTATTCTAAACTACGCTGGAAAATTATCGACATTTAAAATTATCACAATGATTAATAATTGAAAAAAAAAATATTTCACCCCCTCTGGATTCAAATTTACGTACCTTCTCCTAGAATGTAACCCTCATGCAAAATTTCATGCTCCCTTTACTAATACTCTTTGAGACATAACCTGTTTTAAGATAGTGGTAGTTTTTACTTCCTGGGGTGCAACATTCAGACATAAAGAAATCTCCCTACGCAAAAATAAGAATGACTTGTTTTTTTTATTAATAATTTCATAGATAAAAAATATTCAAATATTCAGGGGGTAGTTTCAACCCTTCGGGTTACGAATTTTGTAAAATTCTTTCTTGGTACGTACTTACCCTGGAATTTAACCTTCATGCAAAATTTCATCCTCCTTTTACTCTTTGATATATAACCTGTTTTATAATAGGGGTAGTTTTTACCGCCTGGGGTGCAAAATTCAGACATGAAAAAATCTACTTACGCAAAAATAGAAATGACCTGTATTGCCGTTTATTTTATTAATAGTTGCTAAGATAAAAAATATTCAAATATTCAGGGGGTAGTTTCAACCCCTTTGAATACAAAATTTATAAATACTTTCTTGGTATCTACTAACCCCTAGAATTTAACCTTCTTGCAAAATTTCATTCTTCCTTTTAGGATACTCTTTGATCTATAACCTGTTTTATAATAGGGGTAGTTTTTACGGCCTGGGATGCAAAATTCAGACATAAAAAATCTGTTTACGCAAATATAAAAATGCACTGTATTGCCGTTTTTTTAATTAATAGGTTAATAGATAAAAAACATTCAAATATTCAGGGGGTAGTTTCAACCCCTTTAAATACGAACTTTCTTTCTTGGTGTGTATTTACCCCTGAAATTTAACCTTCATGCATAATTTTATTTCCCTTTACTGATACTCTTTGAGATATAATTTGTTTTATAATAGGGGTGGTTTTTACTGCCTGAGATGCAAAATTCAGACATAAAAAAATATGCTCACGCAAAAATAGAAATGACCTGTATTGCCCTTTTTTTTAAATAATAGTTGCTAAGATAAAAAATATTCAAATATTCAGGGGGTAGTTTCAACCCTTTGAATACAAAATTTGTAGAATACTTTCTTGTATCTACTTACCCCTAGATTTAACCTCTTGCAAAATTTCATTCTTCCTTTAGGATACTCTTTGATATATAACCTCTTTTATAATAGGGGTAGTTTTTACGGCCTGGGATGCAAAATTCAGACATAAAAAATCTGTTTACGCAAATATAAAAATGCACTGTATTGCCGTTTTTTTAATTATAATATATAATAGATAAAAAACATTCAAATATTCAGGGGGTAGTTTCAACCCCTTTAAATACGAACTTTCCTTTCTTGGTGTGTATTTACCCCTGAAATTTAACCTTCATGCATAATTTTATTCTCCCTTTACTGATACTCTTTGAGATATAATCTGTTTTATAATAGGGGTGGTTTTTACTGCCTGAGATGCAAAATTCAGACATAAAAAAAACTACTCACGCAAAAATAGAAATGACCTGTATTGCCCTTTTTTTTTAAATAATAGTTGCTAAGATAAAAAATATTCAAATATTCAGGGGGTAGTTTCAACCCCTTTGAATACAAATCTGTAGAATACTTTCTTGGTATCTACTTACCCCTAGACTTTAACCTTCTTGCAAAATTTCATTCTCCCTTTAGCATACTCTTTGATATATAACCTGTTTTATAATAGGGGTAGTTTTTACGGCCTGGGATGCAAAATTCAGACATAAAAAATATGTTTACTAAAATATAAAAATGCACTGTATTGCCGTTTTTTAATTAATAGGTTAATAGATAAAAAACATTCAAATATTCAGGGGGTAGTTTCAACCCCTTTAAATACGAACTTTCCTTTCTTGGTGTGTATTTACCCCTGAAATTTAACCTTCATGCATAATTTTATTCTCCCTTTACTGATACTCTTTGAGTTATAATCTGTTTTATAATGGGGGTGGTTTTTACTGCCTGAGATGCAAAATTCAGACATAAAAAAATCTGCTCACGCAAAAATAGAAATGACCTGTATTGCCCTTTTTTTATTAATAGTTTATAAGATAAAAAATATTCAAATATTACTTTCAACCCCTTTGAATACAAATTTTGTAAAATCCTTCTTGGTACATACTTACCACTGGAATTTTACCTTCATGCAAAATATCATTCTCCCTATGAGATATAACCTGTTTTATAATAGGGGTAGTTTTTACCGCTATCAGGGTTGAAACGATTTAAATCGCGATTTGAATAACATGATTTTTTCAATTTAAATCATGATTAAAATCAAAATTTCCGATAAGTAATACTTGAGAGAAAATAAAAAAAAATTGTTTTAATTAATGGTTTATTATATTAAAAAAATTATACCACTGTATCTAAATAATTTTAGTGCTTCTATAAAAAAAAAATTGCAGCTTTTTCCGTACCTAATCGATTTCTGAGTTTGGAATGGACTAAACCAAATGTTGAGAAAATTATCTCAACTGATGCGGAAGAAGCAGCACAAAATAATTGTCTTCTTATGAAGATCTCTTTTTGAATAATGGGTATATTTTGTTGTGACTTCCACCAATCTATGGGTTTTACATTTTGAAGAATATCATCACTAAATATAATATCAGTGAAAGGTTCTGATCTGGCAAGAAATTTGATTGTGAGTGGTAGTAAATAAACCAACATTTGGATATAATTCTTTAACAGCTTTTAAAGCAATTTTTTATCACTTTCTGTTAGTGATTGCTGAGTTTTTCTTGGGTCAAGAAGATATGCCAACAAATGATATGGGGTTATACACTGTTCATAACGCCTCTTAAATGTTTGCAGATGTTTTAAAGTTATGTGGGTTTTGTCAAAATTGATTTTTTTCCTTCCACTTCTATGAGGAGTTGACATTGTTACACTTTTTGCAGATTTTTAGGTGACCTTTAGAAATTTAAAGCAAAAAACTCGCGCGCTGCTCATCTATATATAAACAGTGGAGGGTTTTTTAACTTGTGACAGGAATTTGCAGGACCGAGCGTTTTTCAACAGGAACTATCTTTGTTAACCGACGAAACAAAAAAGGAGAAGGTTCTCAATTCGACGCGTATATTTTTTTTTTTATGTATGACCTCGCATAATTTTAACTGAGACGTCCGATTTCGATCATTCTTTCAATGGATAGGGTGTACTTCGAAGTTGGTCCCATTTGAATTTAAATGATGAAACCCACCCCTAAGGGTAGCAAAATGAAGGATATTGATCACTCACCCTCTGAATTTTGGTCCGTTAACCGATTCTATCAGGCTTAACTTTGTACTGGGTTCTTCGATTTGGATGATTCTTTTTTTAATAGATAGGGTATACCTTATATTTGGATTTCGAAAGGAATTAGCCACCCTTACGGGTAGAAAAATAGGGGATAATTGATTTTTCACTTGTGAACATTGGCACACATATGTAGTTGACAATGACAGATCGCTACTGTCATTATTTTTGTTCTCCTACATACGTCACAATCATTATATTCTATAAGAGGATGGAATGATATACAAAGTAATGAAATAAACTAACCAGAACAACAAAAATAATTTAAAAAAAAAATTTAACAAAAAATTAAACCGACGAAATACGGAACTGAAAAGTAAAAAATAAAATAAACCTTCTTAGTCTCAATAACTAAGCTCCTAAACTAATGTAAGTAACTAATTTTGAGTCGGCGCCAAACGAACAATCAACGAAGATCATTAAATTACTTCAAAAAAATCATCAGAATGTCACCGCGCAACTCGATGCCATCATTTTATGCCTTACCTAATTCATTTGTTGAAAAGTTTTTATTAAATTTTGAAGAACGGTGGAAAAAAATAAAAAACGTGTTGAAAACTTGTCTTATTAATAGGAAAAAATCAATAAAAATAGAAAAAAAAAAATGTTTTTTTTAATCGTGATTTTTGATGTTTAAAAAAAAACATGATTTTTTTAAACCCTGATCGCTTTTGATATTTTTAAGACAATTATTTTTGCAAACACTAAAAGCCTTGATAGATAATACGATGGTTTTAAATAAACATGGTCACATCGTACTTTATCCTACAATTTCCATGTATTTGGAAATGCTATGAATTTCTAAAAAATCACTTAGACTTATTTGAATCATCGCCATAGTTTTCCTGTAAACTTTGGGGAAATTATTAGAAACCTTTTTTTGCAAGTTATTTGAAGTCCAGTAGTTTCTAATCTACTGATTGCAACCAGAATATTCAAAAAAATCCGTTATTTTAGCTTTTTCTCAAAAATATAACTTCAAGACAGTTGAAGTCTTTTTCTGATTTTTTATGGACGATAGTTTTTAAACTTGTCAACATCTTCTTCAAATATAGCACTGTAACAAACTCCAAAAGTAAGGGAACTAATTATCAAATTCATTAATAATCAAAACTATTCTTCGACATTTTCGAACTGATTGACAACAAAGAAAACTATGTCCATTTTTAGATAAATATGTTTTTGTTGAAAAGGGAAACATTCTCAATTGAATATTGAATAGAAATATTTTTCTGTGAATTGAAAAATCCACGATAAATGAAGTTATTTTTTGTGAATATCTAACAGAAAACAACTACTTCCCCGGCTATAGCCACGCTGGACATTGAACTACATCTGATAGATATTCTGTAAAGACCCTAACTCAAAAGAAAAAAATCTGTAATTGAAAATTTGCATTTTAATTCAGATAGTTATTTGATTTTGTATTCCAGTCTTAATTGAGAGGTTATCTTGATGATGGAAGATAGTGACTAAAGTTTATCTTTCAGTCGCAGATGATTCCACATCTGATTTTATGAACATCCTGTTTATATTTTCAACAAATCAATATATTTGTGTTCTGTCTCTGAGAAAAAAAAACAGTCAGGCCAGCTTTTTTCCTTTAGATATAAAGGATCTTTTTAACGTATAAAACTGACAAAGTGCATTGTCACGTGACCCATGTACACAAGCCAATTGGACGAGTGAGAGCAGGTCAAATTCGAGAGAGAGATTTTACCCGTTTTACATGCAAGAAGCCGATGAAAAAAAACAAAAACAGACTCACCTCTATGACCTCTCAGATGCGCGCTGAAATCTTCCACGTTGTTGAAGACCGCCTGGCACTCGGGACACATGTACGGATTCTCCGTCTTCTCGTGTTCTCTCTTGTGCTTCACCAGCTGGTAGTAGGTCGGGTAAATCTTCATGCAGAACTTGCACTGGTGTATCTGCTTGACTCTCATCATTTTTTGCGCCGAGTACTTCATCTTGTACTCGGCGTATTCCTCGGGGACCCATTCGGCCCTGCTCTCGCAGTCGCTGTCTTCGTCTTCCAAACCTTTTTTTTATCGGATAAAGATATTCGTTAGCGAAAGGAGACACGAAGGTGTCGTTCATACAGGGTTGAATGTAAAGTACGGTCGAAATGTTAACACCATAATCTTTGAAATGAAATGCATAAAGCACACAAAGTCGTCTTCACAAAAGGTTCAATATAAATTGAAACACAATTGGTAGACCGACAGGCGAAAAACAACTACTTTCCTAGCAAATACCACGCAGAACGTTGAATGATATTCACCTGATAATCCATGCAAACTTCCATATAAATGGATATTGTTTGCAAATGTTTCTTTCTGATAAGCTCGATTATGTTTAATTTCATGTCGTGTCTGCCTAACAATCCGCATACCGGTTTCAGGCTTTTGGCCCTCATCAGTACGGAGTAGTCACCAGCCAGAGATCCGGAGAGCTCTGGCCGAAGCGAGACACAACATAAATAAAATTATAATAGAGCTTAAAACATCTTTAGGTGCGTCGGAAAAGCTAACTTTTAACCGGCGACACCTAGTGACAGAAAGATACACGCCATACAATTCTCCTACCTCGATAGGATTCTAAATAAAAGATTCCTTCTCAGTAGGAGTGGCAGAAAGAAACATTTGCGAACAATATCCATTTATATGGAAGTTTGCATGGATTGTCAGGTGAATATCATTCAACGTTCTGCGTGGTATTTGCTAGGAAAGTAGTTGTTTTTCGCCTGTCGGTCTACCAATTGTGTTTCAATTTATATTGAACCTTTTGTGAAGACGACTTTGTGTGTGCTTTATGCATTTCATTTCATATCTTATCCCCCTTCATATGGCTTTTTCTTTCATTACCATAATCTTTGTTGAAAAATAACATATGCCCGAAAATGTTGGGGAAAAAACATTTCTAAAGACATTTATTTTATTATAGTAATCTCTTCCATCTTGCGATCGATTTATATTTAAAATTGTATACCACGTGTTTAACCAATCATAAGCTTTAATTTGACAATATCACAATGACAACAAAAAACATTTTCGGAAATTTTTACCCATGAGCACTTAATGAGAAATTAATGAGTGGAAATTTCCCTCGTTTGACAGCAAGTACATATGTATTTTATAACTAACTACCTGATCCGACAGACATTGTCCTGTCCAAATTTCTATATTCCCGTTTTTTTTTTCTGAAAACTCTTTCCTATGTTTTTTTTTTGTGTTGTTCCATCTAGGTTGTGCCTTTGACTCTCCCGTTTCCCGTTATCCCGTTTTTTCGTTAACCCGTTTTCCCATTATCCTGTTATCCCGTTTTTCCGTTATACAGGGTGAGTCAGAAATACTTTGACAAACTTCAGGAGGTGATTCCTCACAATATTCTAATATGAATTATCCAATAAAATATATGTCCGGAAATTGGTATTGAGAGGATTTTTGAGGTGTCGAATTCGAACCTGATGTTATTATTGCTCTTACTCGTAGGGGGCGCCACCTACAAGTTTTTTTCTATTATCTCTATCAATTTGTTTTCTTATTGCTAAATGCAATATAAAAATAAATTTTTGAAATTTTTTACTCTTATTATTAAAAAAATTGTTATAAACAAATGCATTGATTATTAGATTAAAACAAATTTTTTTTTGGGAATCTAGTCATTGATAAAAATAATGATTTTTAAGAAAAAATCATTTCTTAAATAAATTGTTTTAATGCTAAAAAACGCACTTGCTAATTAACAATTTTTTGTTGTTGTTAAATATAAATATTAGGAAGCCATTTTTTTTTCAATCATTATTTATCACGTTCTCTCATTATATGACAAAAACATTATTTACTTTTATTTGTTAAATTAAAAAAAAATTTTTTATAAACAAATGAATTTTTGCGCTATATATTTGTTTAAATACTAAAAAAAATACTGAAAACAACCATTTGTCGTTTTTTATGGGAACATTATTTTTCTTTTTTTTATATAATTTCGAAAAAGTTTGTGCACTTTGACTTGTCGCTTCCTTTCTGCTTTTCTTCATTGCTAATAAAATAACTTATAAACTATTGAAGATAAGACGAGAACACTTCAAGTCTTTTTTATTCTACATTGATCAATGAACAAACTGAGCTTTTTACCAAAGCTCTAACTCAATTGTTTATTAACTTTTATAATATTATTTATATAATTCCCTTGAAATATTTTTTTTGACTTACAGACTTATAAACCAATAAAAATACGGATATCTCAAATAGTTTTTGAGATATTTTCAAAAAACCGAACCATATATTTGTTTTTTACTTAATTGTTTATAACTTTTGCAATTTTTGCCGGCCCCAATTTTCCAGCTAAACTTTTTTTTTAGATGCCATTTCGAATCGAATGCGCCTTAAATCATAATTTTCGGTAGTGACCTCCAGGTTTGGAACAAAATGGCACTTGTGCACCAGTCTAAAACATGAGAACGGTTGGACCGATTGGCTAATTTTTTTTTTTAGCCAGAGGATGGTTGATACGGAAAAAACTGCCCGGATATTGGAAAATTCGGATATATAAGAAATTTGACGAAGAAAAAGACTATCGAGTCATTTATTACCAAAGAGGAAATAGCTCAGCAGTTACACTGTCGCCTACCAAGCAGAAGGTCACAAGAACGAATCCCAGTCAGGGTAATTTTTTTTTTTTTAAAACAACTGCTGCACCGATTTGGCTAATTGGCTTTTTGAATGTTTGTAATACTCTGAATAAGGTTTTTAGGGAAAGGATTTTTAGAAAGGTTATTCGAAATTTCTTTGTCCTGGAAAAGTTTTCAGGAATATATAATACTTTAATAATAAAAATTAATGTCTGTGTTGGTAAGCTCATAACTTGAGAACAGCTTGACCGATTTGGTTAATTTTTTTCGAGAAAACGGGATAACGAACGGAAAAACGGAAAAAAGTGAAAACGGGATAACGAGAACAAGGGAAAACAGGATAACAGAAAAACGGGATAACTGGAAAATGGGATAACGGGCAGAGTCAAAGGCATAACCTAGATGGAACAACACAAAAAAAAACAGAAAATAAATAAATTCTATGAAGACGAGAGTTTTCAGGGAAAAAAATTAGGGAATATAAAAATTTCTCAACGAATAAACACTATTTCTTGAATAGTAAAACAGCTCACCCGATCTAAAGATCTATTGATCCCAGCTCAACATCGAACTTTTTTTTAATAGAAAAATCTATTCTATATGGGCCGCAAGATTTTTAATAATATGCTCCTAATGTTGGTATTTTCAAAGTCAATCTGAAGCGATTTTTGCTTAAAAACATATTATACTCTCCAGGAGTTTTTCAGTTGAAAATTGTAGTCTCTGACTTTTATTATGTTAATGTATTGAATGTATTTAAATTGTGGAAATAAATGTATTATTATTAATTTTGTATTTTATCCTTACCTTCGGCCTTGTAGTTGAGCTTCTCGGGTTTCAGAGGAGGCGGCATAGCTTCTCCAAACACCTGCCGTTTCAAATTCACAACAGACCCGTCTCTGCTAACGACTGGGCCTTCGTCAACACCACTACCACTGACCGCAGAAGTCCCGGGGCATTCCATCTTCAGCCGCACCATTTTAAACATTTCGATTATCGTAGGCTGTTTCATGGGCGAGGTGGCTTTCGTAGGCGAATTGGGGGGTTCTTCTACCACTTCCTGATTCCTGCCCGGCTCACTCCTTGGCGGAGGAGGAGGGGGAGGCTTCATGTCTGTGGGAACCGGATTCTCTATCCTGGACCACAACTTCCGCTTGGTTCCATCCAAGTCGATGACGGTACCAGTTTCAGGAGCAACGGGTGTCGCTTTATTTCGCCTGACACGCTCTGTTTTAACCTTTTCTTTCGGCGGTTTTTTCTCTTGGGGTTCCGTAGAGCTCCAGGGTAGCGCTTTGGTAGGGCTTGAGGATTTATCGACGATGGGAGATACCTTATGTCTCAGAGGCGTGATCTCGGGTTCTGATTCGTCGAAATCGAACACAGTTATGTCGGTTCTTCTCTCCAGTCGTTCTGGGGGTGCTGGGATTTCAGCAGGTGTTATGTCTACTGGCTTCAACGATATTATCGCAGATTCAATTCGGTTGTTTACAGGACACTGCTGCTTTATCGTACCAACGACTTCCCTGCTTGGAATCAGAGTATTCATAGTATTTACAACCCTGAGACCTTTTTTATCAAACTTCCCGTCTACGAGATTGACCACGTCTTGTGCACGATAATTTTGGTAGCCTTTTACCCCAGCATACTCTGGTAGAACGGGCTCTTTGCTTTCCTTGTCTTGATTGTCCAATGACATCAGGTTTGAAGAGCTCTGTTCGTTCCTCAGCATTTCGTTCACTATGAAAACGAAGCGGTTGAAGGTTTTTGTGGTTTGACGCTTGGCTTCGATTCCTTGCAGGGTCTGTCTGAGGATTTCCAGTTCTTCCACTGACATAGGGTCGGAATTCTCTGGAAAATCTTCGGGTATTTCCATACTTTGCACTTGCTCCTTAACTACAATAGCAGTTTCTTCCTTGATTTCCCTAGCAATGCTTTTAACATCTGAAGAGACTATTGTTTTCGTAGGTACCGCTTGAACGACTTCTGGAACTGGAACTGATTTCGATAACATTTTCTTTTTGCATTGTCTTTTGGCATCCACTGAATGTTCTTCGCTCTTTCGCTTAAGCTTATCACCATGACTTTCATCATTGATTTCTTCCAAGTAGCTGTTGACCATCTGGTAGATTTCCTTGCGACTGTGTACTTCGACTTTTGCATCATGATTGTTTTCTTTCATCGTTTCCTTGCTAACACTTTCTTGATTTTTGGACTGTACAATAGTTTTCCCTTGCTCCAATTTTTCTTCCGATAGACCAGGTTTCACGATTTCATTCGGATTAGGATTGGTCGAAGCCGAATCTTCCTCGGTTTTTACAGTTTTTTTATCAGCAACCCTCCTGCTTTCCCTTCTTGTGATCTCGCTTGTTTTCTTATCAACTGCTTTGCGTTTCTTCGCATTCTCAACCCTTTTATTCCCTTGTTTGGTTTCGGCAGCATTTGATTTGGTATTTTTGAAGTTCTTGATCTCTTTGAGGGAGGCTCTTCTAGCTTTCTTTTTTCTGTTGGGAGCTTCACTCATTTTCAAGCGTTTCACTGGCTTCTTGGTGCCCGGTGAAACATTTTCTTTGGGGCTATTTTCTTCTTTGATCTGCAGCTCCTGCTCTTCACAGTTTCCCTTGAATAAAGTATTTCTTATTTCTTGTATGATGTTTTCTATAATATCTACTGGTTTCTCTTTTTTGGAAGCCTTCTTATTTTTAACAATAGCAGTCTTCCGAAGTTTGACAGCTCTTCGTTTAGAAGCGAGTGATTCTTTTTTCGACACACTTGCAGCAGCTCTCCGTTTGAGCTTTTTAACTGGTTGAGACAATTTTTGTTTCATCTTCTTGGTTTTCTCCAATTTGTTTTTGGTTTTCTCCGTTTTGACACCAGATCTGAGACTCCTGGATGGCTTGATGTTTTTTCTTTGCTTCATTTTCCCTCCTTTCAACTGATGTATCTTCAATATCGGTCTTTTCCCTTTGATTGCTGCTTTTGCAACTGCTTTAGGCCTGTCTTTTTGCACATCAGACTTTTTCTTTGCACATTTCTCTTGGACCTTTCCCTTTTCTGTATTTATATCTCCAGAAATAGTCTCGTTCAATTTCTGAGATCTGAGTGAACGTGGTGGAGTTATTTTCTCTTCTTCACATATAGCTTCATCTATATCCTCACTTTCATCGAGAGATATTTTGTTCTGCTTGGTTTTGGGCTCATCATGAATAAGGACAACGACTTTTTCTATCACAGGTTTTGTTTCAGGTGGTTCAGATATAGGCAAAGGTTCAACCAGACTGGACCTCAACATTCTGCTACTATTTCTTTCCCTTGATTTTCTAGTTTTTGTTTCACTGATCACGATAATTTCATCAAGATTTTCCTGCTTCTTCTGCACTTTTTGGCCTGTTAATTTTTTTTGGGTCCTCTGTATATTTTTCATCTACATTGACAGATTTATTTTTATTTGTACTTTTATTGTCCACTTTAGGAGACTTTGAGGGCCTTTTCTTTGTTTCTGGAACATTATTTTTGCCTTCCAAAGATTTCTGCTGTCCTTTGTCTGATCTCAGTTGTCTTGGGGGAGGAGAATCGCAATCATTTGTTTTTTTGTGATCTGACCCTATAGCAGATGATTCAGATTTTTTTTCAGCAGGTACATTTTTTTTCTGAGATGGCCCTGACCTCAATGTTCTTCTGGATTCATTAGTTTCAGCAATAACTTCGGAAACGAAACAAACGTCATCTAAATCCTCAATTTTCACATTTTTTTCCTGTACTGACTGGGTTTTGGGTTTGTCCATATTAATTTTGATGGCATTTTCTTCAGCAACAGTGCTTTCATGCATTTTTGGAGCATGTTCAACAACTTCCACTTCAATTTTTTTTATTGAAGGGTTTATATCCTTTTGACTGTCTTTGGCGTTCCTGTTCTTTTTTAAATTTTTTTGGCAACAGAACTTCTAGTCTTTTTAGGAATAAACTCAACTATCTCCATATCAGATTTTGCTCTAGATGTTTCCACATTAGTTTTTGTTGCATTATCTTTGGCAACACTGCTTCGAGTCATTTTTGGAACGATTTCAACTACTTCCACCTCAGATTTTTCTTCTGAATCAGGTTTTGTATTTGTTTGATTACCTTTCATATTTATTTTAGTTTCATTTTCCTTGGCTAGAGCACTTCGAGTCATTTTTTGAACGAACTCAACTATCTCCACGTCAGATTTTTCTTCTGAATCAGGTTTTGTATCTGTTTCGTTATCTTTAATATTCATTTTCGTTCCATTTTCTTTGGCTAGAGCACTTCGAGTCATTTTTGGAACAAACTCGATTATCTCCACGTCAGATTTTTCCTCTGAATCAGGTTTTGTATCTGTTTGGTTATCATTCATATTCATTTTAGTTTCATTTTCTTTGGCTAGAGCACTTCGAGTCATTTTTGGGACGAACTCGATTATCTCCACGTCAGATTTTGGATTTACTTGGCTACCTTTGGATGTATGGGGATTTGTTTTTGTTCCACTTTCTTTGGCAACGGTGCTACGACTCATTTCTGGAGTCAACTCAACTACCTCCACTTCTGATTTTTCCTCTGACTCAGGTTTTGTATCCTTGTTCATTTTTGTTGCATTTTCTTTGACAACAGTGTTACGAGTCATTTTTGGAATAAACCCAACTATTTCCACCTCAGATGTTTCTTTTGGATCTGATTTTTCATTTGATTGGCCATCTTGGGATGTATCCCCTTTACTTTTTGTTTTATTTCCTCTGGCAATTGCGCTTCGAGTCATTTTTGGGACAAATTCAACGATCTCCACATCAGACTTCTCTTCTGCATCTGATTTGATGTCGGTATCTGATTTTATATCAAGCCTGAGATCACTATGCACTGTGATTTGTTTCTGCACATCAGAAAATGTTTTTTCATTTCGTTCAGAGCGGGAACATATTTCCATGGTTTCAGGCAATACTTTCACATATTTTTCTTCGTTATCTTCAGAATCAACATCTATCGCAGCTGTGTCATTTTCGTTCTCAATATTTTTTTGTAAGAGCTGATTGGATTGTTTTGATTTCTTCGGAGCCTCTGCTGATTTTTTCAAAGGCAATTCATTAGTTTGATTTGATAAAATCATCACATTTGACTGATTATCATCTGGTATGAGAATTACATCTTCAACAACATTTTCTTGAATTTTTTTACCAGTTTTAGATCTGGGATTACTTGATCCTTTCAATTGCACACCCTCCTCGTTATTATTGTTTTTCTTTTTTGCCACATCTGTGTCTTCCACTAAATCTATCTCAATAGCTTTGGAAGGAACTTTTGCAATAGATTTTTTTAGAGATGTCGATTTAACTGCAGTTTGTGATTTGGAGACATTTTCCTCTAGCTTTGTGGAATCTTTTTCAACAGATTTTTTTGGAGGTGCATTCTTAACTGGAGATGGATTCGAAAGATCAACGCTGAGAGATATTTCGCTTGATTTATCTTGTGGAAATAATCGTTTCATTTCCGTTGAAACGTTTGCTTCTGGTAATGGTTTTACTCTTGATTTTTTTGGAGAAATATTTTTTTTTGCCAGTTCCACATTTTTTTGCTTCTCACTTTCTTCTTTGGCTTGGTTTTCATGGCTAACATGATTCTTTTTCGGAGAAGTTTCCGAATTTCTCTGTTGAGAAACTTTAAGCTTTATAATCAAGGGTTCAACTTTGGGTGATGCCTCGTCAAGGCATATTACTTCGTTACTTGTACTAGTCAAGCTTTCTGGTAGACTAAGGGATTGTGTTGTAGCACTTGCGGCAGGTTTCACCACTTCGTAAATCAAATTTTCATTCTCTTCATAGTTTTTCGACTGAGCATCTTCATTGCTAGATTGAAACCTTTCCAAAGATGTACTTTTTCTCCCCTTTTGGGTTTTTTCCTGCCTGTTTGGCTCGGAGCGCAAAAGTCTCGATGATCCCCGTGGATTCGTTTTTTTCTCAGGAGCATCTGATTTTTTCTGAGCAAGTTCAGATCTCAGGAGCATGGGTGTGTTGAAAAAAATTGATGGTATAGCTGTTGGCATCAGTCTTCGTCTACGTCTAGGTTTTTCCAAACTATCAGAATTATTCGAGGTATTAGCCGTTTCCGAACAGTTTGATTTTCTGTTTTCTCCCGTATCTGCACTAGTATCAACGCTTGCATTTTCTTTGGGTTCCCTTGATAAATTTGTTATGGGAGATTCCTCCTTTTGTTCCTGTAGTTGTCTAGTCCTAGGAGAAAGCCTAGGCCCTTTAGGTTCATCTATAACAATAACATCATTTTGAGAACTGTCTTTCGATGGTTCTTCCGCTACGATATCTGGAATGATGATTACATCATTTACTGTGATTTCGGGTGTATCTTGAACTATTGCTGCTTCATCATTTAAACAATAGACTTCGTCATCGCAGAGCATTTTGCTGGTTGGTAGTTTATTTCGAGGGGACGTCCTTTCTTTTTGTTTAGTAATTTTAGGCACTTCCTGGCCAACGGCTACACTTTCAGTTGGTTTATTAGCTATATCTTGCTCATCGATAGAAGAATTCGATAAATTGGAAGTCAAAGAGGATAGCGAATCCTCTTTGCATCCACTAGAGTCAGTTCCGAATTTTACATCGTGGGAGGCTGGCAAAAGGGGCATAGCCAGTCTTTCAAAGATAATTGACCTCTTTTTCCCAGACTTTTTGGCCTTCTTTGCCTTCGCCGGGGGCTGCTTATTCGTATTCAATTCGAAAACAGATGGAGTATGTTGTTGGGGTTTGGCGCAGTCTTTAGTCGAATCGAGCAGTCCCGAAGGCCCTGGTAGGTTATGCTTGGATTCTATTTGTTGTTTCAACTTGTTGAAAAGGTTTACTACCGGGTTGAATGTGGGAGAGCTAGTCACTGGTTCTAAGGAAAGACTAGGCGTAAGGTCACTCGGTGAATCTGTTGGGGTTTGTTCTGGGGGAGTAGTACTCTGTTTTTTCTTCATATTGAGTTTTATTTTGATGATATTCTTTTTGACGGGCACTTTCTTGACAGAAGCCTTGATTTTCTCCGGGTTTTTCTTCCGAATCTTACCGCTAATAACTTTGTTGATGTTTTTCTTCCTGGATAAGTTTTTGTTCACTTCCTTATTACTATTGTTGTTCCTGAACCTTCTAGGCTTATTGTCCGCCTCTGCCGAACAGCCCGGGGGGGTATTATTGCTAGAAAATACTGTAGGCACTGGTTTCAGTCTTAAAACACCGAGGAATACGCACTGAGTGATCTGTTGATTTTCGTAGTGTAAATCATTATCTTTCAAGTTATTAAAGAATTTTCTCAGCGTAACATTAGATTTACCTGCTCTCGTATAGTACTCGGGCTTATTCTTCATTGTAGTCTCTTCCGAAAAGGATTTCAGAAGCTTCGACGGGATGTGCACCAAGCCCTGAAAGATAGCACTTTTCGCGAGGGTTTTTCGGCACCGAATCGAACGATCGCGACATCAATTCAAGTTGTAATTGTCCACCAACTTATTGGTATTCACTAAATATCGTTTCATAACGTTCGCGTTCACACATGGCTCTTTTAAACTACGAAAACCAAAACACTTGTTGCGCTTTCGCCATAACTAATGACAGGATGAAAGTACACTTCGTTCAAGAGGGCGCTGGCTGTCACAAAGGAGATAATCGAGGCGAATGTTTGCGACGCGTCAAGCTCAACTGACCCCTCAGGGGGGAGGATTAACGTCGAAATGTATTGAAAGTGGCTGTCTCGTGCGACGATTAGCTCCGGTGGGCCTTGTTTCTCGGTAATATCATACTCGCAGCTCATTAATGAGCCATATCGTTCACGGACAAAGCTGTATTCTCCATTTCAAATCTCCTATGACGTCATACATAGTGAGTATACTATGCTTCGTGAAAAAGGTACTTTGCTATTTAATGGTGAATTCTCGTGTACAATGTTTTTTAGTACAATTTTTGTGGGTTGTTTCAAATAGATTTCAAGATTAAATTTCACCTCAAACATTGGATTTCCCCGTTTTTTCCTTTATAGTAAATGAATGAATGCTCATTTTGAAGAAGTTAGGTGTATTCGCCATATTTGATAATCACATGCTATTTTAATTTCGATGGAACAAATAAAAAAATAGGCTGACCTAGAAAATGCCTGCTCATCACTTTTCGCGTACACGTGAATTGAGAATAGCAATTTGACACGATAAAAATCTAAAATGCAATCCAACTAGGTAGTTACAAAACGTCCTCCCTCTCAATACTTTTATTTTTCATTCACGTACCTTGAATGATTGCTTAAATTAATATGAAATGTCACTCATAAAATGAAAGTTCGTAACACCAAAAGAGGGTTATCAAATATGGCGGAGTCGCCAGTGTAAATACGAATAAATGGCGAAGGAGCTAGTTTTTTTGCCTTCACTGGCTCCTGCACCCCTCCTTTAAGTTGAAAAATATTGTTTTTGAATTCGAGAGAGAGACCTTAAGATCTTCTAATATACGAGGGTCGAGATAAATGAAAATTATTGACTCACAAAGAATTCATATTGAAATTTGTTTTTTTTTATAATCAAAAGAATAACTACTCAAATATTTATTCGCCGTCTTCCACTGGTTTTTAGAAAATCAGGCGCGGTGATAGGGGAAGCCATGGAAATGTTTTTTAAGATTCAGAAGGAAAAACATATTTTTCTCAATGCAATTCGTATGTTCATCTGTGGCTCTTTTGTACTTTTTTTTGAGGAGGATGCAAGTATTTCCCATGATATTACAGTACAAATTCGTATCAAAATAACTACTTTTTGTTGAAAACATATACGGGGTGGCCCAGGAAGTTTTGGTCGGCCGATATCTTGACAACTATTAGAACTACCAGTTTGAAATTTAGTGATTTCAAACATCTAAGAGCCTTCTAGATCAAAATAACTTTATTGCTACTTCACATTTCCTTCCAGTCACGCGACCAACGTCAAAATATTAAATGAGGCACCCTCTAGGTATATTATTACAATTCTGTGGGGTCTTTTCTGATACCAATTTAACGAAACTATATTCGTCAGGTTTTCTATCATCACAGTAACTATAAACCGTTTTTATGTACATTTCCTTATAATTTTAATTTAAAAATCGTAGTAGGCTTGGAAACAAACAGTATCCTAGCAACAGAAATACATTGCTAATTGTCAAAAGCTGTCTATTTGTTGAAAAGGGAAACATTCTCAATCTAATATTTTACATCAAATCAATCTATCAGTATTCATGGATTTGCTATTTGTAAAAATTATAATAATATACAGGGTGTCCTCTTCAACAAGTTGATGTCAGGTGACCGGAAAGTAGAAGTAAAATTCTTTCATACTAGAGTTGGGCAAGACTTTCGACTGTTTAAAATCACCAAATTTCAAAATCGTAGTTTGACAAATCAACTAACCAAAACCTCGTGGACTTCCCTGAGTTTTTCTGTTCGAATACGATATCCAAAATAAAATTATTTAATGACATATATACAATTGAAAAATCAATGTTATTTTTTATTTTATTCCACATATTGTAATTTTGCCAAGAACAGTTAAAACAACTGGGGTTGGGTATGGGCAGCTAAGTGATTTATTTGGTTCCATACGGGCAAATAATCAACTTTAGAGGGGTCTAGGCAACTAATCAACATTTGTTTTCTATGAACTAATAAACAGCTTTGATTTTGTATGGGCAGCTAAGCACATTTGCTCGGGTATGGGAAGCTAGCAACTTTTACTGGGTATTCAATATCAAAGGCAATAAAAACGCGATGGCATTTTTTCCATACTATTCCACCAGTTCGACATGAAAAGCTCATACAGCTTTTATTGGGTTTACTATGTTACTTTCGGTGGGTACGGGCAAAAAATAAACTTTAGCTTGTGTATGGGCAGCTAAATAACTGTGTTAGGATATGAGCATCTAAGCAAATTTGGTTGGGTATGAGCAACTAAACAACATTCGTTTTGCATGCACTGATAAACAGCTTGGATTTGCTGTGGGCAGCTAAGTACACCTGGCCAGGTATGGGCAGTTAAGCAACTTTGACTGGATGTGAGGAACCACCAATGAACAGCTTTGATTAGATGGACAGGTATGAACAACTAAACAACTTTGGTTGGGTATGGGCAGTTTTAAGAATAGTTTATTGTCAAAACAGGTTTAGACCCACACTTACTCACAATGGTTACATGTAACTCTGAATAAAATAATGTTATATTTAATATTGTATTGAAAGTGGAAATTATTATTAAAAACCGATAAATGTAACAAGAATATTAGAGATGTTGAGTGGCCAAAACCTCGGGGACCACCCTTTATCTTCTGTGAGAATGCAATATCTACACAAATAAGAATATTCAAGGTCAAAGACAATAAAGAAAAGCTATAGAATTTTTATTTTTCCTCAGTATATGTGACACGTATTTGATTTTGTCTGACTTTGTAATTTTCTAATTTAAATGTATTGTCAAATATTTTGTTTATAGAAATTTGTGAAAAGTGTCTAAACAATACAACTCCCTCTAGAGACAGTAGTGATTACTATTTACTAATGTATTTTAATTTGATAAACCGCTTAGGTCAAATGGCGACTAAGATATCTTTTGTCATCAAAAAAATCAACATGGCGGCTCCAAAATGGCGGACGACTTTGGCCATTTGGGGTCAGAATCGATTAAAAACTACTCTTTAAACCCCTCAGGTTTATAATTTAATTGTCAAAATCCAATGGCGGAACCAAGATGGCGAACGTGTTTTGTGATCATGGTCAGATTCTATTCAAAATTGGTGTGTGGGGTTTTTGAATTGGAGGTGATTTTATTGTCTAAATTCGAAACGGCGGACGAGTTTGGCCATTTGGGGTCAGAATAAGTTAATAATTGTCTTTTTCCGTTTTATTTTTGGTTGGAAATTATGCATTTTTTATTGTCAAAATCCAACAATTCATAATGGCGGTTCCAAGAGGGGGCAGTTTTGCCATTTTGTTTCCGTTGGAAATTATGCATGGTTTGTCAAAATCCACCAATTTAAAATAACGGTTCCAAGATGGCGGACGAATTTGACATTTTCCGTTTGTTTTTTGGTTGGAAATTCTGCATATTTAATCAAAATCCAACAATTCAAAATGGCGGCTTCAAGATGGGAGACGTTTTGTGATCCTGGCCCGATTCTATTTACAATTCGAATGTAGGGATTTAATGACATTCGACAATTAAAAACGAGTTGGGCCATCGGGTCAGAATCAATTAAAAATATTGTTTTTTTCCATTTTTTTTTGTTGGAAATTATGCATTTTTTGTGAAAATTCAACAATTTAAAATGGCGAACCAGTTTGTCAATTTGGGGTCAGAATCGATTAATAATTGTTTTTTCCGTTTTTTTGAAGTTTGAAACGATGTTCTTTTGTCAAAATCCACTAATTCAAAATGGCTGTCGAGTTTGGCCATTTGGTGTCAAAATCGAATAATTTTTTTAAATTGGAAATTATGTATTTTTTGTCAAAATCTAACAGTTTAAAATGGCGGCTCCAAGATGGCCGACGCGTTTTGTGATCATGATCCTATTTTAAATTGGTATGTAGGGGTTTTATGATTTTATTGTCTAAATTCGACAATTCAAAATGGCGGCTCTAAAATGGTGGACGTGTTTGGTCATTCAGATCAGAACCGTTCAAAAATCGGTATCTTCGGTTCGGGAATTAGGAATTTTTTGTCAACGTAACGAATTTTCTGCATGCAAACTGCAAAGCGTCATTGCCTGGTCGGATCAAACACTTTATTTTTATTTTTTGGTGTGTTCAGAAACTTTTTTTTCCATTTCATGAACAAATGAGGGGTATTTAAAAAAATGAAGTTTTTATATTTGGGTCTCTAAACTTCCAACACCAAGTACAAATTGTGTTGTATAAATAAAGGAAAATAACTCTGGAACTTTATTAACAATAAATAAACACAAATTATCAACTATTTATTTTTCTTTACTTCTGGAACAACTTCCCCAACTACATCATCGGTGCGAGTTTTATCCACTGGGTATAACCTAGAAAATTAAAAACTGTCAAATTTGATTTTTGGCTTCAAAGTGGAAGAAGGGGGGCAGGCTACAAGGAAAAAAACAATATTATATTCCAAAGTGGATATTTTCCCCCAAAAAGATATGGAATCTCTAACAATTGTGGGTATGGGCAGCTGAAGGGTATGGACAGTAAAACAACTTCGGCCGGGCACGGATAACCTAAACAACTTCAACTGGGTATGGACAACTAAACAACTGATTGGGTATGGGCAGCAAACCAACTTGAACAATAAAGCAACTCTGGGTAGCGGCAGCAAAGTCTGGTCAGGTATGGATAGCTAAACAACTGTAATGGACAACCAAATAACTTCGGGAATGTGCATCCAAACAACTCTAATTGATTTAAACTTCTTAGCAATTTTGGTCAATATGGGCAGCTGAACAATTTTGGCCGGGTATGGGCAACCAAACAAATTCGGTCTGGTATCGGCAGCAAACCAACTTCGGTTGGGTATGGGCAGCAAATTAACTTAGATCGGGTATGGATGGCTACAACACCAAAGAACTTTGAGTACGGGCAACCAAACAACTACCATTGGGAATGGACGGCAAAACAACTTTGGTCGTGTTTCGACAACAAAGAAACTTTGGTTATTGGTTGAAAAGTCTGGTCAGGTATGGATAGCCAAACAATGTTAACTGGGTATGGGCAACCGAATCATTTTGGGTGTGGGCAGCAAAATAACTCTAATGTGCTAAACAGTTTTTGTTAATATGGACAGTTGATAGTCTGGTCAGGTATGGATAACCAAACAATTTTAACTGGGTATGGGCAATCGAACAACTTTGGGTGTGGGCAGCCAATAACTCTAATTGGGTATAAACAGCTAAACAATTTTTGTGGATATGGACAGTTGAACAATTTTAGCCGGGTAGGGGCATCCAAACAAATTCGGTCGGGTATCGGCAGCAAAGCAACTTTGAGCATGACCAACTGGAGAACTTTGAGCATGAGCAACTAGAGAACTTTGATCGGGCATAAACAGCTAAGCAACTTTGATCGGATATGGACAGCTAATCAGCCTTGATTGGGTATGGGCAGCAAACAAGTGTGGTCGTATATAGATGGCTAAACAACTTTGACCGATTATGAGCCACCAAACAACTTCGATTGGGTATGGGCAGCAAAACAACTGTGGTCGAGTATAAATAGCTAAGGAATTTTGGTCAGGTATGGACAGTTAAGCAACTTCTGTTGCTAATCATATACATTTCGAGAACTCACCATCTTTGGTACAAGTAAACGAGAAACACCACATCATCTCTGAAACAGGCTACGCGGTGGGCCATCGGCATGGTGATGATGAAGGCGAAAATGTCGTCGATGAAGGTGTTGAAGGCCCTGTAGGTAAAGGCGCGCCACGGCAGTGCTGCCACCGATTTCAGGCGGTAGTTGATGAACAGTTGGGGCAGCATGAAGATGAAGCCGAAGGCGTACACGCCGTTCACCAGGCTGTTTATGGTCCAAGAGTACCAGCTGAAGAGATTATAGAATGTTACCTAAGTGAGATGTCTTGCAGTTTGTTCAGTGTTAATTTTTTTCCAGAATTTACAAAATAATGTTTTTTAAAATTATTTTTACAAACAAAATGAATTGTAAAAGTGTAAAAATCACAAGGGGATAATTTATTTTACAATAAAACACTCTGTATATCATTACATATCTTGACCCCACATTGAATTCTGATATTTCATTTAGTGTACTTGAATTTCGGTTACGACACTTTTCCCGAAGGACAATTTAAAAAAAATACCTTGTACACGAATTGTCTTCATCTTTCATGAACTTTATAGGGGACATACTTTTCCGTAAGATCAAAGGACGTAAAGAAAGAATCATGTATCTATTCAAAGCCCTATCCACAATGTATTGCAGGTCAATCAGAAAACAACTACTTTTCTGGCTAATACCTCGCCGAACATTGGGTTACAACTGATGGATCACCGTGTATCGAATTCGGAACTTTGAAAGGCTATATCTTCCCATCCTTCAAGTTATTAAAAAAAACGTAAATTTTGACAAGTTTAAAAAAGTACCCATTTGGGAATCACCCTGTATAATAATGATGCGAATTTCAACATTTGTGAGTCGCTAAAAAGAAAACCTTACCTTCTGTGGGGCTGGTACAAGAGCGAATACACCGCTGATCCTATACAAAGGGGATATAAAAGGTAACTCAGGTACTTCATACACTCCTCGTCGTACTCCCTGGTTTTCTTCTCGTCGTTACTTTCCTTTCGATCCTTATCGAATTTCAGGCCTCTCCACGATATGGACGTATTATATACTTTGCTCACTTTCCAGAACTTAAAGAAAAATATCACGATTCATAGTTGAAAATATCGGATAGTCGAAGATGGGGTGCCAACAAATTCACTAGTACCCTCTTTGGATAAGCTTACATCCTACTCTTAGGCTTACAGTTACCCCCTCTTTTACAGCTTCTACGGATTATAACATATTATCCAGTTTAGTCGATAAACACCTTTTATTGAAGGAAAAAAGGGGGTGATAATGACTTTACTGACACTGTTGCAGTTGTCCTGTTTTTTATAACCTACCTCAATCAATGTGGCTATGCCACTCGGAACTAGTACCAACAACGAAGTTCCCTCGTCCAACAAATACAGGAACACAATAGTTTGGGAGAAAGCCCTCCACAATACGGTCCTCGTCGACAGACCAGCCATTGACGTTTGTGATTTCCAAAAACTCACGTCATTTTTGAAAGACAGGAAATCCAACAGAAGCTGGAAATAATAATATGAACTGATTTTTCAATGCAAACTCGGCGTTGTCCTCAAGGGGAAATTCTTGATTTGTGTTGCCAAGCACAAAGGGTTTGCTTTGAAAATAACGCCAGCAAAAGTGAGATGAATGACGTTTATTTCAAAATTGCCAAAAAGCTGATTTCTCTGGAAATTTTGGAAGGATTGTTTATTGCTATAAATTCACACCTTACTAAAATAAATTTTTTTCTTATTTTCTATTTTTTTAGTCTGGTTTTCTATAAAAGCGTGATTTTTATTTTTTTTAAACTATTATTTTTTTTCAAAGAATATACAATTTTTCCTAAATTGTAGTGTAGTGTATGGAATATATATTTGTAAATGTACCTGTTTTAATCTTGTTTATACGATGTGACTTATCTATTATGAAGTGACTGTATCTATTATGAAGAGCATTATTTGCTAATAAAGAGTTATATATACATCCAAAAGCAATTATTTTTTACTTTTTAACGCCTTTGTATAAAAGCTTGCCTTTAAAAAAGTTTTTTATCAATTCTTTTTTTAATTATGCTGAGAACTCGTCCATATTCGACAGATTCAATAAGAGCATACTTCCTGGATTTTTATTCAAAACTACTTACATGAATACTGCCGATAAACATTGTTGCACACAACAAATACAAATTGGAATCGGCAAAAACCCCCTTGACTTCATCCAAGTCCTTCTCCGTGAATCCCAACGCCATGAACTCCCTCAAAGTGGTTTCGATCTGCAACAGAAACCTCATCTTCCCAAATGAAACGGGAGAGAAAACGTAGGTGAGATTCAAACGTTTCGTTTCGGGCGTGATCTCGACGAGATCTTTCAATCTCATGTTCAACACGTCCGCCTGACAAAGAGGCAAGACTTGCCGATTCCGTGTCACTCTCAGTTGTCTGACGAGCTCCATCGGGATGTCGTCGTGTGGAATGTCGAGGTACTCGGTACACATTATCACAGGGTAATTTGAGCGTAAGTGACTGACCGGCTTCATGGAGGCGGTTTTGCTCTCGTCTTTGAGTAGGTTGAACGAAGCGCTAATAGGGACCGCGTATTTCGTCAGCCTACTCTTCACGTAGGTCGATTCGGGAATTTTGACCAAATTATGTATGCTTGCTTCTTCGATAATCGAGTTACTGGGCACGATGATGGTATGGATGAACAGGGAGCCATTGTTACGGGCACTTTTACTCAATTCCAGTGATACCTCCCTGAAAACAGAAACAACAACAAATGTATAGGTGTTTTTATTACCTAGCAAAGGCTTTCGACACTGTACCTCATAAACAGCTACTGAATGTTATGGAACATTATGGAGTAAGAGGAACAGTGTTGAAAGTCTTTGAAAACTACCTTCAAGAAAGGAAACAACTTGTAAAAATCAGAAATGAATATAGTGACACTCAAACAATAAAAATAGGTGTCCCTAAAGGGACAGTTCTTGGTCCTTAAAATATCCAAAATTTAAAACCAAGTTACTTATCTAAAAGAGCAGATTTGTATAAATAAAATTTTGGATACTGTTAAAATATGCAAAATTTAAAACCTAGTTACTAATTCATAAAAGCAGATTTTGAAACTGTTAAAATATGCAAAATTTAAAACCTAGTTACTAATTCATAAAAGCAGATTTATATACATAAAATTTTGGACACTGTTAAAATATGCAAAATTTAAAACTTAGTACTAATCTATAAAAGCATATTTTATAAATACAATTTTGGACTGTTAAAATATGCAAAATTTAAAACTATAAAAGCAGATTTGTAAAAATACAATTTTGGACACAGTTGAAATATGCAAAATTTAAAACCTAGTTACTATTCCATAAATGGGTATCTATCTAAGCTTATTAATTCTTGCAAAAAATCAATTATGGTTTTTTATGATAAATTAGTTAATTTTTTTCTAGAAGTGATTCTGCTTGAAAGAGTAGGAATGGCTAAGAATCATGTTTGATGCCTGTACTCAGAGTTAATATTTTACCTTTTAAAAGAGAGATTCATTATAAAATTGATAAAGTTTGTTTGTAAATTAACATTAATTAGGGCCTTCTCATATCTAAATTGAAATATAGTGCAATAGTGAAGAAAAATGTTCACCTTTTGATCTGTGAATTGTAATCGAAGTTATCCAGGTACAAAACCTCGTCAAAATTGCCAGATTTCGAGTTGTCGGACACGAAAACATACAGGTCGAGTTTTGGTTTGGTGTTCAGGATCGATTTATAACAGACGGCAGCATTATTACAGTCTGGAGTTTGGAATATGCTGTAGAGGCTGTAAACTGACTTCAAAATAAACGCAAAAAACAGGCCGAGCAAGATGTAATTGAATACCGGCCTCATTTTTGTGTATATTTTGCAACGTACACGTCAACTCAGATTCAGACCGCCTCCATATTTAAATTTCATTGACATTAATTAATGACATTGACGTTTGTGACCAGCTCTGGGGCGTGTTCACTCACTCACTCGGGAAGTACAAGGAGGGTGAAAGTCAGATATTGTTTACACCCTTTGCTTTCCGCATAGTCCGAAAGCACCTTCGTCGTACCTCGTAGCAATAGCAAGTATTGAGACAGGCCAAGAATTTTGGGGGCTCCATTCTTGACTCGTTTCTACCAAGAAATATTTAAATTGATCGCTATCATTTATAACTTTCCGCGTTAAGCGTGAATTTGAGAATTGAGCATAATGAGCTGTCAAATAAAATAACAGAATTCTTTTTTGAGCTAGTTATTAGCTATTATTTCTCCTAGCGAATGAGAGATGTCGCCAGTGCCAATTGTATTTCAAAATATTTTGTTGATTGATAAAAGACAATCACAATAATGAATAATGACATAACTGGGAGGTCAAGGATATTGGTTATTGCCACATTCTACCGGTAATAAAGTGCATAACGATGTAAGTGTCCACAAGGGGTAGCAAAGGCATAAATCATGGCATATCCACTATCTTATTACATCTTCCCGAGTTTTCTTTTGCTGTTTATCATAAGGAAGTATCGAGAATCAAAATGGGGAAAATGCCAAAACAAGGTGAAACTCGACGAAAAAATTGCTATTGTGACGGGAGCCAACTCTGGAATAGGTTTCGAAGTCGCCAAAGAACTAGCTTCGAGAAACGCAAAGGTCATTTTAGCTTGTAGAACGTTGGAATCATCTAGAGAGGCATGTGTAAATATATGCGCGAAATTGGGAAAGGCACCCACGCTGGTAAGTAGAAAATTTGTGGATAACGTTGCCTTTTCTTTGCATTTTACGATTTTAGATTCCTATGGAACTGGACCTCTCGTCTTTGCAGTCTATAAAGCATTTTGCTGATGAAATTAAGCAAACTTACCATACAATACATCTTCTAATAAACAACGCTGGAGTATCATATCCAAAATCGAAAAGAATAGAGACTTCTGATGGTTTCGAGATTCATTTCGGTGTAAACCATCTAGGTCACTTTTACTTAACCAATCTTCTACTCGATCTTCTCTCCCAAGATTCGAGCAGGATAGTTGTCGTAGCATCCACCCTACACGAACGCGGAGAAATCAACCTGAATGATCTGAACAGCTCGCAGACGACTAAGAAGGCAAACTTGTATGCCAATTCGAAGCTGGCGAACGTTTACTTTGCCCGAGAGCTTGCCAGAAGAACAAAGCCGAGAAACGTTAAAGTGTACGCCTGCTGCCCGGGATGGGTCTATACCGGCTTGTTCAGACATTCCGTCAGATGGTACCATTACTTTTTTATAGCGCCGATGGCATTTTTTTTCATGAGGAGCCCGAAACAGGTATTGAATTGATCTACTTATATCACCTATCTTTTGGATACGTTGTTTATTGTGTTTTTAGGGTGCTCAAACTCCGGTATATTGTGCCACGGAACCGGCCCTGGAAAACGAAACTGGTTTGCTTTATAGAGATTGTAAACAATACAATAGTAAAGCAATTTTTTATGATAGTATAGCCACGCAACTTTGGGAAAAAACTGAAGAGATGATTGAAAACGCACTAGAGAAATGTGATAAGTAGATGTAGTCATTAATGTACTCATCAAATATATCTATAGGTGATTGTGAGATTTATGAATGAATACAAATTTGGAGTTGGTTTTCTTTCATTATTGGTTTTTATTGAGAAGTATCATCCTCTTGAAAAAATAATTCATGCTTAAAAATATATAGTGTATTCCATAGAGATAAGTGTTACGAATACACTACGCAGTACGCCACTGCTGAGCAGTAGCAAACTGACCAGTGACTGCTGCCAGTGCTGCCTTTTCGTCATCACTAGAAAAAAGTGCCGAAAGATGGCTCTTAGAGATCTGACAGAAGTTCTTTTTGTGGATGGTTTCTGGAATAGTTCGACAAACAGCCGCTACGAACGTTCTAGTAGAATAGGGAAGTTCCGCACAAGTTGCCAACTTGAGAAAAAACCTTCAAAACTTCTACCTCTCCAATGGCAAAATGCAGGTGGCACTTTTGTACAATATTTTCATTTGCACATAAAGATAACCACCTAGAAAGTTCAGCAACAAATTTAGAAATCGAAAAAAATTTTGTTTTTCATAATAAGAAATTGAAAACGCCAATTTTATCATTACATTCAAAAACGTACTCCTAGCGCCTCTGATGGACGTATGCATCGTTACTTCACACACTTCAAACTTTGACTAGTTGCCGTCAACTATTATATCATCTGTCTTCGTTGTGCCATAAAGAAAGCAGAGGACAATACATGATGAGAGAGAGAGAGTCTATCAATATTCTTGAAACAACCACAATCGGCGCTAGTGGTTGGGGGAAGTTCCATTCTTCATTTATTGGCCTTTGCTTCCAAATCGGCGCCTTTGGCCAATGGGGGGAAGTTATTCAAGTGAAGGTAAAATCGAGTTTGAATTTAACCTTTAAATTTGAAAATTTTGACAAAACTTTGGGATTTGAAAAATTAATTTCACAAAATGTAATTTTTGAGGGCCAAACTGATGCAAAGAAAAAATAAAACCATGCGTATTGCCTATTGTTTCTGAAACATCTGCACTAAAGTATGCACATTAGGTAAAGTTTTCGAATTTCGAATTTTTTTCAGACTGGAAACACTTGTAATATATTCTTAGTGATGCAACATATCTGGTGTACAAGGAGTAGCAGGGTTTGTGTAGGGGGGATTGGCGTGGAGGGTTAGCGTCCAACTCATGATCTAAAGGTCGTGAGTTCGATTCTCGGCCAGGGCAGACATTTTTCTATTCAGTTTGAGAGAATTAAATGTTCAATTTCTTAGCCGGGCCGAGGATGGTCCTCGACGATTCGCTGTTTCGTTCAAATTAACAGTGCTGCTCCTAGGTGGCGTATGGAGTTAGTAACAAGGCCTACCAAGAACACTGTGTGAATGATACATTCTATGTTTGTTCAACGGCGGGACCGTTGAAGGCCGGATGGGAACGGATATCCCGCAGGGGGGATGTCCATATTGCGCCATATTGGAAGCAGAGGACAATGAAATGAGAGAGCGTTTGTGTAATAGTGACATCTATGATTTGTACTCATTATCATCAGGATGGTGACGCTAGTGACGCTCTCTGGTAGTGAATTATATATTAATTTTAATTTCTATCAGATACCAAAGAACCAAATGAAACTATCTTTCCATCTATACAGAAGGTACACCTCCTCAGGAATAAAACAATCCATTTATCAACATATTTTTTTTATTATTCCTTATTTATATTTAAAATATCATTCACACATTTCATTATAAGCCATCATACTTTTATTATTGACATATATATACACACAATAAAAACTATTTAAGTTCTACTCGAATGAGTGCAATAATAAGAGAATGACCGTGGAGAATCGGATCGAATCCAAACTTCCACGATCCTGTACATTTCACAACATAATTTCCAACTCGGTATAAAAAATAACCTAAACGAATCAATACACGAGTCGAACAATTCGTGTCAGGAATAATTGTTCGACCCGTCGTTCCATAAAAGTGATCCAGTACCTACACCGAGCTATGCAAGTACAGTATTCAGTTTTACGGATAAAAATGCAACTCAACTTGTAATTACATGTAAATGAAAAACGAACGCAAAAAGATTCGTCAGTAAAATTATGTTGGTACATAGGCGAATCACCCTGAATATCGACAATTCAAAGCGACTCGCTTTTACCTTACCGCCTTGGACACATTCAACAGATAGTCATTATTGTTTATATGTAATACACTTTACTTGGAAATCTTATATTACAAGATTCGTTACAGAGCCGAAATGGAAACACACCAAAGTTGAAAATCGGTTCTCAAAATACGAGTACAATTTCGGAGGCCACCGCTGTCAATGCGATCAATTTTGAGAACCGATTCCGAAAACTGTTCCGAGTTTTCATCTTTTACACTACCCCTCGATGAATAATAAAACATTGAATTTCCACTGATATTCCAAAAGTAACGGATTCCTTGTTTGTTCTAAGCCGTATTGTCAATACTATGTACCGAAATATTTACAGTTGGCAGCCCATAGTGGCAATCCGTCGATTATATAGATTGGTGTTTTACTTTTTTCAATTTGTTAACAGTACATAAATTATATATGAAGCATTAAATCGAATGGAACACATCAACATTGTTAAATTTCTTCAAGTTCAGAACACGATCTCAAAAAAGCGACGAAGGCCGGCTGATTTCATTCAGTTGACACTTTTTAATGCGTCAGTGATATTAACTAACTCTTTGATACGAATTGTCGAAGTGACAATTGTCACTTCAAAATGGCAATTCCCGATATTTTTGTAAATGACAATTGTCACTTCAAAGTGACAATTGTCAGTTCGAAGTGACAATTGTCAGTTCGAAGTGACAATTGTCACTTCAAATTGACAATTTTCACTTCAAAATGGCAATTCCCTATGTTTTTGTAAATGACAATTGTCACTTCAAAGTGACAATTGTCACTTCAACAACTGTCAGTTCAAATTAGCAATTCCAAATGTTTTTGAAAAATATTTTGTTGTTGACCCTTCTACGCCTTCGTACTTTGAAGTGTCAATTTCAACTATTCAAAACTCAAAATTGATCTAGACGGATCCAAAAATTAACAGCAAGTCTAAACATGACACTTTTAGGTGTCATTTCTTTACAATATTGTCAAATTTTCAACTGTTCAACTTCAATTTGTGTTTATTATTGATTGAGACAAACATTGACAGTGAGTATACATAATTGACACTTTGATGTGTCAATATTCAACTGTTCAAAAGCTAGATTTGTGTTTATTATTGATCGACGACAATTGTTGAAATCTAAAAATGCCCAGTGAGTCTACATAATTGACACTTTGAGGTGTCAATTTTTTACAATATTGTCAAATTTCAACTATTTAATAGCTAAATTTGTGTTTATTATTGATCGAGACAGTGTGAAGTATTGAAATAAAAAAATTGCCCGTGAGTCTCTATAATTGACACTTTGATGTGTCACTTGTCAGTATTCAACTCTTCAAAAGCTAGATTTGTGTTTATTATTGATCGAGACAGTGTGAAGTGTTGAAATCAAAAAATTGCCAGTGAGTCTCTATAATTGACACCTTGATGTGTCAATTCTTTACAAAATTGTCAATATTCAACTGTTTAAAAGCTAAATTTGTGTATGTTATTGATTGAGATAGTGTAAAGCGCAGAAATCAAAAAATTGACAGTGAGCCTACATAATTGACACTTTGATGTGTCAATTGTCAATATTCAACTGTTCAAAAGCTAGATTTGTGTTTATTATTGATCGAGACAGTGTGAAGTGTTGAAATAAAAAAATTGCCAGTGAGTCTCTATAATTGACACTTTGATGTGTCAATTCTTCACAAAATTGTCAATATTCAACTGTTCAATAGCTAAATTTGGGTTTATTATTGATCGAGACAGTGAGAAGTGCTGACAACCGAAAATGTACATAATTGAAACTTTGATATGTCAATTCTTTACAAAATTGTCAATATTCAACTGTTTAAAAACTTAACTTGTGTTTATAATTGATCGAGACAGTGTGATGTGTTGAGTCTACAAAATTGATACTTTGAGGTGTCAATTCTTTACAAAATTGTCAATATTCAACCGTTCAAAAGCTAAATTTGGGTTAATTATTGATCACAGTTTGAAGTGTTAATTTCGAAAATCTCCAGTTCATCGGTGTAATTTTATTATTGTAAAATGACACTTTGAGGTGTCAATTTCTCCCAATATCGTCAATATTTCAATAATTGCTACTCTTCAAATTGACAATGGTCAATAACTAGCACCTTGAGGTGTCAACTCTTTATAATAGTGTCAAAATGTGGATTACTCAAAAGCAAAATTTATGTTGATTGCCAATCTGTTCAATATAAAATGTTGAATTCTAAAAATTGTCATTAAGTTCTTGTAATGTCATTCATAAATTTAATAGAAATGTCAATTGTGGCCTGTCGACGCTTCAATGGGACCGAACCTGCTCTGAACTGTTACAAAATAAATAAACAGGATTACAATTTTTCATCCCTATTATATTTTTCAAAAAATCAACAAACAGTCTTTTTTCATAATGCGGATAAGTGTCAACACTTATTTTTTTTAATAGTGTTCACAACCTTTGAATTGTTGAGCACTAACCGTCGACAATATTTCACGATATTAGGCGTAGATTTTTCGAGAAATGATACCAAATGAAAATTCTAATACTATGAAAAATGCTTATAGTATTAAATCACAGACGCTTTCAAGATATTAACCATACTGGACCAGATTCGATTTGAAAAAAATAAATACCCAGTCGATTCAAATCTGTTTAAAAACCCCCATACGACCCCCACTCTACACTATCAATAATATATTTATTTGTACTTTCGTCTACCAATCATTGATTCACACAGGATGGCACAGAGAAAAGATTTCGTCTCAAAACAGAGCATTTTATTTTTTGTACAACCCCTGTAGCTGAATTACGACGGCGTATTGGCGTCATCCTACCAGTATTTTTTTTATTAAAATCTCAAAATTAAAATTTTTTTTTTCAAAATTTTGAGATTTTTTCTCAAAATTTTGACTTTAATTCTCAAAATTTTGAGATTTTTTCTCAAAATTTTGATTTTTTTCTCAAAATTTTGAGTTTATTTCTCAAAATTTTGACTTTTTTCTCAAAATTTTGAGATTTTTTCTCAAAATTTTGACTTTTTTCTCAAAATTTTGGGATTTTTTCTCAAAATTTTGATTTTAATTCTCAAAATTTTGAGATTTTTTCTCAAAATTTTGACTTTTTCTCTCATAATTTTGACTATTTTATTCTCAAAATTTTGACTTTTTTTCTCAAAATTTAAACTTTTTTTATTCTCAAAATTTTGACTTTTATTCTCAAAATTTTAACTTTTTTATTCTCAAAATTTTGCCTTTTTATTCTCAAAATTTTGACTTTTTTTCTCAAAATTTTGACTTTGATTCTCAAAATTTTGAGATTTTTTTCCCAAAATGTAGACTTTTTATTCTCAAAATTTTGACTTTTTTCTCAAAATTTTGAGATTATTTCTCAAATTTTCGACTTTTATTCTCATTATTTTGAGATTTTTTCTCAAAATTTTGACTTTTTTCTAAAAATTAAAACTTTTTTATTCTCAAAATTTTGACTTTTCTTCTCAAAACTTCGAGATTTTTTTTAAAAATTTTGACTTTTGTTCTCAAAATTTTTAGATTTTTTCTCAAAATTTTGAGAAAAGTCAACATTTTGAGAAAAAATCTCAAAATTTTTAGAAAAAAAGTCAACATTTTGAGAATACAATAAAAAAAAATACTGGTAGGATGGCGCCAACACGCCGTCGTACAATGACTAATTTAGCAGTTGAACTTTTTCATCACAATTTTTCAAGCGAATCAATAAAAATGTTGGGATGAAAAAAGAAGTACAGCTACAGGGGGGGTGCAAAAGTTTTTTGCTATATTTACAGGGGAGGCACAAAAAGTAAGTACGGTACGAATTCCAATAGGAACATAAAATGTCTTTTTTTAAACCTCACGGATTATCATTGTGAAAATAGAGAAAACAATGTATTATTTTAGAGAGCATATCTTGTCATTTGCAAATAAATGTGTCTTGGTTGCACCAATTCCTGCAGAACCGCCTTTTCTTAACCCAAAAGATGGAGAAACCTGGCCCAAGCTTTTATCACAAACGCTCTTTTTCTTCATGCGAATATATAACTCCAATTACCCGAGAATCTAGTGAGCTGGGAATTTAAATACATTTAATTTATTGTTCCTTGAACAATTAGAAGAAGAGTTTACAAAATCCTTACTCTCTGTAGGTTGATTTTTGCAGAACTGTCAATTGCTTTGTGATAATTCATGAATATATATTCTGTTAACTGATTTCATAATACCCCAATAACATTTCTTGTAGTTCAACCCTCATATTTTGTGTACAGGAATTGTGAATTGTTTTATGCGAGTTAAGTTAAATTCACAATTCCTTATTTAAGATTGTTTCTGAGGAATCTGATGCAGACATTTTGGAAAATATATATTTTCTCCGATGCTCAAGGTCCAATCGTATCAACGTAAACTCCCAGCTCCCCAGTTTTTCTCTTCCTAGAGAGACCACGTCGAAAGAAAATCCCCGTACCCCCAATCCCGAACGAAAACCCTCTACGCCTAATACCGCAAAATAGGATCCATGGATCACATGCTGTGTCTGCCGCCGCACAACCCGCACTTGATCCCGCACCAGTGGCACATTTTGAGGGGGGGATAGAACCACAGGCACGGCACGAACACCGACAGGAAAGTCAAGCAGCACCACCGTCTGGTGCAGTTCTCGTCGTTGGCACAGTCACAGGGGTGCTGGGCGAAATCCCCCTCCTCGTCCGAGGCGCAGTGATAGTCCACGCACTGGGCGCACCCGATGCACGTGACCCGATCGATGACCGACTTGACCACGTCGGGGGCGTACTGGCACGCCCCGCGCGGGTTCTTGTCCTCGCTGTACAACTCGTGGCAGTGTCGGCAGCGGATTTTGCCCTGGAGCTTCGCCTTGAAGGGCAGCGGAGGTTGCTGGAGGTGGTGGTGGGAGGGGGGGTTCAGTTCCATGGCGAGCGAGCACTTCTTCAGGCTGGACGAGGAGTCCCGCCGCATAAGCGGCGGCTTCTGGGGGCGGTCCTCGGCGGGGTAGATGTATTCGTGCACGGCGGTCAGTTGGACGTAGGGGTAGTTTTCGCCGGTGCCGGGAACGGATATATCTGGAAAAAAGATTTGGAAATTATCACTCGTTCTACGGGAGTTCTACCTCAAAATCCTGCGCTTTTTCTCATAGTCTGGTCATTTTTGTTCCATCCAAGACCACTCTCTCTCTATAGAAAATACTGAACAATTTAGGGCAATCTTATTGCAAACACTACATTGTCTTCAATCATGACCTTCACCACCACTTCCCTCAAAATAATAATAATTTATATATCAATCAATCAATCAAACATTTATTGAAGAAGTTTTCTCTCACAATCATATTAGAAAAATCTTAACATCATCGTAAAATACTAGCTAATTCAAGAATCTACTACAATTTACTTGATGATTAGTTTCATTATTAAGCTTAATCACATAGCTTTTATGTATTGTTGAATTTTTAGTAACAAAGTTGAGCATTTGAGATTTAGTAGAGCCATTTAGAGAACACCACTCAGAAATTTGATCTGTTACTTCCCGAGCTCTATGCATTGCTTTAGACATAGTTCCCACAGATACCAAGATATTAGTGTCATCAGCAAAAATAACAGTAATGGAAGCTTTTGTACAAAATTTCGGAAGATCGTTTATGGAAACTAGAAACAAAAGGGTCCCATAACAGATCCTTGTGGTACCCCAATTGATACACATTTTCTATCAGAATTTATTCCATTCACACTGACCAGCTGACTACCATCAGGCAGGTAAGATCTAACCCAATTCAATGCAGAGCCTCGCATACCATTAAACTGCAATTTGTGTAATGACATGTCAAAGTCAACGAGGTCAAAAGCTTTGCTCATCTCAAAAAATAATCCTAAAGTATGCTGTTTGTTTTCCAAGTTTTCCAGCACATGTTTTATGAGTTGATCAATTGCACTGACAGTAGATTTATTTCTTCTTTAAGCATTCTGACTAGAAGTAAATCCGAAAGATTCAAAGTAAAAAAAAAATCAAGTAGGGATATAGGTCTGTAAGATGAACAGTCGGAGCGGGAACCCTTGTTTTTGTATATTGGTCAAAATTTTGACATTTTCAAGATATCAGGAAAACTCCCCTCAATGAAAG
Source organism: Gonioctena quinquepunctata (assembly GCA_018342105.1). Classification (NCBI taxonomy): domain Eukaryota; kingdom Metazoa; phylum Arthropoda; class Insecta; order Coleoptera; family Chrysomelidae; genus Gonioctena; species Gonioctena quinquepunctata. The sequence goes on from JAFIRS010000617.1 coordinate 100,336, forward strand.
TTGCGTTCACTATATCTGCCAAAGGCTCAGAAATCACATTAGCAACCTTTTTAATGACATGGCCAGGAATTTCATCAATTCCTGACGATTTTTTCTTGCAAACTTTTTTGATAACCTCTTCAATTTCAAATTTAGTTACTGGGTATAAATAAATACTCTGCAGAGCAGGTGAAATGTAATTAATATTTTTAGTGTGTGGTTTGGATAACCTACCACTAACGGTTGAGAAGTGGTCACTGAAGAGGTTGCAAATAGTATGATCATCAGAAAAGATGTCTGCATCATCAGCACTTTGTAGAAATGGTATATGGTATTGCCAGTATAACCATTATGTGCCTCTTTGATGATTTTCCATGATTCTTTCACCTTATTATATATATATATATATATATATATATATATTAACAGAACAAATCACAAAAACACCATGAAATCTTTGGTTTTCAAAGGTTTTGATCAGTTCAATAAATTACCAAATGTAATTAAAAGTAGTCAAATCTCTGAACATTTTCAAAAATCAACTGAAGAAATTTGTTTCAAATGCACAAATATGATATTTATTATTTAAACCATTTCAGTAATTTTACGATCATATTACGATCAACTTTTCAATGTATTTTATTTTCTCTCCACAGCCCTGCACAGGAATTCATAATAAATAAATCAATTGAAAAGGAAACTTTTTCAGACCAGTGGGAACAAATCAAAATTATCCTACTACAGATCAGTTACTATCCCAAGGGTCATCAGCAAAATTATGGAAAAGCGTATTTATAATAAAATCATTTCTTTTTAGTGCCGCGCAATGTCATCAGCAAGTATCAATATGGGTGTTGCCCAGGTAGGTCTTAAGTGCTGCTGCAGCTTTTCTAGAGAATATATACATCGGTATTAATAGGGAAAAGTCTGTAAACTGTACATTTTTTCAATTCATCCAAAGCTTTCGACTCTGCAGACTGTAATATACTTGCTGATGGCACCATCCCTGAAAGCATAAAACCTATTACCAACAAAAAAACATTCAAAATGTACCTGAAAAAGTTCTTACTACAGACTCCCAGAACATTTTTTATTACCATGATAGAATCCAATGGCTGATAAAAAAAAGTAGATAACTGTACCCTATTCTTTTCACATTAGATTGTATTTTTATTTTATTCTATTGTATCTCATAGTATTTAACTATGGGTCTTTGTGTTTTATTGTATTTTTATTAGTGTATTTTATTATATATCATGTATTTTATATTTTAGTATTTAACTGGATCTCATCATTCATTCTTTTTTATTGGAACTTATGTATCTTACCTGTTTTGTTTATATTTATCTATATTTTTCAAATATATATATATATATATATATATATATATATATATATATATATCTGTATTTTTTCATCTATCTTTTTTATGGGAAAAAGTGCTTGCACTTATCCCTTACAGTACTTTATTCACTCCTAACATGTAGCCTTTTAGCTGTATTTATTTATCCTGAATAAAGTTATATTATTATTATTATTAATCTTATACTCATGTGGCGCCCAACGTGGGGCTCCGTGGCTTACATTGTCATTCGTGTGTTCTGTATCATTCGAAGTTGAACTTTTCAATAACGCCCTGTGTATATTCGTTACCTTTGGCTCCCTTGTTGGGATCGTAAGTGGGCCGAGGTTCAGGAGGTTTCTCTCGTCCAATATAAGTTATCCTATGAAGGTGTTCGGAGCCTTTGTTGCTAGAGTCGCTGGAACTGCGGGAATCTTTGGGATCCTGTGGGAGGTCGAGGGTCTACGGAAACAAAGAGAATTACTTCACCAAATGGGAGAGTAAAGATTAATAGTCATAAAAACACATTTCAACTTTTTTTTTCTTTTTTTTTCTATTGTTTTTGTAATGAATGAGTCAGGTGTTCATTGACGGTAGTTGGATATCAATATCTATATCAAGAACTCAATAGTTGAACCATAAAGCTGCATTAAATTCTTTGATTTGTTCTACGTAACTGTAGGCGATTCGGGAATTCCACAGGGAACCAAACTGTGGCCCTTTTAGAATCCCATGTACGCGATGAAGTCACTTATTCGGCGTCGCCTCAGAAGGGATAAAAGCTTTTCCGCATTTTACTTTTTTTACTTACCATGAATACATCGTCATCACCCACTTCTTCGATACAATTTGGCAGGGCAGTTGTGGGAGAAGGGTCTGCAAAACCTGGAAAAGAAAACACGCGATTGAAGACTAACGAGCACGATTTTAAAGGTTTGTGGCCGTCTCAAAGCTATTTAGGATTTGAGAAATTATCATATGAAAGCACGTGGTTCCCCATTACAAAAGCTCTCAAGGAAATGAGGCTGAAGCTGGCACACACAAAGCCGAAGAGTAGTTTTGAATGAGACTCATGTTCTGTTGCTGTTGGTTCAACAGGTTCAGCGTCATCTCAAAAATTCTAGGAAGAAAAGTGTCGAAATGTAATTTTCAGCTGTAATATCACAAGAGAGAGAGAGAATAAAGTGAAAATAATTTGACAGATTTTCGAAAACTTGTTGCCTGGCAATAGACAGAAAAGCCCAACGGGCTCGAGTAGCTATTGCCAAATGGCAACAAGTTTGATAAAGAAATCTGTAGAATTATTTTCTACTTTATCGAACTCTCGTGTGGTATTCTATAGAAAACTTTATACCAGTCATTTTTAACCAATCAGATGCTTTATTTCGACATTGTTACTATGGTAACCAGCAAATTTTCTGAAAATTTTTCATCCACATTAGCATGTAGACGTAAAATTAATAAGTGGAAATTTCCCGGCTATCATATAATTAGACAAAAATAATATTGAAATAATATTGACAATATTTTTTAATTACTTACTTTATAAGTAGGGAATATTACAACAATTTATTAAGGTGTACATTCTATAATATCATTAATTAGTTTGCCCTTTCTACACTTGTATAGATGGAAGGTTACCCAAAAACATGTCAAGAAACATTGTTCCTCCACAAAAAAACACATTCATTCAATAATCATTAATTAATTTTAAATTCTTCAAAAATTCCACTTCTACCTCCTCTTTCCTAAGTTGTGAATAAAACACAGAACCGGTGTTTTTTTCAACAATATGCCTGTGTTTCATAAAATAAAAATAATACTGACACACCAGTTTATTTCTTTGAGTATTAGATTTGTGTCCAAAAGAAGGCACAATATCACGCAGAATGTTGCCAATCTCTTTGAATAAGTTTTCTTGCTCAGGATTTAATCCAGATTCTTCCACTAGGTATGTTAGATATTTTATATTTTTATGGTACATTTTAATGTGCTGTGATTCTTTGCAAAAGGAACACAATTCATACGATTGAAAGTTCATTTTATTATCACTTTTTCACTAACTTATGATTGTATACAATGTTATAAGGAACTTATAATGCCACAAATAAAATATTGATTGACAGGAGTAGTGAATGTCAAATCCATGGCTTACTTTACAAAATTTTTTTTAACCGGCAACATACGCCAACAACATTCTATTTAGAATAAGAATAAAATATCCTGATTTCCTGAATTATTTGAAAAACAAATTATTACAGCTAATATTAATTTTTCTTAGAATTAAACCTAAAAGAATATGAAAAATATTTAAGTATATATGTATAGGTATAGTTATATATTTTTTGCTGTATATCACCTTTGTTTGTAGTCAATATTCATTTCCCGAAACCTAGTAAGAAAATTATATGAAATCAATTATTTTTATATAATAATGTATCTGATATTATAAATTTTATTTTACTACAGCACGGGAAAAAAAAAATACCGCAATACAAACATCCACTTTCATTTTTAATCAATATTGACATTTCCCTGAAACCCAAGAAAATTGTATGAAAACAATCAATTTTATATAAACATTTATCTGATATTATATATTTAATTTTACTAGGGCACGGGGAAAATAAAAAAATATCTTCCGCAATACGAACGTATCCACTTTCATTTTTATCAATATTAACATTTCCCTGAAACCTAGTGAGAAAATTGTATGAAATCAATTAATTTTAAAGTTTATCTGATATTATATATTTTATTTTACTAGGAAACGGGGAAAATCAGAAAAAAATCTCCCTCAAAACTCCCATTACACACAGCCTTCTATTTATTTGAGAATAACGTCAAAATAAATATTTACTTAATGTTTTCTATTTAAATATAATTCCGGTATAAAATTTTCTTACCGAATCCCACACGTGCTTGATTTAATTGCGGGAAATTTGTCTCGTACATGAATTTCCGGCAATAATTCATGCTCTAGGGAGATTATAAGGAAAACGGGATAAAGGGAAAACGGAATAAAGGGAAGACGGGATAAAGGGAAAACGGAATAAAGAGAAAACGGGATAAAGGGAAAACGGGATAGAGGGAAAACGGGATAGAGGAAAAACGGGATAGAGGGAAAACAGGATGAAGGGAAATCGGGATAAAGTGAAAACGGGATAAAGGGATAAAAGGAAAACGGGATAACGAGAAGCGGAGAGTAAAATGCATAACCTAGATGGAACAACAAAAAAAACCATAGGAAAAAATAATTTCTACGCGGACGAGTGTTTCTAGAAAAAAAAATTAGGGAATGTAGAAATTTGGTCAGGACAACGTCTGCCGGGTCAGATAGTTATTAAAAAAAATTAATTGATCTCAAGTAACATATCCTTTGATAGCATAGGAAAATGCAACTAACAATAGTAAAATAAACCCTCGATTACGAGCGGTCTAAAGGTCATTTAATGAAGTACAATAATATAAAAAGGCGAATAAAAGATACCGCAATGAACTCCAATTAACTGGAAATTAAGGATTGTTGGACGAGATCCTTCTAAAAATAGAAAATAATAGCATGCGCTTCATAAACGCATATGATCGTTACGAAAATTTTCGTTATTGGCTTTCTGATAAGCACAAAAAATTGCCACGTTCAACTCCATCAAGAAATCCTCGAATATGATCATGTGAAAAGAATCCGATATTGTGCAATAAAGCTACTTTACTTCCATTATTATTCTCCAAATAAAATTTGCACCCATCTTAAATCAATGAATTTTTACAAAAAATTTATTATCTTCGACCCAAAGAACACCCACATAACAATTCTGAATAGAAGCACCCCATAATCACGAAACTCGTCCGCCATTTTATTTTTGTCTGCAACAAAAATTTCATAACGATTGTCACCGGAATTATGAACACCTGCCAAAGTTAATCGGATGACTAGAAGTGGAGCAAAATTCATTTACAAAATTTCACCCGAACGTACAAATCGAGAAACAAAGAATAATCACAGAGAAACAAGGCAAGTTGGATAAAAGCTTGTAAAATATCAGCGTTTTGCTAAAAAACTTAATTTTCCAAATATTGAATAAATTAACTGGCAAAGAGGTGCACTACCCTCAGAAGGAAGTTTAGAAAAATTATTTCTCGTGTGCCTATTTTCAGCCAGGAAAAGCTTCGTTATATTCGTTATATTATACAGATTGAACCTCCGGACCCTGTCAGTGGTTGTTGATTTTTATTTTATTCTTCCCCAAAACTTTAATTTTCTCTATCTTGCTACTTCTAAAGACGTTATCACAATCACATTCCTATTTCATTATAGCATTGTCTAAAGATTTTATTTTAATCATTTTTATTCAATTTTTTTAGTAATTCATGAAATCTGATATCTTATTGAATTTTGACAAAAATTGACAATCTCCGACCCCAAAAAACCCTCATTCCAATTTTGAATGGAATCGGGCTATAATAACAAAACTCGTCGCCATCTTGGAGCCGCCATCTTGAATTCGTAGATTTTGACAAAAAAATCACGATCTCAGACGCTAAAATCCCCCACATACCAATTTTTATTGGAATCGGACCATAAAACCACAAAACTCGTCGCCATATCAAAGTCGCCATCTTGAATTTATGAATTCTGACAAAAAATTCGAGATCTCTGTCTCCGAAATCCCCCACATACCAATTTTGAATAAAATCGAACCATAATCACAACTCGTCCGCCATATTGGAGCCGCCATTTTGTTTTAATGCATTGTCACCGGAATTATGAACACCTGCCAAATTTCAAGGTAATCGGACGACTGGAAGTGGCTCAAAATCCACAGGCAATATCTTTAGACAATGATTATAGTATAGTAGGCACTGGATGAATGAAATTTACAATGGCGCTCTCTATCCGAAAACGGCTGGACTAAGAAATCAGCACGAATGTTGGAAAAAGTAGGAACTATTTCTCGCTATACAGTGCTTCTCAAAAGTCCCTTCCCCCCCTCTTATTTTTGGAACGATTATACATAAACAAGTGAAATTTGGAAACTGAATATTAAAGGTTGTAAACTTCCCTACTAGCGATGATAGATGACGAAATCGTCAAAGATGACGTCACAAGGCCATTGTAACCAATAATTTTAAACGGAACCCTACGGAAAGCGACACCTCTTTTAAAAGGTATCGAAAAAACCTATTCAATTATACTAATTTTGTTTGTGTTTATGGCAGTTTCAATGGCTCATTAGTAAACATCAAAATTTAAATTCCATTCAGTATGATATTAATTACAGATTTGAGAATCAGTATCTACTTGAAGAAATTGCTCGAAGTGACCCCCATTTACTTCCTGACAGTGAAATATCCTATTTTTAAACTCTTCTCGTACTTTTGCAAATGTGTCTGCGGAAACATTCTGCAACAATACGTTGTTTTAAAACGTCAATATTGTCAGGTTCAGTGGCGTAAACCTTCGATTCAAGGTACCCCCACAGAAAAAAATCCAAAGGTGTGAGGTCCGGTGATCGAGCTGGCCATTCCGTTGAACCTCGTCGTCCAATCCATCTACCACGATACTCCTCATCCAAATACCGTCTCACTGCACCGTAATAGTGTGGAGGAGCACCATCCTGTTGGAATGTTATTTCCAAATTGCCGAATTCATCTGGATTATCTTCCAAAATTCCAAGGATTAACGGTTCTATTGCGTTTTGCAACAGCTCCAGATAAACCTCACCAGTTAAATTAGTATTTAAAAAAAGAGGCCCAACGATGTGGTTTCCCAGGATACCTTCCCAAACATTCACCTTCTGGGGAAATTGGGTATGTGTTTCACGAAACAGGTGAGGATTTGCGTCACTCCAATACCTCACATTCTGTGTATTTACATTTCCATTAAGATAGAAAGTACTTTCGTCACTAAAACAAATTGTTTTGACATAGTCTGGCTGTTGGTTGATTTTAGTTTCCATATTTTCACAAAATTCTAGTCTTGGGTCGTCGTCTGAGAGTTGATGAACCATTTTCAATTTGTATGGATGAAATTTGTTTTTTTTCAACACCCTGTGTACTGTACTTCGACTGACTTCACAGGTAGATGCAACGAGAGTTGTTGAAGAAGTAGGATTAACTATTACTTCTGCCAGTATATCAATTTTTTTCTCATCAGAAATTTGTGGTCTGCCAGATCGTTTCGCATCATTAATACTACCCGTTGTTTCAAACTTACGAAGAAGCTCCCTTAAATAAGTCCTCGAAACGGGGCGATCGGGAAACCTCTCATTAAAAATGCGTTCTGCTGCATGAATATTTTGTCCAGTTTCACCACGAATTAGGATCGCTGCTACTTTATCACCTAAAGCACGTACCATTTCGCTACTTGAAGCACTTAAACGTTCGGCTCACAACAGTTTAACAAATTATTAAAATGTACAAAAATATTAAAAGTACCAAAAGCTGCTAAAACAGTTAAACGTTCGATCAACAATACACAAATTATTAAATGTACAAATACTTGGACAATTACAAAAACGTCGAGTTAGGGAGACTAACAAAAACGTCAGCTCATTTGACAACTATCCAGAGGCGGAGCTTGAATTTGGAATTTTAGTATTAACCGATTTAATTCATCACAGCTTTGCGTTTTTTAAAAGCGAGTTGCCAAAACTGCCATAAACACAAACAAAATTAGTATCATTGAATAGGTTTTTTCGATACCTTTTAAAAGAGGTGTCGCTTGCCGTAGGGTTCCATTCAAAATTATTGGTCACAATGGCCTTGTGACGTCATCTTTGACGATTTCGTCACCTATCATCACTAGTAGGGAGGTTTACAACCTTTAATATTCAGTTTCAAAATTTCACTTATTTATGTATAATCGTTCCAAAAATAAGAGGGGGGGAGGGGACTTTTGAGAAGCACTGTATGTTTGAATTTGGCTATTCGCCGCCCTTTTCGTACTACAAGTTAAGGTGCGTTCTCACGAGTCGATTTTAGTTGATCAACTTGAATCGAAATGAATTTTTGTTCACACGTGTAAACGAAAATTGATTCGGTAGTTGTTTAAATGGCTGCGAACGAAATCGTCCAGGCAGGCATAGTAGCTATTTGCGAATTATTAAGCGAAGAAATCAGAGATACTTTGTAAAAATTTGACAAAAAATTTAGAAAACGTCGGTTTTGGGACAGGAATTGGATATTGCGAAGAAATATATTGGCCGTTTCAGGAACCCTGCTCAAGGAGCTGGCTTTGGAGGACAAGGATGCATACAAAAATCATTTGAGAATGTCCGAGATATAAAGCGTTAACTTTGTCGTAATATGAATTTTTTTTGAATTATCGAATCAAACTTTTCATATTACGACAAAGTTAACGGTTTATATCTCGAGAAATATCAATCTTAGCGATTCGGTTTATAGGACATTTTTTGTAGAAAATTAAATTTTCAACAAGTTTGTCATCCATCTTTTTTTCCATAAATCCAGTCATTTATGAAGTAACGTCAAAAAAACAAGAATTTTCTACGAGAATCAGATTTAGTGACCTTACAATCTTACAGGCACTTTTGTAGAGCATGTAATCCTGAATAAATCGCGCTTTGGTACGATATGATAGCATAAAATGCTGCTGAGTTATGAATATTTAAAAAAAAAACAAAGTTTACGTGTATTTTGAATGGGAAATTTTTCCACGCTCTGGGAAAGTACTTAATGTTAATATTAAGGACTCAAATTTTCAGAAATTTTTTTTTTAGATATATTTAACAAAATTTTCGGTTGGAAACGAAAAAAAAATAGTCGTGAAAAAAAACACCCTAATATATATTGGTTAATTTGATTGTATTATTTCTACTCGTTTTAGTTTATGAGGGATTGATAGACACAACAGACTACTGAAGCTTGGAAAAAAGTAAACTCACCATGTAGAAATGCCGTAGCAAGCATTGAAAAAGACACAAATGGAGCAGATAAGAAGAAATATCACTTAACACCTCTCATACAAACTCATATAACGTTAAATGTGATACGGTTTCGAAATTCCCATTTCAACCGCACGCATATCATATACTGGATGTGCGTGCCTAACATATTCACTCCAGAATAAGGAACTATTATACAAGGTGTTCCTGAATATTGTGCGTTCCTCAATGCTCAATACATGTATCGAGTGAAATCTGGAGAAATTTCTTACAGCTGGCAACACCACCAGGGTGATTGTTCGCGGTAAATGGAACTCGATGATAACACGATCTTCCGCGTTTGATGTTTGTCATTTAATTAATTGTCTGAGCGAATTCGGTCGGATTTGATCGTTAGTTTTCTCTTCTACTGCGTGTTATTTGGAAAAATTATTGCTGTTAGGGTATGGAGTAATGTAAAAGAGCCACAAACAATATCCAAAATGTTAAACAATATAATTTTGATTTGAAAAATAATTATTTTCTTAAAAATCAAATTTTTTGTTAATTGCCGAATTCTCAAAATATAATTTTCGATAATGTCACAAACAATGCGTTTGTTTATAACAATTGGAGGAGAAAAATAATTTTTTTATATAGTTTTCAGTTATTATAGAATGAAACAATCGAAACAAAAAAATATAGATGTATTTGTTTTTATAATTTTTCAATAATTTACATTGTTAGTGAAAAATCAAAATTAATAAATTTTAAACACTCAGAAGAATGGTTTCCAGAAGTGGAAAAAATCTCATGGTTTTTATTTGAAAATTACACAGGATTTTATGTTGATTTACAAATTGTAAAAATTACCAAATTAATAAGTAATACGCATATCGTGGAAAACGAAGCCATCGCGACAAAGATTTCAACTTGCCGGCTCAAGTTATTACTTTCATATTAAACACTTAACACCGTATCCGATGAATGTATCATTGAATGCGGCGTTGCCCGTTATCACTTTTCTATATAAATTTTCATGTTCAATTATTGGAGAAACCGGTGACTTTGGAAAAATATGCATATACATTTTCTGTTCTAAATGGCGTCGTTCTACGTACCCTTTCAACCAGGCGTCACTGAAGACTCTCACGAACCCAAAAGTGACATCGTGACTGGTATAGGAATGTCGAGAACTCAGTGCCATCGCAGAACACAACAAAATAACTTTGATGTGGGTTCCAGGACACTGTGGCATCGAGGCCAACGAAACTGACGTCACCTCGGGCTTCTCTAAGGTACAGATAGACGGATCGACAAGCGGTCACCGAGAATTTTCTGGATCATAATGACCTCCATAAAAGCCGGTGTGCATTGCTCGTGGCAGTTTACTCAAGGTGAAGTTCATTGCGAAACGAATTGATTCAGATTACTTTAGTAGTGAATTTCGATTGAATTATTCTATTGTGAAGATTCATATTGTTTTGTAGGCAACTATATAGAGTTACATTCGGCCTAGAGTCTAATCCGTTCAGTTCAGCCCTCAAACCGAGATTTTGACTGTGCCGCTGCTTTTCACGCATTACGCCGCATCTTGCAATTCATCATTCGCCTCGGAAAAAACGGTTATGGAAATAAAGTCGTGCCATCCTGTATAATACAAGGAAAAGCGTTTTCTCAGTCGACTGATTTTGACGTAGACATGTATTTTTTTAAGCGATAACGCAGACCGCGTAGTATATCATGTCTAGAGCAACGGAAGTCGCCAGTTTCCGATATCCATTCGGTTAACCGCGTGAAAAATTTCTTCATTCCCTAGAAATGGGAACGACAATTTCATTTCTATCTACCGACAAAACAGGAATGGAAAGATACCATATCCTATTTTATGGTAAGATAAAAAAAAATCGAAAAAGTTTCATCTATAATCCCTGGCACTCAACCATTGAAAATTATCTGAAACTGGAGGAAACATTCTTTCAAATGACCACTCCAAACTAAAGGCGTATCCAGGATTTCTGACAATAATTAACAATTGCTCGTCTGTTTGTAATCAGTATCATTCAATATAAAAATATCGGAGTATGTAAATCAGCATGTGACAATTACCCAAATTTCTACACAGGCCAAACAGGCAGAACATTAAAAAAACGAACACCCGAACATATATTATTTATCCGCCCGAAAAAACGACTGTTTGATGTTTTGTTTACTTTATTGTAAGTTTCCATCAATTATATTAAAAAAATTAAAGGAACTTGAACGGAAGAGTTCAATTTTTGAAATGGGACCGGAATTGGTCATGAGTATGGTTTCTTGCAGATGCCTCAAACCGACCAATGGCAAAATATTCTTGAGAAGAAAAAAGTGACAATAGTAAGATTATATACATTTCAAGCAAGATCCCCGATCAGTCCGTATACAATAGGATTCAAGAAGCCCTCTTACCGTCCAGAAGATCTTCGACGGCCGTCCGGACGCCCTTGTCGAAGGCTCGAGCGTCGGCGGCCGCCTGGAAGGTCAGTCCGAATTTCTTGTCGCCGGTTTTCCAGTGGTGAAAAGTTGGCATCACTTTGTTGTACTCGAAATCCTTTTTGATGGTGCAACTCAGAACGACCTGTAACAACAAAAAAACTCGGTTGAAGATCGTCAAGAATCGAGCGACATTGATAATTATTTGTCGGGAAAAATTCATCAGAATATACTTTATTGTCTGAAGCATCGATACTTTTTGACAAAGCATAGAAAAGATAAATACTGTAGACAAAAACACAAATCGATAAAACAGTATTTTTTATCATTGAATCCCTAAATGTTAGCTTTCCTAGACTTCTCAGAGCATGTTTTTGTTGTAGAAAGACACTTTGTAGAGAAGAACTGTTATAAACTCAAACAAAACGTATCTGAGAATTTATTGGAGTATAATTAACTACTTTTGCAACTGAATGTCGCCAGAAGATACATTTTTATATCAAAAGCAAAATTGGGCCAATGACTGAACCTTGAGGTACTCCGCAATGTATATTAGCAATCTAGGAGGTTGTATTGGATCATTTCAAGCTGTTGTCAGTTTCATCGAAGCTTTTTCTTGTGAATTAATTGGATATTTCTGGATGTGGTTAATAACATTCTATAGTAATGTTTGACGTAAACCTAAATATTTTCATAAAATATTCACCATTATATTTTTAAACAGAAATGATACCCCAAGATACACCACTGAAAGGTGCCTGGTCAGAATTTTAAATCCCTTAACAATGGCCTAATCAGACAAATAAATATTGTGCGAATGAAGAAAACAGTTGTTTTGCTATTTTTATAAAGGTTCTAAAACAAAATTTGCACGAGCCTCTCTGTTTGGAAAACTGTACTTTGTTGCCTACTAGAAGATAAAAAGGGTCTTTCAGTTTAATAAAAACTATTTAACAAAAAATTAAACCGACGATATACGGAACTGAAAAGTAAAAAATAAAATAAACCTTCTTAGTCTCAATAACTAAGCTCCTAAATTGATTTGTTGAAAATATAAACAGGATGTTCATAAAATCAGATGTGGAATCATCTGCGACTGAAAGATAAACTTTAGTCACTATCTTCCATCGTCAAGATAACCTCTTGTGGGGTATTCATGTTGAAAAGGGAAACATTCTCAATTGAGAATGTTTCCCTTTTAAGCTCCTAAACTAATGTAAGAACTAATTTTGAGTCGGCGCCAAACAAACAAGCAAATGAATTAGGTAAGGCGTAAAATGATGGCATCGAGTTGCGCGGTGACATTCTGATAATTTTTTTGAAGTAATTTAATGAACTTCGTTGATTGTTCGTTTGGCGCCGACTCAAAATTAGTTACTTACGTTATTGAGACTAAGAAGGTTTATTTTATTTTTTACTTTTCAGTTATGTATTTCGTCGGTTTTTTGTTAAAAAAAAAATATTTTTCAAATTTTTGTGGCTGAAATCTACTAATTACTACCTACTTGTTTTTTGATTACTTCCAAAATACTTACCCACCTTACTCCAACTATTACCCGTTAAATAATATGATTATCTACTTTTACTATTTGTTGTAATATAAATTATTTTTGTTGTTCTGGTTAGTTTATTAAATTACTTTGTATATCATTCCATCCTCTCATAGAATATAATGATTGTGACGGATGTAGGAGAACAAAAATAATGACAAGCGATCTGTCATTGTCAACTTCATATGTGTGCCAATGTTCACAAGTGAAAAATCAATTATTCCGTATTTTTCTACCCGTAAGGGTGGATAATTCCATTCGAAATCCAAATATGATCAACTATGAGGTATACCCTATCTAATAAAAAAAAAAACATCCAAATCGAAGAACCCAGTACAAAGTTATGCCTGATAGAATCGGTTAACGGACCAGAATTCAGAGGGTGAGTGATCAATATATATCAATATCCTTCATTTTGCTACACTTAGAGGTGGATTTCATTGGGACCAACTTCGAAGTACACCCTATCCACTAAATTAAGAATTATCGGAATCGGACGTCTCAGTAAAAAGTTATGCGTGCTCATAAAAAAAAAAAAAAAAATACGAGTCGACTAGAAAACCTCCTCCTTTTTGGTTTCGTCGGTTAAAAAATAGTAGTTTAGAAAAACTCATTGTGTACGAAAAATACTCGTTAAGATGTATTATTTTTTGCATAAAAACGGCGCCCCATACGAAAAAAGGCAAGAGAGATTTTTTGTCACAAATTGAACGAGGAATTGAAAAATGATTTTTAATTAAAAATATCTCAGTGGCGTACCATTTTTTTCTTTAAAAAAATTGAGATCATTACCCGTATGCGCGCCAATGATGAACATAAAATCAGAGTTGTAAAAATCACGATTTTTTTGAACAAATAAAAAAATCTGTTTTTTTTTTCAATTAAATCGTGATTTTTTCGATTAAATCGTGTTTTTTTTTATTTATACTGATTTTTTCCTTAAATATGGAAATAATAAACTTTAAAATCACTTATTTTCATTATCTTTCTCTATTCGCCCAAAAATATTTGTTGTCTAGATTTACAGTTAGAAAATCTCCTCGGGGACATACAAAAAAAAAACTTGTGTTGACATGAAAATTTTGGGCAGTGTGCCGCGGCTTTCCTGTCGGACGGAACAAGAAAATTCGTTCGGTTGACGCGAGACGGATCATTTCTTAACTTATAGTCGCCCCATACATTTATAAGTAAATTGAGTGTTCCTATCCTTTCTTGTTTAAATCGTAGTGTAGTGTGTTTTCAAAAGATAGCTGAAATGTCCCGAAGTGGTAGTAGAAAAAAAAAACCCTAATTGGCAATATTTTAATGAAAAATCGAATAAATCAGACGGAAAAACGGAAAGCAGAGCAACCTGTAAAAAATGCAAATTTGAATTACAAGGAATTATTGAACGAATGAAAAACACTGGGAGGTATGTCAGAAAACGGAAGCAGTTCAAGCAGTTATATTAAATACTGACACTGACAATAGTGATAGTACTATTTCCAGTACCAGTGCTACTAGTGCTAGTACTTGTTCAGGACTAGATTTAAATACAGTTTACCAGTATTATTTGATTATTATTTGCTTTATCATACAGTGCTTCTCAAAAGTCCCCTCCCCCCCTCTTATTTTTGGAACAATTATACATAAACAAGTGAAATTTGGAAACTGAATATTAAAGGTTGTAAACTTTCCTACTAGTGATGATAGATGACGGAATCGTCAAAGATGACACCTCTTTTAAAAGGTATCGAAAAAACCTATTCAATGATACTAATTTTGTTTGTGTTTATGGCAGTTTTGGCAACTCGCTTTTAAAAAACGCAAAGCTGTGATGAATTAAATCAGTTAATACTAGAATTCCAAATTCAAGCTCACTCTGGATAGTTTTTGTTAGTCTCCCTAATTCGACATTTTTCTAATTGTCCAAGTTTTTGTACATTTAATAATTTGTGTATTGTTGATCGAACGTTTAACTGTTTTATCAGCTTTTGGTACTTTTAATATTTTTGTACATTTTAATAATTTGTTAAACTGTTGTGAGCCGAACGTTTAAGTGCTTCAAGAAGCGAAATGGTACGTGCTTTAGGTGATAAAGTAGCAGCGATCCTAATTCTTGGTGAAACTGGACAAAATATTCATGCAGCAGAATGCATTTTCAATGAGAGGTTTCCCGATCGCCCCGTTTCGAGGACTTATTTAAGGGAGCTTCTTCGTAAGTTTGAAACAACGGGTAGTATTAATGATGCGAAACGATCTGGCAGACCACAAATTTCTGATGAGAAAAAAATTGATATACTGGCAGAAGTAATAGTTAATCCTACTTCTTCAACAACTCACGTTGCATCTACCTGTGAAGTCAGTCGAAGTACAGTACACAGGGTGTTGAAAAAAAACAAATTTCATCCATACAAATTGAAAATGGTTCATCAACTCTCAGACGACGACCGAAGACTAGAATTTTGTGAAAATATGGAAACTAAAATCAACCAACAGCCAGACTATGTCAAAACAATTTGTTTTAGTGACGAAAGTACTATCTATCTTAATGGAAATGTAAATACACAGAATGTGAGGTATTGGAGTGACGCAAATCCTCACCTGTTTCGTGAAACACATACCCAATTTCCCCAGAAGGTGAATGTTTGGGCAGGTATCCTGGGAAACCACATCGTTGGGCCTCTTTTTTTAAATACTAATTTAACTGGTGAGGTTTATCTGGAGCTGTTGCAAAACGCAATCGAACCGTTAATCCTTGGAATTTTGGAAGATAATCCAGATGAATTCGGCAATTTGGAAATAACATTCCAACAGGATGGTGCTCCTCCACACTATTACGGTGCAGTAAGACGGTATTTGGACGAGGAGTATCGTGGTAGATGGATTGGACGACGAGGTTCAACGGAATGGCCAGCTCGATCACCGGACCTCACACCTTTCGATTTTTTTCTGTGGGGGTACCTTGAATCGAAGGTTTACGCCACTGAACCTGACAATATTGACGTTTTAAAACAACGTATTGTTGCAGAATGTGAGGCTGTTTCCGCAGACACATTTGCAAAAGTACGAGAAGAGTTTAAAAATAGGATATTTCACTGTCAGGAAGTAAATGGGGGTCACTTCGAGCAATTTCTTCAAGTAGATACTGATTCTCAAATCTGTAATTAATATCATACTGAATGGAATTTAAATTTTGATGTTTACTAATGAGCCATTAAAACTGCCATAAACACAAACAAAATTAGTATCATTGAATAGGTTTTTTCGATACCTTTTAAAAGAGGTGTCGCTTGCCGTAGGGTTCCGTTTAAAATTATTGGTCACAATGGCCTTGTGACGTCATCTTGGACGATTTCGTCATCTATCATCACTAGTAGGGAAGTTTATAACCTTTAATATTTAGTTTCCAAATTTCACTTGTTTATGTATAATCGTTCCAAAAATAAGAGGGGGGGAGGGGACTTTTGAGAAGCACTGTATTGTCATGGGCGTCCTGTTTAGTTTCTATAACTAATCGAATTTCATATAAATATAAATATGTTGGACCAAGCAAGATCAATATATGCCCTTCAAGAGGAGGGTGGCAACTGCCTCCCTGGGCTCATATGCAGAATATTTACGTTGGAATGATGACGATTAGTTATGTTTTTACACTTACATAATGTATGTAAACACTTAGTTTAAAAAAAACTATCTTCCTTTTTTTGAATTTCCTGATGAGTTATCTGCTTCGGCGACTTGTTTTTACAGCAATTTATAATTTGATTTAAATTGAAAAAATCAGGGCTGACGGGCTTATAGAATAGAATAGAATAGATTTTATTGGTCCATTCAAGAGAACTTTGACAAGTTATAGGACAAGTCACGAAAAAACTCATATAAGTAAAAAGATACAAATTTGTCACTTCAACAAAGTCAAAGCATAATATATACAAACAAATACATATACTTATACTAATATATACACACATATATATATATATATATATATATATATATATATATATATATATATATATATATATATATACATACACTTACATACACACATATTGCACATTTAAAAACATTCAAAAATTCAGACAGAACAAAACGACTCTATTTAAAATAATTAGTGAACTCATCAATATTGTAAGGACTTATATATAACATGAGCAACTTGATATTATATTTGAAATGGCCCAACTTGGTAAATCTTTTATATTCATTAGGTAATATATTATACAGCCTAAGGCCCATTATTTGGTATGATTTTTGACACAATGATGTACGATGTCTTGGAATATGTAGATCATTTTTTATTCTTGTATTGTAATGATGTACCGATTCATTTTTCAGGAACTTATCTAGATTTTTGTGTATATACATCAATAGTTCAACGATAAATAAACCATAAACCGTGAGAATATTATACTCTCTGAATAGTCTTCGACAGGAAGTTCTTGAAGATACGTTAGCAATGTTTCTTAATATTCTTTTTTGTGTTATGAAAATATCTTTCATAGAAGACGAGTTACCCCAAATTAAAATACCATATATCAATCTTGACTGAATTTGACCATAATCAAATAATAGTAATGCTTGTTTATCCAGAACATTTCTTAAAACTCTAATTTGATAACACTTGCTATTCAGATTCTTCATGAGATTTACGCAATGAGTGGTGAATGAGAGATTAGAATCAAAATCTATTCCTAAAAATTTAACACAGTTTGATTGTTCTACTGGTTCATTATTTATATTTATATCTATTTCGGTGGTACTATTACGATGACGGTTTTGAAAAGACATATATTGAGTTTTGCATGGGTTTAGGAATAAAGAATGGCTGGATAACCAGTCATAAAGACTCTGGAGAGTGGAGTGAATTGTATCCTGTAGAATACACTCATACCTTTCACGAAACAAAAGTGTTGTGTCGTCAGCATATAAACAAGAGAAGGCTTTTGGTGAAATTACAGGCAAATCATTAATATAAAGCACAAATAAAACCGGACCCAGAACAGAGCCCTGGGGTACTCCAATTTCATTGGGCATATATGTCGATACGAACTGATTTTGAATATTTTCTTTTCTATGATTTATTTTGACACTTTGAGTACGATTTCGAAGATACGATTCGAACCAATCATGAGTTTTTCCTCTAACTCCAGAATTGTATAGTTTTTGCAATAAAAGCTCATGTTGCACGCAGTCAAACGCTCGACTCATATCACAGAATACAGCTGTAGTAATTTCATTTGCTTCCACACCTTCCAAAATATTTTCATAAAGAGAGTATATAGCATAGCAGTCATCGTTGAACTACCTTCATGGAATCCATGTTGGTTTCGATTAACTATATTATTCTTCATCAGGAATCCCATCAAATAATTCAGCATTACATATTCAAAAAAATTTCGATATTACAGGAGGCTGAGATACTGGTCTGTAATTTTCCATATTATGTGGGGTGCCTTTTTTGAAAAGAGGTGTTATAAGTGACATTTTCAATCTGCTTGGAAAAATTCCATCCTGTAAAGACCTATTTATGATATGACACAGAGGTTTTGTGATTTGAGTGGAAATACGTTTTATGACATATGCAGATATACCATCTGGGCTAGATGAATGTTTATTTTTTAAATTATGTTTTATCACATGTTCTATCTCCTCTTCATTTACATGCTGAAGAAAAACACTTTTAATGTACATCCCGAGATAACCCCTGATGTCAAAAGAGAGGCTGACGGGCCCTTTTAAATGTACAAACCCTAATGTCAAAAGGGAGACTGAGGGGCTTAGCCCTTTTAAATGTACATCCCGAGTTAACCCCTGATGTCAGAAGTGAGGCTGACGGGCTTAGCCCTTTTAAATGTACATCCCGAGATAACCCCTGATGTCTGGAAAATAATCACGTGATTTTATAAAATGAATAGAAGACTCCGTTTCAGTTTGTAATTGAGGTTTGTGTTATATTTTATTAAAAAATATTCCTATTTCACTGGTCAAGTTGACTTTGGAACTGTACTTAAGCCAAGTCAACCCTCCCCCCCCCCAAAATCTTGGGCAGCGACCGCGCTTGACTCACGTCCTACATTTTTCCAGGAACTACGCATTTTGCAAGTTATTCGGTAGAAGTGCAAAAACCGCCGGGAAGCTTTTTGGTGCTCCCGATGACGAAGCTATTCCTCGGAGGCCGCTTAGACTATCGTTTGTTGACATTGCTAATCACCGCCGTCGGAGGATGACTGAACAATTTCCAAATCGGAATTCCCGCGACCAGTTTACCATTAAAAAACGATAACGAAAAAAAAAAAAAGAAACTACCTGAACGCGGAATGACGAGCCAAACTGACCCACCGATAAGCTATCTACATAAAAACCAGTTACCTACGCGAGGCGCGTTCAGTTGTTTCAGTGATACAATCGAGAGTGCTCGCCGCCGGTCAATTGTCCCATTGTTTCGTTCGCAGCCTACTAGATCGAAGAGAAAATGTCGCCCAAACTTTACTACGCGGACCTTAGCCCTGCCGTTAGGGCCAGTCTGCTCACCATCGAGGCGCTGGAAATCGATGTGGAGTTGGTGCCCGTGAATTTGATGGAAGGGGAGCACATGAAGCCGGAGTTTTTGAAAATGAACCCGTTCCATACGGTGCCCACTTTGAAGGACGGCGATTTCGCCATTTGGGACAGCCACGCTATAAACATTTATTTGGTAGGTGATTTTTTGCTTCGGGGGAAACGAGTTTAGTGAACCAGATCTGGAGAGAAATCTCACCGCTGAAGGTCGTTTGAGAGAATGAGCCATGAATTAAGCGAAACGCGTAGTATTTGGAAAGTATAACGGTTTCTTCATAGAGTGGGTTGTCAGGAAATCCTGAAAAAATGGTACTGTAGTAATGACGTGAAAAAATAATTAAAACTTGTAAACCCCCCAAAACAGCTCAAATGTTTATGATTTTTTTTAAAATGTGTATTGTTCAGTTATTCCAAATCAGAAGCATAAGTGATAAGGTAGATACTTTTTTGAACCCCAAGCGTTGTGGGGGTGTTGGAATATGGGCAAGACGGGATATTCAGGCTGAACGTATTGATGTTCTAGAATATTGCGAGGAACAACATTTTTAACCGACGAAACCAAAAAGGAGGATGTTCTCTAGTCGACGCGTATATTTTTTTTTAATGTATAATCACGCATAACTTTTTATTGAGGCGTCCGATTCCGATAATTCTTTCAGTGGATAGGGTGTACTTCGAAGTTGGTCCCATTTGAATTTGAAAGATGAAATCCACCCCTAAGGGTAGCAAAATGAAGGATATTGATCACTCACCCTCTGAATTCTGGTCCGTTAACCGATTCTATCAGGCATAACTTTGTACTGGGATCTTCGATTTGGATGATTATTCTTTTATCAGATAGGGTATACCTCATAGTTGATCATATTTGGATTTCGAATGGAATTATCCACCCTTACGGGTAGAAAAATAGGGGATAATTGATTTTTCACTAATCCATAAAGAAAATAATAATTAAAAAAAAAAAAACGTTTTTGAAAAAAAACATTATTGGTAAAAAACGCCTTTGTTGATTAACAATTTTTTTTGTTGCTGAATATTAATATCAAGGAACCGTTTTTTTTATCATTATTTATATTGCTTTTTTTACTTTTTATTTGTTTACTAAACAAATGCTTGTTATAAACAAATACATTTTTCGGTTATATTGTTTTTTAAATACTTCCAAAAATACTGAGATCAACCATGTATCGTTTGTTATGGAAATATGTTTTCAATTTTTTTAATAATTTTTAATATTTTCGTATTCTTTCAGTTTTTCGTCATTGTTATTAAAATAACTTATAAACTATTGACGATACGGCAAAACACTTAAACTCTTTTTTATTCTCCGTTCAGCAATTGACAAATAGAGCTTTAAACCGAAGCTCTAACTCTATTATTATTAACTTTTTTCCAATTATTTCAGAATGAACTTTTCTCAAAAAAAAAAATTGTACGGCATTTTAGCTTAAATATCTTATTAATTATTAAAAATGCGACTAAAACCTTTCAAGTCTTTTTTATTCTCTGTTAATCAGTGAACAAATTGAGCTCAAAACAGAAGCTTTAACTCACTCTATTATTTGTTAACTTTTCTTCGATTATTTATAAACATATTTCCAAACGAATTTTTTTTGGCTTTAATTTCATACTTTCTATAATAATCTGATTATTATATTTGAAATTTTGTTACTCATTACTCAGGTAATAAATTATACGACAAATTTAAATTATTTTTCAGTACACAATATTTTATATACTTGAGGGATGAGTACTCTGACCAAAAACTCATTATTTTCTTATTTGCATGAATGTCTTACGAGAATAATGCATGAACATGAACTGATAATATTAATTTGATTTAAATGTTGGAAATTTCGGAAAATGGCTCTTGTGAACCAGACTAATATTACAAGTTCCGATATAAGCGAAATTCAAGTAGTTTTGGAGAGATAATGAAATCGGGATGATATATCTACAAAGAAAACACCAATTTCTCGTTAACTTTCAGGTATAATACGGAGAAACTATCTATTTACCGATTGCGCCAAAAACCACTCCAAAATTTTAATCGATTCTCGAAAAGATTATGTAGGTTTCCGATGTCGAATCTCTATGACTGATGAATAGAAAATAAAAATGATAAAAAAAGTTAAAAAAAGCTTTTATACAAATGAAGTGAAAAGGAAAACAAATATTTCTTCAATTGTTTGATCTAGGTTATTCAGTGAGTAACAGATTCAAAATCTTGCCGCGCACAGAATAACCTAGGTCAAATAATAAAAAAAAAAACTCCTTTGTAGTGCATTTGTAAAAAGCTTGTCTTTAACCACAAAAACCCCGACATACCAATTTCGAATAGAAACGGTCCATTATCACATAACTTGTCCACCATCTTGAAGCCTTAAATTTATGAATTTTGACAATAAATTCATAATCTCCGACCCCAAAAACCTCCACATACTAATTTTGAATAGAATCGGACCATAATCATAGAGATCGTCCGCCATCTTGGAGCCGCCATTTTGATTATATGAATTTTGACAAAAAAATCATAATCTTCGACCCCGAATACCACCACATACCAATTTTGAGCCGAATCGGACGATAAACACAAATCTCGTCCTCCATCTTAGATCCGCCATTTTGTTTTTTTCTCTAACAAAAATTCCATAATGCATTGTCACGGGAACTATGAGACACCTGCCAAATTTCACGCAACTAGAAGTGGGTCAAATTCCACTTGCAAGATTTGATTACAGACAGACAGATAACGGACAGGTGAAACTAAATAAAAGCTTGTAAAATGGAACAGTTTCTAATAAGTAGTCGATTTCATAGTGTAGACGAATTCTTGAATTCGTAATCATTTTTATTCCAATATCGTCCTATCTGATCTCGTATATTTATAATTAGGTTATACAGTTTCGAATTCCCTTTGTATAGTAGAACTAGAAATCTAAGAAGGTCGTAAATCAATAGTAGCCGACGACCCTCATTATTACCTATTGTTCGAAATATAGATAAGCAATAAAAGTGTGTGTCCCTTAAAAGATTCCCAGGTCCGGATTAAAATATCTCATGAAATTATTTTTGGCTTTTGTTGACAGTTTTGTATTTAAATTTGTTTGATAATAAAAAATCTCGTAAGGTTGATTTAGAACCATTGGTAAGGATATGTTTAAATGTGTGTAAATAATAAAATGTACTTACCTGGCCACCAGACTTTCAGTACTAATGGGCTATTAACGAGATTATAGCGATAATGGTCTATTTACGGTTACAAAATAAATACCTACCAGATTTGGAAACCAAGACTGTTTTGGGAACTGACCGCTTTCCAATTTCAGAAATAAAAGAGGGAAAGTTAAACAACATTCAGTCATTACCTACCTAATATTCCGTTGTGTCAGTTCTGTCTATTTTAAAGTGTCTATTCGATTTTTGTGTCGTGAAAAATGTGGCGACCATGGGCTCATCCTGAAGCTAGTACTTCAACTGGTGGTCGTAGTACCACTAGTCGACAAATGTTACACCCTCATGGGAAACAAATTATATTAAATGTTTATACTTCCCTTCTGGAACGTGAATGTCCAAGGATCAAGCTGTGCAAGAAAGTGCTTCCTTAACAAAAACACCGTATTCAACAGTGTTAAAAATAGTAAGTAACCCTATTTTCTAAAAGAAAGAAACGAAAAGACTCTGGCGGTTCAAGGAAACTAGATGGCTGTGATGTAGATATAATTCGAAGAACAATATATGCCTTGTATAAAGAGCAAATTGTGCCTACATTAGATATTTTAATGGAACGGCTTCAAAACGAAGAAACTGGTATCCAGTGTTGCAAAGAGACTTTAACAAGGAAGTCTCTTTTACAAAACGGATTTAAATTAAAAAAACTCACTAGTAGCAGAAACATCTTAATGGAATCTGGAATTCAGAGAATATGGTAAAACAGTAGTGTATTTGGATGAAACTTGGTTCGATTCACACGATATTCCAAACAAAAGTTGGGTAGACTCATCTGACTTGTGCCAAACTAATGCGCCGTCTAATAAAGGAAAACGCATTACAATAATTCACGCAGGAACCGAAAATGGTTTTATACCAAATGCGTTGTCTTTATCGGCAAATAATATTAAGGATTCTTTAGTCGATTATCATGATGATACTACAGCCGAATTATTTGAAGACTGGTTCCAAAATAAACTCATACCAAATATTCCACCCAACAGTATTATCGTCATGAATACTACCACAGTCGAAGCCTAGATAAAGCACCATGTTCAAATGACACCAAAGCCACTATACAAGAATATATGTCAAATAATGATATGTACTATGAGGAAAAGTACACAAAAAAACAGTTAGTAGAAGTTTTACGCAGTTATTCGATAAACAAAAATATTTTTTGTGATTCATTGGCTGAAAGCTTGGGAATTACAGTGCTCAGACTTCCTCCTTATCACTGTATGTTTAACCCAATTGAACATGTATGGCATCAGCTTAAGTCAGCAGTTCGAAGAAATAATACTTCTCCAACCTTAAGTTCAACTGTGGTAGCTCTTATTCAAACAGAAACTACAAACATTCCTGATAGCAGCTGGGCCAAGTGTGTTTCCCATATTAAAAAGGTGGAAAAGTCATATATGGATATAGAAAAAATTCCCAAAGAAAAGTTTATTATCAATTTGGATGACGACAGTGAAAGTAAAACTGATCTTCGTGAGTAATTTTGTTTATAAATACCTTTATCGAGAAACTGAACTTTTATAAAGTATAAAGTGAAAGTGGGAAATTATTGTCGAGAGAAATCATGAAAAAGGAATTTGCGGCATAATGGACACATTATTAAATTAAAGAAAAAACATCCTCAATCGGAGTCGAACCACGACCTTATGTTTTCTAGACATATACTCTAACCACTGAGCTATCGAAGCCATAGGAATCGACACACACTCGCGAATACTTTACTTCCATAATTTAATGTGCATGTTGGAATGAATCGAAAATCGAACGTACTTATCAATGGCCGTCGAGACCGATACCTATTCACTCCAACATCATCGTCGACTTGACGATTTCAGTAGAAGATCTAGGAAGATTTAGCCAAATATATAATGTGAAAGTGGAAATTATTTCCCACTTTCAGTTCTAGAAAATATAAGGTCGTGGGTTCGACTCCGCTTGAGGATGCTTTTTTCTTTAATTTAATAATCTGTTCATTATCCACAAATTCCTTTTCATAAAGTATAAAGTTTGACATTTACATTAATTAGGTATATCATATATTATTATATAAATATAATATATATATATATATATATATATATATATATATATATATATATAAACAATTCTCAATTATATTCAAGCGATTTTTCTTAATAATTATCTTAACCCAATATCATTATAACAACAAAATTTAATGGTTAGGGCAGGTACAACTCTGCGTAGAATCCACCGCCTGCTGATAACTCAAGTGGTTGGTGATTTACGACCTTCTTAGATTTCTGGTTCTACCTTAAAAATGGAACAGTTTCTAATAAGTAGTCGATTTCATAGTGTAGACGAGTTCTTGAATTCGTAATCATTTTTATTCCAATATCGTCCTATCTAGTCTCGTATATTTATTATTAGGTTATAAATTTTCGAATTCCCTTTGTACTAGATTTTTCAGTTGATTGTCTTAAAATGTTCCAATAACTTGAGTTTAATATGGTTGTATTTAATAATAATAATTATAATAAGAATAATAATAGCGTCTTTATTTTCCATGTGAATTTACAATAATATACAATTTATATTCATATGTTGCCAAACTGAATGTTTTTCCACATGATTTTTTCGAAATTTTGACGTGCTATAAACCATTCCACAAAAGCAAATAAATCTATCAAATATACTAAACATTGCACTAATTATCTTTCAAACTTCTCAAACAAAGGGGACATTTGAATTGCCCTTTTTACAAGAAACTAACTAAGAAACCATCATTGTTTTCAGGTTGAAAAGTACGGGAAAAACGACGCTCTCTACCCCACAGACCCCCAAGCCAAAGCTGTAGTCAACCAGAGGCTGCTTTTCAATTCTGGCATCCTGTTTCCACGCGTGTCCGCCATAGTTGGCTCACTGTTGAGAGAGGGCGCCAAAAGTGTGAGCAAAGACAAGGCGGATGCTGTGACACAAGGTCAGTGCAATCATAAAAAATCGTCCATATTTTTTAGCAATATTTGGACGCCTCTGTAGCGGAATCACTCGACAAAACTTTTTTTTTCTTCATTACTATCAGAAATTATATTTATTGACATAGTTTTTACCCCGAAAAATAGTTTTTTGAAGCCAGTAGTTAAATTATTGACCAAGGTTAATGTAAAACAAAAGCTATAGGATTGAATTTTGTCATACATTTGTAGATACATATCTTTCTATACTTCCGGTACTAAATATGCACCTTCAATGTCCATTTTACCCAATTTGACAGAATATTTGACGAAATGAAAGGTTACAAATTGAAGTGACAGTTCAAATGGTTCATTTGTTTCCGCTTGATAGATATGCCTACTACATATTTTCGTTTCCATAACAAAACAGCGCCATTTACCACAAAATTATTCAGTACGTTGCCCCCACCAAAAGCAGTAAGAAAATTGAAAAATAAAAACACCAAAATAAATAGCCGATTTTTTTGGAGACATTAGCGCCGTATATGACTTTCCCACCATCAGAGTAGGCACTGACACCAAAGTTGGTGATATTACAAGTGACTTTTTTGGTCTAAGTCGCATTACAACATTGCAAAAAATAAAAAAACCACACTAGATACTTTCTTCTTGCAAGGCGTAAATTTTTGTAACATGAATTTTTGCTTGGAAAATTGATGGGGCTTTGCGTAAGGATTTCGAGAGAATAAAATTAGGACCCGTTACTTCCATTCCAGCACCTTCGTCCATCTTGGATCTATCAGTATAACAATCCAAACCAAGTGTGGTAAATCAAGCTGTATATGAATAAATTAAGAAATTAATTACTCTAAGTCTGACTTCACAAATTCCTTCTGGGATAAATTTGTATTGCTAATGTTTACAATTCTGTCGTGGAATTTGAATTCTGAATGATTAGTTTTTACTTTTTGATTGGATTGAAAATAGGATTCTGTGTTTTTTGAAAATTCGCTATTTGAAGTGTGTCCCATTCAAGGATATACCGGGTGATTCTCCAAGGTGGCCTACCCCTATAACTTTTTTATTATTGAAGCTAGAAAAACGAAATTGGGGGGGTTGTGTATTATAGTTCAATTGAATTTTTTTGACATATTTACTTGCTCTGCCGTACTTCCGGTTTGACCAGAAATGACCCCAACTTTCGATTTTTAAATGGGACATCCTATATATTTTTCCTTATTTCGATCGAGAATGACATTCTAAATCCAACAACACCTCACTTGTCAATTTTTCAAAAAATAAAGTCATTTTTATTCCCAATTTTATTTTTTGATCTAGAATGCCATGGATCGTGTAAATCGCTTCATTCTTGATCAATTACCATGGGAAAAATAGGACTTTGAGGCTTATGACTTCAGTCGTTTTAAGAATTATTTAAAAGTCCATAATGTTCAAAATTTTTTCAAATGACCTCCTCCTTGATCACGACAAAGTTCAACTTTTTCAATTGTTGCGCACCAATTTGATCAGCTGTTCCACAGTGATGTTCTGGAATGTCACCCTTACTTTATAGGTACTCCAGTTCTTCACGAGTAGCTGATGCTGTGTTATACCCTGATTTTTAATTGTTCTCAGAGAAAAAATTTATCGGGTAAGATCTGTGATCTAGAATACGAAAAGAAATAATACATTATGAAAATATAATAAACATAGAATGTACCTCGCAGGCCACTGAATAGGTCCATAAGTGCCAATCCACTTTTCTGGGAAGGTGTCATTCAGATGTTCCCTTGACGAGAATGTAAGGTGGCGCTCCATCTTGTTGAAAATAGATATCAACTTATTGGTTAGCCAGTGGCAAATCTTCAATGAAATCATTAATTTGATTTCTAAGGAACTGTAGATATATTTCCGCAGTAAGTTGTCCGTCAAAATTATTGGCCCTAAAGTAGTTTTCCTCCGATAATACCCATCCAGCAATTGAAACCAAATCACTCTTGGAAATTTATTTCTTGGATCAGATATAAATTTGTTTGAGAGCAGTTACCTTTATTGATCCGATTGAACAGACCCAAGTTGGTGAATCGAGTTTCATCTGAATCTGTATTTAGTCAAAACCAGTTGCAATAAGTTAATCTTCGGTTGTGGTCGTTATCGTAAAGATAACTTATATCACCTCAGAAACAATTTGGCGAATTGACGCCGTACAATTGACTTCAACATAGGCCAACATGTTTACTTCTTTTTCTTAACTGACGATGAAGTTATTGGCATTTTCTTCTGGTTCATTTCGCATTTTCCTTTCCAGTTTTGGAAAATAATGCCGATTGGGATGGCGACGATTAGGGAATCTCTGAGCATAACTTCGAGCTGCATCAGTTGCATTCTTTTTTGCTTCTCCGTAAATTAGCAACCTGTCAATTTTCTCGTTTCTAGTATAATTTTCCATATCAAATTATAAACTAGGCAACAAATACATTTTTAAAAGTGACAGCATATTCATTAACATATTTGTTTAGGTAGTCCTAGCAACACATTCGATTATTTGTCACGGATAACTAGAATAACAGGACTTAGTGCATAAGTATACCGAAAACGTATTAGTGTGGATTTATGCAGCACAAAATAACAAATATCAAATAACAAATATCACGTAACAAATATCAAATAAAAAGTAGTGAAAATGTTACCATTTATACACACCAATTTAACAATTAGCAATAAATGGTACGCAGGCGCACAAGTCAGTATAAATAGGGAAATTGTCGAACAAGATCCACAAGAACAGCGTCGTCGAATTCCATTTCAAAATAATATATTTGTTCCAAACAAAAATTTCGATAAAAGCAAACACAAAACATAAATAATATCGTTTGTTTTGACAGAAGTTTCTTCACTGGACAGGCCAATCAACGGTCACCTGCGTATTTTTTGCGCACAATAAGAAAATCACGTTCAATTAACGTAGAAAGTTAAAGGTTGCAACTTCTTATTTGTTATTTGTTAATTGATGCGGCTGCATAAACAGTGTCATTGAAAATAAAAAATTCAACTTATACTTGTTATTTGTTGCGCGATATTTGTTATTTGATATTTGTTATTTTGTGCTGCATGAATCCAAATTTATTTGTTATTAGGTATGATCGCTTCTTGCAATTATTCAGAAAAATAGTGAAAATAAAGTGAAAGTGTTTGCTATCAAATTATTCGTAAGAATATGATTTTACACAAAAGCCGACGAGCCACCCCTTTCCATTTAAAAAAAATGAAGTTAACTGGAAAAAAAGTATATTTGTGACTTTTAAATAATTCTTAAAACGACTGTGAAGTCATAAGCCTCCAAAGTCGTATTTTTCCCATGTTACTTGATCAAGAATTAAGCGATTTACACGACCCATGGCATTCTAGATCGAAAATAAAATTGGAATAAAATGACTTTATTTGTCAAATATTGACAAAATTGAGGTGTTCTTGGATTTAGAACGTCATTCTCGATCGAAATAGTAAAAAGATATAGGATGCCCCATTTAAAATCGAAAGTTGGGGCCATTTCCGGTCAAACCAGGTACGCAAAACAAGTAAATATGTCAAAAAATGTATATTGAACTATAATACACAACCCCCAAATTTAGTTTTCTATCTTCAATAATAAAAAAAAAGTGTAGGGTGAGCCATCTTAGAGAATCACCCGGTATATTTTAATAACAGATTAGGGGACAAGTATTGATGAATAGTAATTTTTTCTTCTTAGTAGTAAAAAAACACTATATACCACATGAACTATAATAGTATCCTTCTCAAGCAATTGTGTATCATTTACTATAATACTCTGAAATTTAATGCGCAATTATGTAGCAGAAATTGAAAAAAATCCATAAGTCTCTCCTGAACCCAGCAAAATATTGTATAATTTTAATTTTCTTATTTTTTTTTGTGTTCATGGCTTCATTTCGCCGCTGGTGAATAATAACATGACATAACACCTGAAAAAAAAAACCTTGGTATGTTTTGACGGAGAATTCTTCGTTTATAGAAAGGTGTTCAAAGCAGCAGAGAGCCAAGGCTGATTTGCCGACGCAAGGTCACCACAATGATTAGTTTTATTTCGTATTAGAAATTTCGCTGAATCATTCGCGTCTACTACACCTTTGTATACAATATACCGGGTGTCAACAATTCTTGAGACAAACCATGGTTTCCAGAGTTCCGATGGTATAATAATAATAAACTGCTTTATTATTTTCAGTGCAATACAATATTGGTATACATTTTTGGAACTATGGGTGCTATAAAACTGAAAAAAGTTCAACTCAAGCAGTAGTTAAAACCTACTAATGACTTCACCTTCAAAGGTCTCAAGCATCAGATTGGAACTAACATTCGTTTATTCTTATGTATTTTTTTTTAAACAGGTTTTTCGAAATTGTTCAGGTCTGGTTTTCACTCATCTAATGTTTTAGACTGGTTCTGAATGTTGACAATTTTAGGCTTTTTAAAATGGCAGGAATATAATAATGAAGAATATCACCAACTTTTGATTTTTACCTTACAATACACTATTAAAAATGAAAAAATACTGTTAAAATATTTTTTTGATACGTCTTATAGTTTCCTAGATATTTAATTGTTTAGCTAGGCGTGCGACGACGCGGAGTCGTTGCCGCTGTGACGTCACTTTACAACGGTCGTCAGTGCGTGCTCTGCTTCCGAGCTGTGTGTATGAAGTTCGCGTCGAAAATTGGTAAAATGTCGAATCAGAAACTGGAAAATCGTGTATTGTGCCAAAGTGTTTAAGTAAAACTACTAATGCACCGAAAAGTTGATTTTTTATTGTGCTTTCGAACCTAAAAGTCGATAGAAATACATGCAAATCATGATGTTCTGGGTGGTTCGGCATTTCAATGTTCAAATATCTCTTTTAACTTTTACATATCCAATAGCGTCGTTGCCAGAAGCTGTTTCTAGCCGATCTAAAATAAAATAAACGTAAGTTGACCTAATATATAAAAAATAAAATAAATAAAAATGCACGTATCCACGATCACATTGAAGAGGAAGGTAAATATAAAGTTACACCACACATACACTCTGAATATGGGGAAAATACTTTTCTTACGTGTTTTTGCCTTCTCATGCCGTTCCCTAGTTAGAGAAGTTTTAAAAAAAATTAACCTCATTTTCAAGCACCGTTTTCTCCCACAAAACTCACTCAAAATGCCTCGTTCTTTTTACCAGCATAAACAATACACCCTGAATACAGTCGTTTTTATCGAAAAAATAAAAATATCGTCGTTTTATCGAAAAATCCTCCTTCTTATACATTACCAAATAAATCAATTTCAGACTTTGACACATGGAATTTAGTAACTTTGCCTTATTTTTCATGTTGGTGATAAATGAATCACCGCCAACTTTTCGAATTCAAATGTGAGCAATAGTTTCCCCTTCATTTATGTGTGCAATTGTTGTGGGCGGTGATTCATTTATTACCAACATGAAAAATAAGGCAAAGTTACTAAATTCCATGTGTCAAAGTCTGAAATTGATTTTTGGAACTGTGAAGAAGGAGGATTTTCGATAAAAAAGACGATATTTGTCAAGTTATGCCGAAAATAAGTGATTTAGTTATTGTTTATGCTGTAAAGAACATTAGTGAGTTTTGTAAAGGTTAAATGAGTTCATTCCGGATTCGTGTTTAGGAGGCAAAAACACGTGAGAGAAGTATTTTCCCCATTTCAGAGTGCATGTGGGGTGTAATTTTATATTTACCAAGAGGAAATTAATATGAGAGGTTTTTCATCTTAGCTTGATAATATTTAATAGGTGTAGTCGCGTGCATCCTAATAATAACCTACTTTTGAAAAAAATATTTCATGAGTTCAAATTTGAAAAAGTTTTGTACCTCTGGTACATAATGTTGAGGTTATGTTTACTATGTTAATTTCTTGTTACATTACATATTAAAAAAATACAAAATGTAAGTCATGATCCAAACTTTGTAGGTACAATAACACAGTATTGTTTTTAATAAGTCCCACCCTGTTACAAATACCTGCGCATTCTTCCTCCTCAGGAACTTAATGTCAAGTAAGATGTTCATAGTATCAATATGACATTATGACGTACATTTATAAAACACTAGTAATGAGAAATATGTACTTATAGGGATCAAAAGATTTATGATAAAAAGTAAAATGTTATTACGTAATACTTACTTTTGCATTTTTACTCCTCGCATCTCGGCGTCAAATAATCGGAGTTATTTGAAAAATACTGGGCAACCATTAACCCGTCTATTTCAGGCAAGTTATCAGATTGTCCTTTTTCAAAACCGTCATCCATATCTAATATTATACTTATAACACATAAAAACTTAAGTTGAAAACATTATTGTGGTCGAACATCCGATAGCAAAGCAATGATTGAGTGTACGGTGAGAACGTTGCGTAAAATGACGTCACGCGAGCATGGCGCGCTCGCCCGAAATATTTGAATAGAACGGAAACTAAAATTGTCGTAACTTCAACACTATTCGCTTGATGGAAATGAAACAAAAACAGGTGTATTTCTAAACATTCGGGCTACACGGTCATGAAGTTTCAAGTCATTTAACAGACCCAGTGACATTCTTCATTGTAGGAGGTGGTGTTTGAAGTCCTTTGAACCGTACGTTGATTGTTGTACATCGGTTCTGAATTTCAATTTATTATACAAATAGGGAGGACTTTAATTCATAATAATTTTATGATATAGACATGACGAGTGCAGTATCCTTCTATTTTCTATGTTCAGCCAGCGCCAGTTTCTTTAAGTTTATGAGATATTCTTTCTCGTTTTCTTGTACCATGTATGAGACTTTCTGTATTTTTCGTTTGAATTGACCGGTTAAATTTGGCCCATAAAGGCAATCAGCATATGATTTAAGAGGGACAAAACCAAGCTATCACATTTATTTAGAGTTTTACCGATAACAAATGTCTATTACTATATTCAGTTGTGGAGTGTGCTCTCTGTACAAGTTTGTTAACATATCTCTCAAATCTGAGCTTACAGTCGATTAT
Organism: Gonioctena quinquepunctata; assembly: GCA_018342105.1. Taxonomy (NCBI): domain Eukaryota; kingdom Metazoa; phylum Arthropoda; class Insecta; order Coleoptera; family Chrysomelidae; genus Gonioctena; species Gonioctena quinquepunctata. The sequence goes on from JAFIRS010000617.1 coordinate 133,312, forward strand.
ATTTTTTTCGTGTAATTTTTAACCAACCAGAACGTTCAATTTAGTTAAGTTACCCTGTATAATTTCGATAATACCTGATTATACATAGAGTAGCTCCACCAATCGAACATTTTACAATAATTTCATTTCCGTAGTAACCACATCGACATCAATATACGACAATACACAAACTAACAGGACCGTAAAATTTTTAAGTTTATCAATAATTGTTCAAAAATGAGTCAATTCGGAGATTTATCATTAAATGCAATAGTCGAAAGTATACAAAATACTGAGCCTCATAATACAGTGAAAACAAAAAAGTACGTATGGAAACAATTTCTTACGTTTCGTAGTGAAAGAAACTATATACAAAATGAATCAATTTCCACTGAAATGATAGCATCCATTTTGAAGATTGGGCTTTCAATATGCGAAAGGTAATGGGAAAATTATAAAGAAAATGTGGTTAAAACGATGTGAAACGTAACGGCAAAACTGTGAAATTCGTACCTTTCCTTCACCCTGTATTGGACCGATCAAGTTGTGAGTTGATTCAACAATTTCCCTAGTCTGTCGAACGACTTGTCAATTTCCGATGTATTTTTACTATTATTATTGATATTTTGCGAGTTAACTGTTCAATTCAACGAATACAAATTTGAAAAGGATTATCTGATCTATCTACCCAAACCCTAAGGTCCTTCGAACCCTCATTCAAAATACAAGAAAAAATATATGAAGGAGTTTAATAGAGTAATTGATCCATTCTCTAGTTCCATATTTTTAGCCGTACAGAAACGCAAGAAATTCAAAGAAGGGAACTTCAAATGTTACCGGCAAGAAAAGGTTAGTGCATCAGCATTTAAAGATACCGAGTACATAGCAATGATAGAGAGGGATGAATATACACCGGAAGGATTACCAATAAAAAATTCTTAATTGCTTCTGTAGAACTTGCGTGGAGAAAATGAAGGGCGTAATGCTCGACTCATTATTTTCAAAGGAAACTGGAAATGATGATACTCCAACTGGTAGAATACTATTGACGTAGATATCCACTGCAGGGTCTTTGGGTTTACATCCCCAATTCTTCCCCATAAGTTTCTGCACACCATTAGGGCTTTCGTGGTTTTGCCACCGTTTTAATGTTGCTACATTATTATCCTTCACATTTGCAAATTTAAATTTGGCTCCTCGAACGTCTTCTTCTGTGAAAAACATTTCTTGATGTTTATTTTTACACGTATTTTAATGTGAGTTAGATAATGTTTGTCCCTATCGGACTACTAGCGCTGCTAGCAGGAATTTTCTTACTTGAGGGAAAAGGCTCATTCGATGGCTTTCCTTTGTGAAGGCAGCTCATAATGAGACAGTGATCCACGCCATGTGAACAAAAGACCTTAGATCTTCATTAATCTTGGCACAGGCATCATCTATCCCAGAATATGGAAGGGAGTAATACAGCTGGGTATCATCAGGGATTTTACAAAATTTCAAACTCCTTGATATGTGTGTGATGTAGATATTGAAATGTAATCGACCCAAAATAGAACCTGAGTATTTTTTTTGAGTATATAAACACTATTCCTGTAATTATATTTTACTCTTGAAGTTGAACGAGTATGATACTGACATTCGTCAATGATCGAAAATATTTTGTTTCTGGAAGAATAAACATTGAGGGAAGACTTGATTCAAAACCACCTTTTTCCTCCTTTTTTTTAATTCCACCAATCATTGTTACACAGTCTCGTCGATATTTTTTTCACCAGGCCCTCTGTTTTCATTCCAGGATACAACTTCTTGGAATCCCTCCTGGAAAGATCCACCTACGTAGCCGGAGAAAAACTCTCCCTCGCCGATCTCAGCATCATCGCAACCTTAACCTCCGCCAACGTGTTGGTCCCCATCGCCTCCAACAGGTACCCCAAAACCACCGAATGGATGTCCAAAATGCAGACGCTGCCCTACTACGAAAAGGCCAACCAAACGGGCCTGAACAAATTCATCGGAATGGTCAAGAGCAAGCTCGCTTGATTCCAGAAAAAGAAAACGACAATTTCCAAACGATCGACCGATATATGTAGCGGCCATGAAGGATAAATAACGGTTATCTAATCGGCCCAAAGTCGAATTATCTTATTGAGCGATATTATTGACAGATATGGACCGATTATCTTAACGGCAACGATAATAAAGGGATTGAAAAAAGGCAAGTTATCAGCAAAAGTTCAATTATCTTATCTGGCCATATTATTTGTTATATTATTGACATATGTACGTATGAGTCCAAGGACCGGTTATCTTGAAAAATAGGCAAGTTATAAAGCAAAAATCAAATTATCTATCTGCCATATTATTTTTACTCATACAGATTACGTCCAAGAGTTTCTTATCGACCAAAAGTCAAAATATCTTCTCGGGCGATATTATTGACGATATGGACGATTATCTTAACGGCATTAATTTTAAAAAAGGCAAGTTGTCAGCAAAAGTCCAATTATCTTATCTGGCTATATTATTTGCTATACCATTGACAGATGACGTCCAAGGTGATTATCTTATGCAACAACATAATATCTATTGGCCATTATCTATATATAAAAAACATGCAAACGATATACGTATCAGTCTGATAATCTGCCGAAACAATGGGTGTCAAGATCGATCTTATTGGCCTATAAGATAATCGGTCTTGAGACTAAAACTGAACTAGATACGGATGGAAACATCGTTGGTGTCACATCTGTTGATGGTTCAAAAATTATATTGCTCAAAAGAATTATTGTTTATGGCCAACTATCCATATCGGTCGATCTCAATTTTTTTTAAATGTGTTCGTAAACTTAAGTCATGTATTATTTTTATGTTATAATATTGGATATTTTTATACTGTAGACAAAAAAAAATAGTAGAAAAAGTGTGATGGTAAAAAATCAACAAAGCTCGTTTTATAAGCATTCCTGTTGTATTATGCAATTAGAAACGTAAGATTTAGAAGTTCAAAATGTATTTTTGTAGTTCATAGTATTTTTTACATCAACACATTTATTTTCCGGGAACAATTCAAAAATGTTTTGTGATTCATAATAAAGTATCGAAATTTGCAGTTTTTTTTTTGTTGGATTATATCCTCTCAGTTTTATTTCAATGTATCATAAATTATGAGAATGAAATCAGTTGAAATAGGAGCTGGAATTAATGTATTACAAGCTTTTATTTAACTTCACATTTATGTATGCCCCCCCTCCCCTAGAGTTCCGAATAGGTTGATATTGGTTCAACAACCAGAGTCTGGATATGCAACTAAACCTTTCATTGGTTTTCAACAAGAAGAAAACATACGTTATACAAACCAAAATTATTCGTTGTATTGAATGTTTTCTCAAACACTCAAACATCCAAAATCTACTCGTTTTTAAATTTCATAGGAGTTGTTCATCATCCAATACAACTATGAAACAGAAATATTCTTCTATGCAGTGCGAATGTATACAAAAAAATACAAACGGCTAATCAAAGTGCGGCAAAACAAATAACGATAAAACGATACAGGGAAAATAATTGTTTTTGGGGACTGTGCTCTTAGTAAAAGGCATCTTAGTGGTAAGCCGTGAGCGGTAAGAATAAAAAACAAAGAAGTAGAAAATAGTTGTTTTTTTGCCGGAAGTCGGAAACCGCACATAAATGAAAAATGATTATATTCCACTTGTTTTTGAAAGAAAGGGTCATTTGTCATTTCACATGTGTTCTTCAATCAGTGAGTGTAAGGTTTAGTTTATAGTTATAGATCTTTTTCATTGAAATAGAAATAGTGAAATTGAATTTATCGTAAAAAATAGTAAGTGCAACACTGACATTATTAACGAGTTCGATTTTTGCATATTTTGGAAAACCGATAAACAGTGTATAAGTATAAAATTATAATTACTTGGAATTGTGGATTTGTGTTTTTGTTTGTTTCGTCACATTTTTTTCCATCTTATTTATGTTATTGTTAACTTCAGTTTATTTGCAAACAGTGGCTGTGGCCAAAGGCATATAGATTTTGTTCATGAAAAATAATTTTATCAAGTTTTTGTTCCAGTAGTTTAATTTTTGAGAGTTTATTATCTATTAGAATTGTGGAATTGGGTTTTTATTTGTTTCATCACACTTTTATCCATCTTATTTGTATTATTGTTCACTGGTTTCAGTTGTTTTCAGTATATTTGCAAATAGTGGCCAAAGGAATAAATGTTTTGTTTTATGAACAATAATGTTATACATTTTTTTTCCGCATGTTTTATTTTTGAGAGTTTATTATTTAAAATAATTGTCGAATTGTGTTTTTGTTTGTTTTGCAATATTTTTTCCATCTTATTTATATTATTGTTCACTGGTTTCAGTTGTTCCTATGGATTTTATAACATTACATTAACTTATGCCCCCCCCCCCCCTGAAAAACTCCCAAGATCCGGCAGTGTATATGCGATACATTGGCGGCAAATTAGGAAAATTTACTGTATCATGCCTATTTGCTTGTTATGGAACTAATAGGTATAAACTAAACGTTTGATAGCCTTTAGTAGATATCGATTTTTTTCGATAAAATAGGTAGTTTTTTCACAAAAAAAGATGAGCGACAAATGTTTTACTGTGTTAATAAATTAGCGACAAATGTTTTACTGTGTTAATAAATTAGCGACAAATTAGGGACTATTCGTTTTTTTTTTCATAATAAGATAGATAGGAAGTGGTGGCCAACTTCATATAAACCTAGCAGAACCATGTTTTTTAACCGACGAAACCAAAAAGGAGGAGGTTCTCTATTCGACCCGTATATTTTTTTTCCATCACATTTTTTTATGTATGATCACGCATAACTTTTTACTGAGGCGTCCGATTCCGATAATTCTTTTTTCAGTGGATAGGGTGTACTTCGATTTGGATGATTCTTTTTTTAATAGATAGGGTATACCTTATATTTGGATTTCGAAAGGAATTAGCCATCCTTACGGGCAGAAAAATAGGGGATAATTGATTTTTCACTAGTGAACATTGGCATACACATACGTAGTTGACAATGACAGATCGCTACTGACATTATTCTTGTTTCACATCCGTCAAAATCAGTATATTTTATGAGAGGATGGAATGATATACAAAGTAATGAAATAAACTAACCAGAACAACGAAAATAATTTATATTACAACAAATAGTAAAAGTAGATAATCATATTATTTAACTGGTAATAGTTGAAGTAAGGTGGGTAAGAAAGTATTTTGGATAGAAAAATCGAAGTACACAGTCTTCTTCACAACAAAAGTTCAATATAAATTGAACCAGAAAATGGTAGATCACAGGGGAAAAACAACTACTTTCCTGACAAATACCACGCAGAACGTTGAATGATATTCACCTGAAAATCCATGCATACCTCCATATAAATGGACATTGAATGCAAATGTTTCTTTCTGATGAGCTCGATTATGTTTAATTTATGTCGTGTTCGCCTAACAATCCGCATACCGGTTTCAGGCTTTTTGGCCCTCATCAGTACGGAGTAGTCACCAGCCAGAGGTCCAAAGAGCTCTGACCGAAGCGAGACACAACATAAACAAAACCATCATCGAGTCTATAACACCTATAGGTACGCCGGAAAAGAAAACTTATAACTGGCGGTACCTAGTGACAGAAAGAAACACTCCGAAAATCTCCCACCTCGATAGGTTTCTAAATAAAAGATTCCTTCTCAGTAGGAGTGGCAAGCCCGACTAGCATATAGTGAAAGATATCCCCTGTGATCTACCATTTTCTGGTTCAATTTATATTGAACTTTTGTTGTGAAGAAGACTGTGTACTTCGATTTTTCTATTTTTATTCCACTTCGCATGGCGTTTATCTTTCACTATATGCTAGTCGGGCTTGCCACTCCTACTGAGAAGGAAACTTTTATTTAGAAACCTATCGAGGTGGGAGATTTTCGGAGTGTTTCTTTCTGTCACTAGGTACCGCCAGTTATAAGTTTTCTTTTCTGGCGTACCTATAGGTGTTATAGACTCGATGATGGTTTTGTTTATGTTGTGTCTCGCTTCGGTCAGAGCTCTTTGGACCTCTGGCTGGTGACTACTCCGTACTGATGAGGGCCAAAAAGCCTGAAACCGGTATGCGGATTGTTAGGCGAACACGACATAAATTAAACATAATCGAGCTTATGTTCTGCGTTGTATTTGCCAGGAAAGTAGTTGTTTTTCCCCTGTGATCTACCATTTTCTGGTTCAATTTATATTGAACTTTTGTTGTGAAGAAGACTGTGTACTTCGATTTTTCTATTTTTATTCCACTTCACATGGCGTTTATCTTTCAAGTATTTTGGAAGTAATCAAAAAACAAGTAGGTAGTAATTGGTAGATTTTAGCCACAAAAAATTGAAAAATAAAAACTTTTTAACAAAAAATTAGACCGACGAAATACGGAACTGAAAAGTAAAAAATAAAAACTTTTTAACAAAAAATTAAACCGACGAAAATCACTGAAAGCAAAATAAAATAAACCTTCTTAGTCTAAATGATAATTGAGCTCCTAAACTAATGTAAGTAACTGATTTTGAGTCGGCGCCAAACAAACTAGCAATTGAATTAGGTGAAGCGTAAAATGATGGCAGCGGATGCACGGCTGCGTTTTGATGACTTCTTTCATAGATAATGATCTTAGATAATTGTTTGTTTGGCGCCGACTCAAAGTTCTTACATTATTCAGGACTCAATTATCATTAGACTAAAAAGTTTATTTTATTTTGCTTTCAGTATTTCGTCGAATTTTGTTAAAGTTTTTATCTAAAACGAAGAGCGACAAATTTTTTGATGTGGTAATTAATCAGCAATAAATTAGCGACTTATTATGGTAGTATTAATATTTTCCATAAGTAGACATCTACGACGTGGTTCTGCCAGCTTAATAAAAAAAATTCTATTATTTACAATGGCTGCAAGATGTACAATCATCTACCTACCTATATCAAAAACACAGCCAATTTGAACATTTTTAAAAAGTCCGTAAAAAACTTGGTGTCAAATAAACCTTATTATAATTTACAGGAATTTTATTCGGACACATTTTAACACTTTACAATATCCTATTTATTTGTTATCGGCTAGTCTATACAATTTCTGTTTGTTGGTTTGGGTAATTATATTGTATTTGCTGTCTATTTTATTTATACATGTATTTTACATATTAACTAGTAGGAAACTGACATATATTATCTTATTACTTTATATTAATTATTGACCAGTACGTACTAGACATACCTTGAAACTTCTCAGATGTAAGCAAACTTTGTCAACAAGAATTTGGTTTCTTATGATAATAAAGTATCTTGACATGTTTTTTGGGTAACCTTCCACAGTCTGAAAATGAAAATATAATCAGGAAAATCTATACAAGTGCAGAAACCACTATCTGGAAATGGAAATAGTTTCATAAAGAATACCCCTCACTTTCTGGAGAAATTGAATGAATTACAAATTCAAGATGGAGATCTTCTAGTAAGTTTTGATGTCGAAAGTTTGTTTACTAATGTCCCTATTGATAAAACTCTAGATATAGTGAAAGAAAGATTAGAAAATGACACATCACTGAAGACAAGAACAAAACTGGATGTCAGTGCCATCATAGAATTACTCAAACTATGCACAGAAAAAACATATTTCCAATTCCGGAACGAATTTTATCAACAAGTTTGGTATGGCGATGGGTTCTCCTCTGTCACCCATTTTAAGTAACATATTCATGGAATACTTTGAAGAATCCTTCGTTGGAACATTCCACAATGGTCCAAAAATATGGTGGAGATACGTGGATGATGTTTTCGCTATCCGGAATCGAAGTGAAGAAGAATTAAACATTTTCTTGGATCATATAAACGGTCAAGAACCGACGATCAAATTCACGTTAGAATCAGAACAAAACAACCAACTCCCCTTTTTAGATGTCATGATCCAAAATCATCATCCCAATGGAAACATCTGTACACAGAAGAAGACGCATACCAATCGATATCTATACTACAACTCAAACCATCATGCCAGTGTGAAAAAAAGGCATAGTTAAATGTCTCTATAATCGAGCCCAAACAGTTTGCAATTCCAACCAGAATCTACAGGAAGAAATAAACCTCATAAAATATGTTCTCAAGGAGAATGCATATCCGGATCAGTTTGTGGAAAAAACAATCACTGCCATTGAAAACAAAAATCCATTAACCAATTAACACAACCAACAGGAGTACTCCCACCACCTACACATTTCACAACCAACATAATACCTTATGTCCCCGGATTATCTGAAAAGATCAAACGAATTGGACATAGGTATGATGTAAGAACATCATTTAGAACAACAAACACACTGAGATCTATACTAACACAAACAAAACAAAAAAACGCAGAAGAAAGTACCAAGAACTGTGTTTACAACATACCTTGTTCGTGTGGTGATAGTTATATAGGTGAAACGTCAAGACCATTGGAAGTGCGCCGAAGTGAACATCAGAGTTACATCAGAAATCGACAAATAACCGGATCAAAAATTGCAGAACATATCCTCACATCCAATGGCGATCATATGATTGAATGGAATAGGACAAAAATCTTGAAAGAACCACATCAAGAGAGGAGAAAATTGAAAGAAACGGCCTGTATTCTTCTTTCCAATAACAACTGCTTTTCAACAAATTCTGTTGAAATGGATCATACATGGTTACCTCTACTCAGAGAGGAAAAGAGATATGGTAGAATGCTAATAAACTGATCTGAACAACACCCCATATATCAAATGAGCAATACGTCACTCTCAAACTTTTTTGGCAGATCTCAATTGACATCCGTCAAATGAAAAAGCGAAAAAGACTCTGCGAGAAAAAATCCAAATTATTAAAACAATTAAAGAAGATTTAGAAGATTTTGAGAACGGGGGCAGATATAGTCCCCGAAACGTCAAGCAAAAACTATATAGAGAAGTATCTTTGAATTTTTTTTTTGATAGGCAAATTCAGGAAACGACAAGTTATTGACAAATTGAATCTCATTTTTCTATAGGAAATATAATTTGGTGAACGCAATAACTTATCGGGGTGAACTAATTAGTTTGCCCTTTCTGCACCTGTATATATTTTCCTGATTATATTTTCATTTTCAGACTGTGGAAGGTTACCCAAAAAAAATGTCAAGAAACGTTGTTCCTCCACAAAAAACCACATTCATTCAATAATAATAAAGTATATTCTCTCTCTCTCTCTCTCTAGCAGAACCATTAATTTTAAACTATGAGCCACAAATTTATAATTGTGGTAATAAATTAGCGATTAATTGGCGACAAATTATGTCATAATTGGATATCCAAAATTCGCAAATGGTTCTGCTAGGTTTATGGGGGTGGAAACTTGGCTTGTCTAAAAAATACGTTGACACCCGTTATACACACATTCCGAGCGTACTTTTGCAGATCATAATTGGTTACGAAACCTGTTAACTGAGATGAAAACATCGAAAAATCGATAAGACTATAGGGATTAGAATTACAACGTTTAATTATAATAATCGACACATCACTGATAAGGTGTGATAACCCAAAAATCGACGGTACAGATCAGTTCCCGATAAAATGGCGCTCACGTTGCACGGCTACAATCTTAGCCCTCCAGTCAGATCCACCCTCCTCACGTTGAAGGCTTTGGGGTTGGATTTCAAGGAGATATCGGTGAGTAATAAAAATAAAGAGAAAATAAAACAAAGTGGTAAATTTGTGGAATATACAGGGTCAACGTATTCTTTAGTTCATTGGTTTCCAAAGTTCTGAAGGTATGAGATACAAACTTGGCAGGGGCGTTGGAATCAAGAATAGTTTTTTATTTATTTTTATTTATTTATTTCTCACATAATATACAGTTATAACATACAGTGCGCGTCAAAATTATGGAACAAATTCGATATTTCGCAAGCCATGTACTTTTGACAAAAATCCTGAAATAGGTCGATTTTTATTTTAAAATGCCGATTTTTTTATGTATATTCTAAAGAGGTTATGTCACTGGTTTTGACATGGTGACGTAATCGGTAATTTTTTTAAATTGAAATAGATGTCTTGTGATACCTCATCTGAAAGGCCTTTCGATACTGCATTCAATGATGATAATTAATTAGTTTTTTTTATACAGGGTGAACAAAAATTAATATTTTATTTCAATAAGAGAATAACTTTATATTCAACAAAATAGAACAGTTAAATAAGATGTTCGAAATGCCATCCACCAGTCTCTTGACAATAAGCAAATCTACGGACACATTCCTCTTGCACATTGCGAATAACTTCCGGAGCAATTCTGTTAATTTCGATCCTAATTCGATTTTTCAACTCTTGTAGATTTTGCGGCCTATCTACATAGACCTTCGATTTCAAATAACCCCACAAGAAAAAATCCAGGGGCGTAAGATCTGGAGATCTTGGGGGCCACTCTATCGGTCCGCGTCTACCAATCCACCTCCTAGGAAAACAGTTATTCAAAAACTCGTCATAGTGCGGGGGTGCACCATCTTGTTGCAACCAAATACTTTCATTTGGTGAGTTAGGATTGTTGGCGTTTGGAAAAATATCGGCAAGGCTAGGTAGGAGTTCATTTCTTAAAAAATCCAAGTAACGCTCCCCTGTGAGATTTCCTTCGAAAAAATACGGGCCAATAATCCTGTCGTTTATTATCCCTGCCCAAACATTGACTTTCTGAGGGTATTGAGTATGCCCGTCCATCATCCAGTGAGGATTATCCCTACTCCAATATCTGCAATTCTGACGATTTACTGAACCATTTAGACAAAACGTAGCCTCATCGGAAAACAGAATTTGTTTTATAAAACGTGGATTGCGGTTACACAAATCCTGCATTATTCACAGAACTCCACACGGCGATCGGGATCATCATCATTGAGTTGTTGATGTAGCTGTACTTTGTATGGATGGTACTTTTCTGCTTTTAGAATACGTAATACAGAACTTAGGGATATGTCAAGGTCTGCTGCAATTTGTCGTGAAGTATTGTGAGGATTATTCTCTACACCCAATAGAACATCAAGTTTCACGTTTTCTTCTATTTTAGGACGTCCAGCATTCGGAATATGTTTGACATGACCAGTTTCTCTAAATTTTTTCTCAATCTTACTGACTATTGAACGACTGATAGATCTATTTGGATACTTCGAATAAGTCGGATACCTCTTGCTGAGTTCTGGTTCTATCTCCGCATCCAATAAAAATTAAAATTTCTATGCGTTGGGATTCACTTAAAGTAGCCATAGTTTACTTTTAGAACCTTTTCACTTAGAATTTGTGAAGAATATTTGTTGATATTTCAACTGACATTTATTTGACACTAACTTGCCTATTATGGCATTAATTTGTGATTGTCTTTTGTTTCCATTTTAGACTAGGAAATAGCTAACTATTGAAGGATCCATTGGTGTAGTAGAGCACTGACTCACTAGTCTGTCAGGGCAGTCTAAGGGATTAGAGCCTTGGCACAAAAAAGTAAAATTTTGCATTTTTTAACACGCTTTTATTATCTTTACTTGTAACTAAATAACTCACAATGTAATAAAATCTTGGAAGTAAATATTCACCCACTTCCGAATAATCTGAAATTTGTCACACATATCAAGGACCGATGACAATACAAGAATTTCATAATCATAATGTAATAATAATAAAAATATATTTTTCCAAACGCCAACAATCCTAACTCAACAAATGAAAGTATTTGGTTGCAACAAGATGGTGCACCCCCGCACTATGCACGTGATGTTCGCGAGTTTTTGAATAACTGTTTTCCTAGGAGGTGGATTGGTAGACGCGGACCGATAGAGTGGCCCCCAAGATCTCCAGATCTTACGCCCCTGGATTTTTTCTTGTGGGGTTCTTTGAAATCAAAGGTCTATGTAGATAGGCCGCAAAATCTACAAGAGTTGAAAAATCGAATTAGGATCGAAATTAACAGAATTACTCCGGAAGTTATTCGCAATGTGCAAGAGGAATGTGTCCGTAGATTTGCTTATTGTCAAGATACTGGTGGATGGCATTTCGAACATCTTATTTAACTGTTCTATTTTGTTTGATATAAAGTTATTCTCTTATTGAAATAAAATATTAATTTTTGTTCACCCTGTACAAAAAAAAATCTAATTCATTATTATCATTGAATGCAGTATTGAAAGGCCTTTCAGATGAGGTATCACAAGACATCTATTCCAATTTAAAAAAATTACCGATTACGTCACCATGTCAAAACCAGTGACATAACCTCTTTAGAATATACATAAAAAAATCGGCATTTTAAAATAAAAATCGACCTATTTTAGGATTTCTGTCAAAAGTACATGGCTTGCGAAATATCGAATTTGTTATATTTTTGAATATTTTAAATATTTTTTAAGGGGTTTAAGTGTTTGTTTGGTTTTATAATTATAATATATTCTAATGTGTAAATGATAATCGGTAACATAAATAATTAACCTAAAATTTGTTGAGTATCTTTTAAGTTTACAAATGGCTTTCATAACAAAGCTTCAAACTTATTGTAGTTTGTACAAATATATTTTTTACAATTTTTATTGAATAGTTTCACAGTGCTAGATGTTCTTATTTCTAGAGGCAGTATATTAAAAACTTTTGGTGCCAAATAATTCACAAATCTTTGCGAGGAGTCTTTTTTGAACATTGGAATTGCAATTTGTTCATTATGTTTTGCTCTTGTGTTATAAGAATGTCTGTGGCCTATTCACATACACTTTGCATTTTAAATAACCCCAAAAAATAATGTAGAGGTGTCAAATCCGGAGATCTTGCTGGCCATTCGATAGCTCCTCTTCTTCCAATCCAACGATTTGGAAATGTAATGTCGAGAAACTCACGAACGCCTCGAAGATAATGAGGAGGCGCTCCATCTTGCTGAATCCCAATTGATCTATTCACGATATGAGGATTCATATCATCAGGAAAGAGTCTGGCTAATTCTGGAATTAACTCTAATTCTAAAAATGCCCAGTATTCTTCACCTGCCATGGTTCTATTTCAAAAATAAGGTCCAATAATGGTATCATTGATAATTCCTGCCCACACATTGATCTTTTGTGGATACGCATTCCTCCACCATCCAATGAGGATTTTCATCTGACCAGTACCTGCAGTTTTGTTTATTGACCGTGCCATTTAACTGGAAAGTAGCCTCATCAGAAAAAAGGATTTGATTAAAGAAATTAGGATTAGTGTCAAATCTATTTAACATTGTTTCACAGAACTCCATTCTGCGATCTGGATCGTCTTCGTTCATTTCCTGTACAAATTGTACTTTATTTGACTGATGTGATTTTCGGTTGCAACAACTCTAGTAGCCTTATGAGGGTCTTCAACCATCGTCAAAAAATGTCAGTTTTTGTTTGCTCTGGAATAGCAGGGCGGCCACTTTTAGGGAGTTCTCGTACATGTCCGCTTTCCTCAAATGTATGAATAATTTTAGATACAGTACCACGTGCTATAGGAGTTCTGTCTTCATACTTGTTATTAAATATTTCACATACCTCTTCGTGTGTTCGTGTCCTACAAATAATGTCGCAAATGAAACATACTCAAATTTCATAATATTATGGTATTACCTGTCATCACATCCTTTTAGTATTAAAATTTCAATTCTTTGACGCTCTGTTAAATGTACTACTGTATTTTACTCAGATTTTTATGGCTGGTAAGCCTATTTTCAAAAAACTATCACGACGTACCCACTGACAGTAAATCACTACGTACCTACTTACAGAAAAACCTACTTGATTTAACGAAATGAAACCGATATTCATATCATGTTTATCAGTACAAAAACAGCAGACTTTTTTAAACTTTAACGGTAAATATAAAGTTACACCACACATGCACTCTGAATATGGGGAAAATATACTTTTCCTACATGTTTTTGCCTCCTGAACATGAAACCGGAAAATGTGGCGGTCTCATACCGTTACCGAGTTACAGCACTTAAAAAAAAAACTAATTTTCAAGCACCGTTTTCTCGCACAAAAATTACTCAAAATGCCTCCTTCTTTTTACCAGCATAAACAATACACCCTAAATCACTTAATTTCGGCACAATTTTCGTTCCTTTGAAAGAAGACATTTAGTAACTTTGCCTTATTTTTCATGTTAGCAATAAGTGAATCACCGCCAACTTTTCGAATTCAAATGTGAGCAATAGTCTCCCCTCCATTTATGTGTGCAATTGTTGTGGGCGGTGATTCATTTATTACCAACATGAAAAACAAGGCAAAGTTACTAAATGTCTTCTGTCAATGGAACGAAAATCGTTTATTTGGAACTGTGTAAGAAGAAGGATTTTTTCGATAAAAACGACGATATTTTGTGCAAAGTTGTGCCGAAAATACGCGATTTAGGGTGTATTGTTTATGCTGGTGAAAAAAGGAGGCATTTTGAGTGATTTTTGTGCGAGAAAACGGTGCTTGAATATGAGGTTATTTTTTGTGCTGTATCTCGGGAACGGTATGAGGTCGCCGCCGCATTTTTCTTCCGGATTCAGGAGGCAAAAACACGTAAGAAAAAATATTTTCCCCATATTCAGAGTGCATGTGTGGTGTAACTTTATATTTACCACTTTAACAAATACCAAGTGGCCCATTTTATTTTATCTTTATGTTAATATCAACGGTTGCAATAAAAATATGTTTCCTAATTTCTTAAAATTAATGGTCAATATTGGCCATTAATGCCTGAATGCACCGTTTGTCAATTCTAACTCTAGTTCCCCAATCCCGTTTTTGTAATCTTTGGCCCGTAGCTATGCACCGTCAGCAGATTAAATAATCGAGATTGGAAATCTGACAACGTTGGTATTGCAAGATTCTTTGATAGTTGGAAATAAGATGTATAAAAACCCTGGTGCTTGCACTTATACCTGTAGAAGATTGGGATTGACTTGGCGACACTTGGCCTACTTGATAATAGAGATTACTAGCGTGTCAGATGGCGCCAATTTCGTTTTAGTTTCAATTCAGTAACAGGGTATATTTATTTCCTCAGATTTCTTCTTGAGGCGAACTGTTCGCGGGTTCTAATTCTAGCTTTGCTATTGGTTGAAAAGAGACATCTGTCAAACTTCACCAATACCAAAGCTAGAATTAGAAGCCCCCGAATATGGCACAAAGAAAGCACTGTCGTGTTTATTTCGTATTTTGTACCATTTGAATTTGAGGTTAATGCATTTTGACAGACGAAGAATTGGAAATGAAATTGTCATTAAATTTCAGAAAGTATAAAATTCAATGCATACAATATGATGAACTATGGAAATGTCATTATTAGTCAATTCGTCAAGATTTGTACTTGCTTTTGGTACTGAATACAGGTGAAAATTCGAATCTATTGTCCACACAAAATACAAATGTGGCCCATTATACAAAAAGTATCCTTACACACTACACTACCTGGAAGTGAACAATTCCTCACGCACTAATGAACTGATGAACGAGTGATTTTTTAAAGAACAAATTCATGAATAAGCTAAGCAAGATTTCAAATCGGAATGATGGAAAACGCATAGATACCGACAAAACACGGAAAATAATTTCATATAAGATGCTGCAGATGTCAGAAATTCAGTTCTGACATTAAGCGAGAATATAGACAAACATTTTTGGACTGCGCCATCTACCACAGAGAGAGAAGCTCCGTTGAAGTAACAGGTGGTGTCCCCTCGAAAATCTAAACAATATCGAATCAGTTCATTCACCAGGGTTTTTAGACATCTTTGTTGGAAATGATAAAACGTCAAAATTGTCAGTTTCGATTTTTATTTTCAAAATGACTGATGGTGAAAACACAAAAAAAATCCCAAATTTTTTCCCGGGAGAAAAGCAGAGTCTCATGAGGGTACTCTTAAAACACTCTTATATCATCGAGGACAAAAAAATAAACAAAGTTTCCAACGATGATAAATCTCAAACTTGGAAGCGAGATACGGAAGATTTCTGGAAACTGTGGTCTGATGGCAGCCAATAAAATCTCCGATTGTACTTTGATGCCCCGCACAAGAATACAGACACAATGTGGTCAGGTATTGGTTCATTGGGGTTAGACTATTATTTCTAAAATAAATGGAAAAGGTAAAGAATATGAGATCACCCAGTATCTTCACGAAATTTTTACAGGTGCTTCAAAACATGGTAAAAACAGTATAGCAATCGAAAATTTTGCGCGGAAAAAATAATATTAGGAGATATGGGCCCCCGAAGGTCCATAAAGAGAGGTTATAGGATATCGCTTTTGGAAATTATAAATTGATATAAACAATTTCTATTTACACTAAAATAGTAACTGCACATACGTTTTACCTTTCAGTAATATTAAAATTACACAATTTTCGATAAAGACATGAAAAAACTCCGATTACTTTTCATATAATTTTACAGAAGAAATGTCAAAAATCAAATGTTATGATTATCCGAATCTTGAAGCTTATTGATATGCGACGTTGCCTATGTCTCCAAAAGGGGAAAAGAAAATACTGAAATTCAATGCGTCATACATATTGAGCATATAAATGATAAGTATTACAGCATGAAATAACGATCTGATTTCTGTGTTTAAAATGCAAAGTATATTTCACCACGCTTCTTGATAGTGATTATAATTTTGAAAATTAAGCATGAAGTTGATGTGCCGCAGATTATTTTGTTTTAAGTAATTTTAAACTGGACCAAGAAACGCATTTGGATTGGATGTTTTCTTGTATGCATGGCCGAGGCATACAGGAGAACATCCAATTAATTTCTTACGTAAAAAGAAGGAACATAACCTAACCTAACTTGGCTAACCTTGTTACCCAAGTTGAATGCAATCTAATCAACCTTACAAGGCGACGCTCCGCTCGCGAACATTTCGATCAAATCAATTTCTAACGTAAAAAGAAGGAACACAACCTAACCTAACTTGGATAACCTTGCTATCCAAGTTGAATGCAATCCAATCAACCTTATAAAGCGACGCTTCGCTCCGCTCGCGAAAATTTCGATCCAATTAATTGCAAATCCGGATTGGCCAAATTCACTTGAATAGTTGGCAACGTGGCATGTCCATAAAACGCCAAGATCAATGCAACCACCAATATTTGATTTTTGACAGTTCATGTGAAAAATTTAATGAAACATAATCGGAGTTTTTTCATGTCTTTATTGATCATTAAGTAATTTTAAAATTACTTAAACGTTAAATGAGTGTACAGTTAATAGTTTAGTGCAAAAAGCTATTCTTTATATCAGTTTGCAGTTTCCAAAAGTGATATTCCATAACCTCTATTTATGGACCTTCTGGGGCCCATATCTCCTAAAATTATCTTTTCCGCGCTAAATTTTCAATTGCTATACTGTTTTTATCGTCTTCTTAAGCTCCTGTGAAAATTTCGTGAAGATACTGGGTGATCTCATATTCTTAACCTTTACCGCTGAGAACTGTAGGTTTTGTAAGTCGAAATCTTCGAAAAAAATTATAATTGTCCATAGTGTCGAAATAATCACTCCTTTCGTAGACGAGGAAAACCAAAGATGATATCGTGGATATCTAGGTCATCATCAATGAATATTTCGTCCTCCATTTTATCCAGAAATAATGAAAAACTTACAAAAAAACTCAACACTCAAAATAATAGACGTCATTCGCTAAACCACGCTTCGTTGACCGATTAGAAAATCTGAAGCTTAACCAGATTTTTCTTGCGGTGCTTAATAAACAATAATCTAATCCAGGTTTCCGTAACTAATCCGCGAAATTAGCCTACGGTGCATACGGGCGTAACAGTTTGTATGCTGCATCGGCAATAAAAAAACTGCAACAGAAAATTGTGAAATATACGGGTTTTGTGGCTCAGTGGCAAGAGCGTTGGTCTTGTGTCGACTGTTTCCACCCGGCGCGGGTTCGAATCCCGCAGCTGGTAAAATTTTTTTCAAGGTCCCAAGAGTGATTTCGGATCCCACTATAAAAGGTAAGGTCCCCGTGATTTTAACGCGTACAAGTTTTCATTAACTTCTGAGGGTTGTTCAAAGAAAGCGGTTAAAACAATTTTATAAAACAATTTTTCTCAATTAAAAATAAAGATATTGTTCATATATCTCAGAAACTGTACATTTAGCAACGTCGAAAATATAAAATTTAAAATCGCTGGTCCATCTAATATAAATAACCAAAATTTTGTTATTGTATCTTACGGGGTTTCAAAGATATCTTCATGTTTCCATACTTTACGCGCGCACTGTATAAATCGCGCATACGCAATATGAACTGCGCATACGCTATATAAATTGCGCACACGCAAACTAACGAACCCTCATCCACAGGTGAGCCCTCTGGCCAAACAACACCTCACCGAGGAGTACCTCAAACTGAACCCGCTGCACACCATCCCCACCCTCGAAGACGGCGACTTCGTCATCTACGACAGCCACGCGATCAACGCCTACTTGGCCGATAAATACGGAGGTGGCGCCCTCTATCCCAAGGATCTCGAGAAGAGAGCCGTTATCAATCAGAGGTTGTTCTTCGATTGCGGCACGTTGTTTCCCCGATTCTTGACCATCATTCGGGGGTATTTTGCCGGCTCCAAGACTGTCAGCAAGGATGTTGTTGCTGCGATCATGGATGGTAAGTTACTTTAAAGAAATACATAGGGCGTGTTCGTGAACTTACTCGGTGTGATGAGAGCATACTCCTTGGGATTCTTGACAGCTGCGTTTCGTTGGTAGTACTCAGCGAATTTTTTAGGGTACACTTCGCTGGAGACGCTGCTGGAAAGAAGTTCGTACGTCGCTGGAGAGGATCTGTCATTGGCCGACTTCAGCCTCATAACGACAGTGACGTCACTCAACGTGTGCGTTCCCGTTGCATCTAATAGATACCCGAACATAACGAAATGGATGGAGAAGATGCGGGAGATGCCTTATTACGCAGAAGCGAATCAAGAAGGTCTGGATAAACTGGTTGCAGCCATCAAAGTAAAGGTGTCTTAAGAACCAGCATGTTTTTTTCAGTGAGGATTTTGTGAAACGTAACTTATTCACCAAATAAACTTTTTTTAACAAAATTGTGTTTCTTGCAAAAAAGTCTGGGACAACCCTTCCAGACAGTGAAAAGTATGACTGTGTGCACGTATCGATATAATCGATGAAAGAAAATTGTATTTCGTGCATAAAATAATTTATTAAAATCGTAGCAAAGCGCTTTCGACCGTTAGGTCATCATCAGTGCGTACCTGAAAGTGAGTAATATTGATAGAGAACAAGTTACTGAAAAGTTTTTTTTTGAGAAAGAAAATTGACATATTTTAAATGTGAGGTTACTTACTCGTCAGGTGTACAAGAAGCCAAAAAGACCATAAAATATCTCATGATCAATGAGTGTTGTATAAGTTTACGTGACAAACATGTTAAAAACATATCCTAAGCCAGGATGAAAATTGAGATTTTCATTATTTTTTAAAAGCCGATGTTTAGGTGTGATAGCTGGACCCAAGTGACAAGATTGACAAGTGAACGATGAAGTAGATTGACATGGAACACAGAACCATGGAGATATCAGAATCAAGAAAGGAATATTCCTGTCATACGAAAAACACACTAGAAGATGATCAATCTAATGAGGACTGTCATCTGTCAAATATATGTTCCAGTATTCCAAGGAAGACCAGACAAGACTCTTCAATTCTCACATTTAAGCCTTCGTAATTGAATATAAGTTTAAGGGAGAAGTCTGATTAGACCTGTCCTGATCAAAACAAACAATTGAATAATTTTGGTAGTGTCCATGGACAATGAATTTAAATTTTTCTTAATAAAAATCCTTGTCCACCATAAGAAGTGTGATGCAAGTCTAATGGTAACTAGATCCAACTTCACAACTCCCACAGCTGGAGTAAAACAGAGTCTAGAAGGTGATATCCAGAACATGACTTGTGTTCTCAGTATGGAGAAAACTGAAAAAGAGGCTGGCAAATTGCAAAGAGATACAAGTAAAATCATCATAGAGAATGGAAATTGAAAATTATTAGCATGATTAACAAGAAAATTAAAATGTGAATTAGAGTAAAAAAAGGGCTAAGGAAGTTCAATATTATTTAATTTAGACGTCTATGAAGTGGAATATTTAAATTGACTTGCGTGTTGAGACAAAGGTTAGTGTTGAGTATTTCTTTACTTATGTGTAAATCTTCAAAAAAATCTAATCTATTATAATTTTTGGAACTGACCTCATGTAAGATTTGAGAATTTCTATTTGGACTAAAATTATGATTGTTGAATCTTAAGTGATGACCGAAGGCAGAAACTTTATTACTATTTAAATGTTCCATAATACGAACTTTCCAAGGTCTACAAGTTCTACCAATGTAGGCTGCATCGCAGTCTTCACAATTTAACTTATATATACCACTTTTGGAAAGTTTGTCAATTGTGTCTTTTGTATTGACCAAAAATCTACTCAACCTATTGTTGGTTTTGAAAGAAATTTTAATGTTGTCAAAGTTACTTTTAATGCAACTAGCTACTTTGTTAGAAATGTTGTCGTTCAAAAAAGGGATTGAAACAAATTTGTCGATTGAATTTAATTTTGGATAAGATAAGTTATGTTCATTTTAAATTTTTTGAATCAAAGTGTTGATAATGCTAGGATTATAATTTGACTAGAATTTGGGTCTAGTTCCCATTAGACTTGTATCACACTTCTTATCCCCCAGTTGCGGTTCAACTGAGCCATGGTAGACAAGAATTTTTATTGTTATTAAGAAAAAATTAAATTCATTGTCTATGGACACTACCAAAATTATTCAGTTGTTTGTTTTGATCAGGACAGGTCTAATTAGACTTCTCCCTTAAACTTATATTCAATTACAAAGACTTAAATGTGAGAATTGAAGAGTCTTGTCTTGGTCTTGGAATACTGGAACATACATTTGACAGATGACAGTCCTCATTAGATTGATCATCTTCTAGTGTGTTTTTCGTATGACAGGGATATTCCTTTCTTGATTCTGATATCTCCATGGTTCTGTGTTCCATGTCAATCTACTTCATCGTTCACTTGTCAATCTTGTCACTTGGGTCCAGCTATCACACCGAAACAATGGCTTTTTAAAAGATAATGAAAATGTAATCTCAATTTTCATCCTGGCCTAGAATATGTATTTTAACATGTGTGTCACGTAAACCTATACAACACTCATTGATCATGAGATATTTTATGGTCTTTTTGGCTTCTTGTACACCTGACGAGTAAGTAACCTCACATTTAAAATATGTCAATTTTCTTTCTAAAAAAAAAACTTTTCAGTAACTTGTTCTCTATCAATATTACTTACTTTCAGGTACGCACTGATGATGACCTAACGGTCGAAAGCGCTTTGCTACGATTTTAATAAATTATTTTATGCACGAAATACAATTTTCTTTCATCGATTACTTTCTTCAGATAGTAACCGTCGTGATACAATTTTTCTCTCGTCTTTCAGAATCGAGAGATTTTTCTCTTGTTGAGAGGAGCTGATGATGCTGATATATATATATATATATATATATATATATATATATATATATATATATATATATATATATATATAAGAAAAATATACAAGAGAAAATAATGTATTTTTATTATTCGAAGCCAGAAAATTGCGAAATGAACTTTAAAAAATTATTTCAATAAATGGAATTTTAGTTCTCCTAGGATCAATAATCTTCGAGACATAACCTGTTTTATAAAAACGGTAGTTTTTACTGTCCGAGGTGCAAAATTGAGACAAAATTCTGCAAGAGCAGTAAATTGAAATAAAAATGACGTGTTTGCTATTTTTTGTTTCAATTAACAGTTTCATAAATAAAAATTATACGAATATTCCAGGGATAGTTTTAACCACTTGAGATGAAAATTTTGGAATACACTTTCAATACTAGTAGAATGTAACCCTTATGCCAAACTCCATTCTCCTATTATCTTTGGGATATAACCCGTTTTATAATAGGGGCCTGGGGTGCAAAATTCAGACATACAAAAAATCCTTAGGCAGAAAAATAAAATAAAAAACACATGGTTCATTTTATTTATCAACAGTTTCATAGACAAAAATTATTCAAATATTTTGGGGGTAGTTTAACCCTCTGAGGCACAAATTTTGGAAAATCTTGGTAAATCCTTTTTAGTACGCACTTACCCGTAGAATGTAATCCTTATGTAAAATTTCATTCTTCTATTGCCTATTATCTTTGGGATATAACTTGTTTTATAAAAGGGGTAGTTTTTACTACCTGGGGTACAAAAATACAATAAAAAAACACGTGTTTTCTTTATTTATCAATTAACAGATTCATAGATAGAAATTATTCAAATATTTTTGGTGGTATTTTTAACCTCTTAGGGTACACATTTTGGAAAATAATTTTTAGAACGCACCTACCCGTAGAATGTAACCCTTATGCCTAATTCCATGCTCCTATTATCTTTGAGATATAACCCGTTTTATAATAGGGCTAGTTTTTACTACCTGGCTACAAAATTCTGACAAAAACTACTTAGGCAGTTTTTAATTATCACATTCATAGATCTTTATCATTACCTATTCTCTTTATATATAATCTAATAATAGGGGTAGGTTTTACTGCCTGGGGTGCAAAATTCAGACATAAAAAATCCTTAGGCAGAACAAAAAAATATTAAAAACACGTCTTTTGCTTTATTTCTCACATAGATATAAATTATTCAAATATTTTGGGAGTAGTTTTAATCCAATGAGGGGAACAAATTTTGGAAAATCCTCTTCAGTACGCACTTACCCGTAGAATGTAAATTCCATTCTTCTATTACCTATTATCTTTGGGATATAACCTTTTTTATAATAGGGGTAGGTTTTACTACCTGGGGTGCAAAATACAGACATAAAAAAATCCTTAGGCAGAAAAATAGAATAAAAAACACGTGTTCTCTTTATTTATCAATTAACAGATTCATAGATGAAAATTATTCAAATATTTTGGGGGGTATTTTTAACCCGTAGAATGTAGCCCGTATGCCAAATTCCACTCTCCTATTATCTTTGGGATATAACCCGTTTTATTACAGGGGTAGTTTTTACTGACATAAAAAATCCTTAGACAGAAAAATAAAATACAAAACACGTGTTTTGCTTTATTTTTCAATAAACAGTTTCATAAATAAAAATTATTCAAATATTTTGGAGGCATTTTTAACCCATTGAGGCACAAATTTTGGAAAATACTTTTTAGTACGCACTTACCAGTAAAATGTAACCCTTATGCAAAATTGCATTCTTATTTAACCTATTATCTTTGAGATATAACCTTTAATAGGGGTAGCTTTTACTACCTGGAGTGCAAGTCAGGCGTAAAAAATCCTTAGGCAGTTAAATACAATAAAATTTCTTCAACAGATTCATAGATAAAAATTATTCAAATATTTTTGGGGGTATGTTCAACCCCTTGGGGTGCCAATTCTGGAAAATAATTTTCTATTATATTTGGGATATAACCAGTTTTATAACAGGGGTAGTTTTTACTGCCTGTGCTGAAAAATTCAGACATAAAAAATCCTTAGGCAGAAAAATAGAATAAAAAACAGGTGTCTTGCTTTATTTTTCAATTAACACATTCATAGATGAAAATTATTCAAATATTTTGGAGGTAGTTTTGACCCCTTGGGGTACAAATTTTGTAAAATAATTTTTAGTACGCACCTATCCGTAGAATGTAACCCTTATGCAAAATTCCATTCTCCTAGTAGCAATTATCTCGTTATTTCATAATAGGGGTGGTTTTTACTGCCTGGGCTACAAAAATGACGTTTCTTGCTGTTTTTCTCAATTAACAGTTGTATAGATAAAAATTATTCAAATATTTAAAGCGTAGTTTTAAACCCTTGCAGTTCAAATTTTGGAAAATCCCTTTAGTACCCGTAGAATGTAACCCTTATGCAAAATTATATTCTCCTACTAGCGATTATCTCTTTGTTTTATTATAGGGGCGGTTTTTACTGCCTGGAGTGCAAAATTTAGGCATGAAAAAAATGTATAAGGGGTACTTTTAACCACTTGGAATTCAAATCATGGAAAATATTTTTCAGTAAGTACTTACCCTTTGATTTCTTGAATTTCGCTATACTATTACCGACACTCTTTGTTATGATAAGGATAATTTTTAACGGTTGGGGTGCAAAATTTAGGCATGAAAAAATGTATTAAAGCCGCTGAATTTTTTTGTCCAATAATATGTCACACTCGATTTTTAGATTTCCGCGCAAGAATTATAAATTTGTCCATCAATTGCATATTTCTTCCAATGTTTTTTTGGGAACTGTCAACATTTGTATTGTAAAACCTTATGCACGCCTTTTTGATCTTATGGATCCTTGAAGATGAAATGTTGTCGAGAAATCATATTATGATTGATGATGAAAGAATTCGAATAACGTCGATGACGATGCTGATAATATTACAGATAGTAAAGTACGCCCACTCACCGAATTGTCGCTGATTCTCTTGCCGTAGATCAAGTAGTCGTGCTTGGGCTTGGCGTTGGGATCGGGGGCGGCGCCACCCGCCGTCGAAGGACAGGGTCGCGGCCGCTTCCGTACGGAAACGTTGCTGAGACCGCCGCCGCCCAGCGGCACCCATCCTCCCGAACTGTCATCCCTCGACATCACCTGTGCACGCACGCGCACCAGGTAGTTGCCACTGAAACAAAAACGAAGGTTAGGAACTGTTTTTTGCCTTAAACCTTAACCAAGGAAATTCCTTAAAACGCCAGTGCTAGTGAACTCTCTTTAACGAAGCCAGTGGCAGTTAAAACTTCCTTCAATTCGCCAATATTAGTAAAAGTATCCTTGGCGACGCGACGCCTATTTTGGTAAAAATCCCTTTAACTATGCACATGGTAGTTAAATTACTTTTAAAGCCGCGAATGATAGTAAAACTCCTTTTAACGAGGTGGGTATTAGTGAAACTATCTTTAACATACGCCAATATTGGTAAAATGATCTTTAACGATGCCACTTGTGGTAAAATTCTCTTTAACGGCGTTAATTGTGGTAAAAATATTTTTAACGACGCCCATGGTAGTGAAACTCCCTTTAACAAACGCCAATATTGGTGAAACTCCCTTCAACAAACGCCAATATTGGTCAGATTCCCTTTAACGATGCCAATTGTGGCAAAAATTTTCTTTAACGACGTTAATTGTAGTAAAAATCACTTTTACGACGCGAATGGTAGTAAAACTCCCTTTAACGACGCCGGTGGTATTGAAACTCCCTTTAACAAACGCAATATTGGTTAAATTTCCTTTAACGGTGCCAATTGTGGTAAAAATTTTTTAACGAAGATGTGTAAACCCTTTGATGTCGCCAATGTTAGTTAAATTCATTTAAACGACGCGAATGGTAGTACTGCCTTTAACGACGCCGGTGTTAGTGAAACTTCCTTTAACAAACGCCAATATTGGTAAAACTCCCTTCAACAATGCCAATTGTGGTGAAAATTTCCTTTAACGACGCCAATGGTAGTGAAACTCCCTTTAACAAAGCCAATATTGGTCAAATTCTCTTTAAAGCTGCCAATTGTGGTAAAAATTATCTTTAACGACGTTAATTGTAGTAAAAATCACTTTAACGTCGCGAATGGTTGTATTGCAACTTCCTTTAACAAACGCCAATATTGATTAAATTCCCTTTAACGGTGCCAATTGTGGTAAAAATTCTCTTTAACGACGTTAATTGTGGTAAAAATCCCTTTAATGACGCCAATGTTAATTAAATTCCTTTAAACGACGCGAATGGTAGTACAACTGCCTTTAACGACGCCGGTGGTAGTGAAACTCCCTTTATCAGACGCCAATATTGGTAAAATTCCCTTAAACAATGCTAATTGTGGTAAAAAATCCCTTTAACAAAGCCAATATTGGTCAAATTCCCTTTAACGATGCCAATTGTGGTAAAACTATCTTTAACGACGTTAATTGTATAAAATAACTTTAACGACGCGAATGGTAGTAAAACTCTCTTTAACGACGCCGGTGGTGTTGAAACTCCCTTTAACAAACGCCAATATTGATTAAATTCCCTTTAACGTGCCAATTGTGGTAAAAATTCTCTTTAACGACGTTAATTGTGGTAAAAATCCCTTTAACGACGCCAATGTTAGTTAAATTCCTTTAAACACTGAATGTGTACAACTGCCCTTTAACGACGCCGGTGGTAGTGAAACTCCCTTTAACAAACGCCAATATTGGTAAATTACCCTTAAACAATGCCAATTGTGGTAAAAATGCCCTTTAACGACGCCAATGGTAGTGAAACTCCCTTTAACAAAGCCAATATTGGTCAAATTCCCTTTAACGCTGCCAATTGTGGTAAAAACTATCTTTAACAACGTTAATTGTAGTAAAAATCACTTTAACGACGCGAATGGTAGTAAAATTCAATTTAACAGCCGGTGGATTAACAAACGTACCATATTGATAAAAATAACTTCTTTAACGACGTTAATTGTGGTAAAAATCCCTTTAATGACGCCAATGGTAGTTAAATTCCTTTTAACGACGCAAATGGTAATAAAACCCTCAAAAACGGCCATTATATTGCTTCCGAGTTCGATTAGCTCCAGAAATAACATCTTGTGAATAATTCCTGTGAAACTCAGGTGAAAAGTCAATCAAGCTATGTAGTTTTTATTTCATGTTTGATAAGGTAAATTGGTCGATTATTTACTCAGTTATTGATAGTTATTTTATGTGCTCTTATTAGAATGAACATTTTCAACTTTCGTTAGACTTACAAAAAATGCCCCCACGACTCTCCGCTCTGAACAAATATCTAATGGATAGCCTGAAATCTCTATAAAAACATAAAAAATCTGCTAATACTTGCACTTTTTTTAAATATTTAGTTAATTGTGAGCTTCTGCAAGAGTAAATCAAAAATGCATAAAATATATTTTGACCCACAATGAATAAACCCTTGATTATTTTGTAAAAAATCGACTAGAATGTGACTGTCTATATTATAAACAATATTTTAAGAAGATTTTGGGTACTTATTTTACTAATCAAATTCATTTAAAACATTTGATACTACCAAAATTACCCCTTTTGAAACCAACCCCTTTGCGACAAATTTTCCTATGGTTCTCGTGAGCTTTGAAAACAATTCAGCAAAAAGAAGGCTTAAATCTGATTTTATTGTTAAACCACCCCTTTGTGACAAGATTCTTTAAATATTTTTCCCATGATTCTCGCCAGTCTTAGAAGCAATTCCGCGAATAAAGGCGCGAATCACCCCTTCTTAAAACCACCCCTTTGTGACAAGATTTTTTTAATATTTTTTCCCTGATTCTCGTCAGTTTTGAAAGCAATTCCGCAAAAAAAGGCTTGGATCTGTTTTTTTTGTCCAACCACCCCTTTTAAAAACCACCCCTTTGTGACATTTTTTTAAATTTTTACCATCATTCTCGTCGACGCCTTCAGAGCAATTCCGCGAAAAAAAAACTCGAAACCGTTTTTTTTTTAACCATTCCCACCTAAAAACTACCCTTTTGTGACTAAAATTTTTTTCGTAATTTTTGACAGCCGAAGAGGCGATTGAGCAAAAAAAATAATTAGTTCCGTTTTTTGTCATGTGGACCACTGTGGAATGGTAGTAAAACTCCCTTTAATGACGCTGGTGGTAGTGAAACTCCCTTTATCAAACGCCAATATTGGTCAAATTCCCTTTAACGATGCCAATTGTGGTAAAATTCCCTTTAACGACGCTAATTGTGGTAAAATTTCCTTTAACGACGCGAAGTTTCACAATAGGTCAACTGTTAATAATAATATTTAAGGGTGTTTGGTACATATCCGAGAAATTGTCAATTACGGTTGATACATTTATTCTTTCAAGAAACAATTTTGAAGTGGATCCATCTATTGTTCACCTAATTAGTAATCTATAAATAGCTAATAGGTAGGTAGGGAGAATGACCCTTTTCTGTCTCTTTTATCCATGTGTGTTTTACGTTGTGGTTTGTCAATATTAATCAAGCTATAAAATCAACCATAGTATAATGTCTGCAAGTAGGTAAAATACCAAAAATTATCATAAACTATTTGATACCTACAATACACATCAAACAAAAATCTGATTAATTCGTAACTATCGAATAATGAAGTTGACCAATGCTTGATCAACAATCTTGAAACACTCTTTAATCTTCAGCCCATTGTCAAATCTTAACCATTTGATGACCAAATATTGTAGCCCTTAGGGGTTACTAAATAGATCAACTGCTATGGATATTTTTAGCGAATGTCCTACTGAATAAGCTTTCATTTGCTAATAAGTGGGAGACCTATGTATTTGAGTTTTGAAGCGGATTACTTTTGACTTTCATGCGGCAATTGGGAAGTGCCCGCCTTTAGATTTCTCAACTCACCCCTCTTCATCGTCTTCCATATGACAAGAATATGATCACTTCACTTGCCCTACAGACCATATAATGAGTCCAGAAATATAAACGTTATAATTATTTTGTTTCTAATGATCCATAACAATTTTTTGTGTGTCTTTATCGGCGATTATTTTTAATTGGTGACGTGCAATTTGTCAAAAAAGCATTACAACTTGATATCGGAAAATAGGACCATCGTCAGTTAATTGAAAAAAATTATAATTGAGGATTGTCTTTCGTGACACAGTTTCAACAGAAATTTTCACAAAGTCAAAAACCTAGTCGAGAAATAACCATGCCACCACTTTCATATGGCAATACTCACAGGTTACTTTGCGTTTGAATCTTCATGTCACCAAGCAACAACGAAACATCAAATTGCACGCACAGCTCGTTCTCTCGCAAAAGACAATCGCCGACTCCGACCCCTAAAACGACTCCAAACGTTCCCCGTCGACGCGGCCGGCGCACCATTGACGTCATCGATTCACCCTCTCCCCCTCCACGCCGCCCAACTCGACCATCTCCTTTCGCACGTGTCTCGAAATGTAGGTAACTGGGTGCTAAGTTCAGTGGCCGAAATTCTCGCGGAAATCTCTCTCGATACTCCATCGGGTGCCTCGGGAAATATTATTTACCTGCAAGTATTCTTATTATCCGGCTCGAAGGACCAAATATTTCATTTGTCAGGATATGTCCGCATCGGGCCGGAAAGTTCGGGTATTATCCGCATAATATGATACGAGGGCCGTGCAAAAAAAAATCGCGTGCCACTAACTGGAAAATTAAACTCGAGAAGAAGTACATGTTGATTTCCCAGAAGTAATCTGCAAATTTATTAAATCTGGTACACGAAATGGCCTTGGCGGGTTCCTCTTTTTTTTTCTGTAATGTTACAGTATCATACCATATACAGGTATAATGCCATTTTATAAAAAATTACAGCGGTAAAATATGTTGTTGCCATCGATTTCATGTATCCACCAGTTTGTGTTTCTTTTTATCAATATTTTTCCCTTTAAAAGTCGACGTTTTCTATTCCATCACATTTAATTGTCATTATACCATGCATGCAATAATAATAATAATAATAATTTATTGGCCCAAGCTATGTAAGTTACATTTAAGGTTGTCAAATAATACGAAAAACAGAAAATATGAACGAAACTGAGTACAGGTATATACAAGAAACATCGACAATTATAGTAAAATTTTTAATATAAAACTATATGTATACTTATGTTAAGTTCAGTCTCCTGAAATACATGAAATTCAAAAAATATATATAAAATTTAAAATTAGTCAATATTACATCACAACAGAAGATACATAGATAAAAAAAATGCCTGCTTATATCTCAATCATTTGTTTCGTCAAAATTAAATTCGAAATATTCTTCTAGAGAATAGAATGTATTTTTTAATAATATGTTGATGATTGTGAAAGATAAGTGATGTGAATTGGAATGAATAGAAAAAATCGAATTAAACGGTTTTCTTCACATAAAGGATTCAATATAAAATTGAACCAAAAAATGGTAGATCTCAGGTGAAAAACAACTACTTTCCTGGCAAATACCACGCAGAACGTTGAATGATATTCACCTGAAAATCCATGCATACTTCCATATAATATCAATGGACATTGAATGCAAATGTTTCTTTCTTATAAGCTCGATTATGTTTAATTTATGTCGTGTTCACCTAACAATCCGCATACCGGTTTCAGGCTTCTTGGCCCTCATCAGTACGGAGTACCATCATCGAGCTTTACGTTGTGTCTCACTTCAGCCAGAGTTCTTTGGACCTTTGGCTGGTTGGCTTGGATGATTCTTTTTTCAATAGATAGGGTATACCTTATATTTGGATTTCGAATGAAATTATCCACCCTTACGGGTAGAAAAATAGGGGATAATTGATTTTTCACTTGTGAACATTGGCACACACATACGTAGTTGACAATGACAGATCGCTACTGACATTATTTTTGTTCCACATCTGTCAAAATCATTATATTCTATGAGAGGATGGAATGATATACAAAGTAATGAAATAAACTAACCAGAACAACAAAAATAATTTATATTACAACAAATAGTAAAAGTAGATAATCTTATTTAACTGGTAATAGTTGAAGTAAGGTGGGTAGGTAAGTATTTTGGAAGTAATAAAAAAACAAGTAGGTAGTAATTAGTAGATTTTAGCCACAAAAAATTGAAAAATAAAAACTTTTTAACAAAAAATTAAACCGACGAAATACGGAACTGAAAAGTAAAAAATAAAATAAACCTTCTTAGTCTCAGTAACTAAGCTCCTAAACTAATGTAAGTAACTAATTTTGAGTCGGCGCCAAACAAACAATCAACGAACATCATTAAATTACTTCAAAAAAATTATCAGAATGTCACCGCGCAACTCGATGCCATCATTTTACGCCTTACCTAATTCGTTTGCTTGTTTGTTTGGCGCCGAATCAAAATTAGTTACTTACATTAGTTTAGGAGCTTAGTTACTGAGACTAAGAAGGTTCATTTTATTTTTTACTTTTCAGTTCCGTATTTCGTCGGTTTAATTTTTTGTTAAAAAGTGTTTATCTTAATCAAAATGAAAAGATGCAGAATCGTGCTATGCGAATAATTCTACAATGCTCGAGAACACCAATAGCACATATGCTCCAGACCCTTCAATGGCTTCCAGTGAAGAAACTCCTTGAGTATCAAACACTGATTTTCATTTTTAAAGTCAAAATTGGACATTCACCTGTAAATCTCCAGAATAAAATAGCATATGTTAATGAAAAACATGATTATAATACGAGGAAAAAAAACAATATGAAAGTTGAAAGATAAAAGAAATAGTACATATAATTCTCTATTTTACAAAGAAATCGATAATTTTAATGAGCTTCCTCAAGAAATTAAAGATAGTGTTTCAAATTCATTTAAAAGAAGCTTGAAGGACTACCTATTGAAAACATAGTATATTAGTATTTTATTATTATGTATGCATTTCTTAAATGTATGTAAGTTTAACTCATTTTATTCTTGTACAATGTTAATCTTATTTTATTTATAGTTGACCATTTTATGTGTGTATTTTTAACTAAACTGACCATGTAATTACTTTTGTAAATGAATTAGTTCAAACTAAATAAAGAGAAATATATAATTGTTGATTTGCCTGCTTGATAGGCGAACTGGCAAAAGCAAGGTCTGTGTAGTGGCAAACAATGGTAAGCCAAGCTTTTTAGAATCTCGAAAGCTGGTGTAAAGACATCCACAAATGCGCGGGTGCAAGCCAAATCGCAAGAATGGTGGCCTGGAATAAGGCAGGCGAAAAAGTGAATTGCCCAAATTTGCAGCAGACGAAAGTCTTACACAATCAATGTACGTGCAATATGGAGAAGAGAAACCAAAGGATACAAGCTCGTTAGAAAGACAAAGCTAGACAGTGGGCTCTAAAATCATACAGGGAGCTCAATAATAGATCTGCGACGAAATCTAATCTAATGGTGTACCCAAGATACCAAGATTGCCAAACATGACTAATGATTGGATGAGCACAAGAAATGGACTCAACGGGAAAAAAATCAAAATCGGGAATCGCTGACCACGCCTGGACTGAGCACCATCGAGATCTATGGGACGACGCAAGTGTTCTACATAGAGAGGACCATTGGTTCAAACGAAAGTTCAAAGAGGCCGCCTACATCGAAGCCAATAACGCCTTTAGTCAACCAAGCGTTGAGATCAAGAACGTATGGAAACCCCTGATTGCTCTTTCTGGCGGACTGCAGAGGCGCGAAACTTCACGCACCACCACACCGCGCGAAATTACACGCACCGCTGCACATGGCGGAATTGCACGCATCATTGCGCCGACAGTCATATAAATTGGTAAGTAGCACCTAAACTTGTCAGTATTCACCTGAAGACGATTGCAGATATAAGCATTCGAAACGTCGTGAAAACCTTTTAAATGCATTAAGACGATGGACGTCCGAAACGATAGTAATCAATTTACCACATCGTCTACAACCTTCAAACAAACGATGACTAATGCTCCATGGTGTAATCGCAACTATTACCCACATACAAATCTGGTTATTCCCGCAGTGGCTCAAGAGATGTAGAGACGAAGCATGAGGCCGAGTGCAAATAAAGAGAACCAAATTGCTTGGACTCATCCAGAAGAGCAGAGCCGTGAGAGTAATTATGTACGACAGAAAACTGTCCTTCGGAAAACTGCTCACTGCCGTGTTTTCTCTAAACCAATTCAATCACACCCACTACCGTTTTGATGAAATTTCCCCGGGAAATATTAATTGACGATAATTCGAGCGAACTTTGCCGGGAAAGTTCACAGTTTGCTCGATTTGCCGAAAAAAAGCTTTTCCCGCATCCTGACGTCATCGAATTGGGAAAGAGCTTTCCAATTTAATGTGTCCGCCTAGCATGAACTAAACGCTTCGTCTGTAATGGCGCTTTTGATGACGTAGTTTATATTTAGAGGACCATAACAGCTTTTCCAGAGCGTCTACATCATACCACAAAGTCGGTATGTATAGATTTAGAATATTTTGATGGGGATGACGTGTGAAAAAGGGTGGCCAGCCAACCGGAATGAATTGAGTGTCTCGATTATTGTGCATATTTATGAATCCCGAGACACGTCAATTTTGAACGCAAAATTTTTATCTCTAGAATTCAACCCTCTTCGAGTTGCAGCCCACATTTTTTTCAATTTCGGGGCTTATGGTATCTCATTTGAAAGGTCTTTTTATTTTCTATTGAAAAATTATACGGTTTAATTAACAAAGAAAAAAAAGCAAATTCAACTGATTGACGAGATCCGCTGAATTGATACCTAGTAAATGTATTCCAATTGGCTGTTTCATACGGTATGTGCATTATTAAAGCATGAAACAATCCGCACGCAGTTAGTGAAAGACATTATCAGTATCAATTTTCTGTAAATGTATGGGCGGCAATAATTGATAATTACTTGATAGGTCCTTTCTTTCTTCCGTTCCGACTGAATGGCGCAACTTACAGAGACTTTTTAGAAAATGAATTGCCGGGAACCATTAGAAATTCGCATCCGCATGTGGTTTATGCATGATGGGGCTCCGGCCCATTTTATCGTTGTAGCCAGGGAATTCCTTAACACTGTCTATCCAAATCGATGGATCGGTAGGGGTGTAGAAGAACATAACCAGGCGTGGGCACCAAGGTCCCCAGATCTAAACCCGCTAGATTTTTATTTTTGGGGACATTTGAAGTCACTAGTTTATAAAACTCCAGTAGCGAACGAGGAAGATTTAAGAAACCGAATAGTAGACGCCTGTGAAACAATAAGAAACACACCTTTATTTTAGTTTATTCTACATATTCAAAATTTCTTGAAATAAAATGTTGACATTTCTTGCAAATTTCATTAAAACAAATACAGATTTTGCACCCTTCCTTGATACAAAAATAACTATTTCAAACGAGTAAGAATAAATAGAATAGGTGGCGCCTCCTACAAAAAACCAAAACTACTTACTTAAACGTCAAATTCATTTCCTGAGCATTCTTGTGAAAAATGCAAAATAATGGTAATAACTTCAACACGCATCGATTATCAAATAATGGACTTGAAATTTTCAAGTCCAAATATCTAGAAAACGGTTGCTTATAGCGACTTGTAACAAGGGTAGCTTTTTTACGTAGATATCATAGAGGAATTGATTTTTTTACTGAAAAATGTGCTATAAGTAAGCTCAAAAAAGTTATGAATCTTCAAAAAAGAAAAAGACGTGTAGGTGGAGTCCCCTATGAGTAAGAGCAATAATAACATCAGGTTCGAATTCGACACCTCAAAAAACCTCCCAATACCGATTTTCGTTTAATTAAGGTCAGTATTTCGAAAGTTATTTAAAAAAAAATAAAATAAAACTTCAACACCCTGTATCTTGGAAACGAAGCGTTTCCGGACATATATTTATTTGGGCAATTCATTTTAGAATATTGTGAGGAATCACCTCCTGAAGTTTGTCAAAGTACTTAGTACTTTTGAATCACCCTGTATGATCATTTTAAAGATAAATGTGATACGCCACTGCTTTTTCTTAAATAAAAATATTTTTGAAATCCTCAATCCTTCCTGAGCAAATCTGGTCAATTGATTTTTTTCGTTTGACGTACGGTTTTTGCATAAAAAAATAAAATTCATTCACTTGACGTTGTTATGAAATTGGGTATTTATCAAGGATTAAAAACGTATCTAGTAGGTAAGAAGCAGATTTTGTTAACACAAACAGTTTTGACAGTGGTCTACCTAGTCTTGTTGTCACGTACATTGTCATCAAAATTAACAATATTATTAAAAAACATGGTCCATTTTAGGAATTCTGAGTTTGCAGATATGCATGTATGGGCTTGCTAATGATAACGCACTGGAAGCCAGGCGGTTGTATGAAGACCGCTTTCGGATGCCCAAACATTTTCTGGGTAGGCATTACAATGCAATCGCGAGAGCCCTCTATTAAACTTTCATCTAGAATCTCATTTTTTGGGCACCATCAAATTAACGCAAAAGTATGCCATCCTCCCTACCTACCAACAAACAACAAACTAACGCCATCTAATAAAAGGACCTCATCTTCGGTATGGTTGACTGAATAAAAATACCAAAGCATCCCTGGACAAAATAATAAACACAAATGTATTCAATGACATTGAAGCTTAACGAGTTATTCCGTTTGCTGATAAAAATACAACAATCGCCAGCTATTTATGGCGATCGATTCCATAATAATGAAATTGCAATGTCATTCACAACGTTCGCCTTTTGTTTTATGAATTGGTATTTACTATACGCCATCACAGCCGCACAGGGTGGTTTCCGCAAAAGTGTCCGTTGTGTAGTTCCGGTTTTATTTTTAGTGTTCCAAAAAGGTAAAAAAGAAACAAGAAAGGTCTCATAGCAATGTCGGTACCTAAAATGTACTTTTCGGAATCTGTCAAGCGGCACGACGTGAAAAAAAAATGTTTCGCTTCGGTCAAGAAAGTATTCGTCAGGAGACTCAGCAGTTAACACCCGCGAATACTAAGGAATCCAAGTCAAGCACCTGGAGGCAGTTTACAAACTTTTGCGAAGAAAAATCGTTTGATTTTGATAGAGCGGATATACCTGTGGAGGAACTGGAGCTTATTCTTGAAGACTATGGGTTCAATATGCGGAAAAAAAACCGCGAAGACCACAAGGAAAGTGCAGTTACAAGAATATTTTTTTAAAAGGTACAATCGCAAATTTAATCCATTTTCTGATATAGAATTTGAAAACGCAAGAATGCAAAAAATCTAAGCGTCGGAAGTTACAAAAGGACCAGCCAAGAGAAAGACAAGTTTATCCGCATTATCAACAGACGAGTTAAAAAAATTTATTGAGCTTTGTGATGAAAACACCCCAGAGGGATTGCAAAAAAAATTTTTCTACATCGCTGCTCATGAATTGGCCTGGAGAGGGAATGAAGGAGCTGCAGCATGCATATAATATTTTGTGGAGGAAATTGATAATCAAGGAAAACCAATAGGTCGCATTGAATATAATCCAGTTTTCTCTAAAACTACCCAACGCGGTTCAAAACAAATGGCTGACAGTAAGTGATTAGTACCAAATATACGCAATGAAGAAATATGCCCAGTTAGACGTTTCAAAAAGTTAACAAGCAAGCGAGATCGCCTCATCAAAACCAACCGTTTATTTTTAACTCCCAATCCAAACTGGCAGCACCCCAACTCCAAAGGTTGGTACAAGAACAGTCCGGCTAGACAAAATACGGTCTCTTCCTGGTTGAAATCAGCGGCATCATCAATTGGAATTGACGTCAAAAAGGTCAAAATAACAAATCGCTCTGCAAGAGCCACTGCTGTTTCAACTTTAGCCAAAACAGGAATTGGTAAACAGCAATTAATTAAAATCACAGGACATGGAAGTAGTCACTCAATAAAATCATATCTGCAGATAGATTCGAGTCACCATCAGGAAATAATTGATGCAATGAGGTCTGTTTCAACTTCTGTAAAGTCAAGTCATGAAGCTCTAAAACAAGAACGAGCCACCGCTTTCAATCAACCTCCTGCCATAGTTTATAATAATTGCGTTTTTCATATAAACAATAATTACAATAGTGAAAATAATTGATTATTATTATTATTTGAATATTTTGTCATTTTATAGCTAGCTGAATTAAAAACTAAAAGCTGATTCTTTTTATTATTTTTTTGACTACAACAAACAAAGAATAGTTGAGAATTTATTTGATTTTCATATAGGTCCATGAACAAATTTAGTTTGCGTCGCAGTTTCGCCATCAATAGATTCCTAGCCTATAAATTCTTAATTGCTACCTATTGTAGTTCCATGAAAATACCAGTTTAGAATGTAACATATTATATTCTTCCATTTTATATCAACTTTGGGTTACTGCAAGTGGTAGAAAATTATAATTTTATCAATTTTTCATAGGTAGGTACATATTATAATAGATGCAATTTGGGCACCAATGGATTCTTAGCTTATAAATTCTTAATTTCTACTTATTGTAGTTGCATGAAAATACCAATTTAGAACGTAGTATATTATATTCTAATATTTTATATCAATTTTGGGTTAGTACAAGTAGTGAAAATTATTATTTTAATTTTTATATAGGTATATAATTTTCTTTGCAGTTTCGGCAGCAATGGCATCTCAGCCTATAAGATGTTGTTTCACTTATTATATTAAATTTTTTAAAAAATGTATTCGTTTTTATATAGGTACATGAACAGGTTTAGTTTCGTCACCAATGGATTCTTATAAATTGTTGATTTCTACTCATTGTAGTAGCACAAAATCACTATTTTAGGACGTAAAATATTATATTCTTTTATTCTGTAGTTACTTTGAGCTACTACAAGGGTTAGAAAATTATAATTTTAACGGTTTTTCATAAAGGTACATAACAGATTTAATTTGCGTCACAGTTTCGGCAGCGATTTTGGCCTATAAATTGTTGATTTCTACTTGTAAGTAGTTGCATGGAAATGACATTTTAAGATTGAACATAGTTCATTTTTCAATTTTACATAAGTTTTGAGTAATTACAAGTGGTAGCAAATTGCTTTTTTGCGTTTTTATTAATTTTCTATACGCGCTTTATTGGATAGCATTCATAACCAACGTCAGCGAACATCAAAGGGGGCTGTGACCATCGTATTTTAACAGTACAAATCGTCAGCAAAAACTCGTGTTTTGTAGTAAAAAGAATATTGTGCAGTCAAAACGAACGCAAAGTTTTTTGTTTTAAAAATGTATCGATTTGAAAATCATGCTGTATGTAAAATATGCATAAAATTGTCTGATGTAATGATGAATCATCGTACTATGTCTTATTTACCCGCATTAATAGAAGATTGTGGTTTCTATTTAAAGGAAAATTTGTTTTTAATTGTTCAGGAATATTTGCTTCTTAACTACTCAAAATTAAAAGTGCTAAATAGAAAATGGTGAATAAAATAGTGTCTAAATATTATATATATTTTATTAGACATAGATATTTAATTCATTCAATTCAAAGTCCAGCTTTTTTGCCTTTAAGAAGAAAGGAGGTGTCCAAAGAATATAGAAAACATTTTAACTATGTAATTGAAATGTATCAAAATTAAATAAAGGAAAAAAAACAGTATTGTCAAAAAATATTATTCGGTCATTAAAACGTCAAAAAATTTCCGATTTAATTCGCTGTTGGGTTCCGAAGAGAAAAAAATATCCACTAAAATACATACGTTGCTATGGTGATCTGTCAAAAAAACACAATTTGATTGGTTAAAAATAACTGGTATGGAATTTTCTTTGTAAAATTCTCAAATTGAAGTAATAATTTTTTTTGAGGTTTTGCATTAATCTGTGGTTGTAGGAAAAATAGTGTACATTACTTGTGTGGAAAGGGCCAATTCACGCTCGTGAGATTGTCATTCTTCCAGTCGTGTGAAATGGGTCACTTTCCACACTAGTAAGGCAATATACTATTTTTGTCAGATTCGTCCAAATTTTGGAAACCGCAACACAGCAGTTTTGGTAGAAAAAACTTTTTTCATATATTTATTTTTCTGACTTATTGAAGACATATCGTAAAAATTTCAAAGGAAGAATCTGTTTATTTTTTATGGGCTATCATCGGTTGTGCAAGAGGTCACATTACATCCTGTATATTATCTTTCAATTAGCAGACATTTGTCCGCTGCGATTCATGTGAGTATATAAACTCTTTCCAAGGCTAAAAGTGCATTTTTTCACAACTCTCGGCAACTCCACCCCCTTTTCACTTCTGTTTCATAGATCTCTTCGAT
This sequence comes from Gonioctena quinquepunctata, assembly GCA_018342105.1. Classification (NCBI taxonomy): domain Eukaryota; kingdom Metazoa; phylum Arthropoda; class Insecta; order Coleoptera; family Chrysomelidae; genus Gonioctena; species Gonioctena quinquepunctata. Next base: position 172,228 of record JAFIRS010000617.1, read on the forward strand.
GAACTGCACAATTTCCAGAATGAAATTCTCCGTTTCTAAATATAGCTTTTCGGTCGACCGGGAAGGGATTTTGACCTATTTTCCGAGGGGTTGTCGCCCTTCTGCCAGGCCATTCATACCTTCAACTGGGTCATGCCCGATCTCCCCCCTGCGTAGTGACGTCAAAGCTATATACTGGTCCTCGAAAAGATCGAGTATTTCCCCTGGATTTTCTCGCTGACGTCAGAGCTTGCCCCTTCGCCCCCCCGTCGACCTATTTTTGTTATACGTTCGCCCGGCTTGCAGCTAACCCAATTCGGAATTTGCTTGGGTTGAAAAAATTTAGCGCTGGAAAATTTGGGTAATTTAACTGATTTAATTTAACAAATTTTATCAAATTAGAGATTGGTTGCCGAAGAAAAACCTAATGAATGTATACAGGGCCTTGACAGAATCGGTCCTAAACTATGGTATTGTCGCATGGGGCTCGGCCTGTAAATCTACTTTGTCCCCACTAATCATAGCCCAAATAAATAATTGTTTGAAAAAACTAAAAAACACGCTTTTATAGAAAACCAGACTAAAAAAATAAAAAATAAGGAAAAAATGTATTTTATTTAAAAAAAAAGCGTGGGGTGCATGGTAATGCCTCGGCCACCAATTACCTGTGATCAGAGACATTTCTTACTTTACTGCCCTAGGTGTGTAATGTACTATATAATATAATACCATGCACCCCACGCTTTTTTTTAAATAAAATATTTTTTTTTCTTATTTTCTATTTTTTTAGTCTGGTTTTCTATAAAAGCGTGTTTCTTAGTTTTTCAAACTATTATTTATTTCCTACTTTTTAGTGTGGTTTATTTATAAAAGCGTGTTTTTTTAGTTTAATTAGTTTTAAACTATTATTTTTATTATTTTTTTGCAAATTAAAAAATGGAACGAGCTTATCAAATTAGGTAATCATAATCTCCGACCCCAAACACTCCCAGATACCAATTTTGAATAGAATCAGACCACAATCACAAAACTCGGCCGCCATTTTGAAGCCGCCATTTCGAATTTTCCAATTTTCACAAAAGAATCATAATATTCGACCCCAAAAACTCCCACATAACAATTTTGAATAGAATCAGACCATAAAAACAAAACTCGGCCGCCATTTTGAAGCCGAATCTTGAATTTTTCAATTTTTACAAAAGAATCATAATCTCCGACCCCAAAAACCCACACGTACCAATTTTGAATAGAATCAGACCATAATAACAAAACTCAGCCACCATTTCGAATTTTTCAATTTTTACAATAGAATCATAATCTCCGACCCCAAAAACCTCCACATACCAATTTTGAATAGAATCAGACCATAATCACAAAACTCGGCCGCCATTTTGGAGCCGCCATCTTGAATTTTCCAAAAGAATCATAATCTCTGACCACGAAAACACTCAGATACCAATTTTGAAGCGAATCGGACCATAATCACAAAACTCGTACGCCATATTGGAGCCACCATTTTGTTTTTTCTCCACACAAAAATTTCTTAATGCATTGTCACCGGAATTATGTACACCTGCCAAATTTCAAATCATTCGGACGTCTGGAAGTGGGTCAAAATCGCGCCCAAAGGAGTCGGTTACAAACAAACAAACAAACATACAAGTGAAGCTAATATAAAGCGTGTAAAAATAATCCTAAGGCCCGGTATTTTCACCTCCGGTTATACTAGGAATAAATTAACCAATGGTTAGAATGTGCACTTGCGTGATCAATAAACGTTAAACAAAAGCATATTCTAACCGTTGGTTAATTTATTCCTAGTGTAACCGGAGGTGAAAATACCGGTCCTAAAAGTTATACTATTCAAAAACAGAAGATGCTCCACAGAGCAAGTGTTTGACGAAGCTAGGAGTCCTGAACCTTGAACAGTTACACATAAGAAAAAATGTTTGTAGATTACTACTGAAAAATAAGTATATGACGCAAGAAATTTCGCACAGTATCACTACCCGAGCTGTAAGTCTAAAACACGTTACATGCCCAAGCACCTCCTTTACAGCAATTCAAAGATCACTTCATTATATTGCCCCAAAAATACTCAACATCATTCACTCCCAATTTAAAAATCGACCTTATAAGTATATCAACAGAAAGATTATATTCTGGTTGCTAGATAATAAAATTACAAACTATGTTAGTACTGTATAGCTTTTAAAACTACTAGAGTTAATTATTACTTTTATTGTTTGTTATAACCAATACCAAAATAATTTATTTTTATTACCTTTTCCTAACTTTTTTTGTAAACAATTACTTAACATTTATTGTAAATCTAGTTAATTGTTAGACGTAGCACACACACATCCTTCTAAGAAAATCGTGTGTTACATGTTACTACTGTGTAAAACTACTACTATATGAAAATAATTTTTATTCTTTTTTAATTGTAAGAATAAGCGAACCTTTTGTAACAAATGCATGGGACCAAATATATAGAAAAAAATGTGGCAAGAGATAAGCGTTAAAATGAAGCTAGCAGCCAGCTGAAACAAGTATCAAAAAGTGTATGCAGGAAATAGAAATAGTTCGATGATGGTGACCTACAACGGTGAAACATCTGCTGAACCGGAAATAAAATACGGGGTACCACAGGGGTCTGTTCTCGGTCCTCTTTTATTTTAACTATATATAAACGATTTAGCCGATTTACCCATGAATGGGAAATTTACTATCTTTGCAGACGATACATCCATACTATTGCACAATAACAGCACGGTCACGTTACAAAATAATTTAGAAAATGATCTGGAAAAAGTCAAACAGTGGTGCAGCGCAAACCTATTAACGTTCGATGTTTCTAAAACGAATATTTCAACATTCAAATGTATTATAGATTAAGTTACGCTCAATGAACAAATAATTGAGCCCAAAGCTGAGATTAAATTCTTAGGGCTACATATTGACAATAAATTGAGATTTGAAGACCACATCAGCAAACTATGCAGGAAATTATCCTCAAGTTGCTATGGCATAAGGCCAATATAATCCAACATGGATTCTCTATCAGCAAGAAACGCATACTTTGCGCTTTGTGAGTCTCACTTGCGTTATGGAATTTGTTTCTGGGGTGCAAGTTCTCAAACTTCAACCAACTCAGTTTTCATGCTCCAAAAAAGGGCGCTGAGATATATATGTCAAGCAAAAATAAGTGATTCCTGACCTCTTTTTTTATCAAAACAAATTTTACCCCTTGCCTGCCTCTTTATTTTAGAATCAGTTTGTCTAATTTATGAGAACTACAAGGAGAACATGATGCTTCATCAATCGAACTACGAAACCAGACTCATATATAACATCAGTCTTCCTATTCCCTCAACTTCTCAAATCAAATCCTCCATATTTTATAATGGAGAGAAACTGTTCAACCATCTTCCTCTTCCCATCAGGAGAATAAATAATCAATACGAATTTCGTAAAGAGGTTAAAAAACTCCTTTGTCTAGGAGTCTATTACAATGCAGATGAATTCCTCATTGACAATTTCACAACTTACAATAAAAATTCCTAAGGGGATACTCACATTGTGGATGCTCGAATATACTTTTTTAGCTTTTAAATATTATTTTATAATATATATTTTTTTAAGTTGTCTAAACTTTGTTTATATTTTTTATTTATTTAAACTTATACAGTGTGCTGTTTTTTAAAAATGTATATGTAGTAACTTTTATCTTAGTAGTAACTTTTATCTTAGGTTTAAGTAGCTTTGTCAACAAAATTAATGTTTTTATGACAATAAAGCATTTCTGATTCTGATGACTGCAAACATGAATTAGATGAAAGTCTGAAAAAACAAACAGCGTAACAAAAATGAAATAATTGAAAATAAGGAACTTTGAAGACTTCTTCACAAATAATTCAATATAAATTGAAACAATTGGTAGACCTTAATAATACTGTAACAAAACTTCTTATGTACAGTATTCATGATGAAAATGGAAGAGCTTTTCATTAGAAGTGGTTTGACGTATCAGTTGTGAGAATCGGTTGAGATATAAAAAAACATACCTGTATATATATATATATATATATATATATATTTACTTAAATTCGTGTAGTTTTAAAATTCATTTTCACATTGACTATAATTTTTTGCATTTATATATATATATATATATATATATATATATATATATATATATATATATTTTCTTCAAATTCTCGGAATAAAGGTCTGATTCAGTCAATTCATATAATTTTTCTTAACGACGTTTCGACATGGTATTTGTCATCATCAGGTTATAACACTAAAATTAAAAATATGGAGTTTGAGACCTTTAACTTAACACAATATTGAAATGTATGCACTAAAATAATTCTTGAAAAACATATGGTTCGAAATATAACATGTTTTTTAACTCAATATAAATATTTGTAACATTTATGAGTATTCACTTACAAATTATTTTATTTGAGTTTTGCGTTCGCATCGTACGAAGGTTATTGTGGGAGTGTGACCTGCGTCGAAGTGATCGGGAATGGTTTGTTTATTTTTCATGCATTTTTACCCTCTTCATAAGTAGGTACATGGGATTGTTTATATTGAGTTCTAATATATGGGCCGGACTGTATTTTTTTGGCAGCATGTAAAGATCAGTTTTCATTATAATTACTTTAAACAAAGTTAAAAGAGGTTGTTATAAATCTGGCTTAAGTTTTTGATATCATTTCTATTGTTAATGCTATTGGGGTCTTTTTTAAAATGTATCATTTCAAAGAATGTTCTTACTCTTGGATTCCTTTCTTTGGTCAAAATTTCAACGTTGTTGGTGTCAAACTTATGTTGATTTTCTTTTTCTTTTCTTAAGCCAGATTTATAACAACCTCTTTTAACTTTGTTTAAAGTAATCATAATGAAAACTGATCTTTACATGCTGCCAAAAAAATATTGTCCGGCCCATACATTAGAACTCAATATAAACAATCCCATGTACCTACTTATGAAGAGGGTAAAAATGCATGAAAAATAAACAAACCATTCCCGATCACTTCGACGCAGGTCACACTCCCACAATAACCTTCGTACTGATATGTTTTTCAAGATATTTTAGTGCATACATTTCAATATTCGTACGATGGAACGCAAAACTCAAATAAAATAATTTGTAAGTGAATACTCATAAATGTTACAAATATTTATATTGAGTTAAATAACATGTTATATTTCGAACCATATGTTTTTCAAGAATTATTTTAGTGCATACATTTCAATATTGTGTTAAGTTAAAGGTCTCAAACTCCATATTTTTAATTTCAGTGTTTTAACCTGATGATGACAAATACCATGTCGAAACGTCGTTAAGAAAAATTATATGAATTGACTGAATCAGACCTTTATTCCGAGAATTTGAAGAAAATATATATATATATATATATATATATATATATATATATATATATATATATATATATATATATATATATATCAGAATTAAAATTTATAATCTTTTTCTCGTCTCAATCTACTCCTTTCCTAAAAAATCTACTAAGTATATAAAATTTTTAAAACCCGAAATGTTTATTAAAAAGTTTGTTATATCCATGTGGCAAATACACAGGGTGAATCAATTGCCCCGTTGTGAATCACTATTTCGAGTTTTTATATTTTTTTGCCAAACGGACCATTCAAGACTATCTTCCAAAAGTTTTCTCATTCATACAGGGCGCATCATTGAAGCGTGGCTAATGCAAACTTTTCACGTACTCTACACCACCAAAATTACATCAGTTTTCTCGCTGAATTCACCTGTTCTATCGACCCAATTCGGAATTCAACCGTCCCGAATGCAAAATCGAAAAATATGACGTCGATGCTAACTTTTATCGCGATTCGAAGGACTGCCGTTCGGATTGCAATTACCGATAATGTTGTTTGTCGGATTGGAAACGAGGAGAGGCCTTGTTTTCGGTATGAAAATAGCAGCGTGCATGCATTTTCGCAATTTTCATTGTGTTCGGCCTTGGGTTCGTGTTTCCTCATCATTTGTTCGCAACGGCATAACAAGGTCTGTTTGTGTGTGGTCCTTCGCTTTTGTATGTACGTACAAATTGAAGCGGAAACGTGGCCACATCCTGATTATGGAAAGATCCGTATTTTATAATAATTATCAGCTCGCCCGGCAGACGTTGTGCTGCCCTTTTCGGTAGGTGGCGCGATGAGTTTGATTTCTTAATTACACGTATACTCTGTTTCCTAATGTGAGAGAGTAATAAGATGTAAATTTGCAATGACAGAAGCCATTAAAGGTTGTATCGTAAACGTGCAATGATGGTTTTTAAAAATTCCGTATTTCAGTTATTTGAGACGTAAACACCCCTAATCGATCCACGATAAGGGTCACCTTAATTTGCATAACAGTAGAGTTTACTGAATGAAATTTAATGACAGCGGCGTAACTACAGGTAGTTTATTAGAATAATGAGTATTATAATAATTATAGAGATTGGCAGATAATTGAGATATTAATTATTCTAATATTAAGTAGATAAAAACTTATATAAAAGTAATAATAATTTGAAAATAGATAAATTGGAATAAATATTAATATTTAGATTTTTTTTTTAATTTTTTTTTTATTTATTATAATTTATAGTAAACTTTATTAAGGTAACGATGAATATAAAATAAATAATGTAAATAAGTAGAATGTTTTATTTAAAACTGTGATTTGGTGTCCTCTTGATCATAGAAGAGGACGTATGCTTCTCCACTCACGATAGATTTTGGTGATAGCGGTGATACTCTCGAGTCATTGTACTCGTGCCATGTGCCTGCATAAGGGTGTCTACAGTAAGCCGTGTAGTGTCCATCAAAAGTTGTTCCGCTATGGTTGGATACAGCATACAAGTTGTAGCGACACGGAGCTGCGTTATCTACTGCATAAATATTCATATCTAATCCATCGAGAGGAAAGTCAATGAAAACATTTAGTTTTTCTCTGAATCTCTCCATCTGCGAAAATCTTTTCAAGTGAATTACTAAAATTTTGGGCAATTTAAGTATAGATAATGACTTCGTGCATTTTCTCCTTTTCTTGCATTTAGAACAAGTGGGTTTTTCGTCATCATCCAAAATTTCTTCCCTAGTAAACAAGTCTAAACATTGCGACAGTCTGAGTTTGCCAGTACTCTCTGGAATAGGGAGTGAAAGGTCCCAGAATGGGTCAAAAGTGACAGAACAATGGCCACAGAAAGTACATTTCAACGATGATTTCAGTTGACCAACAAAATTATCGACAATTTTCGAGTTGTCCATTCTAAGATATCTTGACCAAGACTCTTTTGCCTTTTCATTATCGCTCAAATTTTCATCGATTTCTATGAACATAGGTTTAGGCCTTTCTCTTACTCTGTTTACATCTTCATGAAGACCTTCCAATAAATATCTGAAAAATTCCTTGGCATCCTGTTGAGCGTTACCCATAAAACGAGGTGCAAATCTCTGTATCAGGCTTTTCAAAGAAACAGTGTTAACCACCACATCAGACGAATCTTCTGACCAAAGTTCTTTTACCACTTCTTCGAATGCTTTTATCAAAGCACCCTTCATACTTGATATGCTTGTGTTGATATCCTTCAAATATTCGTCTTTTCTCAGATACTCGAGCAACCATCTGGTATTCGATAAACATTGTATTGCGCTATTCATAAAGCAGGTATTGCCAATGTTTTCCAAACCATTAAGACCAAGAGTTTTGGAGCTTCCAAACACAAGTGGTTTGATGGAATCATAACTGAGGGAGATGCGCTCACCGCTATTGTTATCTTCAAAGGAACAGTCTCTTATGCGATGATTTTCTCTATCATTGGAGCGCCGCAATAAGGAACTCGATTGGAGGTTGCTTGAAATCGAGTTAGATAAAGATATGGTAGATCGCGTTATTTTTTTGGAAGTGGTTGAATCCAAATTATACATTTCAGGTATATGGCTCCGAATAATATACTTATGGATACTACTTGACATATTTATTCTTTGTGGACGAATAAATTTATCATCCAAACGTTGAGTAGCAGGAATAGAACACAGAATTGACGTTGCGGTTCCTCTTTGGATGGCGATACTGATATGTTGTATCAAAAAAGTCCTTGCTCTTCGGTCATCTGTTTTATTGATCAATTTTTGTCCAATATGATTAATTAATTCGGTGGCATAACTACCAAATGAACCGAAGGTTTCAATTGCTACCGGATAAAATATGTATTGATCTTTTAAAGTAGAATATTTTTTCAATTTGGACTTTTCAGCAGAATCTGCAGCCCCACCAGCATTTCTGGATGTTGAATCAATATGTGATCCTGCAACGGTATCTACGCATGTGAAGTCCCAGACTAAAGATTTTCCATGACTCCATGGGATGAGAGACATCCCATCTGGACGCTTACCATCATCACGAATGATTCCCAAAGGTTCTAAGACAGCAGGAATATCAGCAGTTGATAAAGCTCGCTTGATTAAGTCATTTACTGTTGAATGACGAGACGAACGCCCGGAACTGAATCTACAACTCAATCCATGCGTCCCTTTTTCGTTGACGATAAATCCACATCTGCATTTATGACTCACACAAATAAAACCGCCCAAACGTAAACCCACAGAAAACCTGAAAGATTGATCATCTAATAAAGTTCCAAGTAATGCAACTGGAAGAGCGTTGAGCCAAGCTCCAGATTCTTTCGTACTAACTGCCTTCAGTCGAGCCTTTTCAAAAGGAGAATTAACAGCCGAGTCAAGGAGTTGTTTAGATGACAATTCGATAAGAGGAAGATCCCAGGATTTTTGGGAAATTTTATTATTAGGTGAAGAGGTTCCAGTTTTAGAACACCATACAGATTCACACTCTATATAGTAAACATCGGACACACTGGAAAAATAATCAGGTAAAATTTGATCAACCAGATGTTGAATGCTGTTCAACGAAGAAAGAAAAGCTGGTAAAGCAAGTGAAGATGCTTGTCGTATACCCAGACCACCCTTATTTACGGGAAGTGTTGCTTGAACCTCGTACGCATATGTAATTCGGCGAAGACGACTCGGTTTCACAGTTCAATATTGATTTATTACTCTCTAACATTAGGAAACAGAGTATAATGTCTTGGTTGAGATGAGAACAAATGTGAATTGGATTTTACTTATAAATTTTGCAAAATGTTTTAAATTTCATAAATGGATACTTATGGATTATCTGAAAATGATACGTTTTTATTGTATTAAATGATTGTTGATTGTGATCAAGATTGAAATGCCGGCTAGGGATGGCCAATACCAAAAATTTCCAGGAATAGGTATGTCTTGTTTCTGTGACAGAGCCGTTCCTATTCCAAATACCTGTTATCGTTCCTGCGACAGAGCCGTAACTGTTCCAAATACCTGTTACATAATACTCGTTACTAAATAACCGTGCCCAGATTTTGTGATTTTCTTTTTTGGCACTAGACCAACATATATTGAGAATAAGAGTCATTTGGGTCCATAAATATAGAATTTGTTAATAACTTGACTACTGCGCCACCTATCGGGTCCTAGCATAGCTATGATCCATCGTCCCGACAAAAAAATATATTGTGTGAATATTACCTCAATCGGCCAAGTCATTCAGAAGTTACACGAACACTAACAGACGCACCAACAATTATTATATATTTTTTTAGAATTAAAAAAATTATAAACACGTTCGGTGATTGTTTATATAATAAACGATGGAAATATCAACAAAAAAATCTATCTTATAGAGATAATTGCAAATAATTAATATTTTTTTGGAGAAAAACTCTTGTTACAATAGTCATTTGGGCTCCAAGTCAACAAATTCAAAAAATATTCAACCAATCCGCTTGTCACGATGTGTGTAATGACGTTAAATTTGACCTTCTTCTAGTTGTCTGATTAACGTGAAATTTGGCAGGTGTTCACACTTCCCGTGACAATGCATTATGGATTTTTTGTTAAAGAAAAAACAAAATGGCGGCTCCAAGATGGCGGACGAGATTTGTAATTATGGTCCGATTCGATTCAAAATTGGTATGTATGTATTTAATTTAGACGTCTATGAAATAATATTGAACTTCCTCAGCCTTTTTACTCTAATTCACCTTTGAATTTGCTTGTTAATCATGCTAATAATTTCCAATTTCCATTCTCTATGATGATTTTACTTGTATCTCTTTGCAATTTGCCTGCCTCTTTTTCAGTTTTCTCCATTCTGAGAACACAAGGCATGTTCTGGATTATCACCTTTTAGACTCTGTTTTACTCCAGCTGTGGGAGTTGTGAAGTTGGGTCTAGTTCCCATTAGACTTGTATCACACTTCTTATCCCCCAGTTGCGGTTCAACTGAGCCATGGTGGACAAGGATTTTTATTTTTATCAAGGAAAATTTAAATTCATTGTCCATGAATTATTCAATTGTTTCATTGTACCAGAATTATTCAATTAATTGTTTTGATCAGGACAGGTCTAATTAGACTTCTCCCTTAAAATTATATTCAATTACGATGACTTAAATGTGAGAATTTAAGAGTCTTGTCTGATCTTCCTTGGAATACTGGAACATATATTTGACAGATGACAGTCCTCATTAGATTGATCATCTTTTAGTGTGTTTTCGTATGACAGGGATATTCCTTTCTTGATTCTGATATCTCCATGGTTCTGTGTTCCATGTCAATCTACTTCATCGTTCACTTGTCAATCTTGTCACTTGACTCCAGCTATCACACCAAAACAATGGCTTTTGAAAAGATAATGAAAATGTAATCTCAATTTTCATCCTGGCCTAGGTTATGTTTTTTAACATGTTAGTCACGTAAACTTATACAACACTCATTGATCATGAGATATTTTATGGTCTTTTTGGCTTCTTGTACACCTGACGAGTAAGTAACCTCAAATTTAAAATATGTCAACTTTCTTTCTCAAAAAACTTTTCAGTTCTCTATCAATATTACTTACTTTCAGGTACGCACTGATGATGACATAAGAGTCGAAAGCGCTTTGATACGATTTTAATAAATAATTTTATGCACGATATACAATTTTCTTTCATCGATTATATCGATACGTGCACAGTCACACTTTTCATTTCATAAAATTAATTCTTCAACAAGTTGCTACTCACCAACCAATCATTTTCCAATGAAGTAGACAAGGTTTTTGAAATCAAATAATTCAACAAAAAAATTATTAAATAATTGTCAGCGATGACTTAAACTTATTTTATACGTTTCAGTACACGGCTTAAATAAAAGCTCGTCTTTAAAAAGATTTGTTATTCGTTTTTTTTTTCAATTTACGTAGCCAGCTCTCCGTCTATTATGTTAATAAAAACATTGCAATAAAATATATTCATTATTTTTCCCTTTCACAATTTTCGAATTAATTTCGGCCTCAAAAGGCTAGGATATTTTGTGAATATCACACAGCAGCATCAGAAACCTCTTTAAGAGTTATCCAGAACTGTGTCGCAACTTGTTGCCTATTGCTCAAAAAAACCCTTCAATGCCCCACGAAATGGCGGAAACCGCATAATGCACCCAATTCCCTCCGAGTGTCAAGCATATCCAATACATCACGCGAGAGAAACAATCAACAATCACGCACCATTCATCAAAACCCGCCCCGGCTCCCATATCCCTCAATAAAACTCCGTTCAAGAAGCGACGCGACGACTCGTTGACCGAAATATCAATAAAACGCACCCAGCGGGCGCGCGAAAACTAGGCCACGTGCAGCTCGCGCTAGGGGCAGAGCGACGTCAACGAACGCAGCGCAGGGGAAGCGACTTTCGGCGCGCCCGATTGGCCCGCTTCTCGCGGTGGGCGAGGCCAAGACAACGTTCCGGCGGCGGTGGGGGATGTAAACAGAAGATGTTGCGGTGCATGTGACCCGATTCCGGCATGAATGACTGTGGCGGAGGGTATCAACCCCTGGGAAGACTCGATTTAGGTCAGGGTACTCTTTCCCAGAATGGGCGAGCTCGAATTCAGGAATATTCTCTCTATTTTTAGCTCCCCGGCGCAAGCATGAATGGGGGGCTTTTATTTTTTGTTTACTCTGCGACGGGGCCCTATGGCCTACTTTAGAACGTTTAGGAGAAAAAATGGCATGTTATGAATGCTTAAAGATCGGTAATGTATCCCCTGAGGACAAGTGGGCGGGGCGTTGCGATGAGATGACGGTGATGTAAGGATAAGGTAACTGATTCAAACATCCTGCACCATATCGGCGTTGTTGTAGGTATGGAAAACAGGTCATGGAATGACGGAGTAATGCTGACAATGCAACAAGCAGAACTGTATTTTCAAGTTATGACTCAAACTGTTTCATGCATATATTTACTAACTATGAACATTTATAATAAGGATAGCTCATATATTTTGTTATTATAATAACAATTGTTGTTATTGGCCAACGTTGTTGTTATCAGTGATACTTATTACATTATCATCATTTCGTCCTTTCGGTACGCCTATGGAATCTCAGAAGTCGGTTCTACTGTGGAGCCCTCTGGTCGTTCTTGAAGTAAATTTCAGAAATGGCAATTTATTGTTGCTCAAACATTGAAAATAATGCAGGAATTCATCAAAATAATAATTTCCTTCATTCAGGAAAAGCTTACTACTACCTTTTCTGCGATAAATAACCTAATTAGTGCTTCATAGCAAATATATACAGAAAATGTGCAGTTATGTGATACTAAAAGTGAAATTTAACCTAGTTTTATAGATTATGTTGTCAATATAGTAATTCATGAAAGGTTCTATCAGAAAGGGTTATTTAAAAGGTTTATTTTTTTATTGCACTGCAGTAACTTTTTATGGTTTCAAAATACCTGTGACTTTTAGTAATGAGAATGTTCAGTGTTTCGGATTTTCTCCCATTCCTGGAAACTGCAGCCCCTTTGTCGACTGTGACTTCGCCTCGTACTGGTAAATCTCCAATGAATAAAAACTTTTTAACAAAAAATTAAACCGACGAAATACGGAACTGAAAAGTAAAAAATAAAATAAAACTTCTTAGTCTCAGTAACTAAGCTCCTAAACTAATGTAAGTAACTAATTTTGAGTCGGCGCCAAACAAACAATCAACGAATATCATTAAATTACTTCAAAAAAATTATCAGAATGTCACCGCGCAACTCGATGCCATCATTTTACGCCTTACCTAATTCATTTGCTTGTTTGTTTGGCGCCGACTCAAAATTAGTTACTTACATTAGTTTGGGAGCTTAGTTACTGAGACTAAGAAGGTTTTTTTATTTTTTAATTTTCAGTTCCGTATTTCGTCGGTTTAATTTTTTGTTAAAAAGTTTTTATTTTTCAATTTTTTATGGCTAAAATATACTAATTACTACCTACTTGTTTTTTTATTACTTCCAAAATACTTACTTACCCACCTTACTTCAACTATTACCAGTTAAATAATATGATTATCTACTTTTACTATTTGTTGTAATATAAATTATTTTTGTTGTTCTGGTTAGTTTATTTCATTACTTTGTATATCATTCCATCCTCTCATAGAATATAATGGTTTTGACGGATGTAAAACAGAAATAATGTCAGTAGCGATCTGTCATTGTCAACTACGTATGTGTGTGCCAATGTTCATAAGTGAAAAATCAATTATCCCCTATTTTTCCACCCGTAAGGGCATATAATTCCATTCGAAATCTAAATATAAGGAGGAGGGGCAGTTGCAAATCGCATTGAATACAATCCGGTGTTCAGTAAAACGTGCCAAAGGTGGTTCTAAAAGCTGTACAAGTAGTAAATGGTTGGTTTCCAATAGTGAAAGACAAAGCTGCCCTGTACGTCTTTTTCATAAACTGATATCAAAACGAGGCGACAATATTACCTCACCACGACTGTTCTAAAACCAAATCGACACTGGAAAAATGAAACTGACAAATGGTACGATAATGTACCGTTGGAAGAAATACAATAAATGGATGGACTAAATCTGCTGCTGAGGCAATTGGCTTGAATGTGAAGGACAAAAAGATAACAAATCACTGGAATAGATCAACTGCTGTTAGCGAATTGGCAAAAAGTGGTGTAGAAGAACAACAATTGCTGAAAATTATTGGTCATAGTAATCAAAATTCTATAAAACCATACTTAAATCTCGATCAAGGACACCACAACAAGATCATAAATATTATGCGTGGTAATAGATCTTCTATAGTAGAGAACAGCAACGAATCTAATGTTAAGTTAAATTTTAATAATTGTACTTTCACTAACTGTACTTTTAATAAATAAATAAATGTTTTTGTCAAAAAAATTTCTGCCGAATATCCCTCGGATATTGATAAATGCCTCTTAATTTTATGACAAATTTCTCAAGCTCGTTGCTTGTTACGAAGGAACGAGCTTTCGATTGTCATAAAATTATCTCGTCTATTATCAATGTCCTAGGGATATTATTACTACTGATAACATGTCTATCCAAAACTTTGGAGAAGATTATCCAGAGAAGGCTGAATGCATTCCTGGAAAGTACAACCTAATGTCAAAATCATAGTATGAGAAAACAGAGAAAACATGTCCACTCAAAATCCCATAAAATTTTTGTCACAAAATATATACCATTGTTTAGAGTCCATACCATCAATTGGTACCTTCATAGATTTGAGAAAAGCATTCGATACCGTGGACCACTCTATATTACTCAAAACTCTAGAAGGCATACCACACAACCTTTTCAAAAGCTATTTATTAAATAGGCGGCAAAGAGTGAAAATTGATGAGAGTGTCAGGAAAAAACAATTTTATGTGGTGTACCCCAAGGAACGGTGTTAGGACCAATTTTATCAATAACCTCTTCTTACTGAATACCCACTCGAATATTATCAGCTTTGCTGATAACACTGCCATATTCTGCAATGACGACAACTGGTTCAATTTGAAAACAAAGCTGGAGTACGACCTAAACCAAATTAAGAAGTGGTTTGACTAGAATATAAATTTTATTTGACTATTTTATGTACATAAATACATTTACAGCATGTCACTTCTGGGGGCCATAAGCCCACACTGAGTAAAATAAAATACAACACATTAAAATCACCTAACAAAAGTAAATAAAACAAATACACAATACACTTGAAAGCCAGATCGTTAATGAGAGGAGAAAGTAGTGAGTATGTTCATAAGTCTAAATTGAAGAATGTTGAAAATGTCCCAGAAACTCCGGAAGTGATTAGAAGCAATGCTGTAATAGGAATTGTGTAAGTTCTTTCTTGAATGAAGAAGGGATTACATAATACCACTTGGCAAATGCTCCACGATATTCCAAGCTGAAACACATGCTATCATGGTATGCATTCAGAAGAATCTAGAAAGTGGTTATAGGAAAAAACACATCTACATTCTATCTGACTGTCAAAGTACTATCAAAGCACTCAACTCTATACAGATAAAGTCCAAACTGGTCTGGGACTGCCTCCAGAACCTCATCGAGCTGGCAAAACACAACAAGGTCACCTTGATGTGGGTGCCAGGTCATAGAGGCATTGAAGGCAACGTCAAAGCGGACCAGCTAGCTAGACAAGCATCTGAAACGCTATTCACAGGGCCAGAACCTGCACATGGGATTAGCAAAAACCGATGCAGGACCCTGATCGACGAGTGGATAAAAAAAAGACACCAACAATATTGGGATCAAACTGTCGGGCAAATACACAGCAAAGTCATGGTAGGGCATCCAAACCGGACCCTGACGGCTGACCTTCTGAACCTGAACAGAATGAAGGCTCGTATAATAATAGGTCTGTTGACTGGACACTGCGGCCTAAGAAAACACCTAAACACCATGGGAGTATGCAGGGAAACCGTGGAGTGTAGGCTATGTGATGAAGAGGAGGAAACAGCCTCTCATATTATCTTCGACTGTGACGCCCTAAGTAGTAGGCGACACAGAACCTTCGGAGAGATCAGCCCGGAAACAGGCATGAATCCGAAGAACCTTATCAACAGGCTTCTAAACCTAATTAAAGGCACAAACCTGTTTGAATGAGGAACCACTGACGACAGAGTGATACAATAGACCCCAGCTGGTCGCAGTGTCAAGGGAAGCTAAGTGCCAACCCTGCCTCTGGCTCGTCAGCTTTCAACCAACCAACTTACCCACCTTACTTCAGTTATTACCAGTTAAATAATATGATTATCTACTTTTACTATTTGTTGTAAAATAAGTTGTTTTTGTTGTTCTGATTAGTTTATTTTCATTACTTTGTATATCATTCCATCCTCTCATAGAATATAATGATTGTGACGGTGTAGGAGAACAAACATAATGACAATAGCGATCTGTCATTGTCAACTACATATATGTGTGTGCCAATGTTCACAAGTGAAAAATCAGTTATCCCCTATTTTTCTACCCGTAAGGGTGGATAATTCCATTCGAAATTCAAATATGATCAACTATGAGGTATACCCTATCTATTAAAAAAAGAATTATCCAAATCGAAGAACCCAGTACAAAGTTATGCCTGATAGAATCGGTTAACGGACCAGAATTCAGAGGGTGAGTGAACAATATCCTTCATTTTGCTACCCTTAGGGGTGGATTCCTCTTTTAAATTCAAATGGGACCAACTTCGAAGTACACCCTATCCACTGAAAAAAGAATTATCGGAATCGGACGTCTCAGTAAATAGTTATGCGTGATCATACATAAAAAAATATACGCGTCGACTAGAGAACCTCCTCCTTTTTGGTTTCGTCGGTTAAAAAAATAATCCGCATTCTCAACCATAAACAAATAATAATGTAGTATAGGTAGAATCCCACTTAAACTACGGAATAATCGGTTGGGGTGGAGTATCTAAAACACATCTGCATTCCCTTGAAGTCATTCACAAACTATTCTTAAGATGTATCCTGCAAAAGGGACACACCTATCCTAGCGATCTTCTCTACTCAGAAACTGCATTATTTAACTCGAGACAACTATTCTTCATGAAT
The DNA here is from genome assembly GCA_018342105.1 of Gonioctena quinquepunctata. Lineage (NCBI taxonomy): Eukaryota > Metazoa > Arthropoda > Insecta > Coleoptera > Chrysomelidae > Gonioctena > Gonioctena quinquepunctata. The sequence continues at coordinate 189,234 of JAFIRS010000617.1, forward strand.
ATTACTGCAGTTCAATATAAATACAAAAAAACGAATTGATCACATACAGTCATATAACTACAGAACCAGCCACAAAAAAAGTATTGTGATTCCAGTCAAGATTGGTGTGACAAACAAAAGGTAAAATAATCCTTGTCATTGTCGTATTTTAGAAATGTCAAATTTGGAAGTGACGTTTGGTTTAGCGGCCGTTGCTATGGGTAACGGCCGCGAAATTTAATTTCGCGGACTGTGTTGGGAACGCGAAATACTCACTTCGCGTGCGATTGCACGAAAAAACTCATTTGATATATATTATTGAAATTTACTAATAAATTCGCCCGAATGAATTCTGATATACAAACCGTATATGCTCTTGCATAAGCTACTCTCTCCTGTTGGTCATATTATGGATAATGAACGTTCCTTCTTGCATTTTCCATTTTCCCGATTTTGTCAAAAATAACAAACGAAATAACAACAAAGAATCGTGTTCAGCCAATCAATCTCAACAGTGAATTACATTTCTCCTTGTGAAAACATGGAGAAAGTATTCCTACAATTTTAAAAGGACTCAACTCCTAAAATAAGTGACAAGAATAGCAAAATCCAGTATTCAGATAAAATGACGTCATTTTCTCTAGAGAATATTTTCCTGCAAATTCAAGAATTGGGTCCCAGATCAATCATCGATACTGGGATTGGATAGTTTTCACAGGGTGTCCAATTGAAGCGGAACACCATTATCGGTTAAAATATTCCGTTGAGAATTAAATTCACTCGAATCAGTAAAATATTGACAGAGCTGATATTCGAACGTATGCAACAAGAGATAAGAACCTTCAATTATTTGAAGTGTCCCGCCGCTTTAATTATCTCTAGAAAACATTCGAAATAAGGATAAACTAGCGACATCCGGTGCGCCTGCAAGCTACCGATGACGCAGTCATTTTGCGTTTCCTCTTTTACGAAGAGTTTCTTTGGTGGCTATTAGCTATAGTATGTCCGGGTAGGGGAACGAGCACATCACGAATTTCAGTTAAAATTTCGATAATTCCTGTATTCGCTGTGTGCAAGACTGGTAATGCCCTCTAGCGACTCAATAGCTGAAGTTTTCCTGTTTTATTTCCAATACTCACTATGTAACAATTTCATTTTTTTTTATAATTTATAAATAATCTACCACGATGTAACAATTTTCTGCTCACTACCAGTTCCAGATGAATCGAAGTTTTTTCTGTCAAAGAAAGAAGTAAGTAAATGATGAAAAATATGTGTATTGATACCGCATTTGGAGGTTATCCATATAAAGTTATGACATTGTCTAGATGATATTTTGAATATCATAAACTAATGCTACTTCTGTGTACTTTTAGGTACGGCAAGTAATGTGCTTGCTCGTTAGTTTATTAATGTCGCAGGTTCATAAGGTCTTGAGAACATAAAAAAGTGTGGGAGCCAAGTAATTTAACAAATTAAAAAAGTACCCATATAACCCTGGCTAGCTTTAACCTGACGGGAAACCACTAAATAACATCAGATTCAACGCAAAACTACTGAATATGGGATCCCACTTTTACCCTTGCAAGGATGTAAGAACGTTGAACGGTCCCTAAATAATACAAACACGTTCAACACTCTCTAACACGTATAATTGTCAACAAAATATTGGAAATTGCTTATAGTAACGATGTTTATCTACTCCTATTAAATTATATATGGATTATTCAGTACAAGTAACGATGTTTATCTACTCCTATTAAATTATATATGGATTATTCAACTGCTTTTGGGCAATCAATAGTATCTGTAAACAAACAACGTGAGTTATAATAACTCACTATAATAAATCGGAAAAGATTCTTGGAATTATTTACGAACCGAATATCAAGGTGGCTCTGTTCCTCTGTACAAGCCGTTTGGCCGAAAGGGAACAGTCCATTATTGTTATTGAGGGGAGTAATGTCACTTGAATAATTTTAACGTTTTAAAATTAAGTTAATACCTAATTATTCTGAATTTTGTGCTGAAAAAGAAGAATTCAGATGGTGAAGATGAATTATTATGTACACCTCCAGAAACAAGACAAGTAGCAATGTTACCATACAGAATTTATTGCCCGAAAAATCCCAAAACAAATATAAAGGTGTATACAAAAATTTTCAAGATTGGTGTAGCAGCAAGAACATTAAGTCATCGTTCACAGAAAATGTACTTTTGGCATATTTTAGTGAACTTAGCACTAAATATAAAGCATCGTCCCTATGGACTTTCTACTCCATGCTAAGAAGCACACTCAACATAAATAATGGAATCAATATAGAGAATTATTTGAAATTACGCGCGTTTCTTAAACGTCAATCAGAGAAACATGTAGCTAAAAAGGCAAAAACTTTTAGGCCAGAACAACTTAATAATTTCATAAATGAAGCTCCTGATGAGAAATATCTGGCGACAAAGGTAGTAGATCTCACAATATTCAATCGTTTTTATCATCTAGTCAATTACATAATTTATTTTAGGTTGCTTTAATAATGGGCATTATGGGTGCTTGTCGTGCAGCAGAATTGCACTCTATGCAAATTACAGATTTAGAAGATCATGGATCTATTTTATGGTCAGTGTACCAAATACAAAATCAAAATTGCCAGAAAATTCACTGTTACGGGAAATTTTTATACCATAGTTAAGAAATATTTAAATCTTCGTCCTACTGATATATCGCAAACGATATTATTCTTTAAATTTCAAAATGGAAATATCACTCACAAAGAATTGGCATTAATAAATTTGGAGCAATGGGGAAGGACATTGCTACATTTTTAAAAATTACCACACTGTAATTTATATACAGGGCATTGTTTTCGCCGCTCGTCGGCAACTTTATTAGTAGATGCTGGAGGGGGATATAATGTACGTTGATGATTCCGAAAGGAATAAGACAGATACTGCAAATAAAATATACAGTTCTATAACACCTCAACCAGTTAGTACATCAACAACATGTTTGCAACAAACCCAAAATGAAACGATAAACTTGCATAATTCGGTCCCACATATTCAGTTTACTGGTTGTTCAAACTTTACAGTTAAATTTGTTAATAAAAAAAAATTATTAATTACAATTAAAATTTTTATAGCATTGTTATAGGTAACCATTAAGATTTGTGAATAAAGTTCCTTCTCTGCACTTGTATCTTAGTATTTATTGTTATAGTCGTAGATAAAGTATAGTATTCAACTTGCGGTAATGGTCATAACTCACTTGATGAATTACAACACTCGCCTGCGGCTCGTGCTGCAAACTTCATCTGCGTGAGTTATGGCCTACATTACCGCTCGTTAAATAATATACTATTACTCTTAGTACTTGAACTGCATTACATTTAACATTAGTTCACATGTAAGGCCAATTGCTTTTGTAACCGAAACCAGTTCGTGAAAATTAAAACACAAATTAATAATCCTCTGCGAGGAGTATCTCTGTCCTCTGTTCATAAGGCTGATTGATCAGTTTACAACACCGTCCAGGCGTTCCCGAACCCGCAGTTTAAGTCGCTATTTGCATTTCATCACCGGCTAACACCGTCCCACGGAACTTTGTTGATACTTTTACTACCCACTTCTAGACGCTAACTTGACACCATTCAAGGCCATGCCTTATATGGTGTATTCCTATACTTATTTGTTCACATATCCGCCTATATTTAAATGTAAAAATGTATTATCAAAAGTCTGTACAATGTATTGTCTATTGTTTATATATCGAGCAGATGAATAAATATTATTATATTATTACATATTATAAATAGAAAACGGAAAACATCTCAAATACTTATCGAATGAAAACCTGAATTAGAGATTGAAATATCGTGGAATAACAGAACACTTATCTCTTCGCTGCAGTTTTTGTGATGCAGTTAGAAATGTATAAAATTTACACGTACTATTTTTGCAATCGACTACACAGCAATAGCGAGGGCTCATTGTTATTATATGTATGTTGTTATACTACCCAACCATGACCGTTGCCAATACGATAATAATAATGTTTATTCATCTGAAGTATGGTATAATATTTTTAAATTTTTAAATAAACGTTTTCAGCTTGTGCTTGTGATTACCAGGATCATTACCTACTTCTGCCACCATGGGCGCTGTCATAGTTTCATCTATCCCCTCCACACAACGAATAGTAGGAAACATTGATTGAAATATTCCTTTGAGAATTCAATTAACTCGAATCAGTAGAATATGGACAGAGCTGATATTCGAACGTATGCAACAAGAGATAAGAACCTTCAATTATTTGAAGTGTCCCGCCGCTTTGATTATCTCTAGAAAACATTCGAAATAAGGATAAACTAGCGCCATCCGGTGCGGCTGCAACCTAACCATGAATGACGCAGTAATTTTGCGTTTCCTCTTTTACGAAGAATTTAGTTGGGGGCTTTTAGCTATAGTATGTCCGGGTAGCAGAACGAGCGCATCACGAATTTCAGTTAAAAGTTCGCTAATTCTTGTATAGTAGAAACGAGAACAGTGCGAATTGTGCTTGAAATAAGTGCCAGTGCAAAGCTAGCAAAAAATATAGTTTCGAAACTGGGGTTCGTCTATTTTAAATAGTCCACTAATTATCGTTCGTTTATTATCCTTCACAATTACAATACAATAATTTGCTCTGACAACCGAATAAATACCACACTAATCAATATTTCTTTAGAATTGTACTTATACTCCAACTGATAAAAAACAAATAACTAATAACTGTATGTCGCTCGTGTGCGCCAAACGGCAGAATATACCAGAAAGGTCGGTGAACTTTCTGTGACACGTCACATCTACCTGCTTCGGGATTGTTTACATGGGACATTCCATATCTTGTCGACAGCATGTTATTACGGCAATGGTGTAGTGCATTCGTCACAATATAACCGGACGTTTAAAGATTTTGGCAAATATTAATATCATTATATATATATATACATATATATATATATATATATATATATATATATATATATATATTCTTATCTTTATAAGTTAATTTTAAATTTAATTTATTTATATTTTTTTAAATTAAAAATTAAATTTTTTTTTTTTTATTAGTATCGTTAATGCTATGTTATTTTACAATTTTCTTTACCTTTTTCACTACTATAGAACCTTATACTATGCTCTGGTCGATACATGTCTGTGAAGAGAACATTCCTGAAGTAGTTCTGGTATCAAAATTATATATCCAACAATACATCTAACAAAAATCCACGATTAAACCATATCAAAATTGAAATTTATGGAAAATATTGAATTAAAGCAAGATCAAAGTATAGATAAGTTTTGAACATCCTGTATGACAATTCGCATGAACAGAAAACCCACCAATGGGATTCGAAAGAGTTTGTGTGGGAAAAGTATTGATATAGAATAAAAATTTGGTGAGTGTTGCCATGGATCAGGATAACAAGTTCTGGGAGATTGAAAAAAGGTTCGAGAAAGTGAAGCCACGTACTAAATTTGAAAAGAAGTTTTCACCCATAATATAAGAAAACCTGATATAAAATTGCCGAACGAGGAAGATTTCTTGAAAGGCTGATCGGAGGAAGCACATAGTAAATAAAAATTCCACCTACCTGGTCCAGAAAATAAATCCTTGGAAGGAGTGCAGGTGAGCTGTCATTGACATCCCAGAAATACGTCCACATGATAGGAAACATCAACTGAAACGCAGCTACAAGGTATTCAATAACTGAACTCACCTAAGTGCAACTTTTCACATAAAACCAAGAACTTTAAGTGTTCTAAACCACTGGTTATTTTGTTTTGGGCTGAACAACAATAAAATTCCATACCCAAAAGACTGATAATACGTTCAAACTTTCTTCATAAAATTTTCATTACCACAAACATCAAACTGCACTATATTTTTTTGACATTGTTTTGCTAGTATAAGGTAGTTATCGCAGAGTAGGGTATATTTAAGTTTTCATCTGAATAAAGTCAACTACTTTGATTATTCTCTGCAAACCTGTGTTTATTTTTCAATTTCTAACTTTACCTTTTCTCCACTGTACAGTTTTTATCATTGAATCGATAGTGCCATAGCCGGCAACACCGATTACAGGAACTTGCTACTGGGAAGGAGTCATACCATTGTTGTGTCTTTAGACAATGGTCATACATGTTCATAGGCGTACCGGACTGAGCTGGGATAAGGTAAAAGAGGTTAAAAAAAAAGACAAAGGTAACATAACATAGCCGGAGTATTTTATTTGTTATGATAGGGTTTCAGAAATATAATCTATGATATAAATTCTTAAAATCATACAAATTATAAATCATATAAACAACCCATCATAACAATATATATATATATATATATATATATATATATATATATAATTATTATTATAACTATATAGAAATAGACCTGTTCAAATTAATGTTGTTCTATTTCATTGTAGGGAAGGGGTGCGCAGTCTGCGGAAATCTAATGTTTTTTTTTCTGAGTGGAACCTGCAATTCCAATCCACAAATACTCTGAGGAAAACAATTACGTATTGCACTACTACATAATTTTTGAAATGAAGTTTTGTTTCTTGGCGAATGTAAGCAAATACATTGCTTGAATTGTCAGGCATAATTGAGGAGCAACTGAGCAAAACGCATTAAATCCGTTTTTAACATATTTCAAGTGAATACTACTGGAGTAAATTATTTTGGTCAATACACCACCACCCACTGTTTTCAACTCGAGCAATCCGCTTTAAATCCGTTGAGAATTGCCATATCAAAAATGCAGAACCAAGCAAAATGATATAAATCCGCTGTTTGACTCAACGAACTGGCATAAATCCACCGAGTGGTTGGTCACTGCAATAAAATCCACAAGAAAGATTTCTGTTAATGATTTCATGTAGTTGAGCAAATCATCAAGGAAGATTGTGAATTATTATTTCGTAACCAAAATTCAAATAAATTTTGTTCATTTGATCACACTGCAATAAATACAAAAACAGGTTGAGAAAACCGAAATAAATCCGTATGTATTGATTCAACTAGTTTTTCGTCATTTACTTGAAATCACATATTATGGACTTAATGCGTTTTGCTCAGTTGCTCCTCAATTGTAGAAGTTCATATTATTGATGTAAAAGTGCCATTCAAGATTTGGGGGTACTCATGTGGGGAAACAGTTGTATTTTTCTTTATTTTCTTAATTTCTGAAATTTCAGGGAATGGTAATTTTGTTCTGAAAAGCCTTCAGGATATTTAGGGAATATTACTATCATATTGCTGAATTACTTTGAATATTCTCGGAATTATTCATGGAATATTGTAGGTATATTCTGGATATAAAAGGAATATTCCCAGAGGATATTCTAGGAGTATTCTTTCTGGAATATTCATGGAATTGGTTCCGGGAATATTCCTCATGGAATATTCAAGGAATATTAACTTTTCCCATCAGCACATTCTAGGAATATTCCAAAAAAGATATGTATATCCCTGGCACATTTAAGAATACTCCAATATCCCAAAAATAATATTCTATGAATATTCATGGAATATCCACTGCTGTCTGGGATATTTGTATATTTGCTATAGAACTCTTTTGATACTAGCCCTTCTTCTAACATATCTGTGAAAAGTTTACGTTTTTGTATTTGATGAGATTTTGATACCTTCAGTAATCCAGTGCCTTGAGGTTGGTTATAAGCTATATTTGGGTCAGTTTCCATCAGAACATTGTCCCAATTTTGATTTTTAATTTTGATTTTGTTTGTTTTTAGAAAATGTTCTTGCTTTCTGGGAATATTCTATTTTTGCTTCGCATAGCCTATCAAACAGTTATAGTTTGCCATTGATGGTCAGATAATGGAATTCACTATGATGACAAAGTTTTTTTTTATAATTTCCGTAGAGCAAATTTCCCGCTACTATATTCTCTGATTATGAATACAGACTGGTCTGTCATTGAAAACTGTACCGAAGTAAACTTGGCAGTAGACACTTTTTATGAACTAATATATTCAATAATGTGTTCCTCTTAGACCGAATTTTACCAGTAAGTATCCACCCTGGTTCAACAAAAATATCATAAAGGAAATCAAACGTAAAGATAGATTATGCAAAATGCTAAAATCAAGTTATTCAGAAACAACACGTGAACAATTTAGAAACATTCGTAGATCAATAAAATCCCAAAGATCACAAGCCTTCATGAGCTGTTCCGTCCACGTTTTGGTCCTACATGCATAGTAAAAAAGGCACTTCAAGAATTCCTAATATTTAATTCAAATGATAGAGAACCCTACTACAATAGTAAACGCATTTGCAGAATTCTTTGAAAGTGTCTATGTTCCCTCTAATGATAATAATTCAAACCGTTCTATCAAACCAACAAATTTTCCCTCAATATCAGAAGAAGAGGTTTTGCGATCTCTCAAAAAACAAAACAAAAATTAACTGCTGGAGATGACAAAATCACAAGAATTCTAGTAAAGGACTGCAAAGCCTCTTGAATGTTTTCCCGATAGATGGAAAGTATCAAAAATATGTCCAATACTGAAGTCAGGGGCCTCAAATAACATTCTGAATTATCGACCCATAACATTACTGTCCAATTTCGCAAAGGTGTTTGAGATGTGCCTGTATAATAATATTTTTCCCAATGTGAGGAATAGTATAACTCTAGATCAACATGGTTTCATCAACAAACGTTCTACGATAACAAATATTTCATGTGTTTTACACAAATGGTCAGCAATGCGTTAGATAAACAGCTACAGATTGATACAATTTATACAGACTTCTGAATCATCAAATTCTATTAAATAAACTAAACTCTCTAGGCTTTGATAGTCCTCTATCATATCTTCAGAATCGTACTCTATTTGTAGAATACAAAGGACACAAATCACTTAAATTCACTCCAACTAATGGCGCTCCTCAAGAAAGCAATCTCCTATTTTCTTTATTCATAAATGATATCAATTCAAATATTTCCAGTAACATATTACTCTTTGCTGAAGACTTGAAAAGCTTCAGACCGATTGAAACATTTGAAGACTGTCTTATACTATAGAAAGAAATTAATTAAATACAAGAATGGTGCCTACCATTGAATATTCAAAAATGTAAATTTATGAAATACACTCTCAAAAACAAAATTGTACAAACTTGTATTATACTTGTAAAACTTGGCTTCACTTCACAATTTAACCAGATTACATCTTCTGCAAAACGAATGCTTGGACTTATCTTCAGGACCTGCAAAGACTTTCAAAATCGGGAATGTTTTATAACACTTTTTAACTGATTTGTTGAAAATATGAACAGGATGTTCATGAAATCAGATGTGGAATCATCTGCGACTGAAAGATAAACGTTAGTCACTATCTTCCATCGTCAAGATAACCTCTTGTGGGGTATTCATGTTGAAAAGAGAAACATTCTCAATTGAATATTGTTTTCAACAAATCAATCTATCATACCCCCTGACAGGTTTTAATGTCAGAAAACAATAATTTCAAAGTGTCTCCCCAAAAGAAATGATTCTAACTTTTTCCATCTGTGCAAAGTGAGATTGCTTCTTGAAAATGTGTTTCCCATTTCTTCCGGTCTTCCTGATGATCGTGGAAGCGTGAAATAGATTTTCGTCGACAAAAATGTATTGAAGACCTAGTGAATGCGATGTCTCTCCTGCGTCAATGTTACGAATGATTTCTGGTCAGTACTCTCTTTTGGAAAACATTCTTCTTTGCCTCATTCATCTTTATGAGATCTTAATTAAGACTGGAATAGAAATTCAAATAACTATCTGAATAAAAATGCAAATTTTCAATTTCAGATTTTTTTCTTTTGAGTGAGGGTCTTTTCAGAATATCTATCAGATGTAGTTCAATGTCCAGCGTGACTTTAGCCGGGGAAGTAGTTGTTTTCTGTTAGACATTCACAAAAAATAACTTCATTTTTATCGGTGATTTTTCAATTCACAGAAAAATATTTCTATCAATATTCAATTGAGAATGTTTCTCTTTTCATCTTTTTAACTCATATGTCCGATCCCGTTTGGAATATGGCTCCTTGATCTGGTCCCCGATATACAAGTTGCATAGGCAACAACTAGAATCTTGTCAAAGGGTCTTTATGAAATACATGGCCTACAAATTGGATGGAGTATACCCATCCCAAGGATCCGATAATAGATTGTTGCTGAATAGATTCTCCCTCCTATCCTTAGAAAATAGACTGCCCTGAATTGTTATCTCAACTAGATTTTCACGTACCAAGACTAAATAGCAGAAATGAAATTTGCTTTATCTACCTCTACCAAGAATCAACGTTCTAGTGAAATTCCCAGTTTATAACATATCTAAAACTTATAATAACTTCTAACCAGAATGTGATATTTTTGTTGTTCCATTTGGACATTTCGAAAATATAATTAGAAACAAGTTAATGAACATGCAGATCTAATTACAACAAACTTCCAGTATTTGCACTATGCTCACTTCTGCCAAATAAATTCAAGTAGTATTATTCAAATGCTATTTCTATTATTGTATGTATTATGGTGTGTATTATTGTATGACCTTACTGATTTTGTATCCTATTTTGGTAATCATATATTTTCCATCATTAAGGATTGACCTATACTTAGTCATAACTTAAAAACTGTAATCCATATATTTGTCTTGTGATTGGGAGTACTCCTGTTAGACAATGAACCTTTTTTTTATATAATGAGGTTGACACAACTTTTGTTTCAAAGCCATCTTCATGATTTACAAAAATATTATCGATTAGATTTGCTGAGGTTTTAGTTACTCTCGTGGGATCAAATATCGTTTGAAACAAATTGATAAAGATAAAGAATGGCATATAGGCCAGTCAAAATAGACCGTCAATTCACATTAATTACAAACATTTCTTTAGCACTGCCGTATGTTGAGGCATCCAGTAAAGACTAAATATAAAAATTTGCACACTCATCCGGTGAACGGGAATTACTCAAATTCGCATAAAACGTTCATTAGCAATATCTCCTTGGACAAAATTGCAAACATTGTGCAAATTGCAGGTATATCCCCTAACTTCTTTTCTTCCTTTACTTGTAAAATTTGCACAGGCAATTTTCAAGCGGAAATACGAATAATCTTTGATTACGTTGTAATTAGCACTAATTCTGGTTAGAAAATTGCAAACATTGTGCAAATTTGTGGTAAAATCATGGTTTCGTTACCCCTAAAATGCTTTAAATTTAATGTTTACGGAACATCCAAAAATTATGGATAAAGCTGTCAGGGGCAATGTTTTAGGGGTCACGAAATTGCAAACAATGTTTTCGTAATTTGCAAACTTTGGTGGCATAATTTCAAGTCACCAATTGAGTTTGTACTTTTTTCAGTATCCCGGAAGATGGCGGAAACGAACATTATTGTTAGAAGCAATTTTCGCAAATGCCACAAAATTACAAACTTTGTGAATTTTTTTCTTAAAGTTCTGCTATGGCAAACAAGTCTACGTATGGATTTGCAACCCAAAAAAATGTCGGGAAAGCTAGGCAATAGAATATTCCTCTAGGAAAAACCATGCATACATAATATTTTATCACTATATTTCAACTTCAAGCACATATGAAGCAAATTTGTGAGTTTGAGATCTCGCCTATTATCTGTTTTTCAGAGAATTATAGAATAAATCTCGTAAAATGTAAAAGAATTCGAAGTACAGTATTCTCTACTGTAAACTCTATTGTTTCATTGAAAAAAAGGTCAAGATTTGCAAATTTTTTTATAAAGATTTGATTTAAGTGTTTCAGACTATAGGTAAGTGCTGCTTACTCAATTTGCGAAACTTCAATCAAAATTCAGTGTTCTAGACTTGACTTCATGGGTATGAACTTAACAAGAGTGTACGAAACATGCCTAAAGAATGTCACTCAAAAAAATCGACTCAATGACAATATTTCATTGCACTGCTTTCCCGACGGTGTATAGGGTTGCAAATTTATAGGTAGACTTGTTTGCCATTCCAGAATTTGGAGAAAAAATTGGCACAAAATTTGGAATTTTGTGTCATCCGCGAAAATCGTCTTAATTGATAATATTCTATTGCCCTGTTTTCCCGACGTTTTATAGGGTTGCAAATTTATAGCTAGACTTGTTTGCCATTTCAGAACTTTGGGAAAAAATTGCACAAAGTTGGGAATTTTGTGTCATCCGCGAAAATCGACTTAATTGATAATATCCTATTGCCCGGTTTTATAGGGTGTAACGAATTTTTCGTTACTTCCTTATACATAATCAATTTCTCATAACTATTCCGGTTATCTTACGGTGGTCAGTAGTCACGGTCGATCGTGAACTATGGGACAGCGCCATCATTATCGTCTTTGAACTCGTGATCATGAGTTCGTATTCTGTCAAGTTAAACGAGTTTTGTTTTCGTGGCAGTCAGTCGAGCAGTTGTTCCTTTTTTATAAATGTTTTTCAATCGGAAAAAACCGAGAATGAAAAACAGGTGAACTGTGATTTCGTCGAACCGAAAGGATAATCGTGCTCTCTTTCTTGATTGGAACGTCGAGCTAGGCAGGTGGACTGAGTGAATTGATTTTGGTATGTACGATCTATAAGTTAAATAAGTTTCACTGCTGGAGTTTAGTTGAGTAATATTATTCTCTTTATCTTTCAATTAATGTTGTAGCAGATTAGCATTTTCTTCTTTTTCCTTATGCTGGTAATATTAGAATTCTTGGATATACCGCATGGTAATTTTTGAAGGTTAAATATATATATTTCGGCCATTTTGACAAATCATTCAAAGTACCTATATATTGTGGCTAACGTAACATCTGTTCCGAATATTGGGAACTGATTTTTTTCATTGGAAATCAGTTCTCCGCTTTTGCATTTTTTAGGTACCAGTTAATTGGTAATTTCGAATGGACTAGAGCTTACTTACCTCACGACCAGTGGATTGTTCCGAGGATTCCGATTGATTGTTCTGGGACAGTTTGGAGTGACTAATAGGACGGCTCTCTGGTAAGCAATTTTCTTTATTTCATAACTATATGTTTATGAGAGTAATTTTCTTTTCTCTTGAGAAAGAATTGCTTACAGAGAGAGTTGTACCTCTGGCCTAACGGTCTCAGAACACTCGATTCGATTCAATATATGCCTCCAGCGTAAAGTTGATTTCCGTTAAATAAATTTCTTATATCTATTACTCCATTCAATTCCCAGTGTAGCTTATTTGATTTTTGATCGTTGCAGAGTCAATTCACTTCAGTTACTACCTTGTCGCCAAGAGCAGGGAGATTCACAATTTTTTTTGAGAATTACCTGTTTATCGATTTGAAAAGGGAATTGCCGCCCTATTTCAAAATTATCTTTATCTAAGAGAGTTGTGCCCACTGAAAGACGTGAGGTCTCCCTCTTCAGTTATCTTTAAAAATTCTTCAATTAAAAGAATTATTTAACATTATCTTTTCTAAGAGAGTTGTGCCCACTGAAAGACGTGTGGTCTCCCTCTTCGGTTTATCTTTGGAAATTCTTCAATAAAAAGAATTATTTCACTTTATCTTTATCTAAGAGAGTCGTGCTCACTGAAAGACGTGTGTCTCTCTCTTCTTATCTTGGCTGAAGAGTATACTTTTACTCTGACTATTATCTTGGTTCAGAAACCCTATATTTTTTGTAGCTTACTAGAGTATTTTGGTTATAACGCTATTATTTGGCACTTGCTTTAAAATAGTATATTTTTGCACTGGCAATATTTAAATATTTTGCTTTGAAATAGTAGATTTTTTCTCTGGCAATTTTATAATGTTTTGCTTTAAATTACTATCTTTTTTTCTCTGGTAAAATTTCAAGGAAATTTTTATATTTCTTTTGGAATACCTTACCTCATTAAATTTTTTTACCCTTCTGGTACATAGAATCACCTTATCAAAACTTACTTGTTTCAAAACTTAACTGAATTTGAACATAATGTTTTGGGTGAGGTTTGTTTTGTTTGGTTTTTAAATTTTGTTGATTTTTAATATTTTTTTAAATTATTAAAATTAACTTGTAAATTTAACTCCAGAATAGCAGATTGGATTGCTATTTACTATCTTTGTTCTTTCACTGTAACTTTCCAGTCTTTTATATAGACTGAGATTTTTATTGTATGCTATCATTTGCAGCTATCTTTTGGCTCTCGATTAAAATTTGAAACATAAAACTTGAGGTTCAAAGGATATCCTTCGTTCTCCCCTTTTTGTACATATTTTGATTCCTATCATCTTCTTCGCATGATATATACCACGGAGGGAACCCATCTACGGAGACGGAAGGACTAGTAGCCTGGGAGGTCTTACAGCACATCAATATCAGCACTGGTCCGTGAAGAGCATCTAAATTCACGCCGATAAGGGGGTCTAATACCAACTATAGAACCACCCACGACCATCTTCATCGTAACCGCTGAAACCAAGTTCCTCCTAGAACCGCTGAGACCAGCTTCAAGAAACTAGCCTTCATCTCTTTCACTCAAGAACTCCGAAGGTATATTCGTGGCACCAACAACTGGAGGAATCATAGTTGTAAATGTTCGAGTTTTGATCAGAGTCTAAAATACTGGTTTTTTCAATGTAATTTTTCAATTATTTTTAAGAGAAGTTCAATACTCTTCTAATATTTGTTTCAATACTCTTCTAGTATTTGTTAACATTTGTTTATATATCGTGTCTAATCATTTTAATTCCATCTGGAATAAATTTGTTAAGTTGATTTATTGCATATTTATTTGCCTTCCCATACAAGCTAGGTAACATTTATTTAATTTTGTTTATCTTTGACTTTTGTCTTCAGCAAGTCTGGCGCCCAACTCTTGAACTAGTCAAGTTAATTAATGTATAATTTTTTTAGTGGCCAAATTTGATTAACTAGGAAAAGTCATTAATTGAACCTTACTCACGGCCTAACCGTATCCATCTGAGCAGCCTATCGGCAAAGTGATTTCACCTTCTTAAATTTGAATCATATAATTTAAAATCTGGGGTTCAGAAGTAAGGGGTGTTGCAAGGGTTGCAAATTTATACGTAGACTTGTTTGCCATAGCAGAACTTTAAGAAAAAAATGCACAAAGTTTGGAATTTTGTGGCATTTGCGAAAATTGCTTCTAACAATAATGTTCATTTCCGCCATCTACCGCGATACTGAAAAAGGTGCAAACTCGATTGGCGACTTAAAATTATGCCTCCAAAATTTGCAAAGCACGAAAACATTGTTTGCAATTTCCCGACCCCTAAAACTTTGCTCCTGACACTGTTTTTAGCATTATCCATAATTTTTGGATGTTCCGTACACATGAAAAGTTTGCAAATTTAAAGCATTTTAGGGGTGACGGAACCATGATTTTACCACAAATTTGCACAATGTTTGCAATTTTGTCACCAGAATTAGCGCTAATCACAACGTAATCAAGGATTATTCGTATTTCCGGTTGAAAATTGCGTGTGCAAATTTTACAAGGGATGTAGAAAAGAAGTTAGGGAATATACCTGCAATTTGCACTATGTTTGCAATTTTGTCCAAGGAGATATTGCTAATTAACGTTTTATGCGAATTTGAGTTATTTCCGGTCACCGGATGAGTGTGCAAATTTTTATATTTAGTCTTTACTGGACGCCTCGACATACGGCAGTGCTAAATAAATGTTGGTAATTATTGTGAATTGGCGGTCTATTTTGACTGGCGTAATACACGACGCTTTTCTAACACTCACAGAACAATCTCAACGACTCCTCTGTAACTTTGACGCACCACCCCGTACAGCTGATTAAAATTCAAATTAAACAAATCGCCGATAATGAAAGCGCAGCCGATGCACGAGATGCATCGAAGATGATTCCAAGAAGGTCGGCCAGCCTTGAAATCGCCGTCTTATTATAAATAAATGTTCCAGTAGCACAGGAAGTTGTAAATAATCGAAAACAGGAAACTGCGTCCGATTAAGTCAACAATTAATGGTGGATTCGATTTTTTCGCCGCTCCGACGACTTACGGAGAATTTCTGCCGGCGGCGCGAGATTTACGATCGTGTTTTTCGGTTGCGTTCGCAGACAGATCGATCGAAAAAAATATGAACAATTTCACAAGCTTTCTGGAATTATTATCAGTCGGAAACTGTAGAGTGATTGAAAATAAGAGCGACCAACCCAGTGGGTTATGCAAAAAATTCCTATAAATACTTTGATCAATTGACCGCTTCCAAAGTTGTTAGTTTCCAGATCTTTGAATTTAAAAATATTAAGATGTGAATAATTTTCAATTGTTTATATTGAAAATTGCACAAGTAACCCCTTCACAAAACTCATTCAACTCACACGCATTTCCATAACTAAGTTATCATCATCAGGAAACTACACCAAATAAATTGTTACATGATGTTACAATATACAGAGTGACCCATTTGAAAGCGGGCCACAAAACTGTTATTTATTATCCGATTCAGAAGTTTTTTTTTTCAGCAGATAGAGCATCAATAGTTCTAGTTGAATGCCATAAATTCGAAATAAAAATTTCACGGCCTACTTCGAATTTTTTTCAAGGTCAAAAATCCAAAAAACATACTAGCGATTTTTTTTAATAAAATTTGAGACGCCACTGGATTTGTGATGCTTTCAAATGGGTGTGACCAAAATTTCACGATATTTTTTTTTAACAGAAATAATTCAAATAGTTATCATATAAATCACAATGTTGTAAATAATATGGTTTAAAATGTTGAAAATATAATCTGTTGTTTTATGAATTATGTATGGCAATAACTTTTATCATCTTGTATATTAGATTGGTTATTTTGTTTATATTTTGATTATGTACTATACTGTCAATAAATCCTTTGATAAGAAAAGTCAAGTACTTCTAAGAAAGGTATATTTAGCAAGTATTGCGTAATAACTTCAACAGGTTATGGGCCCAGAGCTAGAAAAAGTGTTTTAGTTTATCCGTGAAATATCTGGAAAGTGAATTTATCAGAAATTTTCTCTTAATTCTGATCAAGTTCCTGACTGCTGTCAAATTTGAGTTGTTGAGCAAGTTGCAGTGTAAGAATAGTCAGTATGGCTAATGGACACGGATCCTTGCCATCTATGGAGAAATTGGAAGGCATGTCAAACTATAATAACTGGAAATTTGCTATGAAAATGTACCTAATTCATGAAGATCTGTGGGAATATGTATCAACCAAGAAGGATGCCAAGGCAAAAGCAAAAATTTGTCTTATGGTTCAACCATCTGCTTATGCTATGTGAGGTCTGCTTCAAGTGCTAAAGAAGCCTGGAATAACCTCGAGAAAGCCTATGAAGATAAAGGACTTTCAAGAAGGTTGACATTACTTCGTTCTCTATTTGCTGTTAAGTTGGAGAAATTTACAAACATGGAGGAATACGTTTCTGAAGTTATGTCTCTATCCCAAAAGTTAGCTGATATAAATTCTCCTATTGATGACGAGTTCATCGCAGTTATCCTTCTTAGTGGACTACCTTCGGAATTCAATCCAATGATTATGGCTCTGGAAAGTTCTAAACAAAAACTCACAAGTGAATTCGTGAAGTCTAAGCTTTTGATGGAAAATATAAAAGCAAATAGCGATGGAAGAGAAACTGCTCTTGTTTCGAAGGGGAACAAACATGTGAGGAAGTTAAACAAACCTAGATGGAAGTGTTATAAATGTGGTAAAATAGGTCATAAGAAGCCTGACTGTCCTGAATTGATACATGCTAACAAGGACAAACTAATCAAGTCAAATGTTTTGCTCACTGCTCTAGGAGTAAATACAAATAATATGGATTGGTATTTGGACTCGGGGGCAACTATGCATATGACTATGAAAAAGGATTGGATGACTGATTTCAACGAAGAAAGCAAAGGATTGGAGGTGACTGTAGCCAACAATGAGAAAAAAATTGAGGAAAAATTCTGGAAAAAATTTATATTGATGGAAATGAGAAAATCATTGAAAATGTCCTCTATGTACCACAAATATCAGCAAATTTATTGTCTGTGTCAAAACTTGTGGAAAAAGAATTGTCACTTTTGACGACACTGGCTGTCAAATATGCCACAAAAGTGATTTCCGAAAGATACAAGGACATTCTGAAATCAATGCATCAAATGTTGGTGGAGTATACAGGGTGAACAATCTAACAATTCCATTGCAAGCAAATATAGTAGGAGCCAAAACTGAAACCTCTCATGACTTATGGCATCGGCGACTCGGCCATCTGAACAGAAAGTCGATGAGAATGTTGAGAAATGGTTTGGCAACTGGCATAAGTTTCAAAAATGATGATAATGGTAATCCATGCATAAATTGTATTAAAGGGAAACAATGTGTGAAACCCTTCAAAGTTTCCAAAGGGAAGAAATCTCGAAACAAATTGGAGCTTATTCATTCAGATCTCTGCGGACCAATGTCAGAGAAGTCATATGGTGGAGCAAAATACCTACTGACGTTTATCGATGATTGTACCAGGAAGATTTTTGTATATTTTTTGAAATCCAAAAATGAAGTAACAAATACTTTCAAAGATTTCAAAGCTATGGTTGAAAATGAGACTGATCTAAAAATAAAATCTATCAGAACTGACAATGGAGGGGAATATGTGAACAAGGATCTCCAAAATTTCTTGAAAATTAATGGTATAAGGCATCAAACCACAATCCCATATTCTCCACAGCAAAACGGTTTAGCAGAACGAACTAATAGATCTATTTGCGAAATGGCAAGATCTATGATGCAGGATGCGAATTGTTCTAAAAGTATGTGGGCAGAAGCGTGCAACTCAGCTGTTTACCTGAAAAATCGATGTCCTCATAGTGGTATAAATTATCAGTTACCAGAAGAATTATGGACGAATCAGAAAGTGGATTTGAGTCATCTTAGGATATTTGGTTGTAAGGGATTTGTTCATATACCCAAACTTATTAGATCCCAAAGATCCTTCCAAAATGGTGAGAGCCAGAGATGTTGTATTCATTGAGAATTTTGAAAATCACCAGAATCCAGTAAACAATGATACTAATGTGCCATTACATCAAGTTTTATCGCAGGAATCAAGTGATGAAGTTCAAGTGTATATGGTGGATATGGTGGAAGAAGGGGAATCACAGCATACAGAGAGATATGAGGATCATTCATCAAGTGAAAATTTATTCGATTCAGATCGAGAAGAAAGGCGATATCCCTTGAGAGAAAGAAAACCAAAAGATTTCTCAAACTTCAAGTTGTATCATACTATATCAGGTATTGAAGATGATCCTGTAACCGTTGAAGATGATATGTCCAGATATGACAGGGAAATGTGGAAAAATGCTATGAAAGACGAATATAATTCTCTTATTGAAAATAAGGTATGGGAGTTGGTGGACTTGCCAGGAGGAAAGAAATTGGTTCAAAACATTTCAAGATGATGAAACAAATGGGATTAGTCGAATCGAATTTCATAACATCAGATTAAGAAGGGGTGTTGAAAATATATAATCTGTTGTTTTATGAATTATGTATGGCAATAACTTTTATCATCTTGTATATTAGATTGGTTTTTTTTTTTTTATACTGTCAATAAATCCTTTGATAAGAAAAGTCAAGTACTTCTAAGAAAGGTATATTTAGCAAGTAATGCGTAATAACTTTAACATAAAATACTCCTTCAGAACATAACTCTATGTGGGATATGTTATGTCTCTCAGAACACTGCAGTTTGTTGTCAAAGAATAGAAATGCACATATTTACATCCAATAATATAATTACCAATATTAATAACGTAAATGAACTACTACAAAAGAATGTATTGACAGTGCCTACACATCAAATTTCGGACTGTTCAACCAAATCTCCATTTAATTCGATACATTTATCGTATCGTTTTCTAATTTTAACCATAACATTCGATAATTGGTTTGGGGTGATATCTCTGCAAGCCTGTCCTATTCTTTCACGCAGTTCCTCTTTGCTCGTTGGGCGAGTTTTGTAAAAAAATCCAATGGAGTCAAGTCCGGGGATCTGGGGGGAAACTCGATCAATGCACCTATCCACCGATTAGGAAAATTTTCTTCCAACCAATCTCTCACAATCCTGCTATTGTGGATGGAACAGCCATCTAATTGAAATAGAAGATGAGCCTCTTCTGCCAGTGGAAGTTCATCCATAGCGTTGGAAAATTAGTTTTTCAACAAATTCAAAAAAATTTGACCATTCAAATTGCTTTTAAAAACAAGGGGCCAATTATTTTGGTATGTAATATTCCACACCAAACATTTATTTTTTGTGAGTACTGTCTTCTGCAATTTATTATCCAATGTGGATTTTCTTCCGTCCAGTACCTTGTATTTCGAGAATTAACTGTTCCATTGGTTGTGAATGTTGCCTCGTCACTGAACAAAATTTTTTTCAGAAAATTCCTATTGTTTAGATATTCTCCTTGAGCCCATAAACTATACTCCATCCTCTTTTCATTATCGCCTTCTTCTAAGGTGTGAAGAAACTTTGGTTTAAAGGGCTTCATCTTATTATATTTCCTAAGATTTCTCCTCATTGTTTCACGCGGTAAGTTAATGTCCAAACTTGAAATTCTCACACTTGTTTTCCGGATTATTATTAAAATAATTTCGAATTCGTTCACAATTATTTCGTCTCTGTCTTTGTACAATATTACTATTCTTCAGAATATGTTTACAAACAGCTCCATACTGATTGAAAATTTGGTTTATTCGGCCAACTGTAGCTCTGCTAATATTTCGACGCTCCGAATGCATGTTATTGAAAATTCTACATACTTCCCTTTCGGATCTGTCGTTGTTACCACGAAGTCTTACTATTTCAATTTTCACCTGCAAAGTCAAATTATCAGCCATACTTCTTTATTAGTGTAGGTACTTGAGGAGTTATAAACTTCACTATTAACACTGACAAATTTGTGTCTTTTCGTCTATTGTTCTGATGACTTGTCATCTCTATCTCAACTAAAGTTACAAAGCCTCCTAATAAAAAGAATATTTTTGAAATGTGGTATCCCAAGCATGTTTGAATGAAACCAAGATTGATATGAAACTGTCAACCACCAAAGAGGAACTGCGTGAAAGAATAAGACAGGCTTGCACAGATATTACCCCAAACCAATGATCGAATGTTGATCGAATCTTATGGTTAGTTAGCATTAGAAAATGGTAGAATAAATTTATCGAATTAAATCGGGATTTGGTTGAAAAGTACGAAAATTAATGTGTAGGCACTCTCATTTCAATCCATTCTTTTGTTGTAGTTCATTTATGTTATCAATATTGGTTATTATTGATTAGTATTTGATGTAAAGATGTACATTTAATTTCTTTGGCAAAAAACTGCAGTGTTCTGATGGACATAACTATCTCCTATACTATGGTGTTACGTTTGGAAAAAACATAATTTGACGCCATTTTGAATAACTGTTGTTTACAAACTCACTGCTAACGACCTGAAAGAGCATTTTAAACGATATTTTTAACAAGATTGTGATTTATATGACGACTATTCGAAATATTTTGATAAAGTGATATGAATTTTACTTATGCCATATTTCTGTTAAAAAAAATAATTTTATCGTGAAATTTTGGTCACACCCATTTGAAAGCATCACAAATCCAGTGGCGTCGTCAAATTTTATTAAAAAAATCGCTAGTATGTTTTTTGGATTTTTGACCTTGAAAAAAATTCGAAGTAGGCCGTGAAATTTTTATTTCGAATTTATGGCATTCAACTAGAACTATTGATGCTCTATCTGGAAAAAAAAACTTCCGAATCGGATAATAAAAACAGTTTTAGAGAGGTGCCCGCTTTCAAATGGCATTTGGGTTTCTAATTGGGTTATTTTAAACTTATTACTAATGGAATCTTGATGGTTCTATGGGGATTACAGTAAACAAGGTGGGATACACATGCCAAATCAGGAGTTCCTCAAGGATCAGTGCTAGGCCCAGTTTTATTTTTACTATACCTGAATGATCTAACACACTTACCAATTACAGGAAAATTCACGTTATTTGCGGACGATACCACCCTCTTATGGCATGGAAAGAATGTAGAGACTCTAAAAACAGTTGTATCCCAGGAACTTGTCAAGTCTTGGTGTAATTCAAATTCGCTTTGTTTCAATGTTGAGAAAACAAGTATTATTACTTTCAGATTTGAGTTTGAAAATCTGACCTGGGGTACCCATCAAGTTGATAACAGAACAAGTACCAAATTCCTGGGTATTCATATTGACAGAAAATTAGGGTTTGAAGAGCATACAACGTCGTTAAAAAAGAAACTAGCATCTGGTTGCTATGCTATCAGAGTTGTATCAAATGAGCTTGGTCCTGCTATTTTTCTCTCATAGAGTCTCATATCAGGTACGGCATAGCCTTCTGGGGTTTTTGTAGCCAACATCTGCTAAATTCGATATTTATTTTACAGAAGAGAGCAATTCGCTATTTATGTAAGGCTAAAGCAAGGGACCATTGTAGATCACTGTATATCAGTCAACAAATTCTTACTCTCACTAGCCTCTTTATCTTGGAAACAGTATGTTTGATTCATACCAGGCATCATTCATCGAATAAAAACCCTGTGAATTATATATAAAAACCCTGTGAATTATATATCCACTAGAAATAACTACCACCTTTCTCTGTCAATACCCAAGTCGACTAAAACTAAACACATGTTATATTTTCTCCGCGAAACAAGTGCTGGCACTTATCGCAAAAGTTCCTTATTCACTTCCACCATGTACTCATCATGGTATATAACTATTGCAGTGAATTAAAAAAAAACATTCAATCATATATGAAAGCAAAAAAATTTACAATCATTTGCCAGAACATTTTAAAGCAACTGGTAGCATAAAAAAATTCAGAAACGAAGTTAAAAAATTCCTCATCCCAATAGCGTACTATGACCTGCAGGAATACTACAATGAAAAGTTCTAAAGCCATGATCTTTTAGCTCTAGACTTTCAACTTATATGTTAGATATCTATTTGGTGTTAAATGTGATATACATGTTATTTTGTGGCATACCCTTACTTTTATTCTATATTTGTTTTTATATTCTTGTAAGTGTATTCTTATTATCTATATTTTATATTTATATTTCTACTTTACAAATGGACATAGTGAATCCACGCTTTGTCAATAGGAAAAATGATTCTTAGACAATAAAGCTCAGTTTTGATTGATTGATTGATTGATACATGGGCACGGGTGGCTGGTCAATCCAATTCAATTCAAAGATTTATTTAGAAATTCTGAATACATGTCACTTAATCCTACTATTTCATAGTTTTTTTTCTACCAATTATGTGTGTATCAACTTTCTTGTAGTTTTTTTTTTTAATTAAGTTATTTATCATGACATCCAATATTGTAAAGTCTACGGAAATAAATATTTGTATTGTATTGTAAGTGAATAAACGTAGTAAAGGGGGTTACTTATGCAATTTTTTATTGTATGACGCCCAATTTTATTTCTATTCAACGATCTGCCGTTCCATCATATATTTTTTTTCTTACTTTTTGGTACTAATTGGTACAATTTATTAAATATATTTTATACCGCTACGAAAACGAATACGCTACGTCCCTGCATAATCGTCACGCGACTGGCAAGATTCCAGAAAATTCTCGGAAAAAGCTCCGAATGATCGTGGAATCTCGAAAAGATCAAGAAGTAACTGCCGCGAATGCTCTAGGTACTAGAGACCTTATAAAAGGAGGTGCATAGATAGAGAGGCAGTTCATTCAGAAAAGTATTTTAGTTATACTTTTCTGGATGAATTTATCTTGAATTATTTAATGGTCAAAGTTTATTATTGCCCCAGATTTTATTAGTGAACAACTTCATCGAAAGGTGTAAACAACCTCCATTCAATTTCATTGCTTTGATAACCATTTGATATCGCATGAGCTCTGTTCCTAGCTTTCATTCATTGAAAGGGAAATCGCGCAAATGAAGAAAGTTCGTAACGAATGATGTAAATGATTTTACGATATTTTTTTTCTTACAAGTCGGATGATATACTTCACACGTAAAACAATGATTATTTGGCAACAATGATTATTTGGCAACACTCTCAAACTAGATTTCACTTCCTCTGAAACTACATTATTTTATTTGTTGTTTATTAAAATTACGAAATCACTCATTTCTTGAAAAGGAGAACATGCTCCCAAACGGTTTGAAGCCTGTTATGAAAAATTCTAAATAAACGAGGAAAACAATATTTCGTATGTATTATATAAGAATATTGCAAATACACAGGTGATAGATATTGGGGGTAGTTTTTGGGTCACAAATTATTTTATCATATGGAGCGTGTCTCGCAAGTTCTTTATAATGAATTTGTATGAAAAATTCTCCAGCAACGATTAATTTCTTCTATTTGTAAATATTTCAATTTGGGGGCGAGATATTGGGGTAGTTTTTGTGTCACAAATTATTTCATCATATGGAGCGTGTCTCGCAAGTTCTTTATGATGAAATTGTATGAAAAATTCTCCAGCAAGGATTAATTTCTTCTATTTGTGAATATTTCAATTTGGGGGTGAGATATTGGGGTAGTTTTTGGGTAACAAATGATTCCATCATATGGAGCGTGTCTAGCAAGTTCTTTATGATGAATTTGTATGAAAAATTGGGTGTGATATTGGGGTAGTTTTTGGGTCACAAATGATTTCACATATGGGCTGTCTAAAGGTTTTGATGTATTTGCATGAAAAAATCACGATCAACGAATAATTTGTCCCATTTGCGAATATTTGAATTTGGGGGTGAGATATTGGGGTAGTTTTTGGATCACACATGATTTCATCATATGGAGCGTGTCTAGCAAGTTCTTTATGATGAATTTGTATGAAAAATTCCCAGCAACGATTAATTTGTTCTATTTGCGAATATTTCAATTTGGGGGTGAGATATTGGGGTAGTTTTTGGGTAACGTAATTATTTCATCATATGGAGCGTGTCGGCAGGTTCTTTATGATGTATTTGCATGAAAAATCCACAGCAACGATTAATTTGTTTTATTTGCAAATTTTTCAATTTGGGTGTGAGATATTGGGGTAGTTTTTGGGTCACAAATTATTTCATCATATGGAGCGTGTCTAGCAAGTTCTTTATGATGTATTTGCATGAAAAAATCCCAGCAACGAATAATTTGTTCTATTTGCGAATATTTCAATTTATTAAAACATTTTATTTTGGGGGATATTGGGGTAGTTTTTTGGTCAAAATCAATTCGTGCCATCAACGTGTCGAGAAGGTGCCAAAATATAGTTTTTCATCAAAACATTCTCAACAATGGCCATTTTCAGTTCGAAAACCAACAATTTTTATAAATGACGATAAAGCTTGGTTTAGGGGTAGTTTTGGGTCCATAAATTAATTCAATTTGTGCAGCGTTTAGAGCAAATTTAAAATAATCGGATACCATGAAAAAATCACCAGTTTCTATTTATCCCATTTCAACCCTTCAATTAGGGGTAGTTATTGGGGTAACTGGGGGGGTCCCAAATTATTTCGTGTCATCGAACGTGTCAAGAAAATGCCAAAATATTATAATTCATCAATACATTCCCAGCAACGGCCATTTTCGATTATAAAACCAACAAATTTTCTGAGAAATTACTAAATAAACTGAACTTTTCTGCTCCGCCCCATTCTTCTGGCTAAATATTATTATCGTTTATTTTTTACGAACAAAATCAACTGTTCCTGGAAAAATTCTGCTTCCTTTCCATCGAATAAGAAAATATAGTTATTCTTATTGAAAAACACCTTTTTAGAGTCGTAGAAAAAGTATAGAATACCACTTGTGACTAATAGTGGCTGTTACTCACGTTATATGTATATTTTATAGGACTGATAGTTTTCCTTAGTTCAATTGTGTAAAAAACCTCATGTTTTAGTTCAAATAAAAATTATGTCTGGCCATTGTTATTTTCAGTTAGTTCAAATATCTTTCGAAAAAAAGCAGTTTAAACGAAAAAAACGTGTTGGCGAAAATTAAAAAATCTAATGGAACAAAGGCCACCCGTGAAATCTGGGTTGGTAGGTGAGCTCGAACTTAATAAAAAACATAAATAAACAAAACACCAGATGATATAATATTATGAAATAACAAGTTCGAACATGGTAGGAGGAGAGCCGCTGGAAAATCATTAATTAATCTCCCATTGGAACAGATGAAAAGCGGTGTCCACAAAAAAGGCCCAGCCTACTTGTGCAGGTACCCCGTCCGATCAAAATCCGAACCATTTCCATTCACAAGCAATTTTATTCGGCGTAGGCGGCGGGCAACTATTATAAACATTCGATTTGAACAGCACGACCGACGATTGAGAATAAACCGAGAAATTCATGAATGGGACCATTGATTAACAGCTAGCAGGCCATGAATGATCATCGAGTGCTGACAGATAAGGCGGCAGGCACAACAAATGCACACACTGGCGACCGTAATCGACTAATTACGGATTGTTAAGAGGCAATTAGTGGAATTTCCTGTCCGAATCGGCCAGTAAACTGGGTAGGAAATCATGGCCGACTGTCAACCCTACCGGGGGTGTTTCTTAGGGGGGTAAAATCGTACTCACTCTTCAGATGTGTCGGTCATGGTTCGTCTTCGGGAATATCCTACTGCTCAGCGTCCATTCGTTTGACCACCACATTTTTGCACAACATCAAATCCAACTTATCAACACGGAAAACACCATTGAACTAAAATACTGTTAGTCTGACATCTAGGCAGGGCGTGCGCAGGCGCGAACTCCGTGCGCCGACTTGTTGGGCGACAGTTTGAATTTGCCCGCTTTTACCATTTATTGATTCATTTTCGACCTCATTCTTTGCATGCGGGCTATAGAAATAATAAATTCCTCACCGCCCCCTTTCAAACAAATGCAGAAAGCCAGTCGGCGATCGCTGGATTTTGTTTTTCGTCTGGTTTCGTTGCCAAGTCGACAGATTTCAGTAAAATCGAACATGCAGAAAAGTGCCTGTTTACACGGATTTACAAGCGCTTTTAAATTCTTCCTAAATTCGTAGAATAACTAAAAAGTGAGTAGATAAAAAGAATTTATATGTAATTAACCAAAAGAATCGCTTGTTGAATATACCTAGTTGAAGGCAAGTTGAGTACCTAGATAGGTATATAGGTATAAGAAAACGCTTGAATTGAGATCACGAAAAATATTTCATATTTTGAGGTTTTCAAGATACTTTTCATTGACTGGGTCAAGCATAATCTGCATTGAAACACTTTAATCGCTCAAAGCTTTGCGCATTGCCGCTTTCGATTGGTTTCCAATAGAAAGTTTGAATTTCGCGCGGTAAAGGAAAACACCAATCAGAATACAGCGTTTTCGAACTGCTATATGTTTTCGAATTTGTCTTGTAATGTCAAAGAGTAGAGAGAACTATAATCTTTGGTAATGTGTTTGGAACATACCTAAGCTTGTTACGAATTGCGAATGAATCCTTCCAACGAATAATACATTCGAAACAGGCTTATAACTGCGAGTTTCCGTCGGGTGCAAAGCGACCCTAATGCGCTTCATTTCCACCAATGGAAATCGGTTTCACTCGACAGTGAGATATTTGAAAATTCCTTCGAAATGGCGAAATGGCCAAAGTTTCAAGTACTAATTTTCTCTTGTGATCATTCCAAATTCGCAGTTCTGAACATGAAATGACATTATTCATGCAATTATGAGTATCAAGAATCCTTCAACTCCCGGAAACTGCTCTTTCCTCAGGAAAATGGGCTTCGTAGTCGACAAAGTATCCGAGGACTCCTTCTACGAAAACCTCCTCCTGGGCCTTTCCAAAGTACTAGAGCGGTCTCCCTTCGTCACCAATCTCTCCCTGAAGCGCCTCGCCGGCGTGAGACAGCTAGAAATAAGATCCTGGGAGCACAACAACGGCATCATCTTGCCGGAAGATCTGCGAGCCTTTTACTCGTCAACCAACGGATTTTTATACACCTACGATTTTTCCTACAATTATAACACGACAGCAGAAAGGGAAAACGTGTTGAGGCAAGGTAAGATCGAAGTGAATCCTCTGAGTGAGCTCGTGAGAACTTACGGTTACGAGACGAAAACCCTTGCGCAGATAGAACAGGCGGGAAATAAGCAGAAACTGACTCTGTCTAGGGAAAGTAAAGTGTTCGAACTCTGTAACGTAGACGAACACGCGAAAGTAGTGCTAGTGTACATAAACTCGTATTCCGTTCCCAGCGTTTGGTTCTACAGCACCCCGATGACATTCAACTTGGTAGCCGAAGACTTTACGATTTATTTCAGAATGTGCATAGCGCACCTAGGCATTCCCTCTTGGCAATACATTGTTTCCAAGGAAGGTCTCTCAGAATGGACAAAGGAGATGTTCCTTCTGATAGCCCCCGGAGTCCTGCCCGAAGATCGGGTCCTGATCGAGGTTCCCAAATTGAATTTGGACGACGTCAATAAGATCGATGTTAATATTTTCGCGACTCAGTCGAGTAATTCGGCCAGTGAGAGAATTGCCAGCGCCGGTTTGCAGGTACAGCAGAACAAATGCAAGGACAAAAAGGTGAAGGGTACCCCCAAGAAGCATGTTAGTAGAAAAAATGGTAAAAGAGCCACACGAGAGTAAGTAATAAAAATGTTATTAATGGTCGTTTGTTTTTATTTCCGTTTTCCCGTGGAAAATTGTGAAAATGATGGCACATTTTTTTTTATTTGGGACTGTTACAAATATATTCCTACAATTTTCATATAATTTTAAGGACAATTAGTCACTTTTCATTCTATTTACCCACTGACTCTCTATAACCTAATAAATATGTGTCATGATGCAAAAACTTGAATTGTTTGGTTCAAATCGTATTTATCAGGCCTAGTACAAAAACTTTCAATGGTCTAACATCTAATGAAATGGAAATCACTTGTGGAGTGCCACAAGGGTCTGTTCTCAGTCCATTGCTCTTTTTACTGTACGTCAATGATTTGGCTAATATATCTATTAGTGGAAAGTTCACAATCTTTGCAGATGACACGTCCATGCCTTGGCATAACAGGAACCTAAATACGCTGCACAACAATATTGAATATGTGATTTGTTGAAAATATAAACAGGATGTTCATAAAATCAGAGTACTCTCTTTTGGAAAACATTCTTCTTTGCCTCATTCATCTTTATGAGTTCTTAATTAAGACTGGAATAGAAAATCAAATAACTATCTGAATGAAAATGCAAATTTTCAATTTCAGATTTTTTCTTTTGAGTTAGGGCCTTTTCAGAATATCTATCAGATGTAGTTCAATGTCCAGCGTGGATTTAGCCGGGGAAGTAGTTGTTTTCTGTTAGACATTCACAAAAAAATAACTTCACTTTAATCGTGGATTTTTCAATTCACAGAAAAATCTTTCTATCAATATTCAATTGAGAATGTTTCTCTTTTCAATATTGAATATGATATGCGAAAGAAGTTAAAAAATTATGTGATGCAAACCTATTAACATTTGATGTCTCCAAAACTGACATAACTTTCAAAGGCAACATAGAACCAATTTTTCTTGATAACCAAATCATTGACTCCAAACAAGTGAACAAATTTAAGTGGTCTACATATTGATGAAAATTTTTAATTCGATAATCACATCAATTATTTGTGCAAAAAGTTATCCTCAAACTGCTGTGCCATTAGAACCATTTCTAGGAACGCCTATTTTGCACTATGTGATCCCTCTTGCGTTATGGAATAGGCTCCCAAAACATTACCCCATCTTCACACTCCAAAAGAGAGCTCTCAGTTACATTTGTCGAACTGGAGTCCGAGATTCCTGTAGAACTATCTTCAAAACACAAGGAATTCTGCCCTTGGCATGCTTCTTTATCTTAGAAACAGTCTGTTTGATCCGTGAAAAATACTCGAGAACATTATGTCTCGGTCAGTCTATGCAACCTGTTTACTCATAACATTAGTCTTCCTATCCCCTCAACAACACAAATTCAATCATTTATAATGGAAATAAAATAATTAATAAAAAAACTTTTTAAAGACAAGCTTTTATTCAAATGCGCTAAAAAGTAAAAAATAATAGGCGTAGGTTATTCCGTGAGTTATAGATTCAAAAGCTTGTCGCGCAAAGTTTTCATTATGAGGCCTTTTTCCTGTAAGTTCGGAGCTATCTAGTTCTTCAATGAGGAGACCATCTGAAGATTAACTCCTATGCCATCTTCAATTTATGAATTCTGACAAAAAAAAACATAATCTTCGACTAAATTCATAATCTCTGACCCCAAAAACCCCGACATACCAATTTTGAATAGAAACGTTCCATTATTACAGCCATGTGGAGCCGCCATCTTGAATTTATGAATTTTGAGAATAAATTCATAGTCTTTGACCCCGAAAAGCTCCACATACCAATTTTTAATAGAATCGGACCATAAACACAAATCTCGTCCGCCATCTTAGAGCCGCCATCTTGAATTTGTGAATTTTTAAAAGAAATTCATAATCTCCGACCCCGAAAACCCCCACATACTAATTTTGAGTCGAATCGGACCATAAACACAAATCTCGTCCGCCATCTTAGAGCCGCCATTTTTTTTTCTCAAAAATTTCATAATGCTTTGTCACGGGAACTATGAACACCTCCCAAAGTTCACGTTAATCTGGCAACTGGAAGTGGATCAAATTTAATTTGCAAGATTTGATGACAAACATCGGGACAGGTGAAACTAAATGAAAGCTTGTAATAAAAAGCTATTCAACCATCTCCACCTACTAATTGGAAGGAGAAAATAAATTTCGAAAAGAGGTGAAAAAACTCCTGCTCCAAAAAGTATATTATGATTTGAATTAATACTTCATGGACAACTTCACAATTCACTCCTAAATATACTAAAACGTTATTATATATTATGAACTATTTTAATGTCTCTGAATTGTTTTGTGCTTTGTGACAAACTACTGTGATCATTCATTTTATTTTATATATAACTTTGACCTTAACATTACGTATTTACGGCATTAATAATTTTTTTCATGTATCTTAGTTTTAG
Organism: Gonioctena quinquepunctata; assembly: GCA_018342105.1. Lineage (NCBI taxonomy): Eukaryota > Metazoa > Arthropoda > Insecta > Coleoptera > Chrysomelidae > Gonioctena > Gonioctena quinquepunctata. The sequence continues at coordinate 220,342 of JAFIRS010000617.1, forward strand.
GCAAGCTTTGTCAACATAGTTAATATTATAAGACAATACAACATTTCAAATTATGAACTCTTCTGGTATTAAATCAACAACTTTTTATGATCAAAAAACACATGAGACACACATTTTATTGACACCATCCCTGACAAACAATAAAATATTCAATTCTCTTTACTATGGAGTTCCAGTTGACATACCCACAACATTTGTACATTTCGTACACTTACGGATGACATTTCAACAGTTAACTCACATATAATAATAATAATAATCATCATTTATTGCCCAACAGGTAAAACCCAATTACAGGACATAATTAAATACATCAGTACTGTTAAGTAGTAGATATAATTAACAAGTAATAATAAGTTCACATGTGACATGTGATACAATATTAATATATAAAAAAAGAAGAAAAAAGAAAAAACAAAGTGTAAATTACACTAGTGAGACGAAAAATCACTAAACTAATATAAACTAATTAATGGTAATGCACGGTTATGACCGGTAATGAACGGTAATAAAAGGTAAAAGTGATGGTACATAATTTCTTACGGTAACAAAAGAGAAAGAGAAAAAAAAACAACAAAAACAGATTAACTATAGTCAATTCCATATTTCCATTGCTACTTTTTTCATATGCTTCACAGAACAAGTATTGATATCGCAAAAACTGCATATGGAGTTGTAATTATCACACATATATTCAATTGGAGAATGCAAGATTAAATTTGTGGAGCAGTAAAATGTGAGATTCAGCCGTGAATGAGCCCTTGGTACCCTAAAGTTCAGTTCTGATAAAAGCAAACTGCAATCAATTAGGCCGTGTAGCAGTTTATGAAGAAAAGTTATTGACGCACATTTTCTCCTTTTTTCTAAAGAAATGAATTGAAAGTGGTCAAGAAGGTTGTTATGGTCAGAGCCCCTAGCTGGATAGATACCACAATTTTTGAAGTACATGAATTTCAAGAACTTTCTTTGTACTTTTTCGATTGTGTACTCATGACAAACATAGTAGGGGCTCCAAATGACTGAGCAGTATTCAAGTTTGGATCTTACATATGAGAAGTATAATATTTTCAGGGCATTAACATTTGTAAAGTTCTGACAGTTTCTTATGATAAATCCTAACATTTTAGTGGCTTCGGAAGCTTTTTTATTCATGTGATTGGCAAAAGCCATTTTAGAGTCAAAGAATACATATAGATGACATTTTCACAGTTGTACACTTTTTGAGGACATTTCCACAGCCGACACACCTAAAGACGACTTTCGACACACCCATAGATGACATTTTTACAGTTGACACACCTACAGAAGACATTTCCACAGCCAACACACCTACAGAAGACATTTCCACAGCTGACACACCTACAGAAGACATTTCCACACACACCTACAGAACATTTCCACAGCTGACACACCTACAGAAGACATTTCCACATGACACAAGAAGTCAACCCATCTACAGAAGACATTTCCACACTTGACATAACTCAATTAACTGACATTACATTAGGCAATGCAAATTTTGAATATATATTCTTGAGTCTGAAGATTAGTACTTATAAAATTTCTTTGGCTATACTTTATCGTCCCCCTATCACCAGACTTGGCGACATGTTAGATGCTTTGAATGACATTATCCCCCAACTATTGACCAAATATGACTACTCTGTTTTAATGGGAGACTGGAATGTTAATATGCTGCAACACAATTCTCTTTTGGAAACTTTTGATACTTATGACTATTTCAATCTCATAAATGAACCAACAAGAATTACCGCAACTTCTGCAACATGTTTGGACCCGATATTTATCAACTGTAAAGAAATATGTCTCAATAGCGGTACAGTCCCTTCTGACGTCAGTGATCACAATAGAATGCCCTTTTGTACTTTAAATATTGTTGTTAGAAATCTAAGCAGAAATTTATTCAGTATTCAGCGATTACAAACAGCTCAATGTACATGCCTCGAACAGAATCTATTGAATATTCCTTGGGATAATATTTTTATATTAACGACATAAATCATAAAGTCAGATTCTTAGAAGATAATATTAGTTACCTTTTAATTTGCATGCACCTTATAAAACAATTAGAGTAAGTAAACCACCTGCTCCCTGGCTTACCGATAACCTCAAATTAATTCTGAAATGAAGCGTGATAAAGCACTAAGCAAATATACAATAACAAAAAGTCCTGAAAACTAGAATCATTATAAGGAATGCCGCAATTTTGCGTTAGAATCGTTGAGAAGGGAAAAAATCAGTCTATCTAACAAAATTAGAAAATGAAAAAGATGATAAAAATTATGGAAAGGTCTGAGCAACTTGAATATCAAAACCTCTAAATGTAACAGTGAGCTACCTGATACCTTGAGAACCAAACGAAATTAATGATTACTTTATAAGTATTTTGATAATTCAAATAACTGTGCCAACTCATGCGAGTTCTACTCAAATAATAGGTATAGTGATAATATTTTCAATCTATCGTTTATTGATCAAAATAAGATCCTACAAATAATAAATAATATAAAATCAAATCCTGCTGGAAATGATGGTATCACCTCCACATGGTGAAATTATGCTTGCCTATTATCCTTAACCATATTACCCATATAATAAACTGTTACTTGCAATGTGGTTATTTTCCTAAAAATGGCTGAATCGATCATAATTCCAATTCCAAAAACTTCACCACCTAATCATGTTCATGATTTGAGACCAATTAGCTTACTTCCTGTGATTTCCAAAATACTCGAAAGAGCAGTATATATTCAAGTAAATGACTTTGTTATAACTAATAGCATATTACCTGTTCAACAATCCGGTTTAGAAAATGTCATAGTACAACTACTGCACTCTTAAATTTAACAGATAATATAATTGGAGCCTTAGATAAAAAACTTGCTGCTGTTCTAGTTACCTTGGATTATTCCAAAGCATTCGATCTGATTGATCACACCTTACTAATCTCCAAATTAACATATTATGGATTTAATACAACTGCACTATCTTTTTTCAAATCGTATTTATGGAATCGCACACAACGAGTGTGCATTGATAACAAATTCTCAAACTCGAAAAAAATAGTCTCTGGAGTTCCCCAGGGATCTATCCTAGGTCCTTTATTATTTTTACTGTATACATCAGACTTACCGAAAATTGTAAATACTAGTGAAATTCAACTTTATGCGGATGATACACAAATAATCCATATCTTTGATCCTACATCATACATTACAGCATCTGAAACTATAAATAGCGATCTTCAACGGATTGTTGACTATTCTAATAAACACAACCTATCAATCAATCCTTCTAAAACAGTGGTCCTTTTATTTGGAAATAAAAACTTAAGGCCTAACATTGTAAATAATATGAATATTACTCTAAACAATACACGTTTAGTCATCTCTGATAGTGCAAAAAATTTAGGATTGACCTTAGATACTTTTCTTAGATTCAAGAATCATGTAAATCTTTTATTACGTAGATGTTATATGACTCGGTTACTTTATGCTAGTAAACATATTTTAAATTTCAAAACAAAGAAAAAACTTTCAGAATCTTTGGTTTTATCCCTTCTAAATTATTGTAACATTGTCTACTATCCATGTCTTGATAAATGCACTCAAAATCGACTTCAACGAGTGCAAAATACTTGTTGCAGATTCATATTTAATCTAAGGAAATATGATCACATTTCTCAATACATCCTGCAGTTGGAGTGGCTCAAAATTTCTAATGTATTTAAACACCATTTCCTCATTTTTTTGCATAGATTGTTTAATACTGAAAGTCCACCATACCTTCTTGACAAACTAGTATTCAGAAACAATTTACACAATCTTAATACCAGACATTCACAGATACTTAACATGCCACACCACCGGACAGCTTTGTTTGAACGTAGTTTTACTTATAATGCAGTAAAACTTTTTAATTCCTTCAAACCAGAATTATCAACTCCACTAAATAGATATAAGAAAGTCGCTAAAAATGAACTGCTGAACCAACAAGACTAGTCACATTGCTACATATTTTTTCTCTCTTGATTACAAAATTTACTAAATTGTTTACTTATATCAATATTATTAACATTGTAAATGCTTTTTCTTTTTATTATCTTTTATATTTTATTATTTTCATTTTTGTATTTCATTTTTGTAAACTGAAAAGGTTAAGAGTTCAAGAGTAGCTATTAGCTAATCTTCGCCTTTTCAGGGCAAATGCATGTACATTTGTTAAATAAAGTCGATTTATTATTATTATTATTATTATAACTATTCTGACACATACTTATAGAAGACATTTCAACAGTTGATACACCTTTTGAAGACATTTCCACAGTCGACACATCTACAGCCAACATTTCTATAATTGGCCCACTTACAGATAAAATGTCCACAGTCGACGCATCTACATACGACATTTCCACAGTCGACATGCCTGGGAACTTGTCAGGATACGAATTCTCTTTCTTTGACCATATTCTGTTGAGACTCGTTCGTTTCGGATATCACAGAAGAAAATTGACGTCAATAAAAAACTCACGTAAGGCATACAATTTTATTGACACCGTCCCTGCCACATCTAATAAATAAAACATTCGAATCACTGTTTAGGCTTTATCAAATTGAACGACTTGGTCGTGAGTAGGGCATCGGTCCTGGCCATCAGAGGATTTTCAGTCGGCATTTCCATTGTCGATACTCCCGAGAAATCGTCGGGGTACAGATCTTCTCTGGAGCAGAGCAAACTAGGCGTGTTCGCCAACCACTTTTCCAGGAGTTCTTGCTGACATTCTTCGGTGCTTGGGGGTGTTATGTCGCTCGTGACGTTCACCAAGGGATCCGAACCCAATTCGAAACTCGCTCTCAGCGTGAATCCGCCCTCTTCGTCTGTGTACGACCCGACCGACCTGCTGATCCTCCTGTTTTGCTTGACGTCGACCGATTTCTGTTGCAATTGCCCATCCGAATATATTTTGATGGTTTTGGATATTATGGTCGAGAGTTTCGTGGGGGAGTCTAGAGCCTCGGTGCCTTGCTCGATGTTCGTGATGCCGGGGGATTCGTTGGCTGTATCGCAGGAGTTTTCTTCCGTGCCGGCGGTTATTTTGATGAGGTTTGTGAAGGAGTTGTTCGCAGTTGCCGGCGGGGTAATGCGACCTGAAAGTAGTACACGATTCATTTTATATATGCAAGCCCTGTGAAAAATTTGGATCAACTCGATGGATGTTTCAGAAATAATTGTTTTTAGGGCTACTCATAGAACAAATAAGACAATATTTACTATACAGAGTATCCCAAAAGTGTTGTCGAACGGCAGAAAAAGTTGCTGAAAATAATTGACGTCTGAGGCAAAAATTCCACTCACCGCAACAATCCTCTCCCCCGTCATGCTCTACCAAGTGCCTGTCCGTCCTCATGTAATTTCTGAACGAATCCGAACTGATCTGCTTATTCAAGTACGCCTCGGGAATGGCCAGAATCTCGCTCAGCCCCTTGCCGCACTCGCTACTCCTACACCTTAGGCTACTCGACTTCTTCGGGGACTTCCTAGGGGGGCTACTGGACCTCTTGATCCGATTCTCGTTTTTTATACAGTCTAAAATAGGATCGGATATATTGGAAATTGAACCAAATCTCTGTAAACTAACGAGTGTGCTGCTGTCGTTAGATGGCAGCTGGTCCGGGGGGGCCCCGAGCGCCGTCCTCAGGGAAAGGTCTATGGGGCCTTGCAGGAAGGTCAGCAGGTTGCGGAGTGTGGCCCGAAGATCGGCGGTGTTCATGCCGAGCAGCCAACGGAACTGCGCCAAATTCTTGTTCAAGAGGTAGACGGCATACGTGAACTGGACCTTGTCTTTGCCTCTGGTGAACAGCGGGAAACTGGAAGATATGTGTCTGATAGATATCGTCCAAACGGATATTGAAAAAAGACGCACATTTTTTATGGGGATTCCACAAGGTTCCAATTTAGGGCCAATCTATAGAACAGATATGGATAAAGTAGAGGATTTTTTCATTTTTCGGGAAGGGGTTCCAATTTAGGGCCAGTCAGTTTCTGAATCAATAGAATAGATATAGAAAAACTTACAGAAATATACTTTATTCAGGGGTTCCAAGGAATTTGATGGCATTATATTTTGTATTTATAGAATTAGAAAAAAGTAGCGGAAAATAGACTTTTGCGGTAGTTCCACAAGGTTCCAATTTAGGGCCAATCATATTATGTATCTATAGAATAGAAATAGTAACATGAACTGGTATTTTAATGGCAGTTCCACAAGGTTAATTTTGTTTATTTTATAGAATAGATAGAAAAGGTAACAGAAAATATATTTAAACAAGGTACTAATTTAGAACCCATATGTTTTGTATCTTTAAATAAAAAAGTAACGGAAGTATATATTTATTGTGGGGATTCCACAAGATTCCAATTCAGGCAAGTCACATTTTATATCTATAGTATAAAAATATAGACAAAGTAACAAAATCCATATATTTTTGTGGGACTGTCAGAAGGTACCAATTTAGAACTCTTCTAGAATAAATATAGAAAAAGGAAATATATATTTATTGTGGGGATTCCACAAAGTTCCTTTAGGGCTAATCATCGTATCTCTAAAATAGATATGGACAAAGTAACGGAAAATGTATTTTGTATCTGTATAATATAGAACAGATATGGAGAAAGTAATAAAACATATCATTTGTGGAGTTTCCACTTTGAGGCCAATCATATTCTGTATCTATAAAACAGATATGGAGAAAATAACAAAACATATAATTTATGGAGATTCCACAAGGTTCCAATTTTGGGTCAAATATATTCTTTTTATAGAATAATTTTTATGGTTTTTTTAAAATTTTGTGGGGGTTCCACAAGGTTCCAATTTAGGGCCAATCATATTCTGTATCTATAAAACAGATATGGAGAAAATAACAAAACATATCATTTGTGGAGGTTCCACAAGGTTCCAACTGAGGAGCAATTGCAGTCTGTTAAAGTAACAAGAAATATATTTTCTGAGGGTTCCACAAGGTTCCAATTTAGGGCAAATCATATTCTGTATCTATAACACAGATATGGAGAAAATAACAAAACTTTTATGGAGGTTCCACAAGGTTCCAAATGAGGAGCAAAACTGTTAAAGCAACAAGAAATTTTGGGGGTCCCACAAGGTTTCAATTTTGGGCAAAATATATTCTATGTTTTTAGGATATATTTTTATGGGTTTTCCCAAGGTCGATCATATGGCAGTATTGATTGTCCTGAAATTGTTGAGCTTACCTCACTTTCTGTAAATGCTAGAAGAAGTAGAAATAGTGACATTTACCTTTTTGTAGAACAAATTATGGTCAAAACGAATCCCTTAACAGAATACTGAAGTCAGCAAACACTCACAAAAACAAGCTTGAGCTGTTCGGTTCATTTTTACCATTTTTCAGAAAAGCAGTAAAAAAATTGTAATAGTTTTAATTTTTAGTTTTAACATAATCTTAGTCATCTGTAAAATTTATACTTTGTACATTCTTTTTGTAATGGTATAATTGGCTTGTCCGTTAATAAATAAATAAATAAATAAATATCCTGTATTTATGAAATAAAGAAAATACTGGAAATACATTTTTTGTGGGGGATTCCACAAGGTTCCAATCTAGGAGATATCATATTCTGTATCTATAGAATAAAGTATAAAGTTACGAGAAATATTTTTTGTTGAGGTTTCACAAGTTTCCAATTCAGGGCCGATTATATTCTATATTTATAGAATATATTTTTTGTGGGTGTTCCAATTTAGGGTCATATTATTGACCTATATTTATAGAATAGTTTTAGAAAATACCGGAAATATATTTTTGTGGGGGTAACACAAGGTTCCAATTTACGGCCAATCATATTCTGTATGCAGTCTCTGTAGTATCCTGCTACCATAGGCTCAGTGCGCTAGATGAAATATTAGTGATTTTTTTCTAGTAGGAATGTTTTGTAGACGCATTAATATGAACTGGCAATACCAAAAATATGTATATATAATATTGAATGAATAAAATGAAATTGAAAAAAAAAAATATATGGCAAATGTAACAGTGAGCTACGTGATCTTTTTCTTTCTTCTGAAACCTCATATTGAGTTGATTTGTTGAAAATATGAACAGGATGTTCATAAAATCAGATGTGGAATCATATTGAGCTTAAAAAAGTTACAGGCTTGGGTTTGTATTGCTCATATAGATCTACACAAAAAATTCTAGCAGATTTCTGATGAATATGATGGCGGCATACCCCAAGGATCCATTCTCGGTCCACTCTGATTTACAATCTATGACTGCTGATCATAGAATATGAAGGGTTAAGTCATTTTTGGCCAAATATGGATAAAAATTATGCTTTGTGAAAAACTTACTCTTTATCTTTGTCGGGCAGCAAGGAGGAGATGTTATCGGTGATGTAAGATCTCGAACCGTAGTTAGTCACGGGGTACCTGAGCGGTACTTGGAGGAATGTAGAAATCATTATGAGGATATGGGCGATGTATCCCAGGGCGACTGACAAACCGGTGTCGGAACAATCTGAAATCGAGTAACTGGAAAAGTTTAAAACGGAATTTATTGAATGTTGAATTGTTGCAACCTGCTAGGACATCGGAATTCGGCAAATGGATCCCCAAGATGCTGAACTTATCGTCGGGCGTTTTGTCGATGGGATAAATGCCCGAGAGCTGTTTCAGTAGCTGGCACCTGCGCTGTTGGAGCTGCACGTGGATGTTGGAATACATTTCTCTGTGTTGCAGTATGTTTTTCTTGTACTCCTTCAGCTTTTCCGATCCTTTGCTCAGTATTCGGTAATTTTCCATCAGATCAGATTCTGGATTTGACGTTACTGTTATTATTACATATAAGAGACTGTACCACTTTGTTTTAAAATCACAATAATGCTGAATTCTGCAATGACTGGCAACACTGTACAAAATAATCAAAGTGAAAGGGCGACCACAATAAATGGACATATAATTTGGTATCTTTTCAAATCATCGACATCACTCACAAGTATATATACAGTGCTTCTCAAAAGTCCCCTCCCCCCCTCTTATTTTTGGAACGATTATACATAAACAAGTGAAATTTGGAAACTGAATATTAAAGGTTGTAAACTTCCCTACTAGTGATGATAGATGATGAAATCGTCAAAGATGATGTCACAAGGCCATTGTGACCAATAATTTTAAATGGAACCCTACGGCAAGCGACACCTCTTTTAAAAGGTATCGAAAAAACCTATTCAATTATACTAATTTTGTTTGTGTTTATGGCAGTTTTAATGGCTCATTAGTAAACATTAAAGTTTAAATTCCATTCAGTATGATATTAATTACAAATTTAAGAATCAGTATCTACTTAAAGAAATTGCTCGAAGTGACCTCCATTTACTTCCTGACAGTGAAATATCCTATTTTTAAACTCTTCTCGTACTTGTGCAAATGTGTCTGCGGAAACAGCCTCACATTCTGCAACGATACGTTGTTTTAAAACGTCAATATTGTCAGGTTCAGTGGCATAAACCTTCGATTTAAGGTACCCCCCACAGGAAAAAAATCCAAAGGTGTGAGGTTCGGTGATCGAGCTGGCCATTCCGTTGAACCTCGTCGTCCAATCCATCTACCACGATACTCCTCGTCCAAATACCGTCTTACTGCACCGTAATAGTGTGGAGGAGCACCATCCTGTTGGAATGTTATTTCCAAATTGCCGAAAGTTATCTATAAGCAACAACAAAAAATAAATTCTGTGCAAGTGTTACCCAGAATAATAAATACGGGAGTGGCTAAGTGACCATCAGAACGCTCCAGAATTCCAAAACATAGGAGTGGCTAAGTGACCAAACAACTATAGTTATCTTATTAAATTTGGGTCAACATGAAGTGCCTATCATGCTCCAGGCCACCTGACAAAATAAACATTTTTCACTGTGATAAATGCAAAAATCAACATTGTGTAGAATGCTTCGCTCTCACTGCTTCCGAAGTAAAAGTGATGCAACTGAAGACAAATCGAGTACTAATCCTAGTTTGTAAAAAATGTGCAGATGAACCCACCCTACACTTGAACGCCCAAATGAAATCCATGGAGATCCTAATCCTAGAAGAACTCAAAAAAATCAACAAAATTGTGGAAATACAGAACGAAAAAATTGAATTACAGGGTGAAATAATAAATAAACTGGTCCGAGAATCAGTCAATGTAAAAAAGCATGACAATCCGAATACCTATGCAGCAGCAGCATCTAGGAGTACAGAAACAATAGTAATAAAACCAAAAGAGAAACAAGACAGTAATCTAACAAAAAATGATTTGAAAGACGCAATTGATCCTAAAAAATCGGCAAGGGCCATCGAAAACATCAGGGAAGGAAGAGAGGGAACAGTTATTATAAACTGCAGTGATTCAAATCTGAAGGAGAAAATTAAACAGAAAGTGGAAACAGAACTTGGAAATAAGTACAGCATCAAGGACGGGTACAAAAAACCCAAAATAATCATACTGGGGTGGAAGAAGAACTTATTGATGGGGAAAATGAGTCTATCATTGATTGTTTGGTGGAACAAAACGACTTAAATATATCAGATACGTCAGTCTTACAAGTGGTGTCTAAATATAAACAAAAAAAGAACAAGGGAAACATAATTCTTACTCTGAATGTGGAGCTAAAAGATAAAATCTGTCAAATGGGAAAATTAAACATTGGATGGCGAAGGTGCATGACCCATGAGTATTTCTCAATAATGAGATGCTATCACTGTGCAAGATATGGTCATAAAGCAAGAGACTGCAAAAATAATGTGACCTGTTACAAATGTGCTGGAGCCACACAGGACGAATGAATGTAGTGCTAATCCGAAACCTTGAAATGTATCAACTGTGAAGAAACAAACAAAAGGCTTAACAAATCACTGCAATCCAACCATTCAGCTTCTGATTCTGAGTGTCCATGCCTCAGGAGAATCCTAGGTTTGGAAGCAAATAAAACTAAGCATTCCTAACAATCACGACGTAGAAACCGTATATATGCCTGAGGAAAAAATATCCCTATATCATCAAAATGTACAAGGTATTTCTAACTGTATTAATAATATTGCGGTGATAGCTGATGAGCTGAAAGTGAGCTTTATTGCAATCACTGAACACTGGCAATCCTCAAACAGAATAGGATCATATCAATTAGAAAATTTCAACTTGGTGGCGTCCTTCTGTCGGTCTGCAGAGAGTGCACATGGTGGTGTTGCTCTATATGCTCATAACTCTTTAAAAACCTTTCAAAGACACGATATCAATTCTATTAGTGAGGAATATGTTTTTGAATGCACTGCAGTGGAATTTAGGGTCAACTACAATTATTATGTTATATGTGTGGTGTATAAACCCACGGCAACTAATTTAACTTGCTTCACAGATAAACTGGATACATTATTGGAAATAGCCACACAAGGTAATAAAGCAGTAATAGTTGCCGGAGATTTCAACATCGACATGTTAACAACTGCAAAAAATTTAAAAAATAGAGATACTATGAATAACCTATTGAATTGTTATAATATAAGTGCAATAATTCATGAACCAACAAGAGTCACCAAAGATAGCTCAACCTGTTTAGACGATATTCTTGTTTCAAATTTATTGTTATGTCACTCCGAAGTTCTAAACACAAACATATCAGATCACTATGGTCAACACATATGCATAAATATAGATAGTGAAATCTCCCAAGAAACATACGAGTACAAGAGATTTTATGGATCAGAAAATTATAAACATTTATTCACACTTCTTGAAAATGAATCGTGGTTGACAGTTTATGATGCCCGATCTCTTGATGAAATGTACAATAGCTTTATTTTTCTCCCTTTCGGTTTTTTTCAATATCGCATTTCCTTTAAAAAGGGTCCGAGTAACCAAAAACTCGAGACCAAAATGGATCACACATTTAGAAGCTAAAAATACTTTAAACCTTTGCTCAGAACTTTATCAGCACAATCAAATATCAAAACAAGTTTTCACTGACCATAAACGATCCTATTCCAATCTACTTCTAAGTGAGAAAAAAAATACTATGGCAGAAGATTTCACAATCAGACAATAAAACCAAAACTGTCTGGAATATTGTTAATACAGAAACGGGCAAAAAAGAATCCAAATCAAGTTTCAACGGCATAAAAAATCAAAATGATGAATTGGTAACATCACCAGAACAGGCTAGCAATCTTTTCAATCAGTTTTTCACGACAGTGGCATCTCAATTGGTTGGAGATGGCCCAAAAAATAGTCATGTACATCAAAGCAATATAAGAGAAATTCCAAATTCCATTAATTTGTCAGAAGTCACACAAGAAGAAGTTTTAGAGATCATATCCTGCATGAAAAACAAGTACTCTTCAGGTGAGGATAATATAAGTAATGTTCTTCTAAAAAAAATTGGGAAATTCATAATAGAGCCTATCACTTACATAATTAATGAATCATTGAGTCTTGGTGTATCTCCCTCTAGACTGAAAGCTGCAATCGTTAAACCCCTTTTAAAAAAAGGTGACCCCCACCTAATTGAAAACCATCGTCCCATAAGCATGCTATCTAGTTTTTCCAAATTATTCGAAATTGTAATGTGCAGACGAATTATCCCCTTCTTAAGTATGAACAATGTAATTGCTAGTTGTCAACACGGTTTCCAGGCAGGTAAATCTACCACAACAGCTATCTTTTCTTTTATTGAAAAAGTACTCAGTTTTTAGACCAGGGTTTGATAGTACATGGTATTTTTTGGACCTATCGAAAGCCTTCAACTGTGTGAATCATGAGCTACTTTTGAGTAAAATGGAAAAATTGGTATTCGTGGACAAGCAAATAAATGGTTCGAATCATATCTTACTGACAGAACACAAAAGTTGTTATACAAAATGGTCACACTGAGCACTTTTCAGATGATGCAACAATAAACTTAGGAGTACCCAGGGCAGTGTACTCGGTCCAATCCTATTCATTTTGTATGTCAATGATATGCCAAACTTGGTAAATGACCCTCAAATCTTATTAACAAACTATGCTGACGATACAAATATACTAATAGCAGGAAAGCAATACGAGGATTTATGTGAAAAAACTATTGATATTACAAATAACATTGCTCACTGGTTTGAAGACAACACCCTTTTATTAAACACTAAAAAAACTAATGCTATTTTGTTTAGACATAGTCGAAATACCAATGATTTTCCCTCACATGTCCTCATAAATGATACAGAAATAACATATAATGCTAGCACAAAGTTCCTTGGAATCACCATTGGTCAACATATGAATTGGATAAATCATGTACAACTGCTATGTGGTAAACTGAGTAGATCTTGTTATTCTCTCAGAGAACTAAAAAAAGTTACTGATAGCTATGCTCTACTAACAGCATACTTTGGTCATTTCTATTCCTCAATGAGCTATGGAATATTATTTTGGGGGGGTTCACATTATCAAGAGGTATTCATTTTACAAAAGAGAGCAATAAGAATATTATGTGGTCTGAAAATTGGTGACTCTTGTAAAGGGCATTTTAGAAACTTAAATCTTTTAACATTACCTGCATTGTATGTTTTTGAATGTCTAAATTTTGTCTATAAAAACAAGCACTTGTTCAATAATTATGTTAATGTAAATACCTATAGAAAAAGGCTGTCTCTATAAGTGCCTAGAATTTTATAATTTATTGTCGAACAACATGGAAATTAAAACTTTTTTTAGTTTTAAGAAAGTAATTAAAAAACTATTAGTTTCTGCAGAGCCCTATAGATTGGAAGATATAAATCAAATGACATTTACTTAGTTGTTTTTCTGTATATTTCCTTTATTATTATTGTTTCTCCTTATTTGGGGACCAGTAAGAAATGTTTTTTAGAATATGGCATGGTTCCGTGGGTTTTATCGGGTTTTCCTGCGGATGTAAAGCAAATGCACCATGATTCAGACAGCTCAATTAAAGTCACCCCGGTGCGCATTGCCATATCTTATATATTCTAAAACATTTTTCTTTTTTTTTAACTGTGATTTCTCAATGGAAAATATTCCCTGCAATTTTGACATGTACCACACACAAAATTATTATAATTGTCTGTAATAATCTGCTGTTATTGGTACTCAATAAATTCTATTCTATTCTATTCATCTGGATTATCTTCCAAAATTTCAAGGATTAACGGTTCTATTGCGTTTTGCAACAGCTCCAGATAAACCTCACCAGTTAAATTAGTATTTAAAAAAAGAGGCCCAAACATTCACCTTCTGGGGAAATTGGGTATGTGTTTCACGAAACAGGTGAGGATTTGCGTCACTCCAATACCTCACATTCTGTGTATTTACATTTCCATTTAGATAGAAAGTACTTTCGTCGCTAAAACAAATTGTTTTGACATAGTCTGGCTGTTGGTTAATTTTAGTTTCCATATTTTCACAAAATTCTAGTCTTCGGTCTGGGTCGTCGTCTGAGAGTTGATGAACCATTTTTAATTAGTATGGATGAAATTTGTTTTTATTTCAACACCCTGTGTACTGTACTTTGACTGACTTCACAGGTAGATGCAACGTGAGTTGTTGAAGAAGTAGGATTAACTATTACTTCTGCCAGTATATCAATTTTTTTCTCATCAGAAATTTGTGGTCTGCCAGATTGTTTCGCATCATTAATACTACCCGTTGTTTCAAACTTATGAAGAAGCTCCCTTAAATAAGTCCTCGATCGGGAAACCTCTCATTAAAAATGCGTTCTGCTGCATGAATATTTTGTCCAGTTTCACCAAGAATTAGGATTGCTGCTACTTTATCACCTAAAGCACGTACCATTTCGCTTCTTGAAGTACTTAAACGTTCGGCTCACAACAGTTTAACAAATTATTAAAATGTACAAAAATATTAAAAGTACCAAAAGCTGCTAAAACAGTTAAACGTTCGATCAACAATACACAAATTATTAAATGTACAAAAACTTGGACAATTACAAAAATGTCGAATTAGGGAGACTAACAAAAACGTCAGCTTATTTGACAACCATCCAGAGGCGGAGCTTGAATTTGGAATTTTAGTATTAACTGATTTAATTCATCACAGCTTTGTGTTTTTCAAAAGCGAGTTGCCAGAACTGCCATAAACACAAACAAAATTAGTATCATTGAATAGGTTTTTTCGATACATTTTAAAAGAGGTGTCGCTTGCCGTAGGGTTCCATTTATAATTATTGGTCACAATGGCCTTGTGACGTCATCTTTGACGATTTCGTCATCTATCATAATAATAATAATAATAATCTTTATTTGAAAAAACAACCAAGTACAAGAAGTTACACCTGTAAAAGGTGGTAGAAACAAACGGGCGTCAAAAAACACATTGGAGGTCACTAAGACCATCACAAAACATATAGAAACAGTATGTAGGTACACAAAAACAAACAGACTACAAAATCTATTCTAGGTGTGCTTCTAAGTAAGCCCTTATGGAGTAAGGCTCCAGGTTTATTAGGAGTTTCCAAATTTATTTTTTAAAACCATTTGGAGAAGATAGTGATTTTATTCTTTCTGGTAGCTTATTGAAAAATTTGATGGAATTATACAAAGAATTTTTTTTGGTTACGGTCAACCTATGTACAGGATAATTATAATTTATATTTCTGGTCTTATAGCTAATATGGGATTTATAATCAGAAAAAAGGTGCCTATTCTTAGTGAGAAACAAAAGACACTCTTGAATATACACAGCAACAATTGTTAATATATTACCTGAACGAAACTTAGTCCTACATGATTCTCTATAATTTAGTTTAAACATAATTCTGACAACCCTTTTCTGAATAATAAATAGGTGCTGTAATGAAGTACTTCCGCCATAGAACAATATACCATACCTAAAAATAGCTTCAAAGTTTGCATGATACACAATTTTAAGTATATAATAACTCAAATGCTTTGATAGTATTCTTAATGCATAACATGTTTTACATAATTTACCGACTAGCTCATTTATATGTACACTCCAATTTAGATGTCGGTCGATATGGATTCCTAAGAATTTGGTACTAGGTGCTATTTCTAAGTTTTTGTTGTTCAACTGAAAGTACTAGGCACTGCCTGGCTTGCATGTCCAGTTGTAAACATAACTACATTAGTCTTTTCTTCATTTACAACCTGTTTATTTTCGGAGAACCAGTTGTTTATCTTATTAAACATCAAGTTGGAGTTGTCTAATATACGTTCAACCGTTCGTCCTTCAATCAGAATATTCGTATCATCAGCATAGTTTACCATTTTACAGTCAGAGTATGGTGTCAGTACATCGCACACATCATTTAGATATACTATGAAAAGTATTGGGCCAGTAATGCTGCCCTGAGGCACACCTATATCTATGTCAGTTACTTGTGATAACGCATTTATATTATCTTTCTGTACTCCTACTTTTTGCTTTCTATTACTAAGGTATAATTTGAACCAGTCTAAAGGCTTACCTCGAACCCCGTAAGTCTCAAGTTTATCCAGTAATATCTTGTGGTTTAAGCAGTCATACGCTTTTGATAAGTCTAATGAAAGTCCTAGAGCTACATTCTTGTTTTCTAAGGCATTCAGTATATGCTGGACAAACTTGAACACAGCCGTTGTTGTAGATCTGCCCTTTCGATACTCAGTAATTCGTTCGTAACTAAGAAATTCATTAGCCGATTGCACATTGCTGTTTCGAAAAGTTTTGAAAAGTCACTAGTAGGGAAGTTTACAACCTTTAATATTCAGTTTCCAAATTTCACTTGTTTATGTATAATCATTCCAAAAATAAGAGGGGGGGAGGGAACTTTTGAGAAGCACTGTATATATATGCAAAATAAGGGCTTGTTTATTTGAAAATAATGCAAATGTTCCAGCTACGTCGAAAGTAAAAATTTGGTGGTGAAATAAGTTTGAATAGAACTGAATAAAACTCAGATTCTCGTGTGGCAAATCAACTCACCCCTTTCCCCATTTTCTTCCATTATCTCTAAATATTTTTGCTTCGACGCGCGAATCATCACAGATTTTTTATCTTTCTCCTGGGAGAGCAGCCTCGCTTTAAATTTCGCCACCTCTATATCTCTGCTTATTTTCGCCATTTTCTGTTTTTGGAGTGTCGTGGGTTTCTCCTGAAAAGCCACGTTGAATATAATTGCTCAATTCTGCGAAATATAGAAAGGTTTTTGACCCAAATTGGCCAGAATGTCTAGAAAGCTTGGCTCACATTCGGCTCATTGTGGTATCTCACAAGGATCCATCCTAGGGCCAATGTCGTTCATATATAAATTCCGCCCTTTCATAATTTTTTGAATAAAGACATATTATTATTATATGTGTGAATGGGGGGTCCTAGTTTTTGATAAATATTTGTACTTATCGAATTCATTGTCAAATCACTGTGATTTCAATAATTTTTATGGGTCATAACAATATTTCTTTGCAGTAAAAACTATACAAAAATACTTTTTTTACGCGCTTTATATTAGCTTCACTTGTATGTTTGTTTGTTTGTAAACGACTCCTTTGGGCGCGATTTTGACCCACTTCCAGACGTCCGAAATTTGGCAGGTGTACATAATTTCGGTGACAATGCATTAAGAAATTTTTGTGTGAAAAAAAACAAAATGGCGGCTCCAATATGGCGTACGAGTTTTGTGATTATGGTCCGATTCGCTTCAAAATTGGTATCTGAGGGTTTTTGTAGCCGGAGATTATGATTCTTTTGTCAAAATTGAAAAATTCAAGATGGCGGCTCCAAAATGGTGGCGAGTTTTGTGATTATGGTCTGATTCTATTCAAAATTGGTATGTGGGGATTTTTGGGGTCGGAGATTATGATTACTTTGTCGAAATTGAAGGATTCAAGATGGCGGCTCCAAAATGGCGGCGAGTTTTGTGATTATGGTCAGATTCTATTCAAAATTGGTATGTGGGGATTTTTGGGGTCGGAGATTATGATTACTTTGTCGAAATTGAAGGATTCAAGATGGCGGCTCCAAAATGGCCGCGAGTTTTGTGATTATGGTCCGATTCTATTCAATATTGGAGAATGATAGTTAAAAAAAAATTAATAATAGTAATAAGTAATAGTTTGAAAAACTAAAAACACGCGTTAATAGAAAACTAAACTAAAAAGTTGAATATAAATAATAGTTTAAAAAAACTAAAAAACACGCTTTTATAGAAAACCAGACTAAAAAAATAGAAAATAAGAAAAAAATGTATTTTATTTAAAAAAAGCGTGGGTTTTAAACTATTATTTATTATTGTTATTCATGTTACGTATTCATATTTTGAATGATAAAAAAAATATTGTAAAATTAAGATTATTAATAAATTAAATATTTGTGATTTCAATCAATTCTAGAGATTAACGTTCTTCAAGGGTCTTTCTTTGCAAAAAAAAAACTATGAAAAAAAAATGGCTATTTATGTCACTTTTTAAACTTCCAAAGAAAATGTTTCTCGATTAAATTTAGTCTACCAATAAATCAAACTACTATGATTTGAATATTTTTTAATGATTTTACTAGAGTCAGAGGTTTTTCTTTGCAATGAAAACTTCTTTATTGTACATATTTTGAATTAGTGAAAAACCAATTAAATTTCGAATGAAAATAAAACAAATCACTGGGATTAACAATAATGTTTAGAGATAAAGACCCTGCAAGCTTCAGTAAAGGCAATTCTTTGCAAAAAAAACTATGCAAAAATGTTTTTTTATTGATACTCAGGTCGCCTATTCACAATGTGAATAACCAAAGGTTTTGAAATTTAGTTTAGACTCTAAAAAGAAGTCAAATCACTGTAATTTGAATATTTGTATATAAAGGCTCTAGAAAATTTAGAATCTTTGCTTTGCAGTAAAAGCTATAAAAGATAATTTTGTATTCAAATTTTAAATCATCAAATAATGTTTTTCAGTTGAACTTAAAATTAAATATTAGTTGAATCCCTTTAATTTCAATACAGGCCCTAAGAAAGTCAGTAAAGGTCTTTATTTGCAATAAAAACTATAAAAAATACTTTTGATGGCTATTTATGTCACTTATACACATTTAGAATCCCAAAAAAAATTTTGGTGATTAAATTTTGTCTAATAAGTCAAATTACTGTGATTTCAGTAAGTTTTTGATATAAATGCCCTACAAGAGTTCATTGCAATATAAACTATAAAAAATGTGCTTTTTGTTACTCATGTAATTGTAATATTTTAATTCCAAAACACGATTTTTGTTTGTATTTAGAATAAAAATCAAACAAATCACTGTGATTTCAATAATATTTGAAGATAAGCCCTGTAGGAAGAATCAATAATTTTTTTGACTAAAAAACTAGGAAAAATACTCTTTCATTGCTATTCATGACATATTCACAATTGGAATTACTTAAAAAAGGATTTTTGATTTAATTTGATATAAAAATAAACCAAATCACTGTGATTGCAATAATTTTTAGATATAAATGGCATACAAGGGTCGGTTCTTTGAAATAAAAACTATAAAGTATGTGTTTCTTTGTTCTTCATGTCATATGTTCTTATTTTATTAAAACATTTTTTTTAATCGACGAAACCAAAAAGGAGGAGGTTCTCTATTCAACGCGTATATTTTTTTTTTTTATGTATGATCACGCACAACTTTTTACAGAGCGGTTCGATTCCGATTATTCTTTCTTCATTGGATAGGGTGTACTTCGAAGTTGGTCCCATTTTAATTTGAACAACAAAATCCATCCCTAAGGGTAGCAAAATGAAGGATATTGATCGTTCACCCTCTGAATTTTGGTCCGTTAACCGATTCTATCAGGCATAACTTTGTAGTGGGTTTTCCGATTTGGATGATTCTTTTTTCATTAGAAAGGGTATATACCTCATAATTGATCATATTCCAATTTGGAATGAAATGATCCACCCCTATGGGTAGAAAAATAGGGGATGATTGATTTTTCACTTGTGAACTTTGGCACACATATGTAGTTGACATTGACAGACCCTCCTACATCCGTCAAAATGATTAAATTCTATGAAAGGATGGAATTATATACAAAGTTATGAAATCAACTAACCAGAACTTTCAAAATTAATTTATATTATATAACAATAAATAGTTAAAATAGAAAATTATATTATTTAATAGTTATTAGTTGAAGTAAGCTAGGTAAGTAAGTATTTTGGAAGTAATCAAAAATTAAGTAGGTAGAAATTAATAGAATTGAAAAATAAAAACTTTTTAACAGAAAATTAAACCGACGAAAAAATCAACTGAAAAGCAAAAAATAAAATAAACCTTCTTAGTCTAAATGATAATTGAGCTCCTAAACTAATGTGAGTAACTGATTTTGAGTCGGCGCCAAACAAACTAGCAATTGAATTGGGTAAAGCGTAAAATGATGGCAGCGAGATGCACGGCTGCATTTTGATTACTTCTTTCAAAGTAATATAATGATCTTCGATAATTGTTTGTTTGCCGACTCAAAATGGTTACATCATTAGTTTAGACTCAATTCATTAGACTAGAAAGTTTATTTATATCTTAATATTAAATTTAGAATAAATATGAGTCAAATCACTGTGATTTCAATAATATTTAGAGATGAAGGTGTTAGAAGAGTCAGCAAAAGGCTTTTCTCTTGCAATAAAAACTAAACAGATGTTTTTTGTTGTTGTTTATATCACACATACGTATTTTGGATTACCAAAAAATTTCGTTTGATTTATAATAAAAATAAATTAAACCAATGTAATTTTGATCATTTTTAGAGATGAAAGCTCTAGAAACGTTAGTAACTGTTTTTTTGCAACAAAAACTATGAAAAATGCCCTTTTATTGTTATTCATATTTGAAATTACTTAAAATTTTTTGGTTTAATTTTAAAAAAAATTTTTTGGGATAAATGACCTACCAAAGTCAGCTCTTTGCAATATAAACTATAAAAATGTGTTTTTTTTATTCATATCATATTTCCAATTAACAAAATGTGTTTTTTAGAATAGTGAATCTTTTTCTTTGCAAAGAATATATAGAAACTCCTTTTTTTATTTATGTCACATATTCAAATGTTGAATTACAAAAAAAATTAAATCAATTACATTTAGATCAGTGAGAATAACCAGTTATAAAATGTTTGTTGTACAACAGAATCACAAAATCAATTCTAAAAAATTAGATATTGTATTTTTTTCAATCATACAGATTTTTCAAAGGAATTGGATCTTACCTTCAACATTTTATTCAGCGAATTCATAGTCAACAGCTGTGGTGCATATCGAACGGAAGATAACGAACTAGAGGAGACAGTTTCCAAAGCGGGATTTTCCCTCTCCGATCCCACATTATAACTGTTCAACACATTTATTTTATCCCTAATATTCTGTACGTCCGCCCCCTTTTTCCTAATCTGAATCTGTAAATACTGCAGCCTCCTGAGTTTCTCTATATTGTAACTGTTCTGGATTTCGTGGCGACCCGCGTTGATCGCGATTCGCTTATAAATAACCTTAGAGCGCAAAGTGTCTATGAGATTAAGATTCTTGATGAAGGGTATGGGTTTTCGTAGGCCGGTTTTGACCGCCAAGTGACTAGTATAAAATCCACCTTGCATGTAGAATATCACAGATTGATTCTTAAAATATTTTGGCTGTATATCGGCTATTTTATGTCCTATATAGCAAAGCCCGGAAAAGTGGACGCCCCAAGTTAGTACGATTTTATCGGCCCCGTTATCATCGTGCTGCCATATCCTCAAGACCACACACGAAGCGGATCCGTTCGGCATGTCCTTCAGGTTCAATTCCTCCCACTTGGGGTGAGGATTTTTCAGATGCTCGCTCGTGTAGAAGGGGGCGCACATGGTGGTTAGGTGTAGGGTGAAGTAGAAGCTACCTGCGGTTTCGGGGCACAAATTGAAGCCGATGATTTGGTAGACGTGACGTAAACGGAACTGAAAATTATCTCGCTTGGTAAATCTGCAAATTTTCGTCACAGCTTCTTACCTGTTGGGTTATCAGAGGCACCCATTGTCGGCATTTCTGCCTGGCGAGCATGAATTCTTGAGCAGAGAAACTCATGGTAAACGATGGGAGTATTCATATGAAATGGGGTTTCAGGGCGTATCATCTGATGGCATAGTTTTAAAAACTTGGCTGTCGTTTCCGTTGGACTGTTTGGAAACGGAATGTGCTTGGTCACTTCCACGAATTCATTCAGTTTCGACAAAACAACAATAAATTTTCATTAAATGTGTAACAAATCCATTATTGTTTTTGTTCACTGTCAATTGTCGAACATAAACGTCAGTGAAGACGCTGTCAAGTTTTTTGCTGTGGTTTCGTCTATCGAAGTCGGAAAACGCGCTTTAAAAATAGCTGATTTGCATCAGGCAGTCTGATGGTTCTTTCCATAGAGAAACTAAAAATATTTTTAATTTGTCTATGGTTCTTTCTTTCCCTCTACGGCAGTATCTCCTCTAGCTCAACATGATTGTCGGTGCTCATAACACGACGAATCGCGCACAAGTTGCCGACTTAAAAAACCTTAACAAGTTCTGCTTCTCCAATGGCAATATTGAACAAGCATGTGCTCCTTTTCTAAATTATTTCGATTTGCACATAAAGATCACCACTTAGAAAGCTCTGCAATAAACTTAGAGATGGGGAAAATGTTTAGTGTTTTTCATGTCTCAAAATTGAAAACACAAATTTTTTCATTACATTCTAAAACGTACTCCTAGTGCCTCTGATGGACGTATGCATCGTTACTTCATACAGTTCAAACTTTTACCGCTAGATGCTTCAAACTGTCAACATTAATTTCATCTGTATTCGTTTATATGTTATGTTGTACTAATATTTTTATTAACATGCTGCTCTCCTTTTTTATAGACAAATATAACCAAAAAAATAATTATGGAAGTACCGTTTGGTTTGGCGAGTTTGTGGCATATATGTATTAAGTACCAATATTGATAATAAAGACAGCAAATGTAAAGCCAAAACAAATGAAGCATGAAGCGAAAATTGAGTCGTGACATGTATTAGTTGATGTTCGGTTGCTATAACTACGCGCTGCCAATATGACAAGGAAAGACATATATAACCCGACTTCACTTTCATTGCATTGCTCTTATGGCCAGTTATCAATATTCGTAGTTAATAAATATATGGTTTGTGGCAACTGACAAGTGAAACACAATGGGAAAAATGAAATTTTTTGTTAATGGGCATCCTGTAACTTTAACCTGAACACTGAGCTTTAGTTGACAGTTGACGTAAAAACGACGGGTTTGTTCTGCTCTATGGAAATGGTCATCTGAAAATAGCAGTACCTTTTTCAAAGAAAGTTGACGCTACGCTAAAAGCTAGTATCGAAGGTCGCCTTTAAGGTTCAACTGGCATCGTGAAAGATGACAGTCGATAATGCACGAATCAGATTGGGACAGGCACCAACACTCGAGTTATGGTCAAATACGCCAATAGGAAGCAAGGACCACAAACAGAGAGAGAGAGAGAGAGAGAACACTCGAGATATAGACTCAAAATTCCCTATTGTTATAGCTTTTTATGTACAAAAACATGAACACTTTGGGACTAAAAATAAATAATCCAGCATATTCAATTTGTTATTCTCTACACAACCCTGATTAAATTAATACAATTGGAGAGGCAGAAAATTTTGAAGGTTTTTTAAGTTGGTAACTTGTGCGTGACTCCTCTATAGGCCTCTTCATTCTACACAATATTTTCTGCGCATGCCTTAACTTTTCGGACACTTTATACGTGTGTGTGTCATTGTTATCCTAACCTTTCTACAAGTTCTGAATTTCAACCATAGTCTTAGTTGGATACAATTGTGCTTCAACTGTTGTATGTACTAATGAAGCACCATCAATTAATTTTTAACATTGCGGATGCGCTTGCCGCGTAACGAGTCGTGAAAAGGTCTATTGGAACTATATTTCGGGCGTCGGTGTTTAGCCTTGGTAGCAGAAATAGGCCGACGTTAAATAAACAAAGAAGGAACTATATTTCTGCTTCTTCTGATATATGCGGAGCTATTTTGTGGGAGGAGGTACCAAGAGATGGCGCTACAAACGTTCTCTGGTACTTAAATCAAGCTCATTTAAGTACTACGTGGATATGAAAAATATTCATTTACCCAAACACCTCGCATATCGCCGTCGCAAAAATGCCAATCCCTGAATTGTGACGAAAAAAGCCTTAGCATTTTTTCAGGGTAGAAGAGAAAATAAAAACATTGCTTTTGAATTTTATTTTTTTAAACATCAAAATTCAACCAATTAAAACATCACAATTATACAATACACTCAATAATAATAAAGGTTCAATTTACAATAGTAAACTCTCAAAATTATTCGTAAAAATGGAAATATATAAGGAAATTACTGCATATATATAAAGGTCCAATTTTTATATTTGTTAAATACAGAGTGCTTTTAGAACAGAAATTACTTTTCTCAAACATGGAAACCGCCGACAAATTACTCCAACATAATATACATTATATACATTTCCAAATTTGATTTTAAAGTGACCTTTCTTCGTTTTGAGAATCGATATCTATTGGTATTCCACAAACACCCTGTATATGGAATGATTCGATTTATACCAAATTCCGGTCGTTCAATTAAACAATATGATTATATTATAAAACAATAAAAAACGTGTATTTTGTAACCTCAAGTTAGAAAGTGAGGTTAGTGTTTCAGGCTCAGTTTGCACTGCTCAAAAATCCGCGAGCGGATCTTTCTGGTAATGATAAAGAAAAGGTGAAATGCATATAAACCAATAGGATCGTAAAAAAAACGTTTCTGAACCAGATATCCTACATTCAATTGTCGATAAATATACTTTGTGATTGTGAGTGGGATTCAACATGAATAACCATCTCTATTCTAACCTGTTCAAACTGAGTTTTCTCTCCTGCAACCACTTTCTTATTTCTTCGGCCAGTTCGACGTTCGGTATAACTTGGTCCATCGAGAGCGGAGATCTGTTGAATGGATCCGTTTGGTCACTCAACAGATGCCTAAATAAATTATCATTCAATCATTATTTTGTATATAAATAATGTCTCAAAAGTCTACACTAAAATAATACTTGAAGATATCTTCAACAATAACAGGTGCAAAGTGAAAGTAACTTTTTTGGATTCAGCGGAATTTTTACATTTGCGGAATGCCTTTAGGTCTATTTTTTTTTGACACATGTCAAAGTCGACGCTTGCGCTTTCAAGCGGTTTTTTTGGATTTCTCTCCGTTTTTTTTAATTTCACGTCCATCTGCAAAAATTTTGACTTCCAACTGTTTTTCCCGATCGTTCCGAAATTCCGACCTTCGACTAATTCGGCCATTCTGAATCAATTGGCGTTCGCAGAATTTTTCCGGAAAAAACTTGTTTTTCAAAAAACTCTTCAAAATTTTTTTTTTCCATCTTTCCTGCATAAGAAACCAGAGTTTCAGACAGATTGCCATGTCACTGATTTTTTTACAAATTTTCAACGAGAAGTCTGCAAAGACGCCCTTTCCAATTAAGAGCGAGAAAAAAAAATATTTCTCGTACTCCGATTTTCACGCGCTCCTCACCATTCGATGGGAAATTATTTTCACTATAAGAAACCAGAGTTTCAAAACTATCCCCCCTACCCCCGATTTTTTGTATGTATGGTAGCAGACTGATAAAACGCATTTTTCATGACGCCCGTGTAGTCTTTGGAATATAAAAAAAATAATCCCGATGACGCCTTCCCGAGAATAACTTTTGGCTACGTAAAAGTCCGCTGAATTCAGAAATGTAACGATCTCGTCGATAGACTGCGATAAGGGAGCTATGATGTCGCAAAGTCTCGAAACATCATTGCGATGGCGACAAAATAATCATAGTTCTCTCAGCTAACGTCGTATCGACTTTTTCGGATTCAGCGGACCATTTTACATCACATTCAAAAAAGTTCTCCTAGCGCCCCTGATGACGTAATGCGTCGTTACTTCACACAGTTCAAACTTTCACCGCTAGTTACTCCGAACTGTCAACTATAATTTCATCTGTCTTCGTTTATATGTTGTACTAATATTTTTATTATCATAATATTTTCAATTGTTACTGAAACATCACATTAAAAGTAAGGTTAAACTTATGTTTGGGTTGTAAGAAATATTTATTGTCTAGCAATATTCTTGAAAGAACCACAATTGGCGCTAGTGTTTGGGGGAAGTTATTCAAGTTACGGTCATATCGAGTTTGAATAGGGGAGGGAGTCTCGCACAACTTAAAAAAATCCTTCAAAAGTTCTGCCTCTCAAATGGCAATTGTCTGACTTTGGTTGTATCTAAAATCGACAATTTGATAAACCAATTCAATTACTTTTGGTCATGAAGCGCTTATATATTTCTTGTATCAAATGTGTCAGTCATAGAGATTTTGTGTCCAAAAATGTGAGCATTTGGTAGCGCATAACATATTCTGTGAAATATTGAATAAGAGAATACTAAGATGTCTAAAAACCCTGGAGAATGAACTGATTCGATATTGTTTAGATTTTCGAGGGGACACCACCTGTTACTTCAACAGAGCTTCTCTCTGTGGTAGATGGCGGCGTCCAAAAATGTTTGTTTATATTCTCGCTTAATGTCAGAACTTAATTTCTGACATCTGCAGCATCTTATGTGAAATTATTTTCAGTGTTTTGTCGGTATTTGTGCGTTTTCCATCTCTTTGATTCGAAATCTTGCTTAGCTTATTCCTGAGTTTGTTCTTTAAAAAATCACTCGTTCATCAGTTCATTAGTGCGCGAGGAATTGTTTATTTTCAGGTGGTGTAGTGTGGAAGGATACTTTTTGTAGAATGGGCCACATTTGTATTTTGTGTGGACAGTATAAAGCCGCAGATTCGAATATTCACCTGTATTCAGTACGAAAAGCAAGTACAAATCTTGTATGCATTGAATTTCATATTCTCTGTAATTAAATGACAATTTCATTTCCAATTCTCCTTGTGTCAAAATGCAGTTAACCTCAAATTCAAATGCTACAAAATACGAAAAACAACACGACAGTGCTTTCTTTGTGCAATGTTCGGGGCTTCTAATTATGTCTCTTTTCAACCAATAGCAAAGCTAGAATTAGTTCGCCTCAAAAAGAGAGCTGAGGAATATACCCTGTTACTGAATTGAAACTAAAACGAAATTGGCGCCATCTGACACGCTAGTGATCTCTATTATCAAGTAGGCCAAGTGTCGCCAAGTCGATCCCAAATTTCTACAGGTATAAGTGCAAGCACCAGGGTTTTTAGACATCTGAGAGAATACACAACACAATAACAACTGATAACAACGAAAGTCAAGCAACAATAGAGAGAAACGGCGTGCTTCTGCGTTAAGGTTCAAATGGCATCTTGACAGATGACAGTCGAAAATGCACGAAAGCACGAATCAGATTGGGACAGGAACCAACACTCGATATATAAACACAAAATTCCCTATAAATATAACTTTTTTATATATAAAAATATACACACTTTGGGACTAAGAATAAATGATCTAGTATATTCAGTTTGTGATTCTCTACACAAACCTGATTAAATTATTACAATTGGAGAGGCAGAAGTTTTTGAAGGTTTTTTAAATTTGAAAATTTCAACAAAATTTTTGAGGACCGAACCGATGCAAAGTGAAAATAAAATCATGCGTGTTTCCTATTCTGCCAAAACAACAGCTTAAAGTACACTCGACGATGATTCCATAATGTGCTAAAAGATGGGATCTGGCGACGGAAGATCCGACAGGTGGTTTCCTCGACAGATCACGAATAGTTCGAGAAACAACCGCCGTGAAGCTTCCAGTAGCTTTCACCACTTTTGTAATGACAATATAAACAGCAGTTAATCGCTAGTGAAGCAAGTCGGTTATTAAGTCAGCCAATAGAGACTAGAGATGCCAACCTAGATTTTCACGAAAAACCTTTATCTCTACAATTGTATTATTATGGAATCGTGCATAAAAACTGAACTATAACATCGAATGCATGCCTCAGTTTTGGTCATGAGGTCCTAAATGAATATTTTATGGACAGAAAGGTAATTTTGTGTACCATGTTTGATTACTAGGGACTTTTTTAACAGTTCTATCAGTTTTTTCACACAACAAACAGCACAAACAAAAATAAATTTAAATTTATGAATTTATTCAATTATCATACAATATTTTACAAAAATTAGGCTAAGGCCCGGTTGTTCAATTGAGGATGACCAAGTGATTTGGCTTAAACCAGGATTACCAATTTTGTTTCAGTTGTTCAATACGGGTTTATGAGATAAACCTAGTTTAACCATGGTTTAAGTAAATCTCATGAATTCGGGGGTTTAAGGAGATAATTTGCCGATTCTAACCTATTTGATTGTTTGACATTTCAATAGACATTGACTATTCCGAAAATTATTATTGTGTTGAATATTTTTGTTTTATACCGGACTGCAAAGATGTTCGTAGATATAACAGACGATTTTTTTGAAATTTTTGATATTGCCCCAAGAAGAAAGATACCCGTATGTAGACAATGTACCGTAATTTCGGGTGACTGGCTCATTTTCAGAAATAGACATTATTAATTATAAAAAATGTAAGCCTGTTTTTTTATCGGATTGATTTTTCGTGATTCTATTGTATATATACCTGCAACACTGTATTCGATTTAGGAGTCATTTGCAACCAAATTCAACTTGCATAAAATTTGCCTGCAACTAGCAATGTTTTTTTACTCATTTATAATGATTTAAAACGAAATAACGTTTTTATGGGCAAATTTATTTTGCTTATTTTATCCGTCGGATTACTTTTAAATCACCCAAAATTTAAGCCATGGGTCAAAGCCAGCCCTCAATATGCGGGTGACTTATCCACAAAGTCTTAATCACATTAATAGCTAAAAAGGAAAACATTCAAAATTGAAATTGAAAAATCCACGATGAAAATTAAGTTATTTTTTGTGAATGTCTAACAGAAAACAACTACTTCCCCGGCTAAAGCCACGCTGGACATTGACTACATCTGATAGATATTCTGGAAGGACCCTAACTTAAAAGAAAAAATCTGAAATTGAAAATTTGCATTTTCATTCAGATAGTTATTATTTTTATTGATTTTCTATTCCAGTCTCAATTTGAAAGAGTGGCCAAATATCAATATTTTGGTATATAATACCAATTTATTTTGACAAATTAATCGTAGACATTCTTTGAATTCAAGTAAGCCAAAGTCACCTGAAATTACGGTAGGTACCTAGCATTTGGAAGAATGGACAGAAGAATAATTTTTAAATAGATTTCGCTTGCCTAAGGAAATCGTCCGCAACTAACAGAAATACAAAAAATCACCCCTCACTACAAAGGCAAAATCGTAACAAAAAATAAACTTCCAAAATAAAAATCAAATCTTGATTTTTTATACCAAAAACGTTTGACATAAAAACCTAAAATTAAATCATCACAAATGCAAAATGAAAAACTACATGATCTGTTCTCAGTAATCTAAAGCAAATGTTGATTTATTGATGGTTGATGAGTTATGTTTCAAAGATAATGTTTGTTTATATATCTCAATCATATGGGTTTTCTCTAGATTCTACTCCTCCCTTTGTAGTTCCAAGGAAAGTTGGTGTTTTCCTTTCATGTGTACTAATTTCAACTTGTGTTCTTCGAATGATCGTTTTTGTAAATCTACAAAATCTGCTTTGGACAGAGCCCAAGTAGAAATTTTGTCCTTTATTGTTAAGATGCTATTCCTTTTTTTTTGGGACCTCCGCAGATGGTATTGTATTCATTACTTATTATAGCCCAAACTTCAATTTTTGCGAATTAGTAACTGCGTCCGTTTTTTACATTCTACAATATCTTGGAATTTTTTTACGAGTGAAAATATGAGTAATTTTTTTCTTAAGAGACGCCTAACAATTTATATAATACACTTGGCTGTTTTCGATCAATTTTTCTGTATACTTTTGACAAAACTACGAATTCTTAGGTTAAGTTTGATTCAATGTTGATGTTTCTGAACGGTCCGAATGAAGGTACAAGCGGAAAAATGTGTTGCCAACATATGAAAACAATTAGTCAAGGAATCCAGGATTAGTTTTTCATTGAAAAATGCATAACGTTCTAATCCATAGTTAATTGATAATCCGAGTTTAGATAATCAACGGTTTAAACTCGCATTGAACAACCGGGCCTAAATTGAAGAGGTTTTTCGTGAAAAAATCTAGGTTGGCAATGTGATCTACTACGAATGAGCTACTACTACCAAAGGGCCAAAAAAAAGAGTGCTTTCCTAATCAGTGTTGCCAATTTGCGAGTAATTACTGAATTTTCATGGATTTGCAGTAAAAGTGCAAGTAATGGCATTTTGTGAGGATTTTGAGAGTAATTTCTGCAATTGACAATGCTGTTGATATTGTGTAATTTGGCAGAGTGGGACGCCAATGAAAAATTGTTTCGTGGACCCCGTGGTAAATAGATGTTCTCTGCTACTGACACATTGGACGTTTAATGTTATCTACACCCAAAGAGAGTAAACGTTATCTGAGTAGGAGAGTCTATTCCCCATAAGACAATGGTGACACTAATAGAAAGAGATGAAAGATCATTTATGAGTCATAGTGACGTATATGGCCACCATTCTCTCTGGACAGTGGCGGACTAGCGCACTCTGGTATCTGAGAGTTACAGGTTCTTGAATTTATATTGGACCACTCTGTATGTTACGTGGGCCACCTGTACTCCTGTCCATGTACGTCAGTATGACGGGTTAATGCTACAAGATTCTAATTGGCTAGAGCTTATTAGTACCTCCTATTCAGATAACGTTAATTCTCTTTGATCTACACCTACGCATGACACATTTGTTGTGACATTTGATGCTTTGTTTTTTGGCTGAATGCGCCAAAAGGAAGCAAAAGCCAATAAAATATAGAGAGAGATGCTTTGTTTTTGGTGCTTTGGTGATTAGTGATTATTGGTTGGACAATTTTTATCGATAATTGAATATGGACAAGTGGGTGGTGAGAGGAAGGAAAACTAGTTCAGTAATTGTGTATATTAGGGGTAGTCTTGGTCCAAACCATAGAATGCTTTGCCTCAGTTCGGTCCTCAAAAATTACATTTTATGAGAATAATTTATCAAATTCCAAAATTTTGTTGAAATTTTCATGTTTATAAGTACTATTCAATTCAAACTCAATTTGACCTTGACTTGAGTAACTTCCCCCAAGTACTAGCGCCAGTTGTGGTTGTTTCAGGAATATTGATAGTCAATACTATTTCTTATAACTCTAACACAAATTTAAGTTCAATTCAATGTGATGTTTCAGTAACAATTGAAAATACTTTGATGATAAAAAATATTAGTACAACATATAAAAAATGGCAGATGAAATTATAGTTGACAGTTCGGAGCAACTAGCGGTAAAAAAATTAACTGAAGTAACGATGCATATGTCCATCAGAGGCGCTAGGAGTACGTTTTCAAATATGATAAAAAAAATAATGATTTCAATTTATGAAAAACATTAAAAAAAAAATCAATTTCTAAGTTTGTTGCTGAACTTTCTAGGTGGTAATCTTTATGTGCAAATCAAAATATTCTAGAAAATGGGTACATGCGTGTTCCCTATTGTAATTATAAAATATACTGTATAGTATCATTACAATTCTATGGTCCAAACCGCAACACAAAATTAATGGTTAGTTGATACTATAAATTATAAATCAAGTAGTTTACAATTCAGTATATTATGAAAAATGCGAGTATTTTCATTATTTTGCGAGTAAAATTCGAGTATTTTGTTCCAGGCTTTCGAGTATTTTGTGCAATTTCCATTGGCAACACTGTTCCTAATGTGCGAAAATTAGTTCGGAACTGTCAAATGTCAATTTCGACTGTTTGAGCCAATCATAACATTTCAAATATTCAATAGTGTGTTGTGATTGTCTCAAAAATTTATTAAAACAGAATTGCATCGTTTACTCATAAATTGAATTACTCATTTGTTTTGTTAATATTAGTTTTAGTATTTTTATATTATTTTAGGTTTTAGGACAGTTTAGGTTTATTACAGTTTTTGTACATGAATATATTGTAATTGGGACTACCCATTTATCAATAAAATAAAAATAAATATAAGCCACTCACCTCGCAATCGTACTCCTATCCACAGTCTGCTTCGAACTGGGCAGAATCACCGGATCCGCCATCAGCGTCGACATGATGGGATCCAAAAAGTGCTCCGGCGCACCCGACATCGCCTCCTCGTTGGCCTGGTACTCCACCGCTTTCTGCGCCACCTTATCTGCCACCTCTTTCAGTTCCCCGATCAGAGCGCCGCCGCCGATCCTCAACAACACGTCTTCGGCGACGCTGAACAGGGTGGGGCTGTAGGATCGGCCGTCTTGCGAGACGGCCAGGCAGAACGAGTCACTGTCTTTGAGGTTGACGTAGATCTTGCAGATTTCCAAGACGGTGGCGGCCGGGTCGAAATGGTAGTCTTTCGCGTCTTTGACCTGGAATTGATAGTTGTTGGGGAAATTAATTATTGAAGAAGTATTTTGAAAACCTCAAATATGACTGACACAACACATCAAAGATATATTTTGGGCCCCGTTTTACTTACAAGCTATCGAAAAATCGGATAGTTCTCGTGACAATTCACTTTCACAGTTTTATACATTCAGACATTAACTAGTCGAATACAAAAGCGACAAACTTGAATTTAACTTGCAAGATTTGATTACAGACAGACATCAGGACAGGTGAAACTAAATAAAAGCTTGTACAAACTAAAATGTTTCTCTTATAAAAACATATTTTCTATAAAATTGTACTTGAGTACTGTTGTGAGAACAATTCAAGAACAACATATAGAGAAAAACGATGCCTATCAATAATTAAAATACGTGTCGCCGATCGCTTGCCCCTTTAAGCGAATGTTATCAACTTACTGTGCTTTGATTTCATATAAAAATTCCCCGGACTATCTCTTCACATGTCCCGAATAGTTGTGCGTGAAAATTGATGAAAAAATCTCAAAAGGTATAGTAAATGTGTTACGAATGTTGGACAATTTTTTTTCATAAACTATTTCATCTACAATTCATTTCAAAGAAGCCAACAAATCAAACCGAGTACCTTGAAATTTTTCTTGTTGGGCCCCACTAAATTCAGCAGGAAGTAATTCAGCATGGACGCTATCCTATCCACCATGGTGGAATGCGTGAAAACAATGGATATCCTCGAAGTCAACTTTTCCAATGTTGCGATCGTGTCCTTGCCCAAGATATTGTCGAATCTCGCTAGACTGCCTATTTGGTGCAAGTACGAGACGTTCTGCGTTCTCTCTCTGGCGCTCAAGTTGGCCCATTCGCCGTTATCCCTAGTATGGCGGAATAAAAAATAATAATACAGTTTTGATACATCATTGAAGATATTCAGCCTGTAGTAATTCTACAGGGTGAAAAATATCCCTTGGAATATAAGGCAAATGCTAAATGTTAAATATTACATACTGTGCTTGCTGCATCTCCTTCAGCTTTGCCATATTCGCCAAAGCTTCGTCCAGCAGAAATATCGCATCGTTTATCAAAATATTGGAGAATTTCAAGAACAAGGGCGGATCCGTAGCCTCCATATTTCGTTCGGCTTCTTCCGCCAATGACCTGCAAAAAAAACCAAAGATAGAATCCACCGCAGCACACATAAACGCATCAGAGCCCTACCTGAAACACTCCATATGCTCCGGCAGCTCCCACAGGTAGTTGAAAATCGTGTACATCGGTCTGCGATAGTTGAATTTCTGCTCAAACTCCACGCTCTGTCCTGTCATTTCTATTCCGACAAACACCTTCATCAAATTTTCAACAATCTGAAAATATGTCCCACTGCTGACATCAAAAGTCCAAATTGGTTTCAGCAGTGGGATATTACAAACCCAAACTAATATGCCCCGCTGCTGACACAAGTCAAGATTGGTGTCATCAGTGGAATATTACAAAACCAAACTTATATGCACCACTGCTGACACCAATTCAGAAATCTGAATTGCTGAAATTAAATTATTTAAAACCCGGACTAATATGCCCCACTGCTGACACCATAAGTCAAGATTGGTGTCAGCAGTGGGATATTCAAAACTTAAATTAATATGCCTCACTGCTGACACCAAAAGTCCAAATTGGTGTCATCAGTGGGATATTACAAACCCAAACTAATATGCCCCGCTGCTGACACAAGTCAAGATTGGTGTCATCAGTGGGATATTACAAAACCAAATTTATATGCACCACTGCTGACACCAATTCAGAAACCTGGAATTGCCTGAAATTAAATTATTTAAAACCCAAACTAATATGCCCCACTGCTGACACCATAAGTCAAGATGGTGACAGCAGTGGGATATTCACAACTGAAATTAATATGCCCCACTGCAGACACCAAAAGTCCAAATTGGTGTCAGCAGTGGGATAATATTACAAAACCAAACTAATATGCACCACTGCTGACACCGATCCAGAAGTCTCGAATTGCCTGAAATTAAATTAATTAAAACCCAAACTAATATACCCCAGTGTTGACACCAATTCAGAAGTCTCAAATTGCCTGAAATTAAATTAACTGAAACCCGGACTAATATGCCCCACTGCTGACACCATAAGTCAAGATGGTGACAGCAGTGGGATATACAAACCTGAAATTAATTGGCCCCATGCAAATTATCAAAACTGGTGTCAGCAGTGGGATAATATTACAAAACCAAGCTAATATGCACCACTGCTGATACCGATCCAGAAGTCTCGAATTGCCTGAAATTAAATTAATTAAAACCCAAACTAATAAACCCCAGTGCTGACACCAATTCAGAATTCTCAAATTGCCTGAAATTAAATTATTTAAAACCCCAACTAATATGCCCCACTGCTGACACCATAAGTCAAGATTGGTGACAGCAGTGGGATATTAAAAAATCTCAAATTGCCTGAAATTAAATGTGAATTTTATCATTGTACATCTTTAAAAAATATATTTGAAGACAATTTTGGATTTTCATGTAATGTATAACTATTGAATACCTGCAATCTATAGGGATGTTCAGTGAACAGTTTTTGTCTCTGGGAGCCTAAGAAATTATTCGTTTGAGGCTCGTCCTTGTGAAATGGTAACAGCGATTCCAATCCTTCGGCCAGTCTAGCTCTGGCGTGGGGGTTCTTCAAGTGCTGCGGTGACCCCATGAAAATGAGGACGAAACTCAAAATGGGGCTGAGCTTTTCGTAGCCTTGCTGCTCGAATGCGTTTGGAGAGAAACGTCTCGCGAATACCAAGAGGGAAACTATATTTTCTACAAGGAATTCGGGAATGCATCTAAAATGACAAATCTTCAAAATAAACCGACTTTTAAGATAACGTTCTAGAGACAAATCATGAAACACCAAGATATATTGAATGTTCTTCGTCGTTAGGTAGTTTATTGACTCACTTCAAAGTGTTGGGAATCTTGCCAGTCAAAGGAAAATTCATGGGCAATTCGTTGAGCGGTGCATAACCGGCAGCTTTCTTCAAATCATCATGCACAGCAACCTGACATAACCAAAAAGACGTCGCAGATACTAAATCGAACATTTTTTGTAACAAATTGGGATCTGACAGCACACACTTCAAAGACAAATACCTAAAATAATATGTCCCATGTATGCCCGGAACAACTCTGGCCCCAGTGTTAAACCTTGGGGTATACCTGGTATCTGTTTACTTACTTGGAACCCTCATCGGTCATTCTATCCTTGATAGTACCGAGTAGGTCAGAGTTACCTCCGGTCTGTTGGAGAGCGTCGTTGAAGGCCCTTTGGATGCGACCCATTTCCTAAAAAAAAACAGAATTTCCGATATACCTCGAGGATCAACTCTTGGCTCTTCAAGGTCATGAATATACTTACGTGGTTTTGTCTGATGAGTTTGTCGACTCCCACCCTGTATCCCAAATCTACCGCCTTGTGGGCCATGTAAAAGCATTCGGTGACGAAATTGTAGGAGTTCGCAGTCAGTCTTTCTTCTTCTGAATCCTCAGTCGAGGAGACTGGTAAGAAACAGGTTTCCTTCCACATGTCTTTCATGTGGATGGCCTTTTCTTCGATTTTTTCCAACTAAAAATGTTGAATGTTGTTGTGTGCAATGAGTTTGTTCAACTAGGATGCTTTGAAATTTTTTGTTCAACTCAAAAAGCTACAAACTAGATTAACATTGTATGTATATTGTAGATGGCTATAATTTATCCTCGAAAAGTTATTGGATATTTTCCAAAAAACATTTATACAAAGTTTCAAATAATGTAGAGAAAGTACTGTTTTTCAGTAATCATCTGCGAAGTAAACCTTGTTGGATAATAACCAAATATTCGTCAAGGTATTACCCGGGGAAATAGTTTATTTGTATGAGTTTTTCACGAACAACTATTTAACCAAATTCAAGTGTTTGCACCAATCGTAACATTTTAAATATCGGTGGTGTGTCGTGATTGGCTCAAACACTTGAATTTGACATTTCCGCATAGACTGAGAGCACTCTTGAGCCTGATGAACATGACCACGGTTGGTCAAATGCGCCGAAAGGAAGCAAGAACCACAAACATAGACCACGGAACACCTAACCTCTACAGAATGACCAATCAGAAAAAGAATACGTATTATGAACTCGGCATTATTTGATATTCGAGCCAATGTTTAGGATGTTATTTTAAAAATATTTCAAATCACGATTTTATTAACTGTCATTGTTTATAGAGACGCAAAAATGGTCAATACGCCATAAACTCATCACTTTAAAATTAGTTTGGCATTCGTCAACCTAACGTGCTTGATTTTGAAACACTTTAAATTATTCAACAGATTGACGTCATTGTACGAGATAATGTCAACGAGATACAATGTTTTCAAACTACTTGAAATCATTTAAGGACAAAATATGACTTTGATATTATACTTGTCAATGTCCATATCACCTGTGCACAGTACATGATCACATTTTCTATCTCTCTCTCTAGTTTAGTAGTCCTCGCTTCCTTTTTGACGCATTTGACCAGCTCGCTTCGGGATGATACAGGAGTGTTGCTCTAGACAATACTGCAAGTTTATGCGGCAAGGAGTGGGATAACGAGAGGAACATTCACGAAGTATGTTCATGAAGTATATCACAGACCTCGTAAATATAAGTAGATAGGACATGCTAATATATTTATGGTGCTTTAATTATGATTGTATTTTATTTTGGTACATTATTTATGATCTTGTGTATATGTTCTCCTTTTATAAGGTCTGTGGTAGACATATAGACGAACTTATTAGAGTAAATGCTCTAGTAGAGCTGTCAGAATAAAGGTGCCATCTTGAAATCAATTTTTTTGATAGCGTTTTGTTATGGGCCGGAATTGCCAACTTCACAAAATCACAATATCAATCAGGAAATAGGAATCTCGCACAAGTTGCCAACTTCAAAAGTTCTACCTCTCCAATGGCAGTAGGGAACACAAATGGTTTTATTTAAATTTTTCTTTGCCTCAGTTCGGTTCTCAGATATCACATTTTGTGAAAACAATTTCTCAAATCCCAAATGTTTTTCGAAATTTAAAGATGATCCTCAATTCAAACTCGATTTGACCTTGACTTGAATAACTTCCCCCAAACACTAGCGCTAATTGTGGTTGTTTCAGGAATGTTCATAGACAATACTATTTCTTACAACCCAAACAAAAAATAATGTGATAGTTTAGTAACAATTGACTTTGGTTGTAAAAAAAATCGACAGTTTGAAAGTAATTGAATTGGTATATCAAATTGGCGATTTTCTATACAACCAAAGTCAAACAATTTCCATTGGAGAGGCAGACATTTTTAAGGTTTTTTTTAAGTTGGCAACTTGTGCCGCACTCCCCTATTGGAAAGGCAGTTGACCAAATGCGCCGATTTGGAAGCAAAGGCCAATAAATGAATGGAATGGAAGTTTTTTAAGGTTTCTTTGAAGTTGGCAACTTGCCTATTCAAAACTGAATACTCAATGATTTATTTATGTCTCTGAATTATTTAAAAAGGCAAATCTTTGTTTGGGGAAAACTTCTACAGCTTATAACTGTTGCCCTATCAATTTAAAGGTCCCAGCTTACTGATTGACAGCTGATTGAGAACTTGTCGTTCTGTGCTATTCAGTGACCAATCAGAGAACAGTACACTGTAAGCAGGTACAGGGAAAGCTGTTTTATGAACTTTGCATAAGGCGCCAAAGATCAAACGAAATAGAGCCTCTAATTTAAAGAAACCATTTACAATGAAAAGAAATAAATCGATAAATTTAAGTCTGTATAGTTACCTTCCAATGATGTTTTCTAAAATTAGTGTAAAGCATAATTATTTTTATTTATTTCAAGTATTCCTACTCACGACCGGCTAGGAGTTCTGCCCGATTACGGCATGATCTCGAGATTGTAGAGTACGCGTATTACTATAATTACTGTACGACCACTCACCGGCACAGCACAATAAGTAGGATCGACCCTCAAAACCTTCTCATCCCTGACTTTGGAGCAGAACGGCTGGCACAGGCCCAACATGAGATTGCACATGTTGATCATGAAGCCGTCCGTGGCGGTGCAAATATCGCGGCTCAATTCTGGTACGTGCGTGTTCCAAATCTTGCCTCTCTGCATGTTATCCTTGAGGCAATCTCCCAGCCAGCAGAGGACTTTGCGCTTGAGTTTCGGGCTGCATTTCAGCATCGAGAGGAAAAATCGGTGCAGGTTGTGGTTGAGCTTCTCCAGATATACCCATAGGGATTGTTCCGTGCCCGCGTTGCTCGACTGAAAATATTCATCACTGTCCCTGAGTCTATGTAAAAAGTTGCATTCAAATCGATTTACCAGTCTACATGGTGAAAATTGGCAAAATAGTATAGGTAAGTGGATTTTTTCAATCTTATTCTTACTCACCCTGTATGTTTAGGGACACAAGTATTAGAGAACCTCCCCTGAGCCTATATGAATCACTATGCATTGAGTTTCATTCAAATCAGATTGATTATATTAAACTATGTATAGCAGTTTGTTGATCTCATTGACTCAGGCTGTATATTTAATTGGAAAACAAATTAGTTTGCCTTCAAATTAGTTGAACAGTGCACGGTGTTGTCAAGTGGGATGCCAAATAATTTATATACGTGTTGAAAAGCAGTGGCCCCAAGTGAGAGTCCTGGGGAACCCCTGAAGTCACTTGACCGGAATACTGGGCATTCAATTGTATAGACTTACTTGATCCAAAATGTTGGTGAAATGTTCGAACTTCCCATCAGGAGTTTTCGGTAACACAGACAAATTCAACAGAGCACCAATCACGGTTGTCGCATAAACTGAACCAACAATGCAGTTCTTAGGTTGGCAGCTTTCGATTAGCAGCTCACCCAAGATCTCATTCGTGGACATCACTTCTAAATAATGGAATACTGATTGATCGAAGGTCACCAAGTCAGATTTTACCAAATCGTCCACTATTTTCCGGTTCATCTGCTCGATCAACCTCCTCAGGGATTGGTCACCTTGAAAACATATCGTGTAAGTGCAACTAAAGTTGATTTTGCAAAAATTCTGGTGTTTAAAAAAAACATGAGTACAATAATAACGCTAAAAGTGTGAAATGATATAGACATATTGAACATACAAAGAGAGAAAGATTAATCTTGTTTCGCAAACAATAGTTTTTGATTTTGTATTTCAATACCTGTAAAGGTGTTGAATAAAGGTCTACTTCATGGCAAACATGGAGTTATTACACATTGCAAATAGTGGAGATTTACATGTTGATTCTTGGTGTAGGTAAGTAAAAACATTGCTCATTTCTGCTACTGATTCTTGGAACTAGAAAATTTAGTTGGAAAAGTAGCTTTGGTGAATCAATAAGGTTATTTACAAGTTTGCAGATAAATACACAAGAATAATAAGTTCTCCTGTCTTCCGGAGATAGAAAATTAAAACAATTCAACAAAATAATATTATCTATTCCCTAACTAGGGAGGACACCATCTAGTTTGTAGGTAACATATTTCATGAACTGTCGAACAGTGATCTGATGTGAGTGGCATAGATAGGTGACCATATGAGACATCCGTATTCTAGGCTAAGTCTAACCAATGAGTTATAATAGAGGGTGATAAAACTTTCTTTGCTTTTAAAGTCTTTGCAGTTTCTATAGCAGCAGAAACACTTTTTTCTATGCAAAAGACAAATGAAAGTTTTGTATCAAGATATATAAGTCTTTACAAATCTCAGTTCTTTCTAGTAAGCAATTGTTTATTGAATAGTTATAGTCAAGGATGTTATGTTTATTGGAGAAGGTATAGTATTTACATTTTTTTTAAATTAAGAGGTACATTTTTTGAAGAACACCAGTGAGCTAATTCATCCAAATGTTTTTGTAAAATTTGCTAGTTATTAGATGACTATAGACACAAAAAAATTCCGATCATCAGCAAATAATAAAATTTGTCTCTCAATACTCAATCATGTATCATTAATAAACAGGGAAAACAAAAGAGGAGCTAGGTTACTTATCTGGTGGTGTTGTATTAAACTGATTGGTGACCTCTATATTTAAAATACTGAGACCGATTTGTAAGATAAATAGAGATGAGTATGGATAGATAGAGATGAGTATGGAGTGGTCCAACTTGTCGAAAGCCTTTGAGAAATCTGTATATACTGTGTCTACCTGATTATCTAATGCATAACTTTGAGCAAATGTTATTAGTTAGTAACAGTATAGAATATTTATTTGGTTCTATTAAACATTAAGTTTTACACTGGCCAACAATACAAATACATAAACACATAAGTAAAATTATTATTTCATTTTCCCTGAGACAAGTTCGACTGCATGTCCAAAAAGTACATTACATTTCGATTCTGCTGTTAAAAGAATTCAGAATCAGAAATGCTTTATTGTCATAAAAACATTAATTTTGTTGACAAAGCTACTTAAACCTAAGATAAAAGTTACTACATAGACATTTTAAAAAAACAGCACATTGTATAAGTTTAAATAAATAAAAAATATAAAAACACAACAAAGTTACAACATTAAAAAATATATATGTATGTATTTAAAAGCTAAAAGTATATTTGAGCATCCACAATGTAACTATCCCCTTAGGAATTTTTATTGTAAGTTGTGAAATTGTCAATGAGGAATTCATCTGCATTGTAATAGACTCCTAGACAAAGGAGTTTTTTAGCCTCTTCACGAAATTTGTAATTATTATTTATTTTCCTGATGGGAAGAGGAAGATGGTTGAATAGTTTATTTCCATTATAAAATATGGAGGATTTGATTTGAGAAGTTGAGGGAATAGGAAGACTGATGTTATAAAGGAGTCTGGTTTCGTAGTTCTACAGGAATCACTTATTTTTGCTTGACATATATATCTCAGCGCCCTTTTTTGGAGCATAAAAACTGAGTTAGTTAAAGTTTGAGAACTTGCACCCCAGAAACAAATTCCATAGCGCAAGTGAGACTCGCAAAGCGCAAAGTATGCGTTTCTTGCTGATAGAGAATCCATGTTGGATGATAATGCCCTAATGGCATAGCAACTTGAGGATAATTTCCTGCATAGTTTGCTGATGTGGTCTTCAAATCTCATCATACATATATAAGGCTTTCATAATTGAATAGTTTTTCAATACAATATTGAGTTCATTTGTTTTGAGTTTCCTATTATGCTATGGTAGATTTATATAGTCTAAGATTGTTCATTATGTTGTCTCTTTTCCTTGTGAACGTTGGTTTGGGCTTTGCTAATAGTAGATCTTTTTGCTATAAAGCCATGTTTTTCAGGAATTATTATATTATGTACCTTTGGAGATATTCTATTATATATACAGATTTCAAAGCCCTTCGCAAAGTTACTTAGTAAGGTAATGGGACGAAAGCTTTTCATGTCATTCATATCGCTTATTTTGAAAATGGGAATAGCTTTACTATTTTTTATAATTTCTGGGAAGATTTTTTATTTAAGTGCAGCATTGACAATTGTTTGGAGAGGTT
The DNA here is from genome assembly GCA_018342105.1 of Gonioctena quinquepunctata. NCBI lineage: Eukaryota > Metazoa > Arthropoda > Insecta > Coleoptera > Chrysomelidae > Gonioctena > Gonioctena quinquepunctata. Next base: position 262,538 of record JAFIRS010000617.1, read on the forward strand.
TAGCTAGAAGGTGAGCACAATTTCTGACTCGGAATTTTATCATAGCCACACAGATATAAGGTGCATCGATAAAATTTGCTGAAATTTTAGTTTGATACAGTTAAGGTATATCAAATTAATTCTACTCGACCATGATAACAATTGCATTAGATACAGTGTGAAATCGAAACTTTCTATTTTTTCTTGAGCTTCTGGAATACTTTATTCTTTTCCTGATCTTACATATAATATTGTGTGAAACCATGGTGGGTATTTTCTTTGAAAGTTTGGATAAAGTGTAACATGCCGCGATCTAGTATGTCATACAACTCAAAGTAAAAGTTCCAATCCGAATCCGTTAGTTAGGAAAGTTTGTTTGCTCTTTTCAAGTTGTAATTATAAGTTTTTGTGTTGTATGAAACATTTGGGTGACATTTATCAAGGGTAACAGATACATTTAGAGCAGAATATTTGTCCTCTGAACACTAGGGTGTCTTTTTCAATATGATGGTTTATGTTAGAAAATATCAAGTCCAGTAGATGTCCAGAGTTATTCCGAATGGCTTGATATCGAAAAAACTCATAAAATGACCTAGAGTAGTTAGCATTGCATTATTTGCAAGTTCAGATTCGTCTTTATTATCGCCAAGGATTAATAAATTACTGCCATACAGGTATTCTATTGTCTCAGGAAAGTTTTGAAAGTACGCAAGATTAGTAGCTGGTGGAATATAAATACAAACAACAAATGGGACTAGTACTTTTACTTACTGCCATCTTCTTCAAGAACCCTGTTTGTAGCTTCTACAAAAAATACATCTGACCCTGGCGAGGCTTCCTTGAGCACGTTCAATACTTCGCCAACTATATCTTGTCCCGAATAAATATCAGGCTGGATGATAGCGGTGGCCACATTTTGCATTATCTTATCCCGAATTTCGGTTTCTTCTTGCGGTTTCAAATGGGACTTGTATTCGTTCAGTTTGTCGCTGCACGCATACAGATATTTGATTACTCTGGTCTCTTGAGCATGGGTGTTCTGATCATTGTTCCTGAGGACCGAATCTTCGTTGCACATGAATAATCTTACAAAGAGGGCGTATTGAAGTAATTCCAGATTCAGTTCGCAAGTTCCATGAATGCTGTGAACTTCTTCCAAAAATAAGATATCTTTGGGACGTGTGTGATGTGGATTTATGGTGAATCCGAAGATATTCTCTAGTGTTTCATTGACCGAAGGGCTGGTTTTTTTGGGGTCCTTGGACTCCAGCAGAGCAGTAAATGGATTTGACATTTTCTAAGGTTTTGACTCCATCAACACTGTCAATAGTTTTTATTTTAAAATCAGATATAAAAATATTGTTTGAAATTTTCACAATATTTTGATGTTTGTCAAATTAAAAATCCATCTCACGTGTCACATATTGATTGTCATGTTACGCTGGGTCGGCTGCGTACACATGACAGCTCATGGTGATGGCATAATGATATGATTGGCTGCTGATTCAGAACTTTTCTCCTTGTAAGTCAGTGAGTGGCCAATCGGAAAACGGTACTCAAACACGAAAAGCTGTCATAAGAACTTATACGCTGAAATTTGAAACAGCTGTAAAGGAGTCGCCATCTATTATTTGTATTTTATAATGTCAGGATGGTGACCATTGATTTTTTTACCATGTTTCATAATCTATTAAATTTTAGAATTTTTATCGTTAAATTCTTATTCCAGGCCAAGAACTAGATCAATGACTTGAGTTGGGTACTTGATATTTTCATACATTAAGGAGGTTTAAAAAACCAGAATTTTGAATATTTTGCAAATTCACTCTGGAAAAGTGAAATTTTCACTTGTATCTGCATCAAAAAAAAAAAATGAAACAAGGAACGATTTCTTCTGGAAAAAATACAGTGCATCGGTGAATTAAAAGTTCCAGATATGCGAGAGTTGCAGTAGAGAGAGAGAGAGCTGGACAAGCGCGCCGGAATGAAAGCAAGGCCCAAGAAACACCAGAGAGATAGAGGGGACAATAATTGTCTTTTTATGTTTTATTCATGGTCAATAAATGAATCAAATGTTGGATGAAATCAAGAAAAATGTGCTTTGTAGGATATACCGCAGTTGAGATTATTTCCTAGTATAAATTTCCTCTGGATGAGATTCAGAAATAAAATACATGCTGGTTTGCAGCCAGCACTTGAATGACGGATTCATAACTATTTCCCAGAAATTGTTTTTACTTTCACATACTACTTTTTAAAGCTGAAATTAAGGAGGATTCAAAATAGATCGAATGAACTGTCATAACTGCCGGTTTACTTATAAATATAAAAATTACATGAAATGTATAATAGGAATGCTCTCACTTTAAACCGGACGTAGAAATCAGTAATACATAAAAAACAGCAAAATAATTTGAAATCTCACAAATATGAATAGTTTCCGGCATATCCACAGTACTTTCCATATTTAATATTGAAACATATCCAATAATCTAATGCTAGTTGTAATTCTTATCTCCATATCATAAATAATCCTTGAATTGAACGGGTTTTGAGGGATTGTTATATTGAATTGTAGAAATGATTTGAATGAAGTTTGTTGGCGGACATCTTGATATGTGCAGCGCCATCTGTTGTACGTAATTTCCCCTAATCTTTTGAAAAAAAGAGAATCACAAGAATTCAGGTTATGTAACGCGTTGAAAATTTTTCAGTTGATAGTTGATTTTTGAACCATTCTCATTTCATATAACTCAATTTAATTAATAGGTTCACAATGTCAATCGCGAGAAATTTCAGGGTGATCGTTAATTTGTCAAACTTTTTCAGTGATCACAGACACAGAGCTCGAGTTTTCGTCAGTGAAAACATTCAAACAATACAAGATTTGCAAGATAAGATTAGTCGCATATTTCAAATCCAAAGTTTTCATTTAACTTCGCAAAATGAATTTCTTCCTCCGTCGGAGGATGTCAGAATTTTACAAAATGATGAGCTACTTTGGTAAGAGAACTTATTTTAATCCATTGTAATATCTGTAATTACACCCAACTAGAGACGGGTTTCCTTTGATACTGAAAATAGCGACTTTTCGTACGTGTTTTTGCCTCCTGAACACGAATCCCAAAGAAAAACGCGAAGTCTCGTACTGTTTCCGATTTATAATAATTTTCTCGTTCTTCAAGAGGTGATTTTCAAGTACCGTTTTCTCGCACAAAAATCACTCACAATGCCTCCTTCTTTTTACCAGCATAAACGGCAAACACTATATCACCCATTTTCGGCACAACTTTGCACAAAATATAGCCGGTTCTATCGAAAAAAATCTCCTTTTTGAACATATACATCCTAACCTCTCCTCGCGCATCATCAACAACAACCTAACCTCAATCTGAGTCAGATGTTAGAGGTTAGGATGTATGTGTTGAAGGACTATTCTTTTGAATGTTTGCTATATTTTGTGCAAAGTTTTGCCGTAAATGGGTGATTTAGTGTTTGTAGTTTATGCTGGTAAAAAGAAGGAGGCATTGTGTGTGATTTTTGTACGAGAAAAAGGTACTGCCGCGTTTTTCTTCCGGATTCGTGTTCAGAAGGCAAAAACGCCTAAGAAAAGTCTCACGGCTATTTTCAGGGGGCATGAGCACGACGCCTATACATTTACCGATACTTTTTCAATCTCCCTAGAGAAAGTTTAAAACTGTCTCAATTTTTAAGGGCAACTCCTTATAGAATTTCTGAGGTGAATGAAGCAACGGCAGCAGTACAGTCGCCACAAAAACTAAATTCCACAGGCGTCATCTTAAAACTTTCTACGTCAAATTTAACAAAGAAAAGAAAAAATTCGGAACCAGCGGAAGATGAAGTCCCTGAAATTGTAGATATCGGAACCAATGGTACAATAATTGTGCCAAATTACTTGAAGGAAAGAAAAAAATCAAAATTAATGATAGAGAATGCCTCTGAAATTGAGAAGTGCGAAGGTGATAGCTTGAGAGCTACCAGTAAAAAGAAGAAGAAAAAGAAAAAAAGTCACAAATCGCGTGAGAAGATTAGTTTGATGGATGTATCTGAGGATGTCGCTGTAAATAACGAAACAGAGAAACCGGGTAAGTTCAGTATTTTTTCCATGTGTCTGTTCTAATGATCTTTTTCCAGAAAATTCTGAAACATTCTATAGTACTAGCCCTAGGGTATGCCTCGGCCAGGCTATTAGAAGCAGTCCTCTAACGTATAAGAAACAATTGCTGGTGCCAACAATAACTGATCAATATTTGAAGGAAAAAAAGATCAACGTCGTTGAAATCAATGTTATCAGTGAGGCAACTTGCGTTACGGAAAACGGAACACAAGAAATCCAAGAAGAGAAACAAGAATTGCCTGAAAATGGCCCTAGCTATGTAACCAAAGGGATACCACCAGTATTGCCAGTAGCAGAAAAAAAATCACCGGAAAGTTCGATTAGTCAAAAAGACACGTCTTCTGATGAAAAAATGTCTTGTTTTAGCACCAGCTTGGAAAAATTCCGACAAAAAATTCTAAATAATACGTCCAACTGTGTTTCGGCTCCTGAGGCAGGGCTGAAACCACAAAAATACAGACAAAAACCGGTTTTCAAATCCCCTGATTGGACTAGGCCTACAAGTATCCCAAGCAGGGACCAAACCGTAGAAGAACCCAGAAAACCCCCAGTACTCAAAATATTCAACACTCCAAAATGCCACAAAGAAAAACTAGCCGACCAGGTTGTTACAAGTTCAGCCGAAGTACAAGCTATTACAGACCAAAAGACTGAAGATACTGTGGAAGTGCCTGAGGACGTTGTGCGCGTACAAAACGTTGTCTCTGGCTTAGACGAAAGTCCGAAAACATCGCAGGCCGAAGTAGTTCCGGTGGACTCCAGTTATTTGGAGCTGTCTTCTATAGGCCCCGTAGAATCTCTTCAAGCTTCTTTTGACATGTCTGTGAATGGTACAGGGGCCGTGACTAAAACTGGAAAGGAATCTTTTGGGTTTTCCGGAGTCCATAGGATATATTCGCCAAGGAATTCTACCTCTTTCAAACAGATTGCTGGAGTGGGTGAGTGAAATATTGAAAAAATAATTAACAAGAAACCTTTTTAGAGAGGAGCTTTTATTCAAATGCGCTAAAAAGTGAAAAATAATTGCTTTGGATGTGCGACAAACTTTTGAATCTATAACTCACATCCAAAGCAATTATTTTTAAATTTTTAGCGCATTTGAATAAAAGCTTGCCTTATTCATAATCTCCGACTCCAAAAACCTCGACATACCAATTTTGAATAGAAACGGTCCATTATCACAAAACTTGTCATCCATCTTGGAGCCGTCACCTTGAATTTATGAATTTTGACAATAAATTCATAATCTCCGACCCCAAAAACCTCCACATACCAATTTTGAATAGAATCGGACCATAATCACAGATCGTCCGCCATCTTGTAGCCGCCATTTTGATTTTATGAATTTTGGCAAAAAATTCATAATCTACGACCGCGAAAACCCCCACATACCAATTTTGAGTCAAATCGGACCATAAACACAAATATCGTCCGCCGTCTTAGTGCCGCCATTTTGTTTTTTCTCTAACAAAAATTCCATAATGCATTGTCACGGGAACTATGAACACCTGCCAAATTTCACGTTAATCGGGCTACTAGAAGGGGGTCAAATTTAACTTGCAAAATTAGATTACAGACAGGCAGGTGAAACTAAATAAAAGCATGTAAAAAATATATATTTTTGTCAAGTGTTCAGATTGTTTTGGGTATTTTTCTTGTTTTCATCTCTAGGAAAGAAAAATATAATATACAATAATCAATGATAAAATACATTAAGCATCATCTTTTTGAGTATTTTTCTTCATCTCATTTCTGCTCTTACCATTACAATACAAAAACATAATATAAAATATTAATTATTACTTCTTAATGTATAATAAAATACATTAAGTAGATCATGTTGATTATTTTTCTTTATTTTTGCACTTGCCATTACAAGAGCAAAATATAATGTACAATAATCAATGATAAAATACGTTAAGCATATCTTGTTGAGTATTTTTCTTCATTTTGTTTTTCCTCTTACCATTACAATATAAAAATATAATATACAATAATCAATGATAAAATACATTAAGCATCATCTTTTTGAGTATTTTTCTTCATCTCATTTCTGCTCTTACCATTACAATATAAAATTTTAATATACAATAATCAATGATAAAATACATTAAGCATAATCTTTTTGAGTATTTGTCTTCATCTCATTTCTGCTCTTACCATTACAATACAAAAACATAATATACAATATTGATTATTACTACTTAATGTATAATAAAATACATTAAGTAGATCATGTTGAGTATTTTTCTTTATTTTTGCACTTGCCATTATAAGAGCAAAATTTAATGTACAATAATCAATGATAAAATACGTTAAGCATATCTTGTTGAGTATTTTTCTTCATTTTGTTTTTCCTCTTACCATTACAATATAAAAATATAATATACAATAATCAATGATAAAATACATTAAGCATATCTTGTTGAGTATTTTTCTTCATTTTATTTTTGCTCTTACCATTACAATACAAAAATATAATATACAATAATTTAATATGAAATACATTAAGCATCATCTTTTTGAGTATTTTTCTTCATCTCATTTCTGCTCTTACCATTACAATACAAAAACATAATATACAATATTGATTATTACTACTTAATGTATAATAAAATACATTAAGTAGATCATGTTGAGTATTTTTCTTTATTTTTGCACTTACCATTACAAGAGCAAAATATAATGTACAATAATTTATGATAAAATACGTTAAGCATATCTTGTTGAGTATTTTTCTTCATTTTATTTTTGCTCTTACCATTACAATATAAAAATGTAATATACAATAATGAAATAAAATTTTTTTTTTTTCCAAAAAAAAATAGAATAAATAATAAATGATAAAATACATTAAGCATATAGTGTTGAGTATTTTTATTCATCTTATTTCTGCTCTTATTCATGTGCTCACCAGAAAAATATATACAATTATCAATGATAAAATACATTAAGCATATCTTGTTGAGTATTTTTCATTTTATTTTTGTTCCTACCATTACTATAGCAAAATATGGTTTAGTATTTTTTAATTTTTTATATATGCTTTGACCATTACAATAGAAACATGTGACAAATAATCAAGGATAAAATACAATAACTAGATCATATTGAGTATTTTTCTTTATTTTATTTATTTATGGCTTCACCGCTACAAGATAAAATATAAAATAATAATACATTTAATTTTAAATTTTTACAATAATCATAAAAAAATTAATTTTTTATTTATGCATGTTTCCACCATTACTATAGAAAAATGTATAAATAATCAATGATAAAATACAGTAAGCAGACCTTGTTGAGTTTTTTCCTTATTTTATTTATTTATACTTTCACCATTACAATAGAAAAATTCGATATAGATAGATAGATATAGCTTTATTCAAAGAACTGTACATATACATCATACAATATATAAATACAATTAGGTGAAACAGCGTATAAAGTGATGATGTTTAGTATAAAGAGAAAACAAAAAAATACAAAATAAGTATTTGACAAGAAACAACTGCAAAAACGCACTAAAAACAGATATGTTAAGATTGTAGAAATAAAAACAAAGAAAAAGAAGAATTTGGTTTACATTGAAATCACAATAAACTGGAGTCAAGAAATTCATCTACACTGTACGGTTCTAGCTTAATTAATAATTCCTGTACGCGATGTTTGAGTTTTTTAAGGCAGGGTTCAGTTTTCAGTTCCGTTGGGAGTCTATTATAAAACATAATGCATGAATACATGGGGGTTTTTTCTGTCAAAGTTAGTCTGTGGGCTGACATATTTAAATCCACAGTTCTTGTACTATAATTATGATGTTATTCAGACTTATCGAATTTTTCCCTATTTTTGATCAGAAACACCAAACATTCGTATATATAGATACTTGGAGCAGTTAATATATTCATTTCTCTGAATTTTCCTCTGCAGAAAATGATACCAAAGCACAATAGAGAATGGAAGTTAGAAAAATACACAGTGCTTAAAGCATTTCTATCTAAATATTTTGCTGTGATTCTGAACGAGTAACACACCGAGTTTAATTTATTGCAGAGTTCGTTTATATGGATCTGGCAGTCAAGATTTTGGTCAATATGTATTCCTAAGAACTTTGTGTTATTCTCTAGAGTCACATTTTGTGCCAGAATTTGTATGTCCTGCTGTGTTTTGTTTCTTATGTTTTTGGTTGTTGTAAAACATATGTAGGTTGTCTTTTCTTTGTTTAGAGTCAAATAATTTTTCATGAGCTAGTCTTAAGCCTAGCTTAGCTATACCTAACATTTCTTGGAATGACGATCCTACTGCTAATATATTTGTGTCATCGGCATAATTTATTAGATGCGTTTTGTCGTTGCTGAATCATTGATGTAGAATACGAATAATAGAGGACCTATCACACTTCCCTGGGGTACAATAAGGATAAAATATATCGCGTCTACGTAGTATAATCATGATACATAAAGGGAAAATATACATATGGAATTAATTTCAAGAACAACAACTTTTGAATTTGAGAAAATGTCACGGATGTGTAATTATCCGTTTGAACGATCGGATCCAATAGGATGATTAATTTGTCGCCCCATCGGAAGGGGTACATTGCGGTGGAAATGTCAGCAGACATAATGTGAACTATTAGTAAGACTCGAACATCCAACAGGTGCCTTGCTGGATGGACTAAGAACGGCGAAGTCATCGCCTTCCTTCGACTCCACCTTAGAAACAGACACCAGTGATTTCGTTACCCAAAGGGTAAAGCGCAAGCGTCACAGAAAGCATAAAAAAAATCCCAAAGACACTTCGGACAGCTGCGCAAGAATCACCGAAACGTACGTGCCTCGACCCATGAACGTCCAGGGGGCGCCTTCGATTCACATCAAGTTTTCCGAAGACGGAGACGTCGAAGAAGGGAACTCTCTCGAGGAGTCCGAAGTGTCTGAGAGCATCGGGATTTGTACTCTGAATGCCAGCTCGACTATTATGATTGAGAGCGAAAGCGATGAGATTAGGGTCAAGGAAGGCGATATTCTGAGGTCTCCGTTGATGACTAGTTTGGTGCCGAAGACTGGAGATGTGATCGCATTCAGGGTGAGTTGAAAATAATAAGTTTTTTTTTTGGGTTGAACAAGATTTTTCTGTTTTCCATTGTATTTTGTTTTCCTTATAGTTTTGGAAAATTCCGTCAGTCGCATATTTAAGTATGTGAATTCTTTCGATAGTGCGGTTAAATTTAATTTTTTTGTACCTTTCACGTTATTTCCTGTACTAATGTTTCCAGAGAACATTTCCAGTCATTTTTGAGGTAGTTGAAATTCTTCAGTTTGTTTTTATAGTGCTGTAATTTTTTTTTGATATTTTAATTTTTTTATATTATTTCTCGTACTATAGTATCTAAATAAAAAAAATTACTAGTTTTTTTGGTATTTCCAGTAATATTCGAAATTTTATTATTGGATTTATTTTTTTATTTTTTACACCTCCCATTTAATGAGAAAAAAAAATGGTTGATAAGAGCTCTTTGGCTTCTATCATGGTAGTTTTTTTTTATTTCATATTTTCTGATGTCAGTTTTTTTACTTTTACTGTTTATTTACAATATTTCCTCATTCATAGAATATTTGGGTTTTCAGTTTTTCATAATTCACAATGAATAAGTAACAAAATGGTTTCTTTCTTTCACTATTGGATTTAGAAACTTTCTATATCTTGAGTTTTTTTAGATATACAGGATTTTTGGAACTTAAGAAAAAAGCGTTATGCCCTCTCCATGCGACTTTATCTCTCTGTCTCTGTCTCTTTCTATTATATACTACACTTGGTCCTGTCAGAATTAAATGTCAACGCATTCAATTCCCATACAGGGAAATAGGAAATGCAAAATTGATGGAATAAGGGATTTTCAACTCACTGACATACAGTGATTTGATATTTGAATTCAAATATACCTTTTTCATCATGTTAGAAAGCCTCAATTTTTACAAGTAAGGCAATGAATAATGTAATTGTGTCGTTTTGTAGTTGGTAGAGCTTCAATGTGCTCCGCGAATTTCGTGAAATTCAGTAGTTTAAAGTGCCTTATAAACCCCAAAGTGTTGAAAAAGTTAATTATAAACTCGTTCGTTGACTTAAAAACAATAAAACAGTGTGCTGAAAGTGATCTAAATGCCTAAAAAGAGTAAAAATAGTGTTTCTAACACGATATCTGGCCATTGGAAAACTGCAGGCCATTGTGACCCTTAATAACCGCCGAGTACGGGAATTTCGGCTGTATTGGTTCGCTAGAGTGAAAAAGTGAGGTTACGATTTCAAAACCCGCGAAAGTGAAAACAATTTCGCTTATTAAAAGTGAAAGGACACAAACATCTACAGCCGAATTGCTGGAGAAGTTCAGTTAATGTCCCCCCAATGGAAGAATCCAGCGGTGGAGGTGCAGATCGCAACAAGAGCGTGGATAAATTGAAAACAAAAAGCCACAATGGATCACCCAGTGATAAAAACAGTGTATTGACATCGGAAAACAGCGAAATCGTCAGCTGTTTGGTTCTAGAACCCGAGGAACTCCGGAAAAGATGCGATATAGATTAAACATTTCTAAACATAGTGAAAGTGTAAAGAAGAGTAATATTAACCCTATTAAAGACACAGGAGAGCCAGGCACCTGGTCCGAGGCCGAAAAGACTGCCCGAGCCAAGGTAGCGCAGTGTATGGAAAAACTGAAAAAAGTGGTGAGTGTAACCCATCAAAATGTGGGGCATGGAAAGGGTGACGAAAAGACGCTGAAAAACCTCTGTCCAGAAGAAACATTTTGTTCACCACACTTTCCGAACAATGAAAGAATGTGAAGAAAACTCCAAACATTTTCACAGTGAGAAAATAATGCAGAATAAATAATAGTTTAAAAAAACTAAAAAATACGCTTTTTATAAAAAACTGAACTAAAAAATAAATAAATAAATAAATAATTCAATGTCCATTGATATTATATGGAAGTATGCATGGATTTTCAGGTGAATATCATTCAACGTTCTGCGTGGTATTTGCCAGGAAAGTAGTTGATTTTCACCTGAGATCTACCTTTCTCTGGTTCAATTTTATATTGAATCCTTTATGTGAAGAAAACCGTTTAAATTCGATTTTTCTATTCATTCCACTTCACATGGCACTTATCTCTCACTATATGCTAGACGGGCTTGCCACTCCTACTGAGAAGGAATCTTTTATTTAGAAACCTATCGAGGTGGGAGATTTTCGGAGTGTTTCTTTCTGTCACTAGGTACCGCCAGTTAAAGTTTATCTTTTCCGCGACCTATAGGTGTTCAAGATCGATGATGGTTTGTTTACGTTGTGTCTCACTTCAGCCAGAGTTCTTTGGACTTTTGGCTGGTTGACTACTCCGTACTGATGAGGGCCAAGAAGCCTGAAACCGGTATGCGGATTGTTAGGTGAACACGACATAAATTAAACATAATCGAGCTTATCAGAAAGAAACATTTGCATTCAATGTCCATTGATATTATATGGAAGTATGCATGGATTTTCAGGTGAATATCATTCAACGTTCTGCGTGGTATTTGCCAGGAAAGTAGTTGTTTTTCACCTGAGATCTACCTTTCTCTGGTTCAATTTTATATTGAATCCTTTATGTGAAGAAAACCGTTTAAATTCGATTTTTCTATTCATTCCACTTCACATGGCACTTATCTCTCACTATATGCTAGACGGGCTTGCACTCCTACTGAGAAGGAATCTTTATTTAGAAACCTATCGAGGTGGAGATTTTCGAGTGTTCTTTCTGTCACTAGGTACCGCCAGTTAAAGTTTATCTTTTCCGGCGTACCTATAGGTGTTACAAGATCGATGATGGTTTGTTTACGTTGTGTCTCACTTCAGCCAGAGTTCTTTGGACTTTTGGCTGGTTGACTACTCCGTACTGATGAGGGCCAAGAAGCCTGAAACCGGTATGCGGATTGTTAGGTGAACACGACATAAATTAAACATAATCGAGCTTATCAGAAAGAAACATTTGCATTCAATGTCCATTGATATTATATGGAAGTATGCATGGATTTTCAGGTGAATATCATTCAACGTTCTGCGTGGTATTTGCCAGGAAAGTAGTTGTTTTTCACCTGAGATCTACCTTTCTCTGGTTCAATTTTATATTGAATCCTTTATGTGAAGAAAACCGTTTAAATTCGATTTTTCTATTCATTCCACTTCACATGGCACTTATCTCTCACTATATGCTAGACGGGCTTGCCACTCCTACTGAGAAGGAATCTTTTATTTAGAAACCTATCGAGGTGGGAGATTTTCGGAGTGTTTCTTTCTGTCACTAGGTACGCCAGTTAAAGTTTATCTTTCCGGATCTATAGGTGTTACAAGATCGATGATGGTTTGTTTACGTTGTGTCTCACTTCAGCCAGAGTTCTTTGGACTTTTGGCTGGTTGACTACCTCGTACTGATGAGGGCCAAGAAGCCTGAAACCGGTATCGGATTGTTAGGTGAACACGACATAAATTAAACATAATCGAGCTTATCAGAAAGAAACATTTGCATTCAATGTCCATTGATATTATATGGAAGTATGCATGGATTTTCAGGTGAATATCATTCAACGTTCTGCGTGGTATTTGCCAGGAAAGTAGTTGTTTTTCACCTGAGATCTACCTTTCTCTGGTTCAATTTTATATTGAATCCTTTATGTGAAGAAACCGTTTAAATTCGATTTTTCTATTCATTCCACTTCACATGGCACTTATCTCTCACTATATGCTAGACGGGCTTGCCACTCCTACTGAGAAGGAATCTTTTATTTAGAAACCTATCGAGGTGGGAGATTTTCGGAGTGTTTCTTTCTGTCACTAGGTACCGCCAGTTAAAGTTTATCTTTTCCGGCGTACCTATAGGTGTACCTATAGGTGTTTTAATAAATTTGAATTAGGAATAGTGTAAATTTTTTTAAATAAATATAAATTAATAATAATGTAAATGAGAAAAAAAAAATTATTTAAAAAAAAGCGTGGGGTGCTTAATCTGAATCTTAAAAAGTACCCCACGCTTTTTTTAAATAAAATAAAAAAAATTCTTATTTACATTATTATTGATTTATATTTATTAAATTTTTTTACACTATTCTTAATTCAAATTTATTTTCTATTTTTTTAGTTTGGTTTTCTTAAAACGTGTTTTTTCTTTTTTTAAATATTTTTTTTTTTTATAAAAAGCGTGTTTTTTGTTTTTTTAAACTATTATTCATTTTCTACTTTTTAGTTTGGTTTATTTATAAAAGCGTGTTTTTTTAATTTTTTTAAACTATTATTTGTTCTAATCTACTATTAAGTCCGTGATTACTAATAGTAACTGTAATTATTTTCCAAATCATTAATGTGTACAGCTGCATTAATAGTCAAATCTCGATTTTAGAAGTCATTCAAAGATTTTAACGTTGTCAATATATACAGTGAGCCGCCATCTTGAATTTTTCAATTTTCACGAAAGAATCATAATATTCGACTTCAAAAACCCCCACATACCAATTTTGAATGGAATCGGACCATAATCACAAAACTCGTCCACCATTTTGGAGCCGCCATCTTGAATTTTTCAGTTTTTCACGGAAGAATCATAATATTCGACTTCCAAAACCTCCACATACCAAAATTTTGAAAAGAATCGGACCATAATCACAAAAATCGTCCACCATTTTGGAGCCGCCATCTTGAATTTTTCAATTTTGACAATATAATCATAATATCCGACCACGAAAACCCTCAGATAACAATTTTGAAGCGAATCGGACCATAATCACAAAACTCGTACGCTATATTGGAGCCGCCATTTTGTTTTTTTTTTCACACAAAAATTTCTTAATGCATTGTCACCGGAAGTGGGTGAAAATCAAGTCCAAAGGAGTCGGTTACAAACAAACAAACATACAAGTGAAGCTAATATAAAGCGTGTAAAAAATGGTATAGTATTGCTCGGTATTGCTTGGTATTCGTTCCAGACCGCACACGTTTTTTTTTTAGAACAAATTTAATAAATTGAAGCTGATTTTATTTTCCTCCACGTAATCAAGGCAGAATAATTGTTCAGATAACTCCAAATGTACTTTCTGAAATCTATCGATTGCGCTCCTTAGGGATCATTTTGTTTTTATAGTACAGTCAAATTTACAGTGTTTCAATTTTTCAGATAATTCACCGTACTATATCTAGAGAAAACCTCTATCTAGATTTTTGTAGGAAAACATTTAGTGGCATAATTGTTTTTCAACTTTTTTCTCGATTTCCAGTCATTTTCGAGATAATCGAAATTTTATAAATGGAAACATTCAATTTGTTCACATTCTACAGAGGACGAGAAAAAATCGAATGGTTAAGTATAGCTGTTTGATTTGAAAACATACTTTTACGTATTTTCTGATAGTACAGTTCAATATTCACTTTTCTGTTTTTTCCTGCACTATTTGGATTTACAGAAAAGCTTTATAGAAATTATTTGTAGATATTTTCAAAACGATTTATTGCAGTTCCTCTATATTTTCAGTAATTTTCGAGATATTTCAAATTTTTAACTTCTAATTTTCAGATTTTCACTCACTTTTTTCACATTTCATCCTAGATATGGAAAAAAATGTCGACGCTGGACAAAAATTATTCAGATAACTCCGTTTCTACTTATAGGCGTCAATATGTTTTTATAGTGCGGTAAAATTATCATATTTTGCACATTAGTTCCCGTAAATATTCCTTCGATAATAGTATATTAAAGTATAAGTGTATAAAAAGGGCTTTAAAACACGCGCGATTTTTCGAGCACGACGGCGCAGCCGGAGTGCTCGAAATAGAGCAAGTGTTTTTAAGACCAGTTATCCACGAATACTTTACGTTATTTTTTTTTATTGGTGCACTTTGACCCATATATACTGGTATTATTACTACAAAAAATAGAAATAAGAACTAATAATGCAAGAAGGTTGAATTCGTGATGTGACATCAGTATAGCTTTCGTTGTCATGGAAATGAGAAAAACATTCATTTGCAATTTGTTACCACAGATCAATATTTGTTGTCACCAGAGCTCAAAAATGAATTATTCTAATATCGATTTTTTGAATAGTGAGGCAGAATCGCGGTTAATACCGCGAAAATCCAGTGATATATATATAAAAAAGAATATGAAAAGTTCATCGAATGGATGGAGGAGCACATATAAATGAACGAATTGTGAGTAATATTTTATTTGACGTTACTCCTGTCAGATCAATAATCAAAAATTTGTCATTTAGACTTCACGTTTCTCGATTTGTTGATGTTGTCATGGTTACCTTTAAAAAACGCGCGTTTTTTAAAGTTCGATTTAAACACGCTGAGGCGTGCTTTAAATGGGTAAAAAGGGGCACCAATAAAAAAAAAGAATTATTTGAAAGTTGAACTGTCATACAGTTGGGAGGGTTTTATAGGTGTGGTTGTACTCCAAAATGGTAATATGGGACTCTAGGAGTTAAACAAATTTAATGAAATCTCATCATGCTTACAGGTACTGAAATTGGCCGAGGATTACAAACCAGAGATGTCCTCGTATATAACTGGTAAAGTTACGAATTTTAACAGTGATAGTAATACCGTGAATTTTGAAATACTAGGTAAGATGTCGATAAAAAAAACGACTCGTTGAATAAAATATCTTTTTCTCAGGGGGATTAGACCAGTGCCAAGAACCCAGAGGTAAATTTTCCATGGATATAGATGAATTCCCAGAATCTCAGTCGAGAGATCGGGAGTTTATCTGGACTGACTTGGTTGAACCTAGACTACTATTCCCCTAGCAGCTTACTCTTTTTGTCTAGACACTATGAAGTTTTTCGAGTCTTGAATGGGAGTCAATGAAATTGTTTTCATTCATTGAACATTTAATTATTAATTGTTGAGTTTGTCCACAATATTTGTGTTTTAATTTTTGTCCCCAATATTTTTGATTGGTTTATCTGTCATTAATTTTGTTGTTTCCAGAAAAATGTCGATCCGAAAATGTTTATTTTTCAATAACCTTAATAAAATATTACTCAGAAGTTTTATTTCTCTTGACTCGGCAACAACCTCGTCTTCGGGTGAATGCTCAATGCGCAAAAGGCTCCAAAATGTCGTTCAAGACTTGACATGTACGGGACCAGTCTAGATTAAGTCTGTACTGTGTTCCATTCAATTAGGTTTGTTCGTTTGTCACATCTGTACCTCATTCATCATAAGGTAATGGTTGCACCGATAGAAAGAGATGAAAGACTGTATGTCATAGCCGTCTTCCACATGCCCTCCGACGTCACTATGACGAGTTGAATTATTTTTGATTGACTAGAGCTGATCGAGGTCTCCTGTCATTGTTCATTCTTTTTGCATTTATCACATTTCTCAAAAGAAACGCTCTGCACGTTTTCACAACTGAACTAATACAAGGTGCGTACACGCCTTGATTTATTTTGACATTTTATTTCGTTATGCTGAGAACAGATGACAGCTTTTCGCGTTTCAGTTTATAACACCTAGCATTCTGATTGGTTACAGTGACAGAAAGTTCCGTTCAATGTCAATAAGCGAAGAGTTTAAGTTGTTGGAACATTTTATGGAAAAATGATGGAATCGTAGCTCTAGAAAATATAGTTCAGATAGTAACAAACGAACGAACCTCTTCTTCTTATGCATGCTATGTGGAAAATCAAGAGATGGCGCTGTAAATGTCAAAAAGCCTACGTAGAAGCAATAAACGGTTAGTCAGTCGGAGCATCTAATATTCAATCAGACTTATGATATAAACGGCTCGTAGAGCATGTTTAGAATGCCAATATAGTATTTGAATTTCTAAAATAATATGAACCATGAGCCTGAATCATTTATTGCAAACCAGCATGTAGTTTGATTCAGGTTACCCTTTCTTTAAGACTTGTATCTGTAGAGGGAATTTGTACCACACAACAAATAATCTCAACAGCAGTATGCCCTACAATGACATTTTCCTTGATTTTATCGAACAATCGTTCATACCACTCTGTATTTTCCATTCCTTCACATTTACAAGATTACCAACTATTTTGTTTGAAAATATGAACAGGATTTATAAAATCAGTTTCACGAAAATATATCTTCAATTAGTTTTCATCACCAAACAACATTTGATTCAGTTTAAAGTGTTTTCAGACTATCAAGAGTACGGAAATGTCAAATTGAAGTTTGGAACCAATCATAACATTTCAAATATACGATGTTGTGATTTGTTCGAAAATCCTTTTTTTTTGTAGTATTTTTGAGCTCGGTTACATAAGACGTGGAAAAAGATAGTCGGAACTTCTTATCCCGCTAATTCTATATAACTTTGAGACTTCACAAGTTGGACCGCCATTTCCCACGTGTTTTCCATGTTCCTTCTTTGCCAGTAGCATATGTCTCACGTCTGCTCGCTACCACGTCGGAAACAGTTCAAAGTCCGTTTCAAGAATTATAATTTGATATTTTCCGTCTGAAAGCACTCTTACAGTGGTTCCGGCTGTCAAATGTAGATGTCGTCCATGACGTGATTTCCCTCTTTAAAAATAGCCAGGTGCCCCCTGCCGACCTTGACCAGAACCCGATCAGCACTTTTATTTTATTGATTCGAAATTATATTGCTTCTGGCATTATCCGTGCATAGTTTGGCGTTTCCCAATAACTATCAAACGAAATGCTCTAAGAGGCACTCTGTTACGATTTTAATTGCGATCCAGCACCTTTTGAAGTACAGTTCCCGACTAACACCGAACAAATATTTTTGTTGTGATTGAGTAGACGTGACATTTAAATGATCAAATGAATTTGATAACAAAAATATTTTCCAAACTGATATGGGAAATAAATGCTGTCAAAAACGAAAAGTGGAAAGGTAATGCATACATTTCAGAATATCGATTGATTTTCTTCCACTTTCTCTCGCAACTTCAACTCTCGCAATGTTTTTTTCAGGAAAATAGTACTTTTATTATTAGGATTGGACAATGCCGGGAAAACTAGGGCAGCTAACGGATTGGCAGGAGATACTTTGACCTCTCCCGTGCCTACAGTTGGTTTTTCTGTCATAAATTTGAAATACCTGAACTACAATGTTAGAATATACGATTTGGGTGGTGGACCCAACATAAGAGGCATCTGGCACAAATACTTCGTCGATGTAAGTTACCGTAGTCTTCTAATGCTTACATACCTTTAAGACAACAGTTTTCAGGCACACGGTTTGATATTTGTTGTGGATTCGAGTGACTTCTCGAGGTTCGAGGAAGTGAAAATGGTGCTAGGAGATATCATATACAACGAGAAAATAGCAGGAAAGCCTCTGCTAGTATTAGCTAACAAACAGGACCACGAGAACGCTCTAGACGAAGTCGATATAATAGAATATTTGAACATCGAACAAATGGTAAACGTCCAGAAGTGTCCAACTTTGGTGCAAAGCTGTTCCGCCAATGAAAACAACAGCCACAAGCTCGACCCGGGGATAAAAAATGGGTACGAATGGATTTTAAACAATATCGACAAGCGTTACCCCTCTCTAAACCAAAGGGTCGAAGCTGATGTCATGGACCAAGAGAGGATAGAACGGGAAGAGCTCTTGGCCAAAATCCAGCGGATAAAAGCTCTGCACGAGATGGAGGAGAGCAGAGAGCAGCAAAGTGAAGACGCAATACAGACTTACTCGGACTATGTCAAAAAAATCAACGGCGAAGTCAAGAGAGAAGAAAAAGAAGACAAAGACTTTGTGGTCGCATTCGAAGACATCATCGACAGCAGCAAAAGCGGCTCGAGTGGGAGTTCTTCGATATCGTTCGCTCCCGTGTACATTACAGATAATTGTGCCTTAAGTGATAGACCCAAGTCTGCTGTGGAAATCGTGAAACACCAACTGCTGCTGAATACCAATATCAAAAAACACCCTTTAAAATCGCGGTCCAACAGAACGGCTCCGTTGAACCTGTACGGCGAAAAGTTGCCCCATTCCGCGAAGGAGAGGAGGCGGGAATACAAGAACGATACTCGTAACTTGCGATCGGCGGACAATTCCCTGTTTACGATAAGTGCAGCTGTACCCGAGGGGGTGGACTATAAGGGGGCCAGTGGGGACTTCGTCAGGCTGAATAGTTTTGACAAAAAGAGACTCTCGCCTTTGAAGGGGAAGAGCAATGGCGTGCCTTGGGCTCAGAGACCTGCAAACGGTGATGTTATTAGTGTAGTGGATGTCGAATAAGTTTTTTTGTTGGGTTTCCAGAGAAAAATATATTTTCTAGTCAAGTTGAAATCAATGATCTCGTTTTGTACTTTCTGCAAGTTATCTGTTGAATAAAAGGAATACTTTTTTCTGCTGTTCGTTTCAATTTTACTTCTTTAGTGATAAAGGAGGAATCTCGAGAAATGCGTGAACGGTTTCAGGCTCTTCTGCATTTCTGTGAACATATGACGAAAAATAATGGCCCTAGATCTGATCCTTGTGGCATCCTAATTATAAGTTTATTAAAAACCTCATTTCTTGTAGTCGATTCTCATCTTTTTGATTAAACACTGCATATTTACTTTATTGAAGGAGATTGAGATTTTGTGCGCGTGAATATTCCTCGAGGATCCACTTGAGGGCCAGTCTTGAGACACTCTTAATGCAACTCATCTTACCAGAGAGAAAAGACCTTATAGGTCGAAGTACAGAGAGGCTGCAGAGCCATATCGACCCCCTTACAATCTGCCAGAGATATGCCCTATATCTAATCCTTGTAGTACCCCAATCATTTATTGAAAACTATTTTTGGACTACCTGTAGCAAACTACCGAAATTTTTTGGGCATGGGTACTCCTCAAGGCTCATTAAGAACCTCTTAATGCAACTCACCTTACTATAGATCTAGGAACTGATCCTTGTGGGATCCCAATTTTATATAACTTCAAACAAAACCACGTTTCTTTGACAATTTTTTCTTTATTAAAAAATATTGGAGGATTACTCATTTTTTTAAAATATAATTCCTCAAGGATCCATTCTAGGGCCACTCTCGATACACAACTCCTCTTACAATAGTTGAGAGCTGAGAATTCTGAAGGGGCCTTAGAACTGAACCTTGTGGTATACTAGCTTAATATTTATTCAAAACCTCATTTTCCAAAGTCAATCCTCATTGTTTTGATTACAACCTGCACTTGGAAGAGAGTGAGACTATACTCGACATTTTTGGGCATTGATATTACTCAAGGATCAGTCCCGAGGCACTTTCTTCACAACACACCCTATAATAGATAACAGCTAGAACATAAACAATCAAAAATAAAGTCTATAGAAATGATTCATTTGGTATCTTAAGCTCGTCTTAATTCAAACATCATTTCTGTAAAATGTATTTGATTGTGATACAGATCAATTTAATGTTTTTTTGCCGGCGTTTCGATTAAATTCTTCATCAGAGCTACTTCCTCAAGGTTCCATTTTTGGGCCGCTCTCGAAACACCTTTAACGCAACTCATCTTACAATAGCTAAAAGCTGATGTAGCAAAGTAGGTCCCCAGTTTGTTTCAGTAATAGAAAAGGCATATCAACAAATGCTTTATTTAAAATGTAGGTAGTGTTTGGATTCCTTAATTCGAGTTTTAGGTAGTGTGTGGATCCTATATTTGAAACAAATGATCCATACACTACTCAATTTTGATATAAAAGATACATATACTTCCTATATTAGGAATAAAACTTCGTCAATAATGGGAATATGGCATAATTCGTGCCTTTTAGTTTTCTTAATCCAAATTGATCCCGAGTCAAAATATTGTTTCTAAAAGCAAATACTAGCGTGTCACAGGAAACAGTCGAATTTCTTCCTCACCCTGCCCAGCTAGAGTTTGTAGGCATATATTTACCAAGAGTGGGTGTGCAGATAGTGAACTGTTTGAATAGTGGCAACACTGCTTCTTTGCAGTCTCTATGTAATGATATAAATTTTGCGATCGTAGAATCGGGTTTTTGCAAAAACCAATGATTTCATGAAAAATATATTTTTTGAATAGACTCGTTGGTCCCTCAAGAATTCGGGAATCTCCTAGTTTTTCCCATTCATGATGATTTTCAAGAAAAACTTTTTTCTTGAAAATCATCATAACAAAAAATCACTGAAGTTCCCGAATTTAAACAAATGCGTTGAATCATTTGCTAAAAAAAAACTGAAGGCTTAAAACCGATTCCCGTTTCATCAAGGTGGTGTTTGCTCTCAATAAGACTACAAAACTTTTTTTTTTAACTAACTTTTCAATTATCTTGGATCACTGGAATTGGGCGAAAGTTTGAGGGATCTGTCGTTTCACCCCTTTGTGTGTTAGGATTAGAATTTTAAGTTTTCAGTGACAATACGTCTTGTGCACAACATAACAGATGAAAGAGAAAGGCCCCAGAACTGATCCATGTGGTACAATGTAAATTTTCGAAAATTCAATATTGTTAATTCAAAATCTTATTCATTATTTTGACTAGACGCTCCACATTTTTCTTCGTTGAACGGTTCTCGAGACACTTTAAATAAAGTGTCGGAGATAAGACCCAGAAGTGTATACCAATTTTTCTTTGGTGACAAATTACATGAATCCTTCAATCCTTTCATTCTGGAAGGAAAATGAAAAAGGAAAAGTTTTTTGGGAAATATATTTCTTGAAATAAAAAATCTAAGTAAGACTGAAAATTGTCATAATTTACCCAAAATTAACTACACATTGTACCACAATCACTGATTTTTGCAAAAAATCCTGACATTCATCAAGAAATCTTGTTTTGGATATGGGTGTCCCTCAAGAATCCATTTTAGGTCCATTCTTGATGATGTATATATATATATATATATACATATATATATATATATATATATATACTTTCCATAATAAAGACATGGCAGTAGTGAGGTTGGACCTTTTAGGAGGAATTTTTCGAATAAAATCCAGAATGATATGAAAACTGCCAATAGAAACCCAAAAAAACAACCAGTGATATCAAGCAAGCAAACCAAAACGAAATAATACCTTCTTTTGCAAGACAATAAATAAATAACTCGTTTTCATAATATAAAATTTACTATATATATATTTAAGGTTTATATACATGGAGGCTAGCTTTTTCACAAGAGGAAGAATCGTCTCAACACTAGAAGTACTATCATGGTTAAAATGATCCAAATCGCTGCCGTCCACAACTTGTCTCTGCAAAAAAAACAAATATTCCAAATTAAAAAAAAATTGTAAAAAAGAGTATATATATATATATATATATACAGAGTGTTCTCAAAGTTCAGCAGAACTCGTAAATATACGTAATGTACACCAGTTGCCAAACAACAGAGATATAGAACTTATCGATACAATTTATATCTCCGTTATTTTGCGGCTTTCATCTACGTGATTTTTCATAAAATACCCTATTCTTTCGAGTTCTGCAGACTGTGGGAGATTTTATAACATGCTCACTTGTAACTTCTTTGTATCGATGCTTCCAAAAGTGAATCGGCAGAACCGGCAGGAATGTTGGAGGTATCTTCTGGAGTATCAGGTACGTGTGTGTTTATTCTTTGGCGCAGTTCTCCGCTTTCTTTATCCGTTACTGTTTCAGTGGCACTGTCATGAGTTTCAACTTTGGGGGCTTTTCTATTGGACTCTTCTTCGGCCTAGAACGATAAGACACATTGTGTTTTGATGTGTCGAGGATCGAAAACGTACCTTGAGTGCAATCTGCTCTATCAAACTGGACTCTTCCTGCGTCAGCTCTGGCGCCTTCTCGCCATCTTGACAATCATTCAACTTGTCCGCTATCCTCCCGCAAGCTTCGCATTCCCAGATCCGTGATTTCTTCGCCAGGAGCTGCCTCTCTTCGGCAGTGTAATCCAGAGAGCCTATCGAACCGGAGGCAGGGGTGGGCATGAAGGCGATGAGAGCAAGGAGGGCGGTTCGGATGGACCACGAAGGCTGCCAGCTCTCGGGGTGGTGGCCGGAGATTGACAGGCAGATCTTCTTGTTGACTTCGAATCGGCCATTGGGCTGTGAACAAAAAAAATGCTTCACAGAAGGTGTTTTTAGACTCACGACACTTTGGGAATAAAATTGGGGCTGATATTTCTCCAATGAGTTTGTAACTGTGACTTACCGTAAGTAAAATGATGTTGGGGGGTTGCATGGGATACTGTGAAGGCAAAACGATTCTGCCGTGATAAAGTCCCCCCTCGAATTCGGTACCTGGCGGGCCCCTAACGGTAAAGTGCCACTCGAAGAGATTGTCGTCCAGAGGGGTGGCATAATATTCCTCTGTAGGGTTCGCCAGCTCTATGGCTTCTCGCATCAAACGTTTCACGCCTTCAAATAGGTTGGGGGGTAGTAAAGACCAAGGAAAATATTTTCTCATACTTACCAGGACTCTTAAGGTTATACTTAGCTTCTAAGGACATTTCTTTGGTTTCAATTGACTGCTAGGATTTTTATTTTAATACTGATGGGTGGAAAATGTGGTTTGTGTTATCTGCAATGATAATTTTGTGACAACGATTCCGGAAATGGTCGATTTACAAGTGAAACACAAAAAACAAACACTTGTCAATTATCAGCTGATTGTTGGACTCGGTAGGTCATTGGGTAGGAAATTATCGAATCTCATTGGTTAGCTAAAAGTTTATGATGATTCAGTCACAGTAGAATGCTCTATAGCAATTCTACTGTGATTCAGTGTTTGATCTGCTCGCCAACGAATTAAAAACATTTTTCTTCTTTCTCCAAACCGAGAAGTAGAAAAAGCTAGTAGTACATCCGCAGTTCGAAGTCTCCTATAGAAACGTAGTCAATGTAGTCTGACGATTGTGTAGTGCATAGTGCCACCTATCTTTCACCATTAGTTCGAGAATTGTCATTCAGAAGAGCCACTAAGGAGTCGCCACCTACTACCTCTATTCTAAACTATCAAGATGGTGATTATTATTTTTTACCACGAGTAATAATTTCATTGTCTGAGGATGTCCAATAGGAGAGTGCCGCACAAGTTGCCAACTTAAAAAAAAACTTCAAAAGTTCTGCCTCTCCAAAGGCAATTGTCACGATCAGTATCTGATGCTGACGTATCTTTTTTCTCTGTGCTCACACTCTGGGGTGCTATTTTCAAACCCATGAGAGTGAATTCCGCATGCGGATATGTCATATTTCCGAGTGAAATTTCAATTGTTGTATTTTGAAATAGGTGAACACTGTTCGTATGCGGTTATGTTCGATTGAAATGCATCGCATGGTCGCATCCATGCGGTACGAAATATTCGCTTACGAAATGACAGGAAAAAGTTGGGAAGGGAAGAGAAAGGGTATAATATTTAGGTTAGAATATATTTGGTGGAGTTATTGAAAAAGATCATTTCAACCAAATTATAAATGTAGCTGCTATAGCAGGGACCTTGAAAGAGGCCGAAATTCTGGCTCAAGGGCGCAGAAGACGACATGAATTATTGGTTGTCCCGCTGGATGACTTAACTGGAAATGAGTTCGTTAATATATACCACTAAGCCATTATTTTATGAAATAGTAAACTTGGTTGAGCCGAATATTGATCCCCCGACAACAGCATTTGGTTTGAGTTTTCTAAAAAAGTATATAGGAGTTTTTTCTATTCAATAAATTAATGAAGTGGGTTGAAATGGATATGAATTCATTATCTTTGGGTATTAGTGAATACATTTTTTAAAGGTAATAACAACATTACGCTCCTTAGCAAGTGGAAGCTATCAGCATGATATAGGCAAGCATTTGAACCATGCTTGCCTTTTTAAATGTAAAATCATTCGAGAATTTTCCTTTCTGCAAAGCAGGATTTCTTTCCAGAAACTCAAACAATTCTGTTTTTTGAGCACTGGACAAATTTCCGGCCCGCTTATTCATATTCAACATTCAGCACAACTGCTTTATGCTTTAAACCTACACCTCACTTTTTTCAAACCAAGAAGTGGAAACCATAGAACACCTGAATAATTCAATGTTGCCACTTCCTCATGTGCGAACATCATGTTAAGCGGAAAATTTATTCGATTACAGTTTGAAAATCGTAGCAGTACGAAGGTGACCGGAAATATTCCGCATACAATAACTCGCATACGAAAAAATTCGTTCGAGTTTGAAAATAGCGCCCCTGCTCTGAATTCCTTTTTCGCATGTGAACAGTCCCCGCTTTATCATTCGGCTTTCCGGCATCAGTGTAAACAGTGGTGGGATCAGAGTGGTGGCCACATCTATGAGTTGTATCCTGAAGTAACAAGATGATGACGCTGATTAGCGTCCTCTAGTGAAGACAACAGTTTCGAATTGAGATCGCTATTATTTTGTGTAGAGACATCTCTCAGTCAATAGCATAGCCTGTTTTTCGATTATAAAGGACTCTGCAAATAATTTGTTGTTTCAATCATTCGGAGAAAGATGGCACTTTCGAAGCGCAGATTCAAACCAAAAATTGTAGACAGCATATTTTGTGATCGATGAATCATTTGTGTTCTTCATTCTTCAAACACTAGCATTTCGACATTCCGCATTTACCAATTAATATCCAAATAAAGATGATTGGGCGGAAATTATACAAACCAACCCACGCCCAAAAACATTTAAGCAATTCCAAATGTGCTTTCAAATAATATCCCGTCATGACGGAAGAAAACCCATTAATAGTAAGAAATTACCATTATTTTCACAACCATTTTTCACCGAGCCATTCGTAGAGCATAATAATACCGATTTTCAATGGGGCCAAATGGATGAAGCGATGTTTCGATAGCATTTTGAGCCAAAGTGCTATCGGTATTCTCAATCTGGAGATATGTGTTTGCGATGATTCAAGCACAGATGATACTCGAAACGTTTTGGAATCTTGGAAAGAGACTTTCGACAAAGTAGGGATCCCTCTGAAAATAATCAGTTACTCAACAACGCCTGGAGGAGGTATTTTTATCCTGAAAGTGGTCGGTTTCTAATACATCCAGTATTTTTCAGTTGGATTTGCTAAGAACAGGGCAGTCGGTATTAGTAGAGGGGAGTATTTGTGTTTTCAGGATATTGTAAGTTAACAATAAAATGAAAAAGTATATAAAAGGACAATATCTTGGTCATTTTTAGGATGATGTAATGTTACCTGAGAGAATAATGAAACAATTTGATAAAGCTCGAAGTTTGCCAGCAAATATGGTAAGTAAACAGAATAATATACTTGAACATTTGCCTAGAATTAATATTTTATCTATCCTTTGATATGTAAATATCAATTAAGGTTTATTTTACACTAAACTTCCTGCATTACACCTTTATCAATGCTAGTATGCATAACTATAAGAGATAAAATATTTTATAGATTGTAGGATGCAAGTTCATAAGAGAACCGGAAAATTCAACTTTACGCTATACAAAATGGGCCAACTGTTTGACCCAAAATCAACTAGATCTACAAGTGTTTACATCTCATGGTCCCACAGTAATAATGCCCACATGGTTTTTGCATAGAAAAGTTTATGACAGGTAAATTGTTTCGATAAAACTGTTGACAAGAGTAAAAAAGTATTTGTATTAATATTGGCTTCACAGAATTCTCCTGTAAAAAATATCACTGTTCATTATTTGGATAAACAAACAAATGAAATAAAAAAATATACGTAGTTCATGGGCTAAGAAAACTGATTTATTTTCAGTGTAGCTGGATTTGTGGAAAACGAGAAGGGCATCCCCGAAGATTTGATCTTTTTCTACAAACACCTCGATTTGGGTGGAAAAATTTGCAGGGTAGACGAAACCTTATTGATCTACACATTCCATTTGGATCAAACAACATTCTCAATACACGAGTAACAACTTGAATTCTATTTTTGATGGAATTATACAGGGTTCCCATAAGGGACCTGTATTTTCCATCAGACAGACTTGCTATCTTTCTATGTTAATTTTAGGGATACGATTTGGAATTTGAGGGTGGAAAGACTGGAACGAGTCATCTTGGAAAACTGGGGAATGTTTACGATTTGGAACGCAGGCAAACAAGGCAGGAAACTTTTTAATTCCCTATCTCAGAACAGTCGGAACAAAGTTTGCGGCATGTGTGACGTAGATAAGAATAAAATCGGGCACAAATACATGTCATATAATCCGGATGATAGGATGCCAGGACCTGAAATTGATATTGTTCATTACAAAGATGCTGTTTCTCCCTTTGTTATTTGTGTAAAAATGGTAAATTGAGTTTAACGTGAAACTACAATTTTTATTCATTTCATTTTTCAGGATTTGACTGAAGGAGTGTTCGAGAAAAACCTCAAAGAACTGAATTTAGAAGAAGGCATTGACTATATCATGTTTAGTTGAAAATTAAAGTTTTCTGCTTCGAAAGTTCTTTAATTTTCATATATTCCGAATTTATTGAATCACGATGATGGAATAAAAATTATCTTTCATCGTCAATAATTATTTCAAGTTCATTAATTAACAATTGGTTTTCACTAGATATAACCACCTCAATACGGTCCTGTACCACAGATTATACACACAAGAAGCTGCTTCATTTTTATTGATTTCGAACCTTTAAACTCGAGATAGGCACAGTTGCCAGTTCTAAATTGTTTCATTTGGAATAAGGACAATACTGCCAACATATTTTTCATAAATTATAAAAAATGATTAATTGTTTTATCGAGTTTTAAGTTTTGTTATGTGGAATATCATTCATTCCTTGAATTTCCTGGTTAATTTTAAGATTTTGTGAAGTTGGCAATTCTGTGCCATAGCAAACGTCATCATTCAAAATGGAGGTATTGCTGTAACCCCTTCATTGTATATTTAAATTTACCTTGATGTATGTCAAGAAGGGCATCATTATTCTGACAGTTCTCTCAGGGCATTTAACTTGAGATGGGATTCCATCTCTTTCTAGTTTTGTTCGTACACATATAAATTGTCCGAAAAACATGACGGAAGTTGAGGCATGCACACAAAATATTTGCTAGAACGAAAAGGCCTATTTAATTCAGTTACAGTCCATAAATGAAACATATAGATACTTATTGTTGTTCACGCTGAGATTTCCCTCTACCAGAGAACGCTATCCAACGTCACTATCTTGTCACTTCGAAGTACAAATCATAGATGTCACAACTATACAAACCCCTCCAATCTGTATCAGAAACTTTTCCCAGAAATAGATGAAGGTCTACTCGATCTGCAGAAAGGAATGATGAATTCCCAAAAATTTTAAGTCAACATGTTTCAGTGTACCTATAGATTTCGGACTTGTACGGACTGGACGGCTGATTGAGAAATTTCATGCTGTTTTCCAGTAGCCAATTAAACAGCATGCTGTAAACTCAAACGCAAAAAAATGTTATGTAAATTCAGCAAACTGTAATTTTTTTTTTTTAAATAATTGTTAACGTTTTTTTTATTACAGGATCAACTGAAAACCAGAAGTATTTATTTTTCACATTCCACATATAACCAGAAATACATTCAACTCAAGAAATTTTCATTGTTTACAGGCCATTTTGAAATGGATTTTCCAATGTTCAATATATCCTGACAATTTTCATACAAATTTATAGCTGTAAACAGTGGAGAGATTCTTTGTTCGAAGTGCACACTGAGTCTCAAAATAAGTACTTCTGCCGTTTGCATTTCGAATTCAGTGAAAGATCAAGCCATTCTAGCAATTCAAATCAAGAAAAGACGAATATAGAGAAAAATAAACGATCATCTCGTTCTTTTGGAATACAGACAATAGGTGGCGCCACCTTCGCGGTGGTTCTAACCAACAATTTTATTGATGTATCAGTATGTTTATAGAACATTCTTCAAATCATTTGTGGTTTGAATCAGAAAATGGTACTGAATATGAAACTAATAAAGAGTGGATTTTATATTTTGGATGATGGTCTTGTCAGCCGTTGCCATCCAAATAATATAAGAAAAGGGGGCGATGGCGCAGTGGTTTAGCGTACGACAGGAGCGAAAGGTCCTGGGTTCAATTCTCATCCAGGGCGGACATTTTTAATTTAAATGGTAAGAATTTAAATTTCGTAGCTAGGCTGAGGATGTCCTTCGACGATTCGCTGTTGCGTTCAAATTAACAATGCTGCTCCTAGGTGGAGTATGGAGTTAGTAACATGGCCTACCCAGAACACTGGGTGAATTTTACATTCTATGTTTGTGAGAGTCCCGCTGTCATAGGTGTGCATTGAAAAAATAATATGGGATGCAGTATTGCCTAGAGCAAGTCAAAAGCTGCATCCCCTCGATACAACCCCCTTGTCTACGCCGGTTAGAGGCTGGATGAGAACGGATATCTCGCAAGGGGGTATGTCCATATTGCGCTGAGTGGAAGCAGAAGGACAAAAAATGAAGTGAGAGAGAGTGCATTGGTCTCTCTCTATATGACTTCTTGGATGTACTTCCTTACGGCGCTATGATACAGCTCTCCCCTAGAGTGCACCGGCTTGACTAATAGTTTAATTTTTTCATAAATCCAGAGTTGCAATGCTTTCCTGTTAATATATTGCCCTTTATTTGACATGCTCACGTTGCTCTAATCTGATTTGAGCAATATTTGGTTGTTCGTTTGTTCCGAGCAATTCATCAAAGGGTGTTCGTTTGACAGATCAGATAAAGCATGCTTTTATTTGCTCCATCAATTTTCAGGGAGCAGAAATATAAAATCAAAGTGATCAGATGGCGGCAATAAGAAAATGGAGGAAGTTATGAGAAATTGTATCAAAATATCAACAGGAGATATGATAGATGCAAATTCGGATTATTATTTAGTTCGGACAGGTGGTAATTTGAATAACAGGTGAAAAAATAAATAATATAAAAACGTTCATAGGAACACACAAATGTTATAAGAGGTTAGTTTACAAATAATTAGGTTATGATTTGCTTAGTGTTCGTTTGACCAATAGGATGTTTTAGCTACTGGATCATGAAAATCGAATCAATCCCGTCAGAATTACGTTATCTCCATGAATTGCATATACACCTCCACGAGTCTCTGCTCTCCTGATAGTAATTTGTTCAAAATCCAAGTTTTGTTCGCAAAAATCATGAAATAACATTTTTAGATTTGTATTAGGATCACAGAAACGTGAGATCTTTCATAGTACACTTCGAGCAATTTGTTCAGAGCAAGTTTTGGTAGCATGAATTAAAAAAAATAAATATACACCTCCTCGAGTTTCTGCTCTCCTGATAGCAATTCGTTTGAAGCCCAAGTTTTGTAAGCACAAATCAAGAAAGAAAATTTACAGATTTGTATTAGGATCACAGAAACGTGAGGAGATATCTCAAAATATACACCTCCTCGAGTTTCTGCTCTCCTGATAGCAATTCATTCGAAGCCCAAGTTTTGTTCGCACAAATCAAGAAAGAAAATTCACAGATTTGTATTAGGATCACAGAAACGTGAGGAGATATCTCAAAATATACACCTCCTCGAGTTTCTGCTCTCCTGATAGCAATTCGTTTGAAATCCACAAATTCGCACAAATCATGAAGTAAAATGTTCAGATTTGATTAGGATAATAGAAACGTGAGGAGATATCTCAAAGTATACACCTCCTCGTGTCTCTGCTTTCCTGATAGCAATTTGTTCAAAATCCAAGTTTGGTTCTGCAAAAATCATGGAATAACATTTTCAGATTTGTACTAGGATCACAGAAACGTGAGGAGATCTTTCATAGTATACACTTCGAGCAATTATAGCAAATTGTTTGAAATCCACATTTTAGCAAAAATCATGAATAACATTTTAGATTTGTATTAGGATCAAGAAACGTGAGGAGATCTCTCAGAGTATACACCTCCTCGAGTCTCTGTTCTCTTGATAGTAATTTGTTCAAAATCCAAGTTTTGTTAGCAGAAATCATGGAATAACATTTTCAGATTTGTATTAGGATCACAGAAACGTGAGGAGATCTTTCATAGTATACACTTTGAGCAATTTGTTCAGAGCAAGTTTTGGTAGCATACATTTAAAAAAAATTAAATATACACCTCTTCGAGTTTCTGCTCTCCTGATAGCAATTCGTTTGAAATCCACAAATTCGCACAAATCATGAAGTAAAATTTTCAGATTTGTATTAGGATCATAGAAACGTGAGGAGATCTCTCAGAGTATACATCCTCGAGTATCTGCTCTCCTGATAGTAATTTGTTAAAATCCAAGTTTTGTTCGCAAAAATCATGAAATAACATTTTTATTTGTATTAGGTCACAGAAACGTGAGATCTTTCATAGTATACACTCGAGCAATTTGTTCGACAATTTTGGTTGCATTAATTTGAAAAAATGAAATATACACCTCCTCGAGTTTCTGCACTCCTGATAGCAATTCGTTTAGAAATCCACAAATTCGCCCAAATCTTGAAGTAAAATTTTCAGATTTGTATTAGGATCATAGGAACGTGAGGAGATATACCAAAGTATACACCTCCTCGAGCCTGCTCTCCTGATAGTAATTTGTTCAAAATCCAAGTTTTGTTCGCAAAAATCTGAAATAACATTTTTAGATTTGTATTAGGATCACAGAAACGTGAGGAGATCTTTCATAGTATACACTTCGAGCAATTTGTCCAGAGCAAGTTGTGGTAGCATTAATTTAAAAAAATGAAATATACACCTCCTCGAGTTTCTGCTCTCCTGATAGCAATTCGTTTAAAATCCACAAATTCGCACAAATCACGAAGTAAAATTTTCAGATTTGTATTAGGATCATAGAAACGTGAGGAGATCTCTCAGAGTATACACCTCCTCGAGTCTCTGTTCTCTTGATAGTAATTTGTTCAAAATCCAAGTTTTGTTAGCAGAAATCATGGAATAACATTTTCAGATTTGTTTTAGGATCACAGAAACGTGAGGAGATCTTTCATAGTATACACTTTGAGCAATTTGTTCAGAGCAAGTTTTGGTAGCATAAATTAAAGAAACAGGAATATACCTCCTCGAGTTCCTACTCTCCTGGTAGCAATCCGTTGGAAATACAAGTTATGTTCGCACAAATCATAAAAGAAACATTTTCAGATTTGTATTAGGATCATAGAAACCTGAAGAGATATCTCAAAGTATACACCTCCTCGAATCTCTGCTATCCTGATTGTGATTCATTCAAAATCCAAGTTTTGTTGGCAAATATCATGAAAAAAAAATTTTAGATTTGTATTAGGACCACCGAAAAGTGAGATCTTCCATGGTATACACCTCGAGCAATTTGTTCATCAAGTTTTGGAAGAATAAATTAAAAAAAAACATGGAATATACCTCCTCGAGCTTCTACGCTCCTGGTAGCAATTCGTTGGAAATACAAGTTATGTTCGCACAATTCATAAAAGAAACATTTTCAGATTTGTATTAGGATCATAGAAACGTGAGGAGATATCCAAAAGTATACACCTCCTCGAATCTCTGCTATCCTGATAGTGATTTATTCTAAATCCAAGTTTGTTAGCAAAAATCATGAAAGAAAATTATCAGATTCGTATTGGACCACTGAAACGTGAGGATCTTCTATAGTATACACCTTGAGCAATTTGTTCAGAGCAAGTTTTGGTAGCATAAATTAAAAAAACATGGAATATACCTCCTCGAGTTTCTACTCTCCAGGTAGCAATTCGTTGGAAATACAAGTTAGTTGCACAAATATAAAGAAAATTTTCAGATTTGTATTAGGATCATAGAAACTGAGGAGATATCCAAAAGTATACACCCCCTCGAGTCTCTGCTATCCTAATAGTGATTTGTTCAAAATCCAAGTTTTGTTAGCAATATTCATGAAAGAAAATTTTCAGATTTGTATTAGGACCACCAAAACGTGAGATCTTCCATAATATACACCTCGAGCAATTTGTTCAGTGCAAGTTTTGGTAGCATAAATTACATTACATAAAACATTGCTTATAAATACGGTTTTCCTACTGGGAAAATATAAGAACAATCCCAGATATTTACTTGGGTGCTTTCAGTTTCTGTGTGGAATAACTTTGCAGTACGGTGTATCTCGCACATAATTTGTTCGGAGACACTATTTTGTTGTACTAAGGACGTTTTTCGTTCTTTTAACGAGTTCAACCCTAAGGCACTTTCGTTCTGTTTTTATTGTATGTTGTATCAAAAAGCAATCGAGCACCAGTCTGGGGGAGGGAGGGGGGGATGGCGCAGTGGTTTAGCTTCCTGGGTTCGATTCTCAGCCAGGGCAGAGATTTTCAGTTTAAATAGTAAGAAATTAAATCACAAAATTCGTAGCTGGGCTGAGGATGTTCTTCGACGATTCGCTGTTGCGTTCTAATTAACAGTGCTGCTCCTAGGTGGCGTACCCAGAACACTGTGCGAATGATACATTCTGTTTGTGAGAGTCCCGCCGTCATAGATGTGCATTGCGAAAATAAATATATGGGATGCAGTATTGCCTAGGGCAAGCCAAAGCTGCATACAACCCCCTTGTCTACGCCGTTTAGAGGCTGGATGAGAACGGATTTTTCGCAAGGGGGTATGTCCATATTACGCCGAGCGGAAGCAGAATGACAATAAATGAGAAGTGACAGATAATAAAAGAAAAGAAGTAGATGTGAGGTTAACATATGTTTGTTATTTTGAAAGAGAAAAATAAAAATTGTCAGTGGTTTAAATTGCTTTTTAACGATACATATTTTTTCAAATGCCTTTCATTTTGGTCACCGGCGTTCCCAGCAGCGGAAAAACCACTAGGAGCTTGGAACTGAAAGCATTTTTCGAAGAACAAGGCAAAGAAGTGCACCTAATCAGCGAATATGACCAAATACTGAGAGCTGGCTTCGACAAGAACTCTCTCTACGCGGATGCCAATAAAGAAAAACACATCAGAGGCCTGCTGAAGTCCGAAGTTTTGAGATTGATAACTCCGACGAATATTGTGATCCTGGACGCATTGAATTACATCAAAGGCTACAGGTACGAACTCTTTTGCGGCACAAAAGCTAATCAATGCAGCCAGTGTACAGTCCACACGGAAATTAACAGAGATCAAGCTTGGAACTTCAACGACAGCAGGGAAAACGAACCTGAAAAGTACGACAAAGCTACTTTCGACGCTCTACTGATGAGGTACGAGGATCCGGATATTAGAAATCGCTGGGACTCGCCCTTATTCATGGTTTTTCCCGATCACACTCTAGATATTGAGGAGATCTCGGAGAGTCTTTTCAGGAAGGGACGACCGAAGCCTAATATGTCGACGCAAAACCCACCACTGAAATCCACCAACTTCCTCTACGATTTGGATCAGGTTACGAAACAAATTGTCGATGAGTTGATCAAGGTTAAGAACGATGGTGGTCTGGGGTTAGTCGAGGTGCCCGG
This sequence comes from Gonioctena quinquepunctata, assembly GCA_018342105.1. Taxonomy (NCBI): domain Eukaryota; kingdom Metazoa; phylum Arthropoda; class Insecta; order Coleoptera; family Chrysomelidae; genus Gonioctena; species Gonioctena quinquepunctata. Next base: position 297,060 of record JAFIRS010000617.1, read on the forward strand.
ATCTGAAGGCTTGAGGGTTGATGTTTCGAATATTAGTGTGCAGCAGTTGGTTAACGCGAGAAGACAGTATATCACTTATTCCAAAATGCACGCCCCCTCGCCGGAACATATTCCTAAATTATTTGTACAGTATTTATCAACTGCCTTACAATTAAATGATTGATTTTTGCGTGTTTTTTTCATGGATATCAAACATTCTCTGTGAGTTTAAAGAAACTACTTTGTTCATAAACATTGAAAAAACCTGTTATGGGGAGAACTGGCCGTCTGGTCTAATTGACGAGAGTCTTATCGATATCTGTAGCAGCTAGTACTTCAATGCGTTCTGCCAGGGAAAAGAAAGCCCCAGCATATTCACAGCTTCAGGCGTTATATCTATGAGCACAAGGTATAGAGATAGATATGCCATCTTTCGGAAGGGACGTTGAGGTGGCGGTCCCGAGTTCATAGATGTTGAGCTCGTTAAAGGTCTGGTTGTGAACACTAGAGGATTCGACAAAATTTCTGGTTGATGAGAAGTGTGCTCACTCTCGTCGGTGTTTAGCACTGGTCGCAGAAATAGTTCGACGTCAAATAAAGAAATGAAAAAAACTGTTATTGATCAAATGAATATTCATTTTAGAAAAGTTCTTGACAAAATCAATAGTTTATTTTTTCTAAAACAAAAAAATAACCATTTTTTTTCAATTAAATGGGACTTTAGGAAAAATTTCGACATTTAAATAAACATAAGTATTTATTTTGTTTCATTCACATTTGAATCACCATATATCAGTCAATCATATAATTCACCATTTTTTATACACAAGGTATATATGGTATGTCAGGTACGTATGAGAGGTATAGAATATGGGTAGATATAAAATATTAGAATATACAGGTAAAAGGAAAGAAGACAAGAATAAAAACATTCATATTTACAATACAATATTTATTCATCCTTTAAATTTACATTTGTGGAAACGTCACCACAAGTGTTTAAGAAGAAGTACACAAAATATTGAATATTGCGAAACAATGCAATATTTAACTCTGAATGAAATTATGAACCATACGGTTCAAATGAGTTTGTAAGGTTGTCAGTTAGGAATTCTTGGTGACTATAATAGCATCTATCTATGAGGAAGGTTTTAATTCTACCAAGGAAAATGTTATCACTTCTTACTCGTTTGACTCCATTTGGTAACCTATTATAGCAGGTGATAGCATTGTACTGGGGGGAGTTTTTGAAATTTGACATCCTGTGTTGCGGTATTCGCAAAAGATATCTGTTTCATGTGTTATGCTCATGTTCAGATCCAGTTTCCGCTAATAGATCCATGTTTTGCCTCGCAAAAATTATACATTTGAATATGTATATGGAAGGTGCTGTTAATATTTTGTTTGCTATGATAATAGGCCGACAGCTCTCGCAAAAATCCATGTTGAACATGAGCCTTATTATACGTTTCTGACCTATAAAAACTGTTGAAAAATCTCTTGCTCTACCCCAATACAAGATATTTAAACTGATATGTGAGTAGACCATAGCATAATAAATACTGAGTAGGCCAGGCTCAGTTTCATCTGACTTAGAGCATAATATATGCTTTGTTTAATTGCGCACAAGTATGGTCCACTGGCTTTTCCCAATTTAAATTAGCATCTAGGTAGGTTCCTAGGAATTTAACTTCATCTGGCATTTTTAAATCGTCAATAGTGTAAGTCTCAGTCTCTTAAATAATTATGGCCTGTTCTCCTTGAGAAATTTGCCAGCTCTTCTCCTGGTTATATTTTTTGAGGGCCAGCGTTAAGTGTATCTGAGAAAACTCATAACCTCTATTATAAAATTGTGTTTGCTGTAAAAGGTGTGGGGGTAAGGTATTAGTAAACAAATATCACAAAAAAGGATACATTTAGACTCTTCTTGATCCCGGGCAACGGAGGAGCATTACACTACCGAAATGTTGCCTCGGAAAAAGGAAACCCAGGGTGTTGAAAGATAGGATCTGTAATCTCAGCTGAGATATTATTTCCGACATGAAATTTGACAGAAATTGATTTTGAGGGTATTTAGTATGAGCTTCTTAATGCACTGAACTGATCGATAATGTTTTGAGAAAATCTGAAGAGTTGTTCAATATTTTGGCCAGATAATGTTATGGTAGTGTCATCAGCAAACATTGTAACCTGGCCTTCCATAATGTATTGCGGTAAGTCACTCACATATAAGAGGAATAGCAAAGGTCCTAGGACAGAGCCCTGGGGCACACCCAGTTTGACATTTCTTGCCTCAGAGGTAAGACCATTACAAGATACTACCATTTCTCTATTAGTCATGTAGGACTTAATCCAGTTTATAAAGTTAAATGGAATACCATACTTTGACAGTTTTTCAACTAGGAATTTAAGGCACACAGTGTCGAAGGCTTTTGATAGGTCGAAGAATAATGAAATACTTGTCGCTATCGATCTCAGTGTATAAGTGACTCAGTAGGTGGTAAGAAGCTGTTTGTATAGATTTGTGTTTGATGAATCCATTTACATAACAGATTGTTATTTTCCAAGTAATCTGAAATTCTGACACCAACAATTTTTTCAAAAAGTTTGGATATGGAACAGAGCAAGGAAATTTGTCTGTAGTTGTTTATTTCTTTCGGGTTTCCTTTCTTGTGAACAGGGATAACAACTGTTTTTTAGGATATCTGGAAAGTAACCTAGTGTTAGAGATTTGTTCATGAGATAAGTTAGTGGTTGAATAATGGTTGGGATTATTTCCTTTATTATAACAATTGATAGTTCGTCGAAGCCTGCAGATTTTTTATTTTTCATTTCAGATAGGGTTATTACTATCTCATGTTCAGTAATGGGTTGAGTTTGGAACGGTTTAGTTACATTGGGTTTTTTTGTTACGGTACATTGGAGTTTTGTCCAAAGTGATTTGATATAGCAGTTTCTGCTACATTGGAAAAGTAATCAGCAAACAATTCAGACGCTTCATTCGGCTGGGTTATGAGACCCTCTTGTTGGAATATTGGATTTTTAAATTTGTTTTTATTTTTTCCCAGTTCATTATTGATAATCCTCCATGTCTCTTTAGTTTTGTTTTCTGATTTATGTATTTTGGTGTTGAAAAAGTTTTTTTTTTGCCAACTCTGTCTTGTGTTTATGCTCGCGTAATCTAGCTTTATAACTAACTGTCAAATGAGGTTCAGTATTCGGAAAGTTAGAGAGGAACCAAAAGATTTCTCTCAAATGTCTACCTCCGTCAATTATCTCTTGAGATATCCAACCCTTTGAATAGTTTTTGGGATAAGTTCTTTTATAAGGACAGGATACATCAAAACACCAGAGTAGTATGTTGAAAAAGTATTGAAAAGCTTCGTTTATCGTCAGATGGTAAATGGGATACCAGTCTTCATATTTCAACCTACTGTGCAGTTCCGTAATGTTGTCAGGGTATGACTGGCGTCTCATGGTGGGGGATGTGGTGCTATATCGAGTTTTTGAAATGTTATCCTCATGATATATGATAACTTGTGTTGTGTAAGGACAGATAACAGAAAGTAACTGGCTGAATAGGCAAGGTACTCTAAAGCCAAAAAAAAAACATGTAAATGTATAAAGTTGTCCAATAAATCTATCTAACTCTTCAACTGATTCATCCACATGAAATACTAATTTCCATGACTCCTGTAATTTCAAAACCAACTGTACTTTCACCCCCCTTTAGGAATGGGATATCAAAAAAATATGCCGTCAAAATTTTAGCCCTCAGGACTAGCGGTTTGGTCTGGACGTTGATTGTATATCAGTGAGTCAGGACATGTAATTATATATATGCACATATTACACCAAACACGAGGTAGCTGCTGTGAACCGTCGAGGAGATCCCTCGACTGTCTTCCGTCTCCATCATCAAATTAACTCCGAGCCTCCATTATGTTGTAGTGTCATCGGAACTACATATGTGTGCCAAGTTTCAACAGAATCGGTTCACAGGTGTAAAATCAATAAATTATCCCCTATTTTTCTACCCTAAAGGCTGTATTTTTTTTTTTCAAATTCAAATGGGACCAACTTCGAAGCATACCCTATACAATAAAAAAAAAGAATAACCCAGTACAAAAATATGCGTGGTAAAATCAATTAGAAAGTAAACTTTCAGCGAGAGAACCAACATCCCCCATTTTCCTACCTTTAGGAGTGTTTTTTTCCCAACTCCAAATGGGACCAACTTCGAGGTATACCTTATCCATTAAAAAAAGAATAATCAAAACCGGACAACTCTGTAAAAATGTATAGACCAGGGTCGATAATTTTTGAAACAAAAAAAATATAGTAGGATGAAACCCATTGGAAAAAGAAGAGAATATAACAAAAATGAAAGGAAAAATAATTTACAGGCGATCTGAGGTCGGGAAGTGGAAGGGGGTGAGTTTTTAAGGGTAAAAAAACGGTTTATCTCGATTTCCGGCAACACTACAAGTCCTATGGGAAAAAGTTCAACAGCAAAGTTGTAGGTAATAAAAAGATCTACAACTTTTGTATTTACCTTTTTTCACATAACCTCGAAATTTATGTGAAAAATTGAAACATCCAAGTTTTTGGTTTTTTATCTTTTGACAAAAAAAAAACCACGAAATTTGGTGAAAACTTACCTTTTTATGTCCCAAACACACTGTAATTTATTTGATTTGAAATATTTATTTTTTTACCTTATTTTGACTTAATATCGAAAAAGCACCCTAATTTTCAATCGAAAATTCTCCCGTCAAAATATCAGGTTTTTTAAAAAGTCGGTAGGCTTTTTGTTCGTTGAAATCTCTACTTTCCGATAGTGCGAAAAAAAAAACATTACTATGGTAAATGTTCTCAGAAAATGCAAAGAAATAACAGGTAGTAAGGCCCAGACCCTCCTAGCCCCTTCCCCACTTCTCTATGAAATACCTTTTGATGGGCAAACATTTTCCGTAGGTCACTCAGGTATATAAGTTATCTTAAAATAGCAATAAATAGGCATCTACGCATATAATTTAAAGAAGATTCTACAACTTTCTCAAAACATTGTAGATGTCTTATTAAATTTTCGGATTCGAGTTTTTTTCGTTTCTTTGCATTTTCTGAGAACATTTACCATAGTAATGTATTTTTTTTTTCACCATCAGAAAGTAGAGATTTTAACGAATAAAAAGCCCACTGACTTTTTAAAAAAAGCTGATATTTTGACGCGAGAATTTTCGATTGAAAATTAGGGTGCTTTTTGTATAAGTAAAAAAAAAAAAAAATAAAATTTTAAATAAAAAATTAGTTGTTTGAACAAAAAAAGGAGTTTTACCAAATTTCGTAAAAAAATTTTTTTTTTGAAATAAAAAAAAAAAAAATTTTTTTTTTAATTTTGAGGTTATGTGAAAAAAGTGTGGATACAAAAGTTGTAGATCTTTTTATTACCTACAACTTTGCCATTTAATTTTTCCATAGGACTCGTAGTTTTGCCGGAAATCGAGATAAACCGTTTTTTACCCTTAAAAACTCGCCCCCTTCCACTTCCCGACCTCAGATCGCCCGTAAATTATTTTTCCTTTAATTTTTGTTATATTCTCTTCCTTCTCCAATGGGTTTCATCCTACTATTTTTGTTCACTTTTTATCATTTTCAAAGGCTTCAGCCCTGGTCTATTATGCGTGGTCATGCATAAAAAAATCTAGAAAATATACGCGCCGACTAGATAACCTCCTTTTTTTTTCGACAGTTAAAAATTGATAGATAAAAATGAAACTCTAGAAAAAATTCAACTACCTGCAAAATTACCGCAAATAGTGAGAAATTATTTATTTTGTCTCTTCCTGCAGACAATCTCAAGTTAATAGTGCGGGAAAAAACAGCAAAAAATATGAAAAAATTTGACCATACTATAAAAATAATGTGTTTGAGCATATAATAAACACATTCTAAAATAGACATTTTTTTTTGAAAATCACTGCAAATATCAAAATGTCAGATAATCAACATTTTGCCTTTGATGTTTTCTAAAAAAAAATATAGATTTCCTCTAAACTCATCATAAAATAAATAAAAGCGAAAGTTTCACCCTACTAATCAAGAAAATTCAAATTATGAAAAACTCTTTTAAAAAATTACAACATATATTTTTTTTTTATAAATCAATTGCTGTCGGCATGTTGGGGTTGAAAAAAATCGGAGAAAAACGTACAATAGTTTATTCCATTTATTTTCAAAAAGTATATAATTGGAGGGATCGAATGACGCATAACAAAAAATATAAAAAGGAAAAAATCCAAACAACAATAATTTCATAAAAAACTCCTATGAAAAAAAAAAAATGTAATGTAAGAGAGACATGATTCACAGAGATGAACTTAAATAAAAAATGATGAAGAAAAGTGTAACGAAATATCAAACATTTACTTCACTTTCTGCTTCCTCAAAGTCTTGTTGGTGTTCTGATCGACTTCCGGCAAGTCGGACTCCTCGCTTTTCTTGGCTAAAAAACGAAAAAAACTAGTCAGCACCTGTCATCTGTAAGTCACATTGTGCTACGTACTTTTCTTGGATTTGTCTTTCTTCTGCGTCTTCGTCTTGGTGGCGGCGGCCGTGAGGGCTTTCAGCTCGCGAGACCTCTCGATTTCCTGTTTGATGACGTTGAAGGTCAAGAACCTAAAGAAAAATGCATCACATGTAGTTTGCGAGACCCCAAAGCACCGCATTTAAACCGACGCCATGGTTTTTAAATGGCACCCTCGGATGCATTTTTCGAGTCTACATAAAATTGTGAATTCAACAATATATAAAAAAAAAAAACATTTATCGTCTAAACAGGAAGATATAACAGACTTGTAGGTTCCTTCTACTGGTGATGTACTAAAAAGATTTTTCCTATGGAAAAAATTAAAAACTGATAAGAGAAAATTAAATAAACCTTCTTAGTCTCAATAACTAAGCTCCTAAACTAATGTGAGTAACTAATTTTGAGTCGGCCGCCAAACAAACAAGCAAATGAATTAGGTAAGGCGTAAAATGATGGCATCGAGTTGCGCGGTGACATTCTGAATATTTTTGAAGTAATTTAATGATCTTCGTTGATTGTTCGTTTGGCGCCGACTCAAAATTAGGTACTTACATTAGTTTAGGAGCTTAGTTATTGAAACTAAGAAGGTTTATTTAATTTTTAACCGACGAAACCAAAAAGGAGGAGGTTCTCTAGTCGACGCGTATATTTGTTTGTTTATGTATGATCACGCATAACTTTTTACTGAGACGTCCGATTCCTATAATTCTTTTTTCAGTGGATAGGGTGTACTTCGAAGTTGGTCTCATTTGAATTTAAAAGATGAAATCCACCCCTAAGGGTAGCAGAATGAAGGATATTGATCACTCACCCTCTGAATTCTGGTCCGTTAACAGATTTTATCAGGCATATCTTTGAACTGGGTTCTTCAATTTGGATGATTCTTTTTTTAATAGATAGGGTATACCTCATATTTGGATTTCGAATGAAATTATCCACCCTTACGGGTAGAAAAATAGGGAATAATTGATTTTTCACTTGTGAACATTGGCACACACATATGTAGTTGACAATGACAGATCGCTACTGTCATTATTCCACATCCGTCACAATCATTATTTTCTATGAGAGGATGGAATGATATACAATGTAATGAAATAAACTAACCAGAACAACAAAAATAATTTATATTACTACAAATAGTAAATATAGATAATCATATTATTTAACTGGTAATAGTTGAAGTAAGGTGGGCAAGTATTTTGGAAGTAATAAAAAAACAAGTAGGTGGTAATTAGTAGATTTCAGCCACAAAAAATTGAAAAATAAAAACTTTTTAACAAAAAATTAAACCGACGAAAAGTAAATAATAAAATAAACCTTCTTAGTTTCAGTAACTAAGCTAGTAAACTAATGTAAGTAACTAATTTTGAGTCGGCGCCAAACGAACAATCAACAAAGATCATTAAATTACTTCAAAAAAATTATCAGAATGTCACCGCGCAACTCGATGCCGTCATTTTACACCTCACCTAATTCATTTGCTTGTTTGTTTGGCGCCGACTCAAAATTAGTTACTTACACTAGTTTAGGAGCTTAGTTATTGAGACTAAGAAGGTGTATTTTATTTTTTACTTTTTAAAAAGTTGTTTTTATTTTTCAATTTTTTGTGGCTGAAATCTACTAATTACTATCTACTTGTTTTTTGATTTTCCAAAATACTTACTTACCCACCTTACTTCAACTATTACCAGTTAAATAATATGATCATCAACTTTTACTATTTGTTGTAATATAAATTATTTTTGTTGTTCTGGTTAGTTTATTTCATTACTTTGTATATCATTCTATCCTCTCATAGAATAAAATGATTGTGATGGATGTAGAACAAAAATAATGACAGTAGCGATCTGTCATTGTCAACTACATATGTGTGTGCCAATGTTCACAAGTGAAAAATCAATTATCCCCTATTTTTCTACCCGAAAAGATGGATCATTTCATTCGAAATCCAAATATGAGGTATACCCTATCTATAAAAAAAAGAATCATCCAAATCGAAGAACCCAGTACAAAGTTATGCCTGATAGAATCGGTGAACGGACCGGAATTCAGAGGGTGAGTGATCAATATCCTTCATTTTGCCACCCTTAGGGGTGGATTTCATCTTTTAAATTCAAATGGGACCAACTTCAAAGTACACTCTATCCACTGAAAAAAAGAATCATCGGAATCGGACGTCTCAGTAAAAAGTTATGCGTGATCATACATAAAAAAAATAAAAAATAAACGCTTCGACTAAAGAACCTCCTACTTTTTGGTTTTGTCGGTTAAAAAATACGAAAAATGTATAATAAGTGAGACCAAAAAAATCTTTCGGTTAGACACCAGTGGGAAAAACAAATTAAATCAATTTATTCTCCATGCAATCATTATATCTTATCAAGCATGAATGTATTGCCATGACAAATACATTCGAAGAGATGAATCAGTGTTGTATCCACTCTGCATATTTTGCCATATTCTTGTTAGTTTTCTTATTGCCCATTTCTTTTGGTGATTGCAAAAAAATATTACCAGTATTTTCTGGGGTTTTCCATTATTTCATTTATTTATTGACAAAAAGATAGTATTACCGTTTTTTCAGATTTCTTGAGAAATGGTAAAAATCCACTTCCACTCATCCAATCGACTTGGAATTTGGCACGTACACAAGGTTCTCGTCAAAATGCAATTTGACAATGTTATGTAAGCAAAATACAAAATGGCGGACGTGATTGATGATTAACTGTCAGAATTGGATCGAAATTGGTATATAGGGGTGTCTGGGCTTGGATATTATGAACTATCTGACAGAATTCAACAATTCAAAATGGCGGCTCCAATATGGCGGAAGTTTGTCATTCAATCCTCTTTGCATTCTCTGGTTTGACTCACAGAGTTAATCAGACAAACCTCTTTTGGGTGACTGTGACTCTGATCTACTGTGTTATAAATACGCATATTTCATATATGAAAAACACTAATATCAAGAATGACTAAAGGATAAAAGATAAGAATGCACGATATTGGGAGCTTTAAAGATAAGATTAACAAATTTCATTGAGTCAGAAAATTCCACTCTTGATTGAAATTGAAGCAATAAGACAATAACATCCAGTGCTTTTTATTCATCAAGTTTTCCAAATCAATATAGATTGTAGATATACAAACACTGTCAACTTATTTTCTGGGGAATAATTTTGCGCCACCACAAAATAAAATGTCAAATTTGTGCAATTTTCAAACTGAAATATCTCCAGTAACCATACAAATCCAAGTTGAATAGGGTTGTCCACCGATAATTTAATCTTAGTCAGATAAAGGCAAAAGGTCTCTGCTAACAAAGACACTCTTTGTGCATACGATAAAAAATAATAATACACAAGCACCCAAAGTTGCGTTGAAAGTTGTCACCGTTAGTGATGACCACAAGGTCATTGGTGAAGATATTTTACCTGAAAAAGAAGGGATGTACTTCACAAAAACTTACATTTGAACGCCTAGGATGCCGACCAAAACGACCATGCGTACTACGGGGGTGTTGTAGTAGCCTGCTTGCAAATCGAGGTTTTGCTGTTCTTTCAGAGCCAGACCATACCAGAGGGTCAATATGGCCAGGACGATGCTCTCGAGGACATGAAGGAGACGCAAGATGTTGGAAACCAATCTAGTACCTAAAGAAATTAGGACGAAGAGACATTTTGTAATACGAATAGTTTTCAGGCTGTAGCTTTCGAAAATTGATGCTAAATATTTTATTTATTGCTCCTCTTGCAGGCAGGTCACCAAAAAAATATGTCATTATTTGAAATTTAAGCCGAAATATAATTTTTCATTATTAACTTACCTCTGGTTAATTTTTCGTCCTTATCAACAGTTTGGATGAGTTGAGATCCATGATAGAACAATTCAGAAACGTAATGGATATTTAACAGGAAAAGCAACAATCGATTGAAGCTGAAAAAAATGTTTTCCTCGTACAGTGAGCCTTAAAATGTAACAACAGGAGAAAAATCTTGTATTATGAAACGAAAAATTCAATGGAAATGATGAAATGTGTCAAAATCAAAAGACTCGTCGGTGAATATGGAACTATGCCACAAGGTACAGTTCTGGGGCCAGTTCCAATAAAAATATATCTCAACCACTATTTTATATACATCATCAAAATAGAACCCTCAAAATTTTGAATATAGAGATTACAGGAATTGATCAAATCGAATATCTTGGATTAATTATTGATAATCGTTTAAAATTTAAACAAATATATACAAAACTCATAAAAATAGTACTAACAAATCCATGGGCCAAAGCAATGAATATATAGTTCCATATGATTATGATGAATTACCATATCATTTACTTAGAAAAAAAATTAAACTGGATATTCAAATTGACAAAAAAAATCTACTTTAACTTGAAAAATATATGAAATTATCCATCAATTGCCATTGTTTATGATCATTGATATATTGTTATTATTATTGTTTCAATTCTTTTGTTTATGTATTATTTTATTTTAATAATATCCAAAATATTTATAATCATAGATAATTTACATACATTTCACATTTTCAACTCGGAGGTCATAATGTTTCTCAAGCATTTGAGCACAGTTAACTGTAAAATTCAATATAAAAAAGTAAATAAAACTAGGGCAACTTTTTTATTTAAAAAACTCTTAACAACAATTGCCACGTTTTTATGATCATTGATGTATTGTTATTGTTTTATTTCTATTATTTATATATTATTTCATTCAAATTATATACAAAAAAATATTTATAGATATATTTACATAGAATTCGAAAGGTTTAATCTCAACTAAACATTTTAAAAATGTAATCAATATAATTTTTGAATCTCGTTCAGAAGAAATATTGTTTTTCAAGCATTTGATTAGTTATACTAAAAAAATTAATATTAAAATATGAATAACATAATAACATTGGATTAAAATAGGGCAGCTGTTATTAATTGGAAAAATGTATCATTAATCTCTTTACCAATTACCAAATTTTCTATGATCATTAATATATTTTTATTATTGTTTTATTTCTTTTAGTAATATATGATTTTACACAAAATATTTAGTCATATTTATATAGATTTCGTGGGATTACAATCTTTTCTCAACTTTTAACACCTTATATATTTTACCATTATAATTTTCGAATTTGCTATAACTATTTGGTTGATATGTTGTTACTCAAGTATTTGAGTACAATTATAATAAATATATATATATATATATATATATATATATATATAACATTAAATCAAAGTAAGGGATCTTTCATTATATATATTTAAAGTAAATTAATATGAATATTCTAGTTCATGGCACCCACAATTATAAGATAAAATACAGTAATCTAAGATATAGATGGTGATTTTGAGTTAAAAGGGTCCTTTCATGATAATTGATGTATTGTTATTGTTTTATTTTTAGCCTTTATATATTATTTTAATTAAATTATGCCCAAAATATTTATAGATACATTTACATAGAATTCGTGAGGTTAGTTTATCTCAACTGTCAACATTTCATAAATTTAATCATTATAATTTTTGAATATCAATCAGAAGAAATATTGTTTTTCAAGCATTTGAATAGTTATACTAAAAAATGTAATACAAAAATATAAATAACATTAAATTAAAATAGGCCAGCTGTTATTAATTAGAAAAATTACCAATTGCCAAATTTTCTAGGATCATTGATATATTTTTATTGTTGTTTTATTTCTTTTAGTAATATATTATTATTTCATTTTAATGAAATTTACTCAAAATATTAAGTCATATTTACTTACATAGATTTCGTGGGATTACAATTTATTCTCAACTTTTAACACTATATATTTTACCATTATAATTTTTGAATTTGCTATAATTATTTGGTTGGTATGTTGTTTCTCAATCATTTGAGTACAATTATAATAATAAAAATCATGTAAAACACATAAAAATAAATTAAAGTAGGGGATTTTTCATTATATATATATATATATATATATATATATATATATAGGAAGTTCATGGCACCCAGTATAAGATGCTGAAAAATGCAGTAATCTAAGATATAGAAGGTGATTTTAATTACTGCACCTTTGAGTTATGGTCCCTTTAAGATCATTGATGTATTGTTTTATTCCTATTCCTATCCTTAATATATTATTTTAATTAAATTATATACACACAAAATATGTATAAATATATTTATATAGAATTCAGGAAGTTACAGTTTATTCTCAAATTTAAACATTCGATAAATTTATTCAATATAATTTTTGAATCTCATTCAGAAGAATTATTGTTTACAAGCATTTGAATACAGTTATACTAAAAAACGTAATATAAATATATAAATAACATAATAAAATTAAATTAAAATAGGGCAGCTGTTATCAATTAGAAAAATGTATCATTAAACTCTTTACCAACTGCCAAATTTTCTATGGTTAATGATATAATTTTATGCATTTCGTTGGATTACAAATATAATTTAATTATTTGGTGGGCATATTGTTTCTCACACATTTGGATAGAATTATAATAAAAAATAATATAAAAAACATAAAATTAAATTAAAGTTGGGCATTTTTTTTTTTTCAAGTAAATTCATATGAAAAAGTATTTGAATTCATGGCACCCACAGATTGAGATGCTGATAAATGCAGTAATCTAAGATATACAGGGTGATTTTAATGACTGCACCTTCGAGTTAAAAGGGTCCCATTATGAAGAAATTTCACTTAATTATTAATTCATGAAAAATGTGTGATGAGTTTATTGCTGTTGGGCAATTATAGTAAAAAACATCAGTTTGGTTTCCCTAATTCGAATAACAAATTTAATCCAAGCATTAAAACGGCTTACCCTAAGAAATACGGGGCCGAAATCAACAGCACACTAGCAAGACTCTCTGTCGCTTTAGCTGCATATTCCTCCTTCTTGGCCCTCTGGAAGTACAGCTCGGGGATCTCATGGAGATTATACGCGAGTTGCACGATGAAGTAGAGCTTCATCAAAAAGGTCATGGGAGCGGGATACTCGGACCACAACTTGGAAAAATCGAGGAAATAGCCTTCCTTGACGATAGCGTAAGTGCCCCAACCCACGGAAACCAAGTAGAAGAACACCAGCTGTCCGCTAGTGGAGAATACCGCCAGCTTGGATTTCGAAAGGTGGAGCTTTTTGGATACTTTCTAAAAGGGAACAAATTCGACCAGATGTTTCGAAAGCTTTCGCGATTACTCACGTCTAGGATGTATTCTTGGATGATGGCGTGTATTACGATACAGATCAAGCTGTAGAAGAAGACGCATGCCCAGTCTTTGACCCCTGCGCTGAAAAGGGGCACCTCTCCGGCTTCGGTTACATTGTGTTGGAGTGAGATGAAGATCGAAGCTATTGGAGTTGTTGCCTGTTGAGAAGGTAATCGAATAAACAATCTCACTTAACCTGACAAGGATAAAATGTTGATTTGAAAAGTTTTTTGAAAGTACTCACTTGTACCATAAGGCCAACAACAAACACCATCGCGATGCATGACACGATATCTGCATGGTTCTGGATGATGAATTCATGGCTCAGTATCGGTGGATTTTTGTTCGAGGTTTTTCGAAGGGGTTTTACCATTTTTTTGTGTTTTTAAGCTAAGCTAAACGGAGAGTGCGACCGTATTACCGTATGTTTGAACTATATTATTGCCCCTGCCACCGCGGACGATTCGATAGGAATGCCCCACTAAACTACATCTACGGCAATCGAAATTTACCGCAAGTGCCACGAAATCAGGCTGTTCCACGCCACGCTAAACACGTCACGACACATTTGAGAGAGGGGAGAACAATCTGTCACTTTCACTTTGGCCACAGAACACCTAAGGTGTTCTGTGCTTTCGTGACAGGTGGAATCCGTGGGTATGTTCGATGTGTTCAGGTTGGCAGAAAAATATAGGAAAAGCTTGGAATGGACGTCATCTACATTCGAGATGTCGAACCACTCCATCAGTGAACAACAATAGTGTCTTCATGTTTTATATATGGAGTGCAACTGAATTTAGTCGTATTTGGTGATACAAACAAATCGAAGACGTTCCACATACCTGAATAGAGACTATACCAAATAGTAGGTAGAACTATACGGCACAAGAGAGACGACGGACCGCAAAGAGAATGAACAATGACAGGAGACCTCGATCAGCTCTAGCCAATCAGAAAAAATTCAACACAAACGCGTCATAGTGACGTCTGCGGGCATGAGTCATGAGACTCAGCCACTGATGAATGTGGAAGACGGCCATGACATACACGCTTACGTCACAGAATGTCTTTTCATTTCTTTCTATCGGTGCCACCATTGGAATGAGATCTCCTTGTCAGATTATTGTTTATTCTCTTTGGACCGACCGACCGGTCAAATATTGAAGGTAGCCATTTTTAAATAGAAACGTCATTTCATAGTCTGAGGGTTTCGAAAATATGCAACCTTTCATGCCTTGAATTCAGTGATGTGTTGCCTAGTTTTGTGAATTGATTTGGGAGGGTTCATTGCCGAATTTTATATTTCAATATACATACCTACGGTGCGAACAGAAATCTAAGAAGGTCGTAAATCAATATTAGCCGAGTTCCCTCATTATTATTTCGAAATATACAGAAACAATAAAAGTGTGCCCCTTAAAAGATTCCCAGGTCCGGATTAAAATATCTCATAATATAGTTTGACATTTTAAAAATCTCGTAAGGTTGATTTAGAACCCTTGGTAAGAATATGTTTAAATGTGTGTAAAAAAAAATTACTTACCTGGCCACCAGACTTTCAGTGCTAATGGGCTATTAACGAGATTATAGCGATAATGGACTATTTACGGTTACAAAATAAATTACCTACCAGATTTGGAAAACAAGACTGTTTTGAGAACTGACCGCTTTCCAATTTCAGAAATAAAAGGGGGAAAGTTAAACAACGTTTAGTCATTACCTACCTAGTATTCCGTTGTGTCAGTTGTGTCTATTTTAAAAGCATTCTGAAGCTAGTACTTCAACTGGTGGTCGTAGTACCACTATAGTCGACAAATGTTACACCCTCATGGGAAACAAATTATATTAAATGTTTAATTAATTATCTATATGATAAAAATGAACCTCGATTCTTTGTAAGCGCAAAACGTGAGAACTGCTGAACTGATTTGGCTATTTTTTTAATGTTCGTAATAGCCCGAGGATGGTTGAAAAAAATTAAGAAAGTTATTCACCCTGTATATATAAAAACAAAGCAAAAATATTCATTCAATAATAATAATAATAATAATAATAATTTCTTTATTTTCACAAATTAATTTGTACATCAACAGTGTGAAAATACAAATAAAAAATAGAAAAACGTCAATAAAATCAAGAAATGGTCGAAAAGAGACAATCTAAAACCTCCGGACGTAAAAGGAACATCACATACACGTCACAAACAATAATAATAAATATTTTAAAATATATATATAAAAATATGACAATAACTATATAACTCTAGGTGTATATAAAGAAAACGTTCACGTTACAAAACAAGTTACGACAGAAATTCCTCAACAGTGTAGCAGTTTTTTGACAATAAGAGCTTCTTAACTTTTGCCTTGAAAATATGTACATTTCCTGAAGCTTTAATGTCATCGGGAAGTTTGTTGTACAGTTTGCATCCCTGATATTCAAAGCTTCTTTGGTAGAGTGCAGTGCGATGTTGACTGGGTAGGAGTAAGTGTGCATTTCGTGTCAAATGGGTATGTGGTGGTCTGTTGGTAGCCAATATATTTTTGTTGCGGTATACATATGTGCACGCCTCAAGTATATATAGTCCTGCAACTGTTAATATTTTTAAGTTCTGGAATGCTCCCCTACAGGAATCCCTAAAACCCAACTTAGCAATGATCCTTATTGCATATTTCTGTATTATGAACACTCGACCCACAGAGGAACTTGTGCCCCAGTTCAGTATGCTATACCTCAGATGAGAATTGAAATTCGCATAGTAAAGCGTAAGTAGAATCTCTTGACTGCAGTGATTGGAGAGAAACCTAAGAGAGTAGCAGGAATTTCTGAGTTTTTGCACAAATTATCTACTTGTGGCTTCCATTGTAAATTGTTGTCGAAGACAACTCCTAACATGTTGGTTGTTGTTGTGGAATCCAATGATAATTCAGTATTCTGAAACAGACTCACCTCATGGTGTTGTCGTCTTATCATGAATTGAAGCATTTTGGTTTTTGTTTTATTCATTTCTAAATTATTTTTCTCAGACCAAGTGATAACTTTACTGAAAGTGCTTTCAGCTGTATTTTTAAGGGAGTTTAGGTCATCCTCAATAACTAGTATATTAGTGTCATCAGCATAACATATACAGTGAGTGGAAGAATTTCCATTCAGATACACCAATAAATCATTAGCAAAAACTAAATATAATAGAGGCCCCAAAATGGATCCCTGAGGCACACCGTCGGCAATATGTTTTTCGGAGCTTGTATTCTCCCCAATTTTTACTATTTGTCTCCTATTTTTTAGGTAGGAGGTCAATAAATTGAGCGGCAATCCTCTAACCCCATATCTCGAGAGTTTTTCCAGCAAAAGACTGTGATTCACGCAATCAAACGCACGTGAAAAATCAATAAACAATCCAAGCACACACTTTTTTTGGTCCAAGGCCGTTATTATTCGACTGTGAAAATCGCAAAGAGCTGTATTAGTGCCTTTATTAGTTGTGAAACCATGTTGTGATGGTGATAATAATTCCATCGCAGTAAAATAAGCATTTAACTGCTCTTTTAAATTCATTTCATATAGTTTAGAAATGCTAGAGAGAATACTGATTGCTCTGTAGTTATTTAGATCATTTTTATCTCCTTTTTTATATATAGGAGATACACTGGCTAATTTTAAATTATTTGGGAAAATGCCCTTTTCTGTTGACAGATTGATTAGGAAGGTGAGTACAGTGCATAATTCAGAGGAGCAACATTTGATCAACTTCCCAACTCAAAAAAATTCTATTCAGCTCTTTGATTCACCCTATATGAAAATTCAAAACAAATTTCTAACTTATCCTATACAAAGGATCAACAAAAAAATATAAACTAATTAATTTTCAACTTTACCCTGCATAAAAGTTCATAAAAAATCAACTATTTATTTTCCAACTTAACCCGAAAGAAAAAATTCAAAAACAAAAACTTTTTGATTTGCCATGTAGACAAAAACTCAAATATTTTTTTCCCAAAATTCTACTTTTATCTTCCTGTAACAAAATACAAAAAATTGTTTTCGTCCTTTCTGGACACACACAATAATTATAATATTTAAATCTCGTGACGAAATCGATTCAACAACTCCTATCTTTTACTTAAAAACAAACTTTTGCAAAATTATTTTTTTCCCTATCCCACTATTCAGTTCAACTGTGCAAAAAAGTGCTTCTTTAACAAAAATGCCGTATTCCACAGTGTTTAAAATAGTAAAATAGGGTTATTTTAAAAAGAAAGAAACGAAAAGACTCTGCCTGTTCAAGGAAACTAGTTGGCTGTGATGTAGATATAATTCGAAGAACAATATATGCCTTGTATAAAGAGCAAATTGTACCTACATTAGATATTTTAAAACAACGGCTTAAAAAGAATGAAACTGGTATCCAGTGTTGCAAAGAGACTTTAAGGAAGTCTCTTTTAGAAAACGGATTTAAATTAAAAAACTCACTAATAGCAGAAACATCTTAATGGAATCTGTGCGCCTTACGAAATGGAGATTCGAATATTTATTGGCAATAAACGAATTTAGAGAATATGGTAGAACAGTAGTGTATTTGGATGAAACTTGGTTCGATACACACGATATTCCAAACAAAAGTTGGGTAGACTCATCTGACTTGTGCCAAACTAATGCGCCGTCTAATAATGGAAAACGCATTACGATAATTCACGCAGGAACCGAAAATGGTTTTATACCAAATGCGTTGTCTTTATCGGCAAAGAATATTAAGGACTCTTTAGTCGATTATCATGATGATACTACAGCCTAATTATTTGAAGACTGGTTTCAAAATAAACTCATACCAAATATTCCACCCAAGAGTATTATCGTCATGGATAATGCTCTAGCTACCACAGTCGAAGACTAGATAAAGCACCATATTCAAATGACACTAAAGCCACTATACAAGAATATGTGTCAATCACAATCTCCTTATAAAAAAACTTGAATACTACGGAATCCGAGGAACATCTTTAAATTTCTTTCGATCTTACCTCTCTTCAAGGAAACAAGTGGTTTGTGTGAATCAGATACAGAAATTATGTCTCATGGCATCCCTCAGGGATCTGTTCTGGGACCTACGTTATTTGTTATCTATATAAATGATATTTTCGATTATCTGCTTCCCAAAACAATAATTTGCTTTGCAGATGATACGACGATGCTAAATGAAAGTTCTGATGTTGATATAATATTAAAAACCAACCAAGAACTTGAAGAAAAAGCAGAAAAATGGTTCTCACGAAACAAGTTGCAACTAAATAGGAATAAAACCCAAAATATTATTATTTCATCAAATAACCGGTTAACAAGTAAAACCATGTTAAACTGCTTGGCATAACTATCGACGATTCACTCAAATGGGAAAATCATATTGAAATGTTGTGTAAAAAATTGTCCACCCAACTTTATCTACTTCGTAGGCTGAAGAAAGTTCTGAGCACCGAAACACTAATAAGCTCCTATCATTCACTATTCCACACTCACTTGACATATGGAGTACTCCTTTGGGGTAGGTCTTCCCATGCTCTCAGAGCATTTCGTATGCAAAAAAAAGGACTCAGGATTATAGCAGGAGTCCCATTCAATGAACATTGCCAACCACTTTTTAAAAAAATTAAAATTATGCCATTGCCTTGTATTTACATCTACCACACACTGCTTCAGATTCACAAAAATAAAAGTGTATATTCTTCCCACTCAGACTACCACAATTACGAGACCAGAAATGCACAAAACTAAGACAACCCGGGTTAAGCTAGAAATGTCAGTGCGTAATTCACTGGATATCAAACTCTACAATAATTTGCCTTCCCATCTAGCATCATTGAGCATGAATGTATTCAAGAGGAGGGTAAAAGAATATCTTTTAAAAAATTATTTTTATAATTTACAAGATTACATGAACTGTACATATTCAGAATGATTTCTAGCCTTTTATGTTTTAGATGTTTTAAATGTTACTTAGTGTTCTACTGTCACAATTGATATTACTATTTTTTTTATATACACAACTTAGTACCCATCTTTTTCTGACTTGACATAAATGTAATTTACATAACATGTTCAAATAAATCTATCTATCTATGATATGTACTATGAGGAAAAGTACACAAAAAACAGTTACTAGAAGTTTTACGCAGTTATTTGATGAAAAAGAAATATTTTTGTGATTCATTGGCTGAAAGCTTGGGACATACGGTGCTCAGACTTCCTCCTAATCACTGTATGTTTAACCCAATTGAACATATATGGCATCAGCTTAAGTCAGCAGTTTGAAGAAATAATTCTTCTCCAACATTAAGTTCAACTGTGGTAGCTCTTATTCAAACAGAAACTGCAAACATTCCTGATAGCAGCTGTGTTTCCCATATTAAAAAGGTGGAAGAGTCATACAGTGTGACCCATTTTTAATGGAAACACCCCCCTAAAATTTGAAGTTGTAAACAGATTTTAATAATTTTTTTTTGAAATGTCAAGTACTAAAAGATCTCTACCTTGGGACACAATTTGAAATGTTTATTCCAATTTTCAGGGTATACTACGATATTTTTTCTTAGTCGAAAATCGAGATTTTTTATTAGCGATTTTTTTATTGAAAAAATCACTACGCCACTGGATTCAGAGTGCCTCTAAACAGGTGTGACCAAAATTTCATGAAAAAATATTCATTAATAACAAAGTTATGACAACTCAAAAATTCGAAAACTCACACAGTTAACAGTCACAAAAAAACACCCTATATCAACAGATATAGCCATGAGAATATTTTTTTATGATTTCAACAATAAAGTGTCGCCAGATGAAAAAAAAAACAAATAGCGTAAATTTTTTTAATGAAAATAACGGAATTACATTCACACAATTCAACTAATAATGAAGGAAAATTTTTTAATTAACGTAACTATGAAAACTAATTATTGAAATGTTTCGATTCAGTGCAACAATTAATTCAAACTCATATTCTAGTAGCCTCTACTAATCCACCACGTATTTCGATACATTTGTCGTAGCGCTTACGAATGTTTCTGATTACGTTCCTTAGTTGTTGTGGGCTAATATCTGCACATACCTGTCGAATTCTTGCACAAAGTTCATTTCTATCTCTTGAGCGGTTTATGTAAACCTTTTGTGTGAGAAGTCCCCAGAGAAAAAAGTCCAAAACTGTGAGGTCTGGAGATCTGGGTGGCCACTCTATAAACGGACTACCACGGCCTATCCATCGGTTTGGAAAATGTTTGTTAAGCCATTGCCTCACAGCTCTGGCATAATGAACTGAACACCTGTCTAACTGGACAATTAAATTTGATCGTTCATTGATTGGCAGCTCGTGAATAGCATCCCAAAACTCTGTGTTTAAACATTCTAGAAACCTCTGCGCATTAATGTTTTCCTCAAAAAAGAAAGGACCAATAATTCGTTCGTTCAATATCCCACACCAGACGTTGATTTTTTGGGAATACTGGCTTTTACAGTTTATTACCCAGTTAGGATTATTCGCTGCCCAATAGCGACAATTCTGTGATGACACTACTCCATTTGTAGTGAAAGTGGCTTCGTCGGTATATAAAATGTTTTGTAGGAAATTTATATTGTTTAAATATTCCCCTTGGGCCCATAAACAATATTCCAGACGTCTTGCTTCGTCGCCTTCTTGCAGTGTATGTAAAAATTTTGGCTTGAAAGGTTTAATATTCTTCGCCTTGAGACATCTCCGAATAGTTTCTCGTGGAATATTCAAATCTAAGGTGGCATTCCTTATACTGGCATTAGGATTATTTCCGAAATAATCTAAAATGATTTGATCATTCCTGTCATTCCTGTTTCGTCCTTGTACAGGATTACTTTTTAACATCATTTTTGATACTGCACCAGTTTCATTGAATATTTTATTTACCGTTCCGCAGCTAATACGAGGACGATCTGGATGTCTCTCATTAAATACTCTACAAACCTCTCTAGCACTTCTAACGTCATCTCCCGAAAGGCGTACAATTTCAATTTTCTCTCTTACGCTCAATCTTGCAGCCATGACACAAAATAATTCGAAGAATTGTAAGGTGAATATTGTTGACAATAGTACATTTAAATCTTTCACAAGTGTCAAACTGTAATATCATTTCCATGGCAACTAAGATTTAAATTGAAAAATCAATTAGGTCTTAGTTTTAGTTAATTTGTGTGAAAACTTGAATGTAATTCCGTTATTTTCATTAAAAAAATTTACGCTATTTGTTTTTTTTTTATCTGGCGGGCGGCACTTTATTGTTGAAATCATAAAAAAAATATTCTCATGGCTATATCTGTTGATATAGGGTGTTTTTTGTGACTGTGTGAGTTTTCGAATTTTTGAGTTGTCATAACTTTGTTATTAATGAATATTTTTTCATGAAATTTTGGTCACATCTGTTTAGAGGCACTCTGAATCCAGTGGCGTAGTGATTTTTTCAATAAAAAAATCGTTAATAAAAAATCTCGATTTTCGACTAAGAAAAAATATCTTAGTATGCCCTGAAAATTGGAATAAACATTTCAAATTTTGTCCCAAGGTAGATCTTTTAGTACTTGACATTTCAAAAAAAAATTATTAACATCTGTTCACAACTTCAAATTTTAGGGGGGTGTTTCCATTAAAAATGGGTCACACTGTATATGGATATAGAAAAAATTCCCAAAGAAAAGTTTATTATCAATTTGGATGACGACAGTGAAAGTGAAACTGATCTTCGTGAGTAATTTTGTTTATAAATACCTTTTATCGAGAAACTGAACTTTTTATAAAGTATAAAGTTTGACATTTTACATTAATTAGGTATATTATTATTATATATATATATATATATATATATATATATATATATATATATTATCATATATTATATATAAATAAACAATTCTCAATTATATTCAAGCGATTTTTCTTAATAATTATCCTAACCCAATATCATTATACCTACCTATAAAACAAAATTTAATGGCTAGGGCAGGTACAACTCTGCGTAGAATCCACCGCCTGCTGATAACTCAAGTGGTTGGTGATTTACGACCTTCTTAGATTTCTGTTTGCACTTTACGTAGGTACATATGAAAATATTTGGTGGAAGTCTTTTAGTATCACTGAAATGTCAATATTATTGAAGAAGTAAATAATCACTTGAAAAGAGTTATATTTCCGAAAATGGAAAAAAATCATATACCTAATAAAATCAGGTTAATATTTCTACGACAAAATCTACAAATTCTCGTTAACTTTCAGATAAAATACGGAGAAACCATAATGTATTTATCGAATGCGGCAAAAACCACTTAAAAATTTTAATTGATTCTCGAAATTATACAAATGATAGGTTTGTTTTGGTTCGAAGCCAGTACGATTCCAAATCGGTTTTGCCCGGGTCCGTTTTCGATAATCGACTGTCTGACTACTTCGAACGGTTCTAGCTTATGTATCCGATTTCAAATATCTAATGGTATACCATTTGGTCATATAAACAGAAAACAATGGAAAAATTAAAAACCAATCGGAAGAAATGTCGAGATACGTTCTAATGGATATATTTTTTCATTCTACCTACTTCCCTGTAAAAAGTCAAATTATTGATTATTACAGAATCAGAAAATGCAAATTAATTAATACATCGAACTCGGTTTCCGGGACTTAATGACAACAAAATCACATTAAATGAACGGAAAATGATTTTTTCTACTACTATAATACAAAACTGCATTTTTAAAACTGTTTTTGATTAAACAATGAAGTACATCGTATGTTTTCAATTTCATTTCCTTATCTGATAACACAATGAAGTCATTGTGTTATTGTTGGTCATTAAATCACGTCTCCCATGGATAGCAAGGAGAACTTAAGACATCTGTCAATTCAGTTTCATCAAAACTTGTCAAAGTTTAAAGGTATGATGAGCAGTGAAATTGACGAACTACCTCCTCCAGACATAATTGCAGCCGCAAATTAGGCATGTATAAACTTGATTCCGGAAGTATCGAAAGAGAAATATGGAAAAGCCCACAAATCCTTCACATATTGGCAAAAGGGAAAGGTCACCGCGTCAACTTCAGAAAATGTATTACTTGCATACTTTGATCAATTGAAGTTCAAGTTTCTGTTGTAAATTAATTTCGCTATTTTATGTTAAAGCCGTAGAAAAAGTATAGTGTATAACTCACACGGAATGTTCATTTCCCACTCGTATGATTTGCAGCACTCGCCTACGGCTCATGCTGCAAACATCATACTCGTGGGAAATGAGTATCATTCCGTGCTTGTTAAACAATATACTATTTCCTACAATTGCTATGAAAACTAGAGTATTTCTCATAGCTTACTTAATTTCAAAACCGCTCATACCGCGAGAAATATTTGTTCTCACGGCACTTTGCCCACACCACATACATTTATATGGAAAATCAACAAAAATCGGCAAAATCTTAGTTGGCTGCTGTTCAGCTTTAAATAGGTACCACAACTGTCAGATTATAGAAGTTTTTTAAATTCTTATTGTAGTTTTCATTCGTGCTTTGCTAAAAATCGCAATTTCTATTGAATATATTTTTTTTTTTATTGGTGCCCCTTTTTACCCATTTAAAGCACGCCTCAGCGTGTTTAAATCGAACTTTAAAAAACGCGCGTTTTTTAAAGGTAACCATGACAACATCAACAAATCGAGAAACGTGAAGTCTAAATGACAAATTTTTGATTATTGATCTGACAGGAGTACCTTGTAACGTTAAATAAAATATTACTCACAATTCGTTCATTTATATGTGACACCTCTTGCTCCTCCATCCATTTGATGAACTTTTCATATTCTTTTTTATATATATCACTGGATTTTCGCGGTATTAACCGCGATTCTGCCTCACTATTCAAAAAATCGATATTAGAATCATTCATTTTTGAGCTCTGGTGACAACAAATATTGATCTTTGGTAACAAATCGCAAATGAATGTTTTTCTCATTTCCATGACAACGAAAGGTATACTGATGTCACATCACGAATTCAACCTTCTTGCATTATTAGTTCTTAGTTCTATTTTTTGTAGTAATAATACCAGTATATATGATTTCAAAGTGCACCAATAAAAAAAAATAACGTAAAGTATTCGTGGATAACTGGTCTTAAAAACACTTGCTCTATTTCGAGCACTCCGGCTGCGCCGTCGTGCTCGAAAAATCGCGCGTGTTTTAAAGCCCTTTTTATCCACTTATACTTTAATATACCTACTATTAATAAGACTTACCTATTTATAATAAATAATATGGTTCCTGACAGTAGTGACGATTTTGATAATACTCCGCCAGTGGGAAAAAGCTGCAAAAGTAACGTTAGATTTGTTGCCGGAAATTTCAAGAAAAAAGTATGAATTGGCATACAAAAAATTTAAGAAATACAAAAATAAAATATTTTTTGGAAAGTGTACTTTTGGTATACTTTGAAGAGATGTCGAAAACTTTAAAGGCGTCTACACTTTGGTCACAATATTCAATGTGGCGAAATACTATCAGTATAAAAAATAACATTGATATATCCACGTATCAAAAATTACGTTCATTTTTGAAAAGAAAGTCCGACAATTACGTCCCCAAAAAATCAAACCTATTGACAGCAGACCAATTGCAGATATTTTTAAACGAAGCTCCAGACAAGGAATATCTACTAATAAAGGTACGTTTATTTAGAAGGAACTATTTTTAGAATTTCTTTCGCTTTTTTCCTCGAATCAACATAGCTTTTTGTAATTAGTGAGTTTTTTAGTTGATAAAAAGAATTAGATATATTTGTTGAAAATATAAACAGGATGTTCATAAAATCAGATGTGGAATCATCTGCGACTGAAAGATAAACTTTAGTCAAGATAACCTCTTGTGGGGTATTCATGTTGAAAAGGGAAACATTCTCAATTGAATATTGATAGAAAGATTTTTCTGTGAATTGAAAAATCCACGATTAAAATGAAGTTATTTTTTGTGAATGCCTAACAGAAAACAACTACTTCCCCGGCTAAAGCCACGCTGGACATTGAACTACATCTAATAGATATTCTGCGAAAAAGCCCTAACTCAAAAGAAAAAATCTGAAATTGAAAATTTGTATTTTCATTCAGATAGTTATTTGATTTTCTATTCCAGTCTTAATTAAGAACTCATAAAGATGAATGAGGCAAAGAAGAATGTTTCCAAAAGAGAGTACTCACCAGCAATCATTCGTAACATTGACGCAGGAGAGACATCGCATTCACTAGGTCTTCAATACATTTTTGTCGACGAAAATCTATTTGTTTTCTGTTAGACATTCTCAAAAAATAACTTCATTTTAATCGTGGATTTCTCAATTCACAGAAAAATATTTGTATCAATATCCAATTAAGAATGTTTCCCTTTTCAACAAGAATTAGATAATTATTAAAATTTCTGTTTCAAATTCTGCTAGATAGATATACCTATGTACTTTAAAACAATACTTTTAAAATAAGGATTAGTGGTGCAGTGGCTATTGGTGTAGCAGAGGCATGTCGTAGAGAAGAGTTGTGGAAATTAAAAACCGATAATTTCCCTAGTATGTACCATGTCCCGACAAAGGATATCCCAGGGACGTCCTAGTATCAAATGAAGGACGTCCCTGGGATATACAGGGGATGTACTTGTGTTGTTAGGGTTACAAAATTTCCCAGTAACATTTTCCACTACTTCGAAAATATCACATATTTTTGTAGCTCCCTCGTATACCTATATAGACGCATGTGATGGAGCAGAGATTTTTGAATAGAACCAAACTTTCTGTGAAATGGGCAATAAAAAAGTTTACAATTCGCTGCGAACTCTGCTATGCTAGCCACTGCACAAAGTATTCAACTTTTCAAACAGGATATCATTGTAACAATTAGATTCCTCCCATTGAACGATTATTACCTTTATTAATAAATTCACAGCTTCTCAGAACAGATGAGCATAATGGAACGCGAAATTGATACACGCCGCATAGAAAATCGACCTGATAGAAGAACAATCGATTGCGTAACCTTCTAATTTTTTGTTCTGCAGGTAATACGGGTAACTGTAAAAGCTCTATTAGCGGTTGCAGATGAAATGAGCTATAAAACGAAGAACGAAGATGATTTTTGCATTTCCACAGTAGATACCGTACGTATCATTTCGTTATGGCTGTGACTGTTTATTTCGTGTTGGCTTTTGTGAGTGCCATTTCAGCATGTGAGTAGAAATTCGTTGAAGTATTACAATAGACTAGATCACAAACTCAAAATGGTGTTAATTCTTGCCGAAGCTCGTGAAAATATGAGGGCTCATTGGATTTGGGAAGGACGTCTAGAAAAATGTGTGTTGCGCACATAAACAATTGCAAAAGTTATAAACAATTCAAGATTCCAAAAAAAAGGATGGAGTTTTTGCAAATAACTTGGAAAATATCAACATTTAAGGAATTTAAAAAAAGATTCATAAAGAGAAAGAAATTTCCAATGAAAAATCCCTGACTCCTCTGGAATTCTTTCTCTCTATTAATAATTTTAATTCTTGTAGTTCGTGTCCTCAACTATTTAGCAGGGTGGATAGCGGTTTAGGACGAAAGAAAACAAACTTGCTTTTTTTAAATCGCCGACGTTTCGATCTCTATTTTAGATATTTCTCAAGACTACAAATCCAAGAAAAAGCCTTTCAATCGGAACAATTACTTAAAACAATGAAAACAATTGGTGAATTTAGTTTTGTGTAAAACGAATAATTAGATATAAGCTGTTAATAAAATCATAATAAGATTGGTTAAGTTACCATATACAGGGTGACCCAAACTCGATGGCCTATTTAGGCGTTTTTGGAGAACAGGACACAGGATAATTTTGAAAATTTGGTTTCTTGGGTAATTAGTTCTGCTCTATCGATCTAAAATATTTTAAGCGCTACGACGTTGCCGCTTATATTGAAAAGTAGCAACAACTTTGATATTTTAAACGAGACACCCTGTATATTATTGCATTTTTTTGCTTTGCTATTGCTTCACATCATTTTTGTATATACTTCCTATACCTATCTCAAGCGGTTTTCGAGAAATTCATTGATTTCTTATTTTTTGTGCAAAACATAGCTTCATTAAATGTTTATTACTGCGGTAGTTGGACTCGTACAAAGCTGAAATTTTGGGTGTCGTTTACCAATGTTCTGTGCATTAGTTATGTCGAAGGGAATTCGTTCTCCATTATACAGGGTCGTTCAAAAATCTGTGATTTTTCCGATAGATGCATAAATGGTGAAAAGTACATTTTTTTAAATGGAACACCCTGTAAATTATTGCATATCCTGAAAGACAATCAAAGTTCCTTTCAAATGATGTATCATGTTCCTATACCTAATAGTCTGGTTTCCGAAATAAAAGCAAGTTTCTATAAAAATTTAAAATATCTTCATTTGAATATGTATTATTATCCATTTTGACAGAAAGACTATGAAAATCACTGCTTGTCAAACTAAAAGATTATCTTGCTCTTTTCTGGTCACTGCACACTACTACCATTTTCATTTCCCAGTATAACAAATCGAAATGGGTAATATTACCCACTTGAAATGATCTGATTAAAAAAAAACAAATCAATCTGGAATGATTTGCTTCAAAATGTTCATACTTTTGGAGATACAGCTGAAACTTGAGTTTTTTTCTAACTCTCAGATGATGCAATTCAGTTTTAGCAAAGATTAATTAAAAAAATATTTCAGGAAAATTTAGAAATAGGTTCGAGTCATACTTGAAAAAACGTCCATTAGTAATTATTTTTCAGATCATCCTGTATATATCATTTCAGTTTCAGATTCTACTCCCTAATCTGACTATGGCATAATATACAGGGTGTCCCATTTAAATAAAATGACTTCCTAATCACCTACAAGAATATATTTTTCAGACACCCTGTATAAAATATGGTCGAATCATTCGATGTTACTGAAATTAATCAATATTTTCTGGGTGAAAATAATCGATATTCAATGAACGACTTGACATGTTCAGTAAAAGTTATTTGTATTTGTCAGTAGAATCCAAAAACAGAATGAAATACTGGGTTGTTATTAGTTACAAGTACATGTGACAACACTGCAACCCTGAAAATATTTTCAGGAGCTAGATCGCAGTCTCTTATCGTGGGATACAAAATTTCGTGTATAGATCTCCAGAAACGTCCAATAGGCCATCGAGTTTGGTATACCTGGTATATTAATCATTCTTTGTACAATCAGTTCGTCATTTTATCATTCATACACTTCAATACACTACAGAACCTTCTGCATGTTCTCGCTATAATTTGATCACATTGACCATGAAGATAAACAATTTCATCAAAACTTTGTTTGAATAGTTATTGCCTTCCATTTTGATTCTTTTCTGATCGAATTTCTGGTAATGAACGCGCAAACATTTTATTATTGATGCACTAATTGTCGAATTTTCATAATGACATTTAATACAAAATATGGCAAAATAGATTTTTAGATTAGATGTTTATAGAAACTTGCTTTTATTTCGGAAACCAGACTATTTAGGTATAGGAACATGATACATCATTTGAAAGGAACTCTAATTGTCTTTAGGATATTCGATAATATACAGGGTGTTAAAAAAACTACTTTTCACCATTTTTTTTCTATGGAAAAAAAAAATTTCGAACCCAAGCTACACTCACAATTTCAGCTTAGTACGAGTCCAAATACCGCAGTAATACACATTTAATTCAAGCTATGTTTTGCACAAAAAATAAGGAAATCAATGAATTTCTCGAAAACCGCTTGAGATAGGAATAGGGAAGTATTATACAAAAATGATCGTAAAGCAATAGCAAAGCGAAAAATGCAATTATATACAGCGTGTCTCATTTAAAAAATCAAAGTTGTTGCTACTTTTCAATATAAACGGCAACGTTCTCCAGAAACGTCTAATAGGCCATCGAGTTTGAGACACTCTGTATATGGAGGTCAGTTTCACTTGTCACATCACATAGAGTACACATTTATATTTATATAATTTTAAACAATGCTAATGTGGTTGTATTAACTTTGAACTTCGTTTTATTCCTTGATCTACGTTTTTTTCTATTTTATCACTATGTTAGATGAATATACAGTGCTTCTCAGAAGTCCTCTCCCCCCCCTCTTATTTTTGGAACGATTATACATAAACAAGTGAAATTTAGAAACTGAATATTAAAGGTTGTAAACTTCCCTACTAGTGATGATAGATGACGAAATCGTCAAAGATGACGTCACAAGGCCATTGTGACCAATTATTTTAAATGGAACCCTACGGCAAGCGACACCTCTTTTAAAAGGTATCGAAAAAACCTATTCAATGATACTAATTTTGTTTGTGTTTATGGCAGTTTTGGCATCTCGCTTTTAAAAAACGCAAAACTGTGATGAATTAAATCAGTTAATACTAAAATTCCAAATTCAAGCTCCGCCTCTGGATAGTTGTCAAATAAGCTGACGTTTTTGTTAGTCTCCCGAATTCGACGTTTTTGTAATTGTCCAAGTTTTTGCACATTTAATAATGTATTGCTGATCGAACGTTTAACTGTTTTAGCAGCTTTTGGTACTATTAATATTTTTGTACATTTTAATAATTTGTTAAACTGTTGTGAGCCGAACGTTTGAGTGCTTCAAGAAGCGAAATGGTACGTGCTTTAGGTGATAAAGTAGCAGCGATCCTAATTCTTGGTGAAACCGGACAAAATATTCATGCAGCAGAACGCATTTTCAATGAGAGGTTTCCCGATCGCCCCGTTTCGAGGACTTATTTAAGGGAGCTTCTTCGTTAGTTTGAAACAACGGGTACTATTAATGATACGAAACGATCTGGCAGACCACAAATTTAATTAGATACTGATTCTTAAATCTGTAATTAATATCCTACTGAATGGAATTTAAATTTTAATGTTTACTAATGAGCCATTAAAACTGCCATAAACACAAACAAATTTAGTATCATTGAATAGGTTTTTTCGATACCTTTAAAAAGAGATGTTGCTTGCCGTAGGGTTCCATTTAAAATTATTGGTCACAATGGCCTTGTGACGTCATCTTTGACGATTTCGTCATCTATCATCACTAGTGGGGAACTTGTTTATGTATAATCGTTCCAAAAATAAGACGGGGGGGAGGGGACTTTTGAGAAGCACTGTATGTTTAACATCATTGAAACCAACCTCAACAAAGTTTCTCCCTGATGATGGCAATAAACATTTCCGAAAGTTTGGATGAACCTTAAAGAGTTTACTTTTTCATTGCTGCTTACCCCAATATAGATAGATAGACATATTTGGTGATTTGAAATACATTCAATTACACACGTCAGTTGTATAGTGTGGTCATTTAAGTACATATATAGAACACAAATAAATAACACAATAGATATGTGACAGTTAAGACAAACATAATTAAGACAAACATGTTCAAAAAACAATCTTTTAGTTACTGTGTGACTGGAGAGGTGGGTATTCTGTATTATCTATCAGTAATTTCGACACTTAAGTATTCTCTTGTAGAGTAAAAGTTGTATCTCAGTAACATCAGTTTGATTGAAGTTTTAAATTTGGCGGTGTTCTGGTTTTTATAACTATCAGGTAGTTTATTGTACAGATCGACGTTTAAAGAGTTTTTGGATGACGTTTCCAGTCGTAATCTGGGATTGATGAGTTGTTTTTTCTCTAATGAAATATACAGGGTGTTTTATAATTGAATGCTGATCCTAGAGGGCGATAAGATGATTTTAAGAAAAAAACTTCATAATAACATAGGTCCGCAACCGCTTTATTTCTGAGATACAGGATGTTGAAATTTAACAAAAAAATCAGTTCTTCCCCAATATCTCTAAAACCGCTTTGGCTTTTTTTTTTAATTTTGGTACATGAAAAGTACGCATAAAAATACATTTTTTCCATGATAAAGGATTTCTTAATTTTCATCAGTGGCGTCCCTGTCAACATGCCCTGCCATATTTTGGATCAAAATAATGATACGCCACTGTCTTTTCTCCAAATAAATATTATTTTTGTAATTGTCCTCTATCTTTTCATAAAAATGGTCTCCGTCCTTTTTTTCGTCCGGCGAACGGTTTTTGAGTTAGAAAATAAAATGCATTCATTTGCTTGTCCCTATGCAAAATTAGCCGTTGAAAAGTACTAGGATTTGGACTAGAAACATCTAACTAGAACACATTTCGTTGTTTTCAACATAAACAATTTTGACACTTCTTTAGCTAGATACGTGATATTATTTACGTTATAAAAACTTGTTTATCAAAAAAAACATGGAAATTTTACAAATACCGAATTAGCAGACATGCATTACTTGTATGGGCTTGCTGACGGGAACGCATATGAAGCCAGGCGACTGTATCAAGAGCGCTTCCCAAATAGAATGGTTCCTGATGCTCGAACGATTTCAAGCACCCACAGAAAGTTATGTGAAACAGGAAGTTTTGAGCCAAATCATCACTTGAAAGGAGCACATCAGACTGCAAGAACTCCAGCAATTGAGGTAGCTGTTTTAAATTCAGTTGTCGAAAATCCTGAAATGAGTACGAGGCAAGTTGCCAATAATTTAAATATCGCCCATATTCTAGTATGGAGGATTCTTCATGATTATTTATTATGTCCCTATCACATTCAACGGGTTCAGGCTCTACTTCGTGGAGAATTTCCATCACGAGTGAATTTCTGCCAATGGTTTCTCCAAAAAGTTACCGAAAATCCTTTATTTGACAGGGAAATTTTATTCACGGACGAAGCTAGTTTTACTAAAAACAGTATCAGAAATTTTCATAATAATCATTTTTGGGCCGAGGAAAATCCGCATGCAATCGTGGAATCTCATCACCAGGAGCAGTTCTCATTAAATGTCTGGGGTGGAATTATTGGAGATTACTTAACTGGACCTTTTTTTTACCACGCAGATTAAATGGACATAATTATCGCCGATTTCTTGAAGATAATTTGCCAATTTTGTTGGAAGATGTTCCTATTTTAATGCAAAATCGCATGTGGTTAATGCACGATGGTGCACCTGCTCATTTTAGTGCTCTGGCACGCGAATATTTAAACCAGAACTTTCATAATCGGTGGATAGGTCGTGGGGGAACAGAGTCAGGCCAGCTAGATCCCCAGACTTAAACAGTCTTGATTATATTCTTTGGGGACATCTTAAGACTTTGGTGTACAATCAACCAATTCTAACTTAGGATGAATTGCGAAACCGCGTAATAGTTTCCTGTGAAGCAATAAAGAATACTCCAGGAATTTTCCAAAGAGTACGCGAGTCAATGACAAGGAGGGCATACTTGCAGGAGGCGGACATTTTGAACAGTTAATTTGATTTTGGTATTTTTTGTTCATAATAGTTATGTTTTAAAAAATTAAAAATGTATTTTTATGCGTACTCATTACAAAAACTTAATAATAGTTACCATAAAATTATAAAAATCTTGCCTAGATCCTTTGGTTACCACACTTGTGAAATTAAGACTAAGAGACAAATCGAATAGGGACAAGCAAATGAATGTATTTTATTTTCTAAATCGAAAACCGTTCGCCAGACGAAAAAAAGGCAGGAAGCCATTTTTATGAGAAGATAGAGGACAATTACAAAAAGAATATTTGTTTGGAAAAAGACAGTGGCGTTTCATTATTTTGATCAAAAATATGACAGGGCATGTTAACAGGGGCGCCACTGATGAAAATTAAGAAATCCTTCATCATGAAAAAATGTATTTTTATACGTTCTTTGCATGTACCAAAATTGAAAAAAAGCCAAAGCGGTTTCAGAGATATTGCGGAAGAACTGATTTTTTTGTTAAATTTCAACATCCTGTATCTCAGAAATAAAGCGGTTGCGGACCTATGTTCATATGAACAATTTTTCTTAAAATCATCCAAGGATTATCGCTCTTTAGGATCAGCATTCAATTATGAAACACCCTGTACATTCAACCCGTAATCATAAACCTGAATAATTCGCCTGATCCGGAGGATTGTCCTTATACTGGCTAGAAATGCGTTTCATTTTCCACGCATATTGGATTCTCTTGTTTTCGTTTCTCTTTCTCGCTCTTCCCAATTTCCATTCATATTTTCTTTCCTTTTTTAGCAAAGCTTAGTTTTTGAAAAAAAAATGTCTAGGAGGGAGTATTGTTTATGTTTGATTTGAAGTATTAAATATTATTTTATATTCTTCGGAACATAAACAGTGACGCGTGTTATTTTTTAATTTTGTTTCGATTCTACACTTTTTTTATACTTCTTATCTCTTAGATCTTAGATCGCTCAGTAAAAATATATATTTTTTCCTTGCTGTCGTTAAATATTCGAAATAACTGCATTGATTGCTGAAAATTTAAGAAGCCCGAACCTGCGGATACGCCAATGCTTGGGACGTCCTGAAAAAAACCAAAAAAAAACATGTTCATTCACAAAATGCGATTTATTTATCACTTGTCACGTCATAAACCACAACAAATATTTTTTCTTCGTCGAATTTTTTTGGGTATTTCCTGTTTCTTTTTCGACCTTGAGCGTCTCTCACGGATTGAGTGTAAAATCGTCGATGATTTCAGCCGATATGTGCAATTAGTCAGGATAAATGTGAGTAAACAATCGAACAAATACAGACCTATTAAAAAAATAAGTTATTCTCGTTTCAATCATAATAATGGATGACTTGTATAGTTCCTAAACGATTTGAGTGAGTTCCTTTGTTAACCATGTTATTACTTATTTATGCTTGACTTGATTCTATTATTTATATATCCAATGGAATCCAGGAAGGTTTCAAGTTTGCACAGTACCTATAATATGTTCCATTTTGCAACCAGACCTCCACGCCAATCCAAATAAAAACCGTTGGCGCGGCCAGTAGGAAAGGTAGATTTCAGAATTTACTATTGATTCGGAAATTGACATCAATAATCAAGCTAACGAATCATATGTCAGGAAAAATGGAACATTTTCATTGGAAACAAAAACTGCATTTCTATAAATCTTAAACTTTTCAATCAAAAGTTCGTGAATATTTCTCTGTAATGTAAGAAGGATAACCAGCACACAAGGATATTGACAGTTCTTACTTGGGTTTCAATCTTAATATCACTAAGAAAAGAAAAATAATAACTATGTACTTAATATTTATTTATACCGGCTGCCAACGCATTTTTTAGACAAGCCATGGTTTAGAGTTCTGAGGGTATGAGATTCAAACTTGGCAGGGGTGTTGGATTCGAGAAATGGCATATTTTTCAATATTTCATACTATCCCATCACTATTGATTTCACCGGAAACGATTCCAACTTGGTAATTTCAAAGGGAACACCCTGTATATTTTTACTTTTTTGGATTCTACGGACGATTCTGAGTACGATAAGCACATAGTTTTGAGACGAAAAATTGGTACATTTGATTTTTCAGGAGCATTTTTATTTTTGCATCTAGAGTGCGTTGGAACTTCAACCAATCTTATGGACATGAATGATGAGTCAAATAGTTATTTATGCACCAAGTATGTTATATACATCATAACGTCCGATGTTCGTTAGGATCTAGTAACAGTCGTGTAGTGCATACGAGATTTTATTTTTCACGAAAAATTTATTTTATTTTAAGGAAAAACCGATTTTTAAATGGGTTCATTGGTCCTAGCATTTTCTTTCTACTTTTCTTTTTACATCAGTAGGCATGGTATTTGTTGATATTTTGACGTTTGTTGAATATCGTCAGTGAAGTCATTGCTGCTTTGTGTTATACAGGGTGTCCCTGGACTTCCTCTTTTCCTTTCGGGAATGTATAGATGGGGTCAAAATATCACCAGTACTTCATATAACTTTTGTTCCTAAAAGCCTTCGTTACCAAGTTACGGGCCCTCAAAGTTACAAATTGAAAAACGTTTTTCTTTGATAACTTTCGAAGTGAATATTCAAAATCATCTAAATTTTGGTGATTGACTAAACAAATGAATTCCTTCGATGAGCTTTCATGCAGGAGTCAGTTGTTTCGCTACAAAGTCAGGAACGGACTACCCCCGATGGTCCACACCCCAAAACTTTGAAATGACAGATAATTTTTCAATAGTTTTCAACAAAATAAGGTACGTAGACAATTTTCTGAATAAAAGTACTCGTGTGGAAAGTCGATCGGAGCAACGATTCTTAATAAAAATGCAGTTTTACTGGACGACATCAAACCCGATCGTCCACTATTATTTGAAATGAAAAATTTTCACAGTAGAAATACTAATGCTAACGTTAATTCAACAATATTTATAACAGGGATATTCAAAAAATATGCTAAAATAAAGTCGTAAACAAAAAGTACAGTACCTAGTTGAAAGTTTCATTCACAATGTAGATATTTTTTGAAATAAAATATCAAGTTATGTAGATTTGTGGTGTTTTTGA
This sequence comes from Gonioctena quinquepunctata, assembly GCA_018342105.1. NCBI lineage: Eukaryota > Metazoa > Arthropoda > Insecta > Coleoptera > Chrysomelidae > Gonioctena > Gonioctena quinquepunctata. Next base: position 333,367 of record JAFIRS010000617.1, read on the forward strand.
ACTAACAAGCTACTCCTCTATGAAATATCGAATTCAGTCCATATTTTGTATGTACGCGTGGAATAAGCACGTTTCGTGTTGTGTTATCTGAATCTCATGAAACTCAACATTTGGATGTTGCAAATTCGTATTCACAGCTTAAATGTTGAGGAGTTTCACTGATGAGTATAATTTCATGGGAAGATAAATTTAGCTGAACTAATAAAAAGCCAACGAATAAACTACAAAAACGGCTGCACATGAATAGGTGAAAAATATCCGGTGAATAAATTTATGTTCCATTTCTTCCACAGATGTTGACAAAAACACCTTGTAGAAAGAAATAAAATTAGTGTGGATAATAAATGACAACTGGAATGCGATTTTGTTTTGTTGAGTTCGTTATGAACATTGTACCTATCATTTCTATTTTCATTACAAATTAATTATTTCGAATAATGGTAGACATCTCAGGTTGGATGTCGTCGAACAAAAATGCATTTTTATCCAAAATCGTTTCTCCGATCGATTTTCCACACGAGTACTTTTATTCAGGAAATTGTCCAGGTAACCTTGTTTTGTTAAAACATATTGACAAATCCCAGTCATTTCAAAGTTTTGGGGTGTGGACCATCGGGGGTAGTCCCTTCCTGACTTTGTAGCAAAACAACTGACTCCTGCATGAAAGCTCATCGAATGAATTCATTTATTCAGTCAATCACCAAAATTTAGATGATTTTGAATATTCACTTTGAAAGTTATCAAAGAAAAACATTTTTCATTTTGTAACGTTGAGGGCCCGTAACTTGGTAACGAAGGCTTTTAGGAACAAAAGTTATATAAAGTACTGGTGATATTTTGACCCATCTATACATTCTCGAAAGGAAAAGAGGAAGTCCAGGGACCCTGTATACGTCTTATAAAAGTTATGGAAATAAATACCGATTTACCAAATAATATCAAAGAAAATTCAGCCAAAGCAACCAAAAATTTATTTCCGGAGAAATCCAGACCCTTGTACGACAAGAAATACGAACTATTTATTCAATGGAAATTGAAAAATAAAATTATTACCATATAGATGAGACCGTGTTATTGGCGTACTTTCAGGTATGCTATTTGATTTTTCTTTTATTTAGTTTATGTTTTTGATTGTTTTTTTTTTGTCCGAACATTTTTCTCCAAATTCTTTGTGGACGAAATATTCTATTTTAAAATCTACACTGATAGTCAATGAAAATACCAATATTTCCCGTTTTTCACGGTTAATATAATTTAAAAAAATGAAATCTAAAGGATATATTTCGAAAAAATCCATGGTTTTGACTTTTGACAGCAGATCAAGTTCTTACATTTATTAGTGAAGCTTCGGATGAAATTCATCTATTATATAAACTAGTTCTAATAATGGGTGTTTTTGGAGTACTAAGGAGAGATGAACTTGTGAAAATGACTATAAACGACACGGAAGATTTACTTGTTACAAATACCATAGGAAGTGTGCCTTCAATGATTGCCAAATACTTAAAATTGGATAATGCAAATGAATATACTGGACATTGTTTGAGAAGAACTTCGGCAACTCTTTTAATTGAGGCCGGTGCATCGTATGAAACTTTAAAAATGCACGGAAAATGGAAGAGTGCATCTGTGACGGAAGGTTGCATTGAACAGAGCATTTTCTCTAAAAACAAAGTGTCAACATTGATAGTAAACTCGGTTACAAAATCAAAATCGTAGCGGTTCTTTTATGGAAGAACTTCCAAGTACTAGTGGTCAAGTTTTCTCTTCTAAAGTTTCGAAAAAATCCGAAGATTTCGGGTCACATTTTTCCCTAGGGCGTTATGAGTGTATTTATAGCAACCACCGTATCCAGGGTAAAATAAACAAATAATATACAAGTGAAAAATTAGTATATTAAAGTATAAGTGGATAAAAAGGGCTTTAAAACACGCGCGATTTTTCGAGCACGACGGCGCAGCCGGAGTGCTCGAAATAGAGCAAGTGTTTTTAAGACCAGTTATCCACGAATACTTTACGTTATTTTTTTTTATTGGTGCACTTTGAAATCATATATACTGGTATTATTACTACAAAAAATAGAAATAAGAACTAATAATGCAAGAAGGTTGAATTCGTGATATGACATCAGTATACCTTTCGATGTCATGGAAATGAGAAAAACATTCATTTGCAATTTGTTACCAAAGATCAATATTTGTTGTCACCAGAGCTCAAAAATGAATGATTCTAATATCGATTTTTTGAATAGTGAGGCAGAATCGCGGTTAATACCGCGAAAATCCAGTGATATATATAAAAAAGAATATGAAAAGTTCATCAAATGGATGGAGGAGCACATATAAATGAACGAATTGTGAGTAATATTTTATTTGACATTACAAGGTACTCCTGTCAGATCAATAATAAAAAATTTGTCATTTAGACTTCACGTTTCTCGATTTGTTGATGTTGTCATGGTTACCTTTAAAAAACGCGCGTTTTTTAAAGTTCGATTTAAACACGCTGAGGCGTGCTTTAAATGGGTAAAAAGGGGTACCAATAAAAAAAAAATATATGACAGTATATGGAAGTTTGATATTTCCAAAACCACGAGTTGTAAAAAGTCTATTTTTTCAAATGACAACATCTTTTAGATTCTAATTTTCACGACGAATCCATTGATGGTTTCGAATCAAATCGAAAATCGGATGGATAACAATCCGAATAGACTAATTATTTGTCGGAAAATTATGAGGAAATTGGTGTATATCGCTCAAGTATTCTGTGGATACAAAATTGAATGGAACTGAATTGAACATATAAAGAACCCCGCACCAAATACATGGCTCTCAGCCAATTTTGAACATTTTTGGGATATTGTGGTACAAGTGACACGTTGCTATGAGGTTTTCCAACTGCTTTACGGAAATTAGGTGTCCAGATCCATATAAGTCGTACCCTACGTTTCGTGACGATTCCACGAATATCTATAAATCGTAATTATGAACCCTCCCCAACGTGTCAATAGCCACGCCGTTAATAGTCGCAGAATGGTCATACGGTTTTAGACGGCGCAATAGTTTGCGCCGCAAGATCATATTATTTATTTCATCAAGAAATAAGATTGGATGATATTTTCTATAGAATATCAATATTCAATATTTATGTTTCAAAAACCAGACATAGGAAATTAATGCAACTTACACGAGTGTAGGGTAATTTACTTTAAAGTATAACTGAAAAATATGTTTCAAATTGACTGGTCCATTCAAGAATAACGAACAAACATTTATATTAGGTGCAAAAACCTACTTCAACTTATATTTGTAAACACCCCCCGTTAAAAATGTGATTGTAGCTTTTTGTAGCTAATCATATTAAGCAATTACTATAAGTCTTCATCAAGTAGTTTTGACTTCAAAGCGGATTTATTGTCTCAAAAAGGCTGTTTTAAGTGACTAATGTTAAAAACATGAAGTATGAAAACCAAACATTTTTTAAAACAATTAGTGTTTTGGAAGAAAGTTAAAACCTTTAACCCATTGTTGACATTTCGGGAGGGGTTTGATTCTAAAGTAAATAATACAATGTAGATTTTACATTTTCACCTTATTCCAGATTTCGGGGGGAGGGGGGGGGTTCAGATGAACGACACAAACTTATCAGAGACCAACAATTCGACACAAAAATGAATTTCAACCTAACCTAACAGAAATCTCGTGTCGTGCACAAAACATGCTGGGCTTTTCTCTTCGTTCAGCAAGAGAACTAACTAGGTATATGTCAATGCTGTCAAGATTTTCTATTGTGCCCAAGTCAGGTCTATTCTTGAATACAATTCTATCATTTGGTCGCCATGTTACAGAGTCGACACAGAACTCTTGGAGAGTACTCAAAATAAATTCTTGAGATAGGTACTGTGGCTACAACTTGGGAATGAATGGAGATGAATACAATTTTATTCACAAATACTAAAAACTCTAAATTTGAATGCTTTAACCATAGAAGAAATCGGTCTGGTATTCCTCCATAAAATTATCAATGGCAGTATTGATTGTCCTGAAATTGTTGAGCTTACCTCACTTTCTGTAAATGTTAGAAGAAATAGAAATAGTAACATTTTCAAGATTCCTTTTTGTAGAACAAATTATGGTCAAAACGAATCCCTTAATAGAATACTGAAGTCAGCAAACACTTACAACAACCTTGAGCTGTTCGGTTCATCTTTACCCTCCTTTAAAAAAGCAGTAAAAAAATTGTAATAGTTTTAATTTTTAGTTTTAACATAATCTTAATCATCTGTAAAATGTATGCTTTGTACATTCTTTTTGTAATGGTATAATTGGCTTGTCCGTTAATAAATAAATAAATATCATTCTGAAGAAATTCTAAATACCTCCCCCTGTCAGCTGCCCTTAAAATAAAATTGGTCCAATTATTTTACTTCCGATTAGACCCAGAAGTCCATACGTTTATTCCAAATCTTTCCTAAAAATTACTCCCCTTCATTAAACGCTGATTGTGTTGCGCCCAATATCTGCAGTTTTGTCTGTTGAACATTCCATTGTCGTGAATCTTGACTCATCGGAAAACAATATCGAAGGAACAAAGTGGGGAATAGCAGTATTGTTCTTAAGTAACCAATCACAATAAACTAATCATCATTTTCATACAAATGCTGATGCACTTGATACTTTAACGACCTGTACCTATGCTTTTTCAAAATCTTCCTTGCTGACTCATGACTATAATTTGTAACACATGGCTAATTTCCCTAGTAGAAGCGGTAGGATGCACTTCTACAAAAGCTAAAACATTGATTTCCGTCACCTCATCAATCATAAACGTTTCATGGTTGGGAGTTTCTTGTCTGAGTTATTTCTTCATATATTATCTATAAGTGATTTTAATATGATATCTATATACAAGTCTTCTGATGCTCTTTTGCTCATACTGAAAAAAAAGTTATCTTTAGAATTTTATTTATTATAATCTATGGTACATTAATATGTTAAAACCCACGCACAGGTTCATCCTTCTGTGGGAATTCTATATTTTATTTATCGTTAACTAAAATTATTGTATATTTCAAATTGAATGGTAAATAAATATTATATATATTATATTATATATACCTTTCAGCATACAAAGTTGCTGCGTTCCTCGAATTTTTCTTGCATTCGCCAAATATTAATAACCACTGTTTTATCACTTGTATACGAGTTTGTTGAAAAATTTAGTGACCTTAAAGCCCTAATAAAGCACACTGATAAACACTAATTTCTTACTTGTCAAAGTTATTTTTGTTTCCATAGCACACTTTTGATTTTTAAAGTTTTTACCAAACATAAGAATTCTGTAATGAGAATAGAGATAAACCTGAAAAATTGAGTGAGCACTATTCGTTTCGCCTCGGAGATGTTTGCGGAACCAAAAATGTATAATTATCGCGTTTCATCAAGAATTTCAAAGTTTGATTCCGTTCCGAGTGCAGATGCCTTCGAAATGTTTGACTTATTTAAAAATTGATTATTCGCAAAATAATTATACCTTTCGTTTTGATCGTTGAAGGTGAGGAATTATAATGTAGTAATAGAAAAATAAACACTAAAGTATAATTATTCCATAATAAACATTTATAGAGCTGAATCTAATTATAAGGCGATTCAAATTATAACAATTGTATATACAATGTAAGTCTGCCATCACGCTCAATGCTAATAATGGTTTGCCTGGAAACTTCGTTGACAGCGTTTCTTGAAAACTAAGGAGTAATATTTGATATACATCGAATTACTGCCTCCAGATTGTTGACATTTCGGAATGATCTGCGCATGTAGACTTTTTTCTTCAAATACCCCCCAAAGGAAAAAATCTAGTGGGGGTAAGGTCTGGCGACCTGGATGGCCAGGGTTGTTCCTTGATCAAGGGGCATTTCATCTAAAACTTGCCTTATTTCATCATTAACAAAACTGTAAGTATCTCTGTGAATTTAAATTTTCTCGGAAGAAATATGTGCCAAGCACTCTGTTGTTTGAATAAACACCGAATTTTGCATTTTCTTCTCTTTGTCCTTGAAACCAAAAAGAGAAATCCAACCTTACGTCAAAATATCGCTCTTTCAAAGTATTTATAAATTTTGGTTTGAACAGCTTGAATTTAATAGTCTGTAAAAAAAATCTCACGGCTTCCCTTTTAGCACCAGTCCTATTACAAATATCTGTAATACTAGTTTGTCCATGCTCTATTCCATTCCAAGCATACCCTTAATTGAGCTTCTTCATCATAAACTCTTGGATTATGGGGTATTGTAAAAGTATTTTGCACTGAACCCGTCGATTTGAACTTTGAGATAATGCTGCTCACAGTACACTGTTGGATATTTCTTTCAGGATGTCGTGCATTAAAAAATACCCACAACTTATCGATGAGTTGTATTTTCTCCGCAAATGAGTACAATTTCTATTTTTTCCTGCAAAATCAGCATTTTCATTCTACTACTACCCATCCATGGGAAAAGAAAAATATATTTCTCAACAGAGTATATTAATAAGAGGTATATTTTAAAAATATAAAAAAATCAGCGGGGTATATATTGAAAATAAAAATGACCCCTCTACTCAAATAAATATACCCAGAAAATACGTTTAGTCCAAACAACTCTCTGTCGCCTATTTGTCAGATACTGCATAAAGAAAAATGACCGCTGGATCTAAACCAAAATATAACTTATGTTCAATTTCATACTTTGCGTTGGTATTATGTTAAAAACATAGTGGTCATAACATTCGCTACGAATTATTTAAAAAAAATGTTTTGTTTCAGTATCAGGACAATACGTTCCTAAATCCTTCTTCGTCATCGACCACGACGGCCACCAATCGGACGTGGTGTACATCAGAAGTAGAAGAGATGTACTCAAGCCCCTTCTAAGATTCCGAAGAGGCGTTGGCAGTGGAGGGGGGAGTAGTGCCAGTTCTAATGCGCATGCTAGCTCGAGCTCGGGTTCTTCAGGTGGTGGAGGAAATAACTACGATCACGGAGGTGAGTGTGGTCACGGAACATCTACACTGAACAAAAAGAAAACTCGGCTTTCCCGCCCAAATCTTTCTCACATGTGTTTATTGTCGATGTTTGCGCAAGATGATTCCATCCTATTAAATTTTGCCGATCAGAGATGACATATATGTAAACTGCGTTTGTTTCTTAGCAAAACTGCAATCAAATCGTTAAATTATGTCGTTCGAATACACAGGATTACGCTGGGTACACATGACAGCTCACGCTTCTGACATATTGGTTTCTGATTGATTGCCGACTGAGAACTTCTCATTCTGTGTCATCGCGCGACCAATCAGGAAGCAGTATGCTTGGGCTCGAAGAAGAAAAGCCGGAAAAGCTGTCATTACGAACTCAGCATTGCTATGTTGACAATGGTTACTTTGACAATTTGGTGGGGCTAACGAATATATCATTGAGTGTTTTAACAACGTAAAACAGTAATAAGGTTTTTCATCTACTTTGTTACAAACAATTTAGGAGTGCAAACTTAACAATTGCTGTATAATACTGGACTTCCAAAAAGTCCTATAGTCAAATTTTGCATCTAATTTTTTGTCATTGAAATGAATTTTTGATAACTTTCTTGAAAAAAAATCCTATAGCTTAAACTCGATTTTAAGAGCTACGAATGAAGAAAAATGTCCTTAATCAAAGCTAAAAATGCATTGAAATTCATTTCCGGCTAAAATTAACGGTTTTCACCAAAATTTCTGAGCAATCATATATTTTGAGATAAGAAATTATATCATATCCATATAACAACATATTACATCCCACATTTCTACATTGTTTTGAACAACCATTTTCGAAGTTTAAAAAAGTTTTTAGCATAATACACGAATTTTGTAAAGAGTAGAAACCAACAACCTGAAATGATTTCAAAGAACAAAAAATGATTAACACCAGAATAAGAAAATGCTAAAAATGTTGTTATCTTATTCAAGTTTATTGGCGACTCGAATATTTGCAGAGCGTCTCGTCGACTGCAGCTGCACAAGAATGATAAAAATGATAAGTTAGTTCAACGCGTACTGTTTTCTGATTGGTTGCTGAGTGAGAACTGTCATAGCATAGAATGATAGCATATAATGAAGATCAGAGTAACTTGTCAATGTATTGTGAATTTAGAGCCTGTGTCTGGTACTCCTCGTATTACAACTTTCGTTTAGTCTGTTATTAGTGATTTTAGTATAATAAAGAAATGTATACATTTTTCTAAAATCAGCTGTTAAAAGAGGGGAGTGCCGCACAAGTTGCCAACTTCAAAAAACCTTCAAAAGTTCTGCCTCTCCAAAGGCAATTGTTTGACTTTGTTTGAATTTAAAATCGCCAATTTGATATATCAATTCAATTACTTTTGGTCATGAAGCGCTTATATATTTCTTATATCAAATGTGTCATTCATAGAGATTTTCTGTCTAAAAATGTAAACAGTTGGTAGCACAAACAATATTTTGTAAAAAAAAATTGAATAAGAGAATACACAAACAATAGAGAGTTATTGCAGCTTTCAAATAAGCGCTGACTTTATTAAAAGATCCCCTACTGAAGTATCCTCTAACGGGATTTCGAAAGGGTGTTATTGCAACAAACTTCTTCCAAGATGCTTATATTCAAGCTTTATTTTCACAAGTACGTCAAATTTTGTGAACATCACGTAATAAAGATATATAGTCTTCGAATGTGAATCTCAATCTTTTTTTCTCTTTTTCTTCAGTCATTGTTTCACCAGAAAAATAAACTTCACTATTGTTCGTTAGTTGGACGTATAAGTGACACTTGGACGAACTAATTCTTCACAATATTGTTGGGGCAGAAAATATACCACCACCAAATGAACCTGCTTTATTTGTTTTTGAAAATATATAGACGAGCAGTGCTTAACAAACTTAAGATTTTCAACTGGCGAAACATGTATACAGAAAAAAAAACAAATCTGTCAAAATAAATGAACTTTTAATACAAGGTTCTTGGCCTTTATTTAAATAAAGTAAGGGATGCCCGTATTTTAGATTGAGGATATCCTCAGAGTCGGACACAATGCGCATGACATGTCAAAATAAAAGAAACTTTATTAAAAGAACTATAGAACGGACGTTGCAATAACTCTCTAATAACAATTGATAACAACGGAAATCAAGCAAAGAGAGAAAGAAGTGGCGTCCTTCTGCGTTATGGTTCAAATGGCATCGTGACAGATGACATTCGATAATGCACGAAAGCACGAATCATATTGGGACAGGACTCGAGATCTAGACACAAAATTCCCTATTGATATAACTAAAAAATATAAACACTTTGGGACTGAAAATAAATGATCCAAATTCAGTTTGTGATTCTCTACACAACCCTGATGAAATTATTACAATTGGAGAGGCAGAAGTTTTTGAAGGTTTCCTTGAAGTTGGCAACTTGTGCGGCACTCCCTTATTGAAGAGTATCTTACGTCTCACTCTGCTTCAATGATTAGACGGGTGCAACGATATACAGTCAGTTGTTCCAACATGAAATGGACGATAATGGCGGCCATGGAAGCGGACAATTTTCACATTGTATTAGTATAATATACAAAGCGTTATCTACTTTCTTTATGAGGTCTGTAGGTTCTCTAGTTATCATTTGCATCATTTTCATTATACTTCCAAGGTCTCAAATACTTTTTAGTATTTTAGATAGTTCCAGATTTTCTTTCAATCGTTTAAAAATAAAATTTGGAATATTGCCTCGGCTATATTTGAGATAAAAAAAAATTGAATAGTTTTTTGTAATTCAAATACTTTTGGATAGATCTCAAATAACTAAAACTCGGATTTATTCTATTCAAGAACTTAAGCAATGTTGAAAAGTAACTAGTAATTTCTTTTTCAGGATTCAATCCAGGCATAATATTTCCCACTGACTTCGAGGATTTCGCACAGAATTTTGTCCCAGCTAATCTCAATTTGGGAGCTGGTGGTGCAGGGGGCGGTAAGGCAGGTGCCCATTCCTTCGCCAGCTCCCACTCAAGCGGTTCCTCGGGTGGTGGAAGCGGAGGGGGGTACGGCAACCAAGGCCACGCTGGGGGATTGGGAGCCGGACATGAGGCAGGATATCAGGGGTGAGTGAATCAGTTCGTGATATCATATAGTTTGCTGCTTTAATTGTAATTCATGTACTTGATAATTAATTTCATCAACACTACGGCTCGTGGTAAGAAATCAGCGGTCACCATCTTGCTGTTTCAAATACAGATAATAGATGGCCTCTCCTTGAGGCGGATTCGAATTTTGTCATGTGTAGACTATAAAAAAGTAAATGTTTGTCTTTCTTTCAGGCCGATTTTATTCAGTCGTTTTGGCGAAGGACAAGGAACAGGCGTTGAAGCTTCCGGTGCTGCTCAAGGCCAGCGTGGTGCATTCAGCTCTGTTTCTACTTCTAGCGACGGTGACGGTAATGTGAAGTATTCCGTGAAATCAGGGAAATATTAACTTTCCGGACCAGTGATATTTACAATAAAACATTTTCAGTAGATAAAGGTAATAATAAACTTCAAGAAAACTGTGTTTTTTATTTGAGGAATGGATGGATTATATAATTTGAATTTTTGGTTGGTATGCTGGAAAATATATTCCGGTTTACATAAGATATGAATAAAATAAACATTAGTTGAGATTGGATTGTCATGAAACACAAACGATCTAGAAATAGCTTAACAATGGAAAACACGATTTTTTCATATTTTGATATTATTTTCGCAAAAGTTCTTGTGTAGCTTTAGAGAGATCAAAAAATTCCGTACTTCCCAAAAGCCTAGCGGTGACAAGTTTGTACTGTCAGGATATATCAGCACTTCGAACTGACAACAAAACGACAAGATCAGCTGTTCAAGAACTGGTCAACAAAACGCAGCTTTTGTTCAAAGTCATTTTAATCAGTATGGAGTTCACTGCAGGGTTCTTATTATTAAGAACCCTGGTTCACTGTATGTTAGATACACATGACAGCTCATACTTATGACGTTTTGTTTTTTGATTGACTGCTGAATGAGAACTTCTCAATCTGTGTCAATCGGTGTCCAATCACAAAACTCAATACAAAGCAAAACTTCTGGTTCGTTTAGAATCTCAATACTTGAAGATCAGTTCGATCAACTACTCAATAGGAGAGTGCCGCTCACATTTATTTTTGGTCCCAAAGTGTTTATATTTAGGTAGTTTTGTCTCTATATCTCGAGTATTGGTGCCTGTCCTAATCTGATTCGTGCTTTCGTGCATTATTGACTGTCATCTGTCAATATTTTTTTTCCAGAATATTGTTTGTGCTACCATTCACATATTTAGACAGAAAATCTCTATGAATGACACATTTGATACTGGAAATTTATAAGCGCTTCATGACCAAAAGTAATTGAATTGGTATATTAAAGTGGCGATTTTCTATACAACCAAATCAAACAATTGCCATTGGAGAGGCAGAATTTTTCAAGGTTTTTTTTAGGTTGGCAACCTGTGCGGCATTCCCCTATGAATGACACATTGATATAAAAACTATATAAGCGCTTTATGACCAAAAGTAATGGGGAACACGCATGTGCCCTTTTTCTAGAATATTTTAATTTGCACATGAAGATTACTACCTAGAAACCTCAGCAACAAACTCAGGAATTGAAAAATTGTCAATATTTTTGATAATTTGAAATTGAAAACGCCAGTTTTCTCATCACATCCAAAAACGTAAAATAGCGCCTATGGTGGACGTATGCATCGTTACTTCACACAGTTCAAACTTTTACCGCTAGTTGCTTCGCACTGTCAACTATAATTTCATCTGTCTTCGTTTATATGTTGTACTCATATTTTTATTATTATAGTTTTTTGAATTGTTACTGAAACATCTGATTAAAAGTGAGTTGAATTCATGTTTGGGTTCTAAGCAATGGTATCGTCTATGGATATTCCTAAAACAACCAGAATTGGCGCTAGTGTTTGGGGAAAGTTATTCAAGTGAAGGTCAAATCGAGTTTGAATTGAGGAGCACCTTTAAATTTGAAAATTTCGAAAAGAAATGGGTTTTGAGAAATTATTTTCACAAAATATAATATCTGAGGACCGAGTTGAGGCAAAGAAAAATTACCCATCGAATTGGTATATCAAATTGACGATTTTCCATACAACCAAAGTCAAACAACTGTCATTGAAGAGGCAGAACTTTTGAAGGTTTTTTAAGTTGGCAACTTGTGCGAAACGTTAACTGGATAACTATAATAAGCTCTAGCACATAAAGAAAACATTTCACTTGCCTCATTGTTGTTTGGACTTGCCTCATTAGTTGTAGATGTTTGGATTTGCCTAGTTCTGGGGATTCTAGAAGATGGTCCTAAATTTGCTTCCTCTGGAAGTTTTGGAAAATTTTTTGAAGGAACTACCTTAGGCTTCAATGTCCTACGTTTAAGTCTTTCTGGAATGAAAAAAGAATAATCAGAACACTTATTAAGTAGTATTATTTTTATAAAATACATACCATTCTGGAGAAAATTACTTTCAGCAAAATGTAAAGAACATCCTCTCATGTAAATAGATGGTTTTTTCCAATTTTCAACAATCTGATCCACATTTGTCTCCTACCCACAAGCTCCTTATTTCCCAACATTGTTTCTACAACAATATTTTCTTTCCCTGCTGTTGGAAACGTATGGAAACTCAATTCAGGGTTTCTCTTCACCTAGGATGAACAATGGGCAACACAACAATAATGATACAGTTTCAACTTCAGCAAATGAAACAAAAACTAAGTGGAATAACAGCCGTTGAGAAGCACTTCAAATCAATGGAAAAGGAAAATACGACAAATGGCAAATGTAATGGCTGGGTTACCGAAATGCCCGATAGGGGGCGTATCGCTTATCCTGTTACTCGTATAGGATAACTATAATAAACTCTAGTCAATTAAAATCTTGTAGCATTAAACCGTCATAACCACGTAACATACAGAGTGGTCCAATATACATTCAAGAGCCTGTAACTCTGAGATACCTGGAAAGCGGAGTGCGCCACTGTCCAGAGAGAATGGTGGCCATGACATATATAATAATAATAATAATAATAATAATAATTTCTTTATTTTCACAAATTAATTTGTACATCAACAGTGTGAAAATACAAATAAAAAATAGAAAAACGTCAATAAAATCAAGAAATGGTCGAAAAGAGACAATCTAAAACCTCCGGACGTAAAAGGAACATCACATACACGTCACAAACAATAATAATAAATATTTTAAAATATATATATAAAAATATGACAATAACTATATAACTCTAGGTGTATATAAAGAAAACGTTCACGTTACAAAACAAGTTACGACAGAAATTCCTCAACAGTGTGAAAATAAAAATAAAAAATAGAAACACGTCAATATATATATATATATACGTCACTATGACTCACAAATGATCTTTCATCTCTTTCTATTAGTGTCACCATTGTCTTATGGAGAATAGACTCTCCTACTCAGATAACGTTTACTCTCTTTGGACTCACCTAGGTATGGGGGGAACTGTTTGCAGCATTAGGTGAATTTGGTCTCGAAATGAATCAGATTCTAACAAAATACACATTAAGATGGCCCAGAAAATCTAAAAGGCAAAAAGATTTGTATACAAAGTAGAATAGGTACACGCATGATTTTATTTTTCTTTGCATCAGCTCGTCGGTCCTCAAAAATCACATTTTTTTTAAATAATTTCTCAAATCCCAAAATTTCAAATTTAAAGGTGTTCCACAATTCAAATTCGATTTGACCTCCACTTCGATAATTTTAGAAATATTGATGGACAATTCAACCTAACTTTCAATGTGATGTTTCAGTAATAATTGAAAATACTATGATAATATCAATATTTGTACAACTTATCCACGAAGACAGGTGAAATTATAGTTGTCAGTTCAAAGCAACTAACGGTAAAAGTTTGAACTGTGTGAAGTAACGATGCATACGTCTATCAGAGGCGCTAGCGGTACGTTTTTGAATTTCATAAAAAATTGGCATTTCCAAAATTTCGAATTATGAAAGACGTTATACATTTTTTTAATTTCTGAGTTCGTTCCTGAGCTTTCTAGGTGCTAATCTTTATGTGCAAATAAAAATATTTTAGAAAAGTGGCACATGCGTGTTCCTCCATTCGAAGTAGTTCAACAGTCTCCACTCTACCGCTGTCATCGTCTTTCAGCTGTCAACCAACCGAGAACGCATATTCTCATTGTACACCGGCCCTAACCTCATTTAAAATCCGCCGAACTTAGCGACTTCTTTCGCAATTTCTAAGAAACATCATTTAAAATGGCGGAGTACCCGAATAACATGTCAAGTAGTCGGCGTTTTGTTTGAAATCGGCATTATTTACAAAAATAAATAATATTCAAGTCAACTTTAACCTGTTAGATTAGTGCATAGTTTATAAGATAATTAATTAAAATGGAGGTCGCGGAAAAAATAGACGATACTTGTCGATTATGTGATGAAATTAGTGAGAAAATGTTTGGCATTCTAGAGAAAAACGAAGAGGGCATTGAAATCCTACAAGTTATAAAAGACTGTCTGCCTATCATTGTAAGTGAAACAGTAAGTTCATCCGCATCTTCTTTTGTTTTCCGCCAACAACCACTTTTTCAGATTTACAGAACTGACCCATTATCAAAGCAGATATGTGAAAGTTGCTTGGAAAACCTCAATTCATTGAACAAGTTCAAGAAAAACGCCTTGGCGACCGCCGAGAAACAGAAAGAGAACATGAAAGACGATACTGTCCCAGGGGAAGTAGATGTGGGATTGTTTTTAGGATGTGATGACATAGTAAGTTGGCTATTGTTTTTCCCACGAACTTTTACTCATCTCTTATGTTTTAGGATGAAGCATTAGAGTTGAAAGATGCTAGTACATCCACGGATGACTTGACGATTTTTTGCAACAGCTGCAAACAAGCTGTTTTAGACGGAAGTACGGTTAACGGTGAATTAGAGTTGTGCACGGATCTTCACAAAGCTATCGCCGAATCGTTGGTAAAGAACAAAGTGACGACAGAATCTGCCTCTGAAAAATCGTTGAGAAGGCGAAAAGTAGTTCCTTTCTACAACGAAATGGAGGATTCCTTATGCAGTAGCTTGACGGAATTCACCCACAATACAGAGGGCTCGCAGTGCTTCGAGGAACCCAGTGACATGGATGACTCGGTGGATTCCGACGAGGTGCTTCGGCCTAGTAAACGGAGGCGAATCGAATCCGACGACGAGAGTCAAGAAGACACCCCGGAGGATAATAAGGATGAAGAGGCAGATTCAGCCACGCCTCCGGAAGCCCAAAAGGAGGGGTTGCTCATGATCAGGAAGCCGGAGGATATAAACGGCGATCGAGAAGAGGAAGAGGACCCGTTGGGGTGCACTTTGGAAAATATGTTCGTGGATGAGCAAGAATACAGGTACGAACCCCTGAGTCTTCTCCAGCTGGCGCTGAACGTGATCAATAAACTCAACATTCCCGATTACGAGCCCGAAGAATTCTTCATAGAAACGATTTGGCCCAAGTGCAGCTATTGCGGCCTGCAGTTCCAGAACCTGAAAATACTCGCGATACACGAGGCGAGCCATATCGACGTCGAGATGGGAGAGAAAATAGACAACCCTGTTCCGTGGCATCGATCGAGAGAATTTGCCGAGGTATTTATTGTATTATATAAAGTGTACAAATATTAGATAACTATAAGCTTTTTCTTCCCTGTACGAACAGTTAAAGCACACATTTACATCTACCTACCACTATTCTAATGCACGAAGCAATTACGTATTGTTTGGTATATTTTCATTAGAATTGGAAAAGCCCAAAGCACTTTTTTAAAGGTAAGCTGATCATCAGTGGCATTCGCACCTTTTTTATTACCTGTTAATATTTTCTAACGGGTAATAATACAGGTTAATGTTTTCTAACAGATAATATTACCTGTTAATGTTTTCTAACAGGTAATATTACCTGTTAATGTTTTCTAACAGGTAATAGATTTTCGTTACCTCTTAATTAATGTGGCAGTTATACCTGTCCCGATAACACATTGATTGTGGTATTGATGTTTCGATCAACAATTAGAAAACTAAGTCTCATTTCCTATTGAATTGGTATGAGTTTGTCTTCTAATGTTAATCTGCTTTGAATATCAATTCAAATGAGGAACACACCTGTTTTACCTTTTAATTAATGTAGTAGTTTTAGTATTTCAACCAACGGCTAGAGTTTGTCTTTCAAACAATCTGTTTGGAAATGATTTTGCTGCATTTTCATTTAAGTGTTTATTCGAACAGTAATCTTGCTCTTGATACATGTTAATAATATTTCCGATGTGGTTCTCATTTAAAGATGGCAGGTAATGCGGCATTTCCTCTTTACAAATAAACTTACCTATTAATTTGGGAATTTAGACCCATTAAGATAATCGATTGGCCACTGTGCCCCAAATGTAACTGACACAGTATTTGTTCTAACCTATAAAATCAAAAAAAACGCAATAAGATGCACGGTACTCAGGAATGTTCTTGAAATCCCATTAAAAAAACAACGTAATGGCAATCACATACTTTTGAATATTTATCTACAGTACAAGCACTTGAAAATTATTGAATAATTTACTTTTCAATCAGAAACAATTTGGCCCATTAAAAATAGCCATCTGGCATCACCACTTTGCAATAAACAAATAGGTTCTCAATTCCTGTTACTATGTACATTCAAATTCTTTTGATATGGATTTCATTTTAAAATAATATAACTAATAAAAAAATAATTACTTTGGATGTGCGATGTAGGTTATTCCGTGAGTTATAGATTCAAGAGCTTGTCGTGGAAAGTTTTGTTATTGCATCGTCATTATGAGGCCTTTTTCCTGTAAGTTCTGAGCTATTTAGTTCTTCAATGAGGAGACCATCTAAAGATTAAATCAAATCAAAATATACTTTATTGTCGAAAGAATCATAATCTCATTGACAAAGCATGTGTTAGATCGTAACTACCATCATTATAATTATTACAGAGGAGACAGTGTGGAGTCAGCTTTAAAATAACAAAAAGGTCAATAAATAAACAGTACACACACACCTAATATAATAATGTAAAAGAATAAAATGTTGAAATGGTTGAATCACTAACTGTTAATCTGTAAAAAACACAAATCGTCAAAAAATACAATACAAAAACCAATTAGGCAGGTTAAAATTAAATAAAAAGTAGGATATCTTATATCTATCAAATGTAAGATCACAATTTAAAACGCCCAATAAAAACTAATAAGACACGTTGAAATTAAATATAAAGTAGGAAGTTGAAATTATATAAAAAGTTGAGTTCCCTCTATCTATAAAATAGTACGATCGTTGAAAAATTCCTCTAAACTGTAATAGGGTCTATCAGAAAGCAATGCCTTGACTTCTTCTCTAAAAATAACACCAGATACCACTCCTTTTATATTTTCTGGCAAGTGGTTGAATATCTTGCATCCATTATATATCAATGAATCTTTCACAAGAGAAGATGAAGGAATTGGTAGTTTTAAATGCTGATTTTGTCGGGTAGAATAAGTGTTTACTCTATTAAAATTAGATTTGTGTTTGTGTATAAGGCATACTGTTTCCATTATATATATGGATATGACAGTCAGTATTTTGTTATTTTTAAAGTGAGTCTCGAAGTCTTAGTTTGCATAGGCTTCTCAGAGCACGTTTTTGTTGAACAAAGACACTTTGTAGAGAGGAACTATTACATGCTCCCCAAAATGGAATGCCATACCTTAGTTGAGAGTCTATTAAAGCATAATAAACTGCTTTTGCAGCTGAATATCCCAACTCATTTGATGCCATTTTGATGGCATAGCAACCAGAGGATAAATTTTATTGAGGTTGTTTATATGAGCATTGAATTTTAGTCCACAATCAATTAATAGCCCCAAAAATTTGGAATTTGTTTTTTTTTTTCAATAATTTTAGTATCTAGGGATATGTCTCCTATTGTGCATCTAAATGAAACTATATTGGTTTTGGATGTGTTAAATGTGAGTAGATTTGAGTCACACCACTTTTTCACCATTTGTATGTCATTGCTGATGATTCGATGTAGATCAGTTTCATCGTTGTTGTGCCATAAAATAGTAGTATCATCTGCGAAGAGAGTGAATTTTCCTGATATGTCAAGGGCTGTTAAATCGTTTATATATAGCAAAAACAGAATGGGGCCAAGGATCGAGCCTTGAGGCACCCCACAATGTATATTTGCTATATTGGAGGTTGATTTTGTTTTTACTATCTGATTCTGTAGCAGTGCAGTTTTTGCAACAGTATTTCGTTCGATGATAAATATGATTCAAACCATCTATGAGCACTATATCTGATTCTGTAGCAGTGCAGTTTTTGCAACAGTATTTCGTGATTCACACAGTCAAATGCCTTAGACAAATCACAAAATACTGCCGCAGCCACCTCGCCACTATTGATATCGTTGTACAGTTCATATAGAAGAGAAAAAATTGCATCATTAGTGCTTTTATTATTTTGGAATCCAAACTGTTGGATACTCAAAATATTGTGGCTGCATAAGAAGTTGTTCAATCTATTTTTGACAAGTTTTTCAATAATTTTTGACAGTGTTGGAATGAGAGAAATGGGTCTAAAATTTGAGGAGAGTTCTTATCACTACCTTTATGCAGAGGTATCACCAAAGATGTTTTTAGGAAAGACGGGAAAATGCCCTGGTGAAAAGACTCATTTATCAGAGCTGCTAAGCAACTGAGTGCGTTTAGAGGAAGGTTTTCGAAAATTCTTATGGATATTTCGTCTATTCCAGATGTGGTTTTGTTCTTCATACTGCATATAATTTCTACCAACTCATCGACGTTGGTATCGTACAACACAAAGTTTTGATTCACGGTAATATGGCTCAAATTAACCAGTGGATCATAGGGAATTGTTATATTCTCTCTCAGAGTGTCTGCAATCGAACAATAGTAACTGTTGAGAGTGTCTGGACTGAGTTCAGATTCTACCCTCCCCCCAGAGTTTTTTCCTCTGAGTTCATTGATTATTGTCCAGCTCTCCTTTAGCTTATTACTGGCGCCTCCAATACGATTTTGGTAATATTTGTCTTTTGCGAGTTTTATTAGCTTTCGATAAATTGACCTGTATTTATTGTAGTAGTTGTGGAAAAAAATTTCATTTGTGTATTTCCTTAAATGATGTAGTGATCGTAAGTTTTTTGCTGAAATGAATCAAAATTTGTCAACCATTCCTTCCTCTTTTTATTTTTTATTTTTTGGATGGGAAATGCCTCATCGAAATTTACCAAAAGCATTTTATAGAACTCATCAAATGGTTCTTTTGAAGTTAATGTGATATCCCAATTAATTTGTTGGCATTTCATATAGAACCTATTATAGTTCGACCTAGTGTAGAGACGGCCATGCCTGAATTTCTCACTTGCTCTGTTTGCCTCAATATTTTTTACAACGCAATGAACGGCCTCATGGTCGGATAAACCGGCAGGCACCACAGAGCATGTGATATATTGAGATTCTATATTGCTGCAAACATAGTCAATAGTAGTGCTAGAATATTGAGAGATTCTGGTATCAGATTCCACACGCATGTTTAGATTAAATGCAGTAAAAAGATTTATAAGTGAATTCCTAACATTACAGTCTGTGTCATTAAAATTTATGTTTAGATCACCTGTTAATATAATATAAGATTTTCCAGGGATACTATGCCTCTAATTGGTTTAGGAATTCATGGGTATCTGATGATGGAGATCTATAGATACATAATATATACAAGTTGACCTTTTTAGAATAGCTAACAGAAAACTCAAATATTTTTTCCCGTAAATAATTGTCAAATTTGGTTGTGTTTTCAAATGATAGCTCTTTAATTAATGAGTTTTTGATTGAAATCATCGTACCACCATGAGTAGCAATACTTCTCCTGAATTGTGATACTGCTACACTACAGTGTGGTATATAAAATGGCTCATCATGTTTTAACCAATGTTCTGTTAGTAGAATTATATGCGGAAAGTTCATATTCTCCAAAAAAATAAATAGTTCATCTAATTTGTTTCTGACAGATTGAATATTAAGTAAAACTAGAGATAATGAGATGTCATCCGTTGAATGTCTAAAAAAGAGTTTTTTGTGGGTACTGGTACTGATGCACTGCAGACATTTCTATCATTCTCACTTTTTGGTGGCACATTATCAGTTTTTTGTCCTTCTACTTTTTTTCTTTCAATTGTTATGAGAAGACATGCTATCGGTTGTGTAACAGGCATTCTGTGATTTAGCAAATTTGCAACATTTTAATATCCCTGTAGTATTATCAACCTTTTTTTTTGTAATTCTTTTTTAATTATAGTTTATGTACTTTTTATTCTACCAGGCTTTGTCTATGAGATTATATATATCTTCGACAATAAAGTATACTTTGATTGATTGATTGATTGATAGATTATGGATTTTATCACACACAAGGAAGTATTTTTCTAAATGGTTTATTAACCACTTTGCTAAAAGATTTTTTCCTTTATTGTTTATCAGGAGACCGTTTCTATGATAGTGACTTTTTTCCAGCACTGAATTACAGTAAAAAATATGTCTGAATTTTATATTTCTGTAGTTCAACTCTTTATATAAATTCAAATTATCATAATATATACTGGTATTTTTGTATGATTTATCATACCTGTATGGTTGTGTTATTATGAGAGGGTTTGTGTGGTTCAGTTTTGAAATGAAGTCATCAATCAGCTGTGGGTGTGGATTGCTGGTCCATAAAATCACAAAGTCCTGCTTCACGTAACTTACCGAGTTGTCAATTGCAGTTCTCACAAGGATACTATCTGCGGCATTGGTTTTCACAATCGATGACACTATGAACTTTTGTGATTGGTGATGTATAAACTTAGAAATATTTTTACCGTGGTATCCTGATATCAACAAAAGCCTTGGTTTGTTGACAATGGTTGTACATTCAGATGATGGGTGTTGTATATCTTTCCTGTTAAATGATGTCCTATTTTCAAACCTATCCAATTCATTACAAAGATGTGTAGAGTTAGTGAAGTCAACAGCAATGCATTTTGATGCAACTTCAGGAGAGACTTGAATACCAGTATGTTTTTTGGCAGAAATACAAGTTTGAGTTGCTGCTGAACTTTTTGTTATGCTATTAATTTCATCCAAACTTTTTTTGTATTTATCAATTTCCTCGTTTGCAATTTAAAAAAAAACATTTTGTTGGTCTAGAAGCTCTTGCATTTCCTTTTCTGCTTTCAAAGCATCCTCTGTGAATATCTTCAAGTCATTTTTTTATTTTTCTATATATTTGTCCTTTGCAACTGTATCTCTGTGAGATCTCCTAATGTTTGTTTTAAAACACTCTTTTCTTCACTTGTCATAAGATATTCTATATTTTCTTTTTGATTTTCGCAACATATTATTTTGTGATCTTTTAAAAATTTTAAATTGTTTTTTGTTTCTCATAACACAGGCTTTATGGTAGAACTCCAGGCAGTGGGTACAAATATAGTAGGAAGGTATAGATTTTGTTTTGCAGCATTTGAAGTTACTCATTCTTTTATTGTGTAAAAGTATTAACCTGGTGTAAAATAGTAATCTGGTTTGGTGCGCCACTGGAAATATCTATTCAGTAATGTAAAGTGTTCATTTTTATCTGTTCACTTCTTATCAGTTTATACTGTTTTTTGTTTCTGTTTTGAAGATAGTCCGTTTTTTGTTATTTGCATTAGTTTAATTCACTTGCATATATGCACTAAATTCTCGAGAACTATGAGGTATGCTTCAATGAGAGTTTCACTATTAGATTCACTGATTTTTTTTGCACAAATAGAACAAAATTTCACGTTTTAATGACACTTATTTTCCACAAAATTACTTGAATTATCGGGGAAGATAATATAGGTGTGTCTGAAACACCTGATATTGATTTCATTTTAAAATAATATAAATAATAAAAAAATGATTACTTTGGATGTGCGATGTAGGTTATTCCGTGAGTTATAGATTCAAGAGCTTGTCGTGGAAAGTTTTGTTATTGCATCGTCATTATGAGGCCTTTTTCCTGTAAGTTCTGAGCTATCTAGTTCTTCAATGAGGAGACCATCTAAAGATTAACTCGTCCGCCATCCTGGAGCTGGCATCTTCAATTTAGGAATTCTGACAAAAAAATCAATAATCTTCGACTAAATTCATAATCTCCGACCCCGAAAACCCCCACATACCAATTTTGAATCGAATCGTACCATAATTACAAAACTCGCTGCCATCTTGAATTTGGGAATTTTGAGAAAAAATTCATAATCTCCGACCCCACAACACCAATTTTGAATAGAATCGCACCATAATCACAGATCATTGGCCATCTTAGAGCTGCCATTTCTATTTTATGAATTTTGACGAAAAATTCATAATCTTTGACCCCGAAAATCCCCACATACCAATTTTGAATCGAATCAGACCATAATACTCGTCAATCTTGTAACATCTTATGGCCTTGATATCACTATTGAAGTTTTCACGAGGGTTGACATAAGAGTAAACTCTAAAACCTGCATTGATAACATACTCACCAACCTGAAATCGGAGAGTTACGTAACAAGAGTCCTTGATACCTGTTTATCTGATCATTTTGGTCAAATTATTGAGATTGTAAGAACTACTGCTCAGAAACCTAAGGTTGTGTTAAGACGTGTATTAAACACCTCCAGCTTGAAAAACTTCAAACAGCATCTGGCTGAAGTTAATTGGGATGTATATACTCAAACAAAAGAAATTGAGCCCTTATCAGATTTCATGATCACCACACTGAATGCTTTCCATTGAAACAAAGGAAAAAAGATACGCCCACTCCTGTCAAATTTTTCAATGATGAATTAAGACACAAGCGGGATACATTGTCGGCATTGAAAACCATCAGTGCCTCATCCAGGAACCCACAACATATAGACATTTTTAAGTCTTACCGAAAGCACTACAATTCTTCTCTAAAATGTGCAAAAAGGAAGGCATATGATGATTACATAAAAAAATCTACCAATATCAGTAGAGATTCTTGGAGGTTGATCAATTATGAACGCAACAGTAGTCAGAGTATTAACACCCACTGTGACTTGACGGCGGACGAATTCATATAATAAATGAACTCCCCTTCACGAACATAGAGGCCTCTGATTTCTTGAAATCCAAACCCAGACCGAAGGACTTTTTTTTCCCGTATCACCAGAGGACATCATCACTGCTATAAATGAACTCAAAAATAGTAATTCATGTGAATATATGATTGAAACCCGATGATGAAACATGTGGGTGATATTCTTGCAAAACCACTCGCATGTCTGATAAACCTTTGCTTTAGTCAGGGTATATCCCAAATAATTTGAAAGCGATTAAGCTGATCCCGATCTTCAAGAAAGGCAATGTAAATCTTCCTGAAAACCATCGCCCTATCTCCATTATCCCCACAATAGGTAAAATTGTGGAAATAATAGTCAAAACATCACTATCCAAATATTTTGAGAAATTCAACCTACTTCATAACAATCAATTTGGATTTAGGGAGAATCGTTCCACAGTTCAAGCTACTGCCAAATTAATTTATGACATAGTCGAGGGTCTTGAACAGGGTAAGCACACGGCAGTAACCATGTGTGACCTGAGCAAGGCCTTTGACTCTGTTTCACACAGTACCCTCCTTGACAAACTCGAATATTATGGCATTAGGGGGGTAGCAAATGATTTCTTCAAATCTTACCTATCTAACAGATCACAATCAGTCTTTTTGAAAGAAGCCTCTTCGGTAAGCTCATCAGTTAAACACGGTGTACCACAGGGTTCGGTGTTAGGTCCGCTTCTGTTTTTATATACATCAATGATATCTTTGATTATATGAATCCATTGAACTGTGTACTGTTTGCAGACCATGCAACCTTTTATGGGGCTAACCCAAATCACGATGAGTTGAAGTACCAAATGGAAGTGTCTAACACTAAAATTGAACAATGGCTGGTCCCCAATCATTTCAAACAAAATCGTTGTAAAACACAATTCATGACATTTTCGACAAATTCCTCACTGAATGAAGGGTCTATTGTAAATTTCTTGGGCATTACTTTGGATGAAACATTGAAATGGTCTTGACATATTGAAAAACTTTGTAAAAAACTCTCTAGTCAATTATTTCTCCTTAGACGTCTTGCAAAACTTCTAAGTCCAGATATACTCAAAATCTCATATTTCTCTCTCTTTCACTCACATATCACATATGGAACTGTAGTTACTCTAATCATGTATTCGTTCTACAAAAAAAGGCTGTAAGAATTGTTGCCAGGGCAGGTTTTAGAGACTCGTGTCGCCCAATATTTCGGGATCTGAGAATAATGCCTCTACCCTCTATTTACATTTTTCATTCTCTCCTGGATATTCATAAAAACCCAACAACTTATGCTATTAATTCTGATGATCATTCTTATGACACTAGAAATTGCAGTAAAATAGTTTATCCGAGATATAGACTAACCATTTCTGCACGTGATTCACTAGACATAAAACTGTACAATAAATTGCCTTCTGAAGTCAAGAATATGAACATAATGAAATTTAAATATACAATCCAAAAGGCTCTCCTCGAAAGTTGTTTCTATTCCATAAACGAGTTCATGGAATCAAAGATATTCCATACTTAACCGCTTGTCACAGTGCTATTCATGGGTGTTTTATTACCCCATAAATGTTTATTTATTTTTAGTATTGTAAATCTGTCCTATGAATCTGTCTACTGTTTGTAATTAGTCTCTTATATGTTATATAAATTCAAATCATTCCATTTCATTACGGCAGATAATTTTAATTATAATTTTAATTTTATCCACCTCGCCCGACTTACTACAAATGTATTTTATATATGTGTCACGTAGTCAATAAAATCTATCTATCTATCTAATAACAGAGATCGTCGGCCATCTTAGAGCCGCCATTTTTATTTTATGAATTTTAAGAAAAATTCATAATCTTCAACCAATTTTGAGTCGAATTGGACCATAAACACAAATCTCGTCCGCCATCTTAGAGCCGACATTTTTTTTTCTCTAACAAAAATTCCATATGCATTGTACCTACCAAATTTCACGTTAATCGGGCAACTAGAAGTGGGTAAAATTTAACCTGCAAGAGTTGATTACAGACAGGTGAAACTAAATAAAAGTTTGAGATGACAGTTAATTGACACTGTCAATATAGCAGATTGGACCTATTTTGATAATTTACTGAAGTGCCCATTCATTTTTTATCTGATATTAAGTGATCGAATGAGTCCTGATTACATATTGAATTAAGCATGACTTTGTCCTTCAAAGATAATGGGTTCCCAAATTTATCTCATATTAAAAACACCTGTTTTGAATCCCTTCTGGATTTTTAGTAACCAATAAGATCCCAACTCTTATTTTTATTTAGATATTTGCTTTAACAGGTTCTTAATACCTGTTAATATGACATTCAAATCCTTTTCTCATAACTCATTGCTATAATTTAAAAATGGCAGGTAATATGACATTATTTCTTTATCATGAACAGTAACTATTGATGAGGATCAAGAGTCTGGATTATATATTAAATTGGACGTGAGTTTGTCTTTCAAAGGTAATGTGTTCCCAAATTTACCTCATTGAATTAATCTGGATCTTTTACTTACAACCAATAAGGTTTTAACTTTATTTCATTTAGATGTTTCCTTTAACAGTTTCTTAATACCAGTCATTGCGAGATTCAAATACTTATTACTGTTATTTAAAAATGGCAGGTAATATGGCATTACCTTTTTACCATGAACAGTTAATAGGTTCTCAATACCTGTTCATATTTCTGATTAGACCTTTTTCGAAGGATCAAAAGAGTACTGATTACATATTAATTTGGGCTTGGGTTTGTCTTTTAAAGGTATGTGGTTCCAAATTTTCTCTCCTATATCTGTTCATATAAAGAATGTCAGTTTTGATATCTTTTGGTATTACTTTGCTTGTATTTTCACAATCAGTGAGTAAATAAGTAACTTTAATTAATAGGAACATTCCAATATACAAAATATAAAGATCTTATTTTTTTTTATAAATAAAATGAGCTCAAGTACTTTAAAAATGACATAAAGATGAAGAATATAAACCACATAAAATAGTAATCAACTCTATTTCCATTCAAGTGTTTGTAATAAACAGGTTCTAAAAAACTGTTGTTAAGCATTTACAAATAACAGGAAAGTACCATTACCTCTGTACATTAAATAATAAATATACTTTAAATACATGTTAATATAGCAGGTCAGACCTATTTTCACTACTTTAAAAATGACAAGTAATGTGGATTTAAATGGTAGTTTTTCAATACCTGTTAATCTATCAAATTAGACACACATATACAATCATATTTAGTTTTTTGGATTTCTTTAGCTCTATACGAAGTATACAATTTATTCCTATAAAAATCTCCAATTTATTTTGTTGCCATCACTCTCTTGTGGTTGTTTAAAAATAAAAACTTAAAACTCGGCCAATGAAAAATATTTTACTAAAAGCACTTTTTTCCAGAGAATATATATATATTTTTTTTTAATTTATTTTTTTAATATACGGGAAAACCCCATTACAGTTTATATATACATTATGAATAAGGTCTACATTTATAATACAATTCAAAATAGAAGTATAAAAATTAAAAACTAAAAATATATAAAAAACGTAAATATACATAAGAATATATAGCTCCTACTAGCAAAAGGAAGAAAGAAAAAAAAGTTAGAATTTATAAAAGAGAAAAAAGACTTGAACAACTAGAAAACAGTATTGATTAAAAGTGAATATTGTTTATGGAAGATTTAAATTGTGCTAGGCTGACACCAAAAACATTGACTTTCTGCTTGTTTATAATATCTAACGATCTATCTAGAGGAGTATTTTTACCATAATTAGTACTGTGAACATTTACTAGAAATGTATTAGTATTTCTTAGTTGTTCGTAAGGTACATTCAATTTAACTGACAGTTGTCACTTTGAACTGACAATTGTCACTTCAAATGACAATTGTCAGTTCAAATGACAATTGTCAACTTCAAAGTGACAATTGTCAGTTCAAAGTGACAATTGTTACTTCAAAGGGACAATTGTCACTTCAATGTGGCAATTGTCAGTTCAAAGTGGCAATTCCAAATATTTTGTTGTTAGCCCTTCTACGCCCTCGTAAATCACTTGAAAGTGACAATTGTCAGTTCAAAGTGACAATTGTTACTTCAAAGGGACAATTGTCACTTCAATGTGGCAATTGTCAGTTCAAAGTGGCAATTCCAAATATTTTGTTGTTAGCCCTTCTACGCCCTCGTAAATTAATGTCTTTATTGAACTGGCATGCATTTGTACTTTGAAGGTAATCTGTCTTGGATATCCATTCATAGGAGAAATACACACTGTATTGAATCTACTTTGATATTACTTCGCAGGTATGCTCACAATCCAAGAGTAATCAACTGTATTTCCACTTTAGTAATTGTTTTAACAATAAACAGGTTCTTATTACCTAATATCGCATTCAAATCCGTTCAAAAATGACGGTAATGCGCCATTACCTTCTTATAATAAACGGTAAACAGGTTCTCAATTAATGAACGGTAAATAGGTTCTTAATACCTGTTGATCTAGCAGATTGGACCTAATTTAATGACTTATCAAGTACCCATATAGTTCCAATTATACTGGGAATATTGAAGAGATCTGAACTGATGATTATATTACAATTTTTCAATCTGAACACAAGGTTAGAAACAAATGGCTGAACTACTTCGACGAAAACGGTTACGAAGACGAAGACATAGTCATCGAAGACGTGGTAAGCACCGACAACCTCTTGATTCCTGTCGACGACAAAGAAGGCGGCACCCCAGCGGTGCTGAAACAGTTGACTGGCGACGAGAAGATCGAGCTGGTCGGAACGAATCCCATGGTGAACAATGTCTACCTCGGGGACTACTCGAAGGACGACAGGAAGCTGTTGTACCAGTCGATGAGGGTACAGGGGGTCAACAAGAAGTTCTGTCCGCTGTGCAGGTAAGGACTCGTGACAACACCGAAGGCGGGTTCAGTAACATTATCGATCCCCAGATACACCTTCAAAGACAACTGGGCCATCGAGAGCCACTACTTCTCCCTGGCCTGCTTCTACACGTGCCGCTACTGCGGCATGCGTTTCAACAAGCAGCGCCACAAATTCACCGAGCACGTCGAAGAGCACACGAGCCAAAACCACGAAGTGTCGGACAAAGTGTTCGCCGCCAGCAAACTCAGCAACATCATCCCCAAGGTGATACACCCGCCGAAGCCGAGGAGGATAGTCGTGACGCAGCATAACCCACCGCCCGAGATGTTGGCGCAAAATAATCAGAACAGCCAGCAGCAGAACTTGATGCTGAACAGTTTGCTGCAGCAGCAGCAGCACACTGCCGGCCAGCAGCAGCCGCCCTCAAAGGTAAGCAAAAGAATTGAACTTGAACAATTTAAGCGCCTGCTGATATAGCTTCATATATTTGTATTACCTGTTAAATGGTGGCTTTTAACAGGTAATGTGTTTTAGTTAAACATCCCATGATCAATTCGTCTTTCAACAATTGACAGGTAATTTTTTTCATGGCCATCATATCAAAAACTCAAGGAATATCTATAAATCTACGAAATTAGAGTGTATTACACGAATATTAGGATCTATTTGTATCATCCTAGGTGAGAAGTTTCATGGAGAGAAAAACTCTCCAGCCGAATCTGCAGATCAAAGAGGAGCCTCAGGATTCGAAAGAAGTGATGACCTCACAATCGAAAACGGGAAATCAGGCATATTTCTGCCGGAAATGTTACAAGGTGGGGAACATTGAAATATACGCATCTACGAATAACCGGGTGTTCATCGATTCTTTCTCGATAGGTCTTCTTCAAACTGGACGAGTTCAACATCCACAGCAA
Source organism: Gonioctena quinquepunctata (assembly GCA_018342105.1). Taxonomy (NCBI): domain Eukaryota; kingdom Metazoa; phylum Arthropoda; class Insecta; order Coleoptera; family Chrysomelidae; genus Gonioctena; species Gonioctena quinquepunctata. The sequence goes on from JAFIRS010000617.1 coordinate 362,484, forward strand.
AAACTGCGACTACAACCAGTTTCCGCAGATGCGAAATATCGCTCCGAAGCCGCCGCTGCCAACGACGACGACTTACCCTTCGAAAAACGGCGAGGTATCGCCCACCGGTCGGCCCATGCGGAATTGCACCAAAGAAATCGGGCCGTACAAGGATGAAGCTTTCTTGCCGGACTCGATACTCAAAGAACCCAAACAGGCCTCCACGCAACAGCAGCAGAGCTTCGTTTGTTTCATTTGCAACACGCCTTTCCCTACGATTTACTCGAGGAATAGTCACATGAGGATCCATAAAGGGGAAACGCAAGGTAAGTGCAATTTAACCGTGAGCTCTGTTTATTCTGCAATTGTCATTTTAATAATTCATTAATCAACCCCACATTTTTTAGCGTTTCGACTATTTTGCCCTTTTAACAGTTATTTACCTTTTCAATGATTTTACCTTTCAACAAAATTACCTGTTAATCAAGGCTATTATCCGATAGATATTTTCAATGGATTTATTCAACTCTTTTGCCTTTAAATCAGTTATTTACCTGTTAATATAAATATTTATTGATGATAATCCTTTGCGTACAATTCGGACATGAAAAATGTGATAACAAGATTAATAAACAACAATTGAATTCTATATTAATTACCATTTTAACCCTTTTGCCTTTCAACAGTTTTTTACATGTTAATACTTTCAATGATTTTATCATTATTGTCATTCTTCTCTTAATATCAGGAATCAGGTCTTACACTTATCATTACAGGAATTTTACCTTTTAACAGTATTACCTGTTAATATGACAATTAAATCAACAAGGCAAGAAATTTTCAATGAGTTAATTTATTATTCTTTAGAATTATTTGCTAATCACTTATTACCACTAAAATATTTTTAACTGTTATTACCAATTAATATGACAGTTGTCAACTGCAACATAGTTTCAATGAGTTTGATTTATTATTCTGCATTTGTCATTTCAATAATTCATGTATCAACCCCACATTTTTTAGCGTTTCGACTATTTTGCTCTTTTAACAGTTATTTACCCTTTCAAGGATTTTACCTTTCAACAAAATTACCTGTTAATCAAGGCTAACATCCGAGAGATATTTTCAATGAATTTATTCAACTCTTTTGCATTTAAATCAGTTATTTACCTGTTAATATAAATATTTATTAATGGTAATCCTTTGCGTACAATTTGGACATGAAAAATGTGATTACAAGATTAATAAACAACAATTGAATTCTATATTAATTACCATTTCAACCATTTTGCCTTTCAACAGTTTTTTACCTGTTAATACTTTCAATGACTTTATCATTATTGTCATACTTCTTTTAATATCAGGAATCGGGTCTTACACTTATCATTACAGAGATTTTACCTTTTAATAGTATTACCTGTTAATATAACGATTAAATCAACAAAGCAATATATTTTCAATGAGTTAATTTATTATTCTTTTGAATTATTTTCTAATCACTTATTACCACTAAAATATTTTTAACTGTTATTACCTATTAATATGACAGTTGTCAACTGCAACAGAGTTCCAATGAGATTGATTTATTATTCTGCATTTGTCATTTCAATAATTCATGAATCAACCCCACAATGTTTAGCAATTAGACTATTTTGCCCTTTTAACAGTTATTTGCACTTTTAACAGTTATTTGCCCTTTCAAGGATTTTACCTTTCAACAAAATTAATGTAACATCCACAAGGATATTATCTTTCAATTGAACTCTTTTGTCTTTAAAAGTTATTTACCTGTTAATAGAAACATAAATATTTATTAACGGTAATCCATTGCATACAATTTGGACATGAAAAATGTTATTACAAAATGAAAAAACAACAATTGAAGAAAAAAATAAACAAATTTAAAAAATACACATATGTATATCATTAATATAACAATAAAATGAACAAGGCTCTTATATCTACAAGATATTTTCAATGAGTTAATGTGTCAAGCTGTTATTGTCTTTCCAATCATTTTCAAGGCTTTATCATATACCATTTCCACCCTTTTATCTTTCAACAGTTTTTTACCTGCTAATATGATAATGAAATCAACAAGGGTATTATATCTGCAAAATATTTTAATGAATTAATTATCATTATCTTTTCAATAATTTGTGAATCAGGTCTACACTTACCATTTCAAGGATTTGCCTTTTACCTGTTAATGCAATGATAACACCAACAAGGTTGTTATCTGAGATATATTTTCAATGAACCAATTTGACTCTTTCACTTTTAAATCAGTTGTTTACCTGTTAATTTTTATTAACGGTTATCCTTTGCATACAATTTGGACATACAAAATGTAATTACAAGATGGAGAAACAACAATTGAAGGAAAAAATAAACAAATATAAAAAATATGTCATGTATAAGTTATAAAATAAGTATGTGTATACTTCTATATTATGGTTATATAGGGGTTGATGTATCATGCTGTAATTGTCTTTTCAATAATTTGAATATTTTTCTTAAACTCTTGTCTTGCAATAGTTTTTACCTATTAATATGAATGAAATCGACAAATCATTTCAATGAATGATTTATTAATATGACAATAACATCAACAAGGCTATTATTATATCTCAGATATATTTCAAATTAATTAATTTATCAATGTAACTCTTTTACCTTTTAATCAGTTATTTACCTGTTAATATGGATATATTTTTAATGAGTCAATTTATAAGTTTCAATGTGTATATAATTGTTTGTGCAATAAGCCTGCACATATTACAATTTATGAAGTTCACTCTTGACAATTGACAGGTTATTAAACTTGTCTTGTTGGTGTTTTAGGTGTCGAATACTCACGTATGACAATTAAACCTATCTAAAATAACTGTGCTAATCGAACTTTTTTTAGGGAACCTCTTGATACATATTTAACAAAATAAACTTAGCTGTTGTACCAATTACGGGTAACCAAAAATAACTGGTTCACACAGCATTTTCTCACGATCAGCACTTACCTTTGCCCCTCTTCTCAGGCAACAACTTCAAGCCCCGAATCCACCTCAACCAGTACAACTACCGGCTTCCCCCCCAACACCCGAACAACCAACACAACATGCTCCCGATGGACGCGATGGTCAAACAGGAGCCCATGGATACTTCCATGGAGCCCATGGTGGAAATCCACGAGTCCCCCGATCAACAACAGTCCTTCCCCGACTCGTTGGGAGGCGGCGCCGTCAGCATAACCCCCATCAGCAAAAACCCCAAACAAAAGCCGATCATCAATCCGAACGTCATGAAGATAGTCCAGAACAATCCTCAGCTGTCGATGAAGAAGTCGCCGGAGAAGTTTCAGCCGGAGAAGTTCCAGCCGGTGCCGCCGCCGATGCCGAGCAGCAGCCAGCTGCAGATGGGGCCGATGGGACTGCCGGACCCCGACAGGACGTACAAGTGCTCTTCGTGTTGGGAGGCGTTCGCCAACAAGTCGCACCTCTACTTCCACAAGAAGAACCAGTGCGAGGGCTCGAGACTGCCCTGTCCGTTCTGTAAGAAGCGGTTCGGCACGGAGGCGGAGTACAGTTCGCATATATACTATAGTCATCCCGAGTAAGTCGGGAGAGTCGCGTTTTTTTTTTTTAGAGTATTATGCGAAGGGGCCGAGAGACGGCGGCGCTTTGTTCATGGTGGTTCGTTTTCGTGATAAGCAAAACGCCCCTGGTGAGCGATGGACTATTTTATGCGTTGCCGAGTGTACGTGCATCATTAATAAAGAAAAAATCCTGATTGGTGTAACGCACCGTAATCGAAAACGTTGCCGTCTCTTAGTCTGAGAGGGTGATGGCAAGGTTGGGTGAGTATGCTAGGCAATGGAAAGAATGAGGGCATTCAGGGAGGAGAAAGGGAACGGCGGATCTCCCTGAAATTCGTTTGTCGGTTGGTTGCGTCGGCTGTAAAAGCCACAATTTTTTGGAAATTTCCGATTTTAGACTCGGAATTTTATTTTTCCAGCATGAAACTCGCAAATTCCCACAATCTCGAAAATTCCGACTTGGAAATCGAAGATTACGAATTTAAAGTTTGCATTTTCGAGTTTTCAAATCGGAATTTTATTTTTCTGACCTTGAATCTCGAAAATTCCGACTTAAAAAATCGATGGTTACGAGTTTAAAATGGGCATTTCCGAGTTTTCCAACTTGAATCTCAGATCCTTAAATTATCAGTAAATAGGATAATTATCCTGAACGGCAACAGAAAAGGGTAAGTGATGTCACGTGAGTTCATATTCATTTAACTAGAAATAATTTTTCTAGAATTTTTCAATAAGCAATGGGTGATAGGGAGGGATAAAGCTACTGATCTGATTACGGACGGGAAATTAGCGTACCCCCAAATTATGACATGCAGGAACCTTAGTAGATTCCCTGAATTATAAATCAGGACACTCGTGATATTGGGTGTGGCAACACTGTGTGCTGTACACAGCAGTGATGCCTCGAGTATTTTTGAAAAGAATGTCTAGATGGAGCGGTAATCCTTTGTCATCGGGCCGGCACGATATGTCTAAAAAATGCGTCACTTCCGAGGGTTTTAATGATTTTTGCTAATAATTCTCAAAATACGCGTTTGGTAATGCATCTGCTACCCTAATAAATACCCGATATTTTACTGAGACACTCGTGATATTGGGTGTGGCAACACTGTGTGCTGTACACAGCAGTGATGCCACGAGTGTCTTGAAAAAAAAAAAGTTTAGGAAAAGCGGCAATCGTTCGTCATCGGGCCGACCGATATGTCAAGAAAATGCGTCACTTCCTTGGGTTTAAGCGATTTTTGCGAATAATACTCAAAATACGCGTTTGGTAACGCATCTGCTACCCTAAAAATACCGGCATTTTACTGAGACACTCGTGATATTCGGTGTGGCAACACTGTGTGCTGTAATCAGCAGGGATGCCACGAGTGTCTTGAAAAAATTTTTTTAGGAGGAGCGGCAATCGTTCGTCATCGTGCCGACCGATATGTCAAGAAAATGCGTCACTTCCTAGGGTTTTACCGATTTTTGCGAATAATTTTCAAAATCGCTTTGGTAACATCTCTACCAAAAAATACCCGGCATTTTACTGAGACACTCGTGATATTTGGTGTGGCAACACTGTGCTGTAAACATTGTTTAGGTGAAGCGGCAATCCTTTAATATTGTTACAAGTAGGAATTTCCGGGTTTCAAGTCGAAAAAATAAAATTAAGCTTCAAGTCGAAGCATTTTGGTTCCCGCAAAGAATTAGTTGAACCGTCAGTAAAAAAATGCACTATTGCGTCGAGAGACAATTCCATATCTCATTTTCGAACATGGAGCATATCAGTGGCGTTCCATTCCACGAACTCGCCACTAATGGGGTCGGTTTTCATTTTATTCTTTGGAAATACTTATTATTCTGGGAAATGGCATGAGCTTTTTGGTTAAGAATATCGATACCTACGTAAAATACTCTTACGTGTTTTCTGAGGAATGCGTACTTTGGGGGTTATTCACGAAAATCGCGAAAACCATCGGAAGTGACGCGTTTTTTAGGCAATTGGGGCAGTTTGGACTAGACTGAGCTAATTCAATCAAGCGATATTCCTTAGGTGTTCGATGCATGCAAAATTCGAAACAAACGCTGGAAGACTAATTCGGCGCGTTTTGAAATGGAGAAACTGACATTTTTTAAAGTGTCACTCGGATGCCGACGACTTGAACGTAAAAGTGCGGCAGTATCAGCCGTTTTTATTTTTTGTGTCAAAAATATTGCCTACCACGATTTGTACAAGGGTGTCCTCATATCCAGCCATCCGATGATTGTGCGCATTAATCAGGTTTGCCATCACTCGGAGAATCACCTCACCTACTCGAGTAAGACTTATCATTTTACCTTAGTTTCGCATTCGATTGAGGATTCCAAATTGCGTGTTTGATATTATCCAAAAAGTATTTGTAAGATAAATTATCTTAGAATCTCGCTGAAAGAAAAAAAAATTGAAATTGTCTCTTGAATTTGTTGCGGTTATTTATTTGTCATGTTATTTTATCAGTTATTATTTTATACGTGCATAATTATTTCACCTTTTTATTTTTGTATAAATATATTTTTTTAAGGTTTTACTTCAGTCAGCCGTTGATTTTTTTGATCAAATCGCGCGTTTTTATCCCGAAGTTTTGTGTATCATCTTTTGTATAATTAGTTAGCACTTGTCGTGTACCCTTACCTTTATTTCTATTGTAAATATTTATAATAGATTTTCTGACGTAAATAAACCATATATTTAATATTTTGATTTGTTTTATTTTTCGTAAGAAATATATATACACTGTGTCCGTAAAGTATGGAACAAATTCATTTTTAGCTAAACAGGCCATTTTAAGAAATAATCCTGAAACACGTCGATTTTTGATGTTAATTTACCATATTTTAAAATAATAATCTAATATACAGGGTGAATTACGTTCGAGTAATGACGTCACCGTAATTTTTTTTAAATGGAACACCCCCATTTTGTCTCAATTTTCGGATTACTCTAGCTGAGCTGATTCCAAAAATGTATCACATGTTGATTCCAATTGGTACAGGTGGACAAAAATACAATAGTTTTGTGTGTGCTCATAAAAGTAAGCGTAACATTCTTTATTAGGTAAATTAACAATATTATCAAAAATACTTATTGTCTAGCGCCAATTGGTTTAAATGTAACACCCGTAGTTTGCTACATGTTTAGAGTAATAAAATGAGCTGTTTCAAAACATGTTTGGTACTTGTGGTCTAGCAGACAGAATATGACAAAAAATATTTCTTATCTATTTATAAAAATGATAGTCGTCTACTTTTTTGGGAAATGTCATTATTTGTTTAGTAATTTATTGATGTTCAGTGACAGTTTAGTACTACAATATTTTTGGTATTCGTGAATATTCGAATGATTGCTTAGATTTAATTGGAAGTAGAAATGGAGTTAAGTGTAAAACAAAGAATTGAAATACTTATGATGATTGGGTATGGAGACAGATCGCGAACTCAGATGGAAGTGTGCAATTTGTTTAATGATAAATATCCAGAAAGACCTATAACGCGTTCAACAGTCAGGAAGATTGAAACGAAATTTCGAGAAATTGGCAATGTTGAAAATGTACGCAAATCAGGTCGTCCTTCTGCAAATGCGGATACAGCAGTAGATGTTTTACTGAGTTTTGAAGAAGATGCACACTTCTGTTCAGTAAGTTATCGCTATATCGGTGTTAGCAAAACAACGGTACACAAACTATTAAAGTTCGAAAAATGGCATCCTTATAAAATCAAACTTGTGCAAGAATTAAACGAAGATGATCCCGATAGAAGACTCCAATTTTGCGAAGAAATGATGGATAAATGTCACCGAGACCCTCTCTTGATACAAAACATTATTTTTTCTGATGAGTCCACTTTCATGTTAAATGGTGAGGTTAACCGTCAGAATTGTAGATACTGGGCAAAAGAAACCCCCACTGGATGCGTGAGCATCATACACAATACCCTCAAAAGGTAAATGTATGGGCTGGAATTGTACTAAATCGAATCATCGGACCCTACTTTTCGAAGGTAATTTAAACGGGCAACGCTACCTTGAGTTTTTAAGGGGTATCTCGTACCTACTTTACGTAATTTGTTTCCCAGTAGACGTAATCCTGGAGGTTTTGATGAAAGTTTATGGTTCCAACAGGATGGTGCACCTCCACATTATGCTGTAGATGTTAGAAGGTACCTAGATGAAATTTTTCCGAACAGGTGGATTGGTAGACGTGGACCCACTGAATGGCCAGCGAGGTCACCAGATTTAAATCTTTTGGATTATTTTCTGTGGGGCCATCTGAAGAATGTTATTTATAAAACGAAACCAGCAAATATTGCAGATGTACAAGAGAAAATTCGAACAGAAATAAACAATATTACGCAAGAAACCATACACAAGGTTCAACAAGAATTTGTACACCGTTTGGGTTACTGTCAAATACAGCAAGGGCTGCAGTTCGAACATTTATAAAGTCATGTATTCCAGCATATTCTGTCCGCTAGACAATAAGTATTTTTGATAATATTGTTAATTTACCTAATAAAGAATGTTACGCGTTACTTTATGAGCACACACAAAACTATTGTATTTTTGTCCACCCTGTACCAATTGGAATCAACATGTGATACATTTTGGAATCAGCTCAGCTAGAGTAATCCGAAAATTGAGACAAAATGGGGTGTTCCATTTAAAAAATTACGGAACGTAATTCACCCTGTATATTAGATTATTATTTTAAAAAAAACCCTATTAGATTATTATTTTAAAATACGGTAAATTAACATCAAAAATCGACGTGTTTCAGGATTATTTCTTAAAATGTCCTGTTTAGCTAAAAATGAATTTGTTCCATACTTTACGGACACAGTGTATATAAATACACACCCACATATATATGAGATTCTGCGGCGCTCTACCCATAAATTAAAAGCACGTCTACAAGTTCATTGTTTTCGAAAACCGTTCTTGAGCTTGAAAAATACACATAACCAAAAACAACCGAGGAATACAAAACTCACGTTAACAAACTGCTACCATATGAACAGTAGCCAACGCAGTGATTTGATGCATTCAAAGCTACCGGTATGCAGAACTGTACTTGAAAATAATATCTTAGTTAACTTTAATACAAGCTATTTTCGTTAAATTCGCTTTATTGGGGCGCTTTTTGTTCTCAAGTGACTAGATTAGAGTACTTCCTCTGGTTTTGGGGTTCTCAAAGTTTATTTTGAATCCCGTTTCTTCATGGTATTTGGAAAGAGCCGTGGAAAACTCTAAATGTCGGACAGCAAGTTGATGTTCTTAAATTCGGCTGGTCGCTCGCAATTTGGTTAGTCTTATGTATGTCCCAAGACATTCAGAGCAATTCTGGCACTTAATTGGAATTAGGAGAGTCTCCTGCACACCATATGCTTCAAAACCCGAATAATATTGGTAAAAATCGACCTGCTGTTGTATGCCTAACTGAGACTCACGTAACTGATGATATAGAAAATAATGAGTTGTTTATTGAGAACTATATGTTATTGAGGCTCGATTCACAAAGCAGACACACAGGAGGGGTAATTTTTTATGTAAGAATGGATGTAACCTATAACAAATTTGGGACTTGTATTATTGAAAAGAATATGTGGTGTTTCATGGTTCAAGTCAAGATTGCTAATAATAGTTACACACTAATGGGAATTTATCATTCACCAAATGAATCACATATTGTTTTTTTAGATTACTTAGGTGAACTGCTTGAGGAATATTTAACATTGAATCTATGTAATTGTAATTTTATAATGCTAGGGGATTTCAATATAGACTGGAATGCAGAAAATAGTCACAGCAGGAGATTGAAACAATGTACTAAAGATAATGGCTTAGGGCAAATTGTCAAAACAAATACACACTTTTGGAGGAATGGAAGCAGTATGATCGATTTAGTTTTCACAAATTTGCCTGATATATATACTTCTGTACTAGATGAATGCACTTTCTCCAATCATAGAGTTATTCAAATAAACATCCAAGATAAATGCACTTTAAAAAAAGTTACCATTAGAAGCAGACTAACAAACTTTCAGAATTTAATGATAGGTTATTGAAAGTGGAATACAATTATAGAGAAAAAGACGTGAATGTTAGATGTAACAATCTAACTAACCAACTGCAAACTATAATAAATGAATTTATGCCTAAAAAGGAAATCACAGTAGGGGGGTGCAAAAAAGAATGGTTCAATGATAATATTCGTCAAGCAATTCAAGATAGAGAGACATAAGTTTTAGAAGATTTAAATTCACTAGAGATCTGGTTGACTGGGAATATTATAAAGATAAAAGGAACTCTAGTGGGTATACTAAGAATAGAAAAAAATGCTTATTATAACCAGAAAGTTGACATGTGTAAGGGTGATTCTAAGGAAATGTGGAAAACATTAAAAAGCATTATATCATCCAAAACTAAAGATCATTTAACAAAAATAAAATTCGGGGATGAAGTTGTTAGTGACAAATTGCTTATGGTAGAAAGACTGAATGAATATTATATTAAAAGTACACAAGATATTGTAGGTAGCATTCCAAATAATGTAACCAATTTCAATTTGTCTAATAATAACAACAATAATAAATTTACTGAATTCAAACTATTAACCAAAATCGAATTGGAAACAATCGTCAATACATTATCGAATAAAAATAGTCCCGATGAAATTGGGGCATTTGTGTTCAAAAATCATTTTACAAACATAGCAGATCCTTTACTAAATCTGATTAATAGTTCATTAGAACAGGGAATTTTTCCTGACAAACTCAAAGTCTCAAATATAATTCCTATTAAAAAAATTGCAAACAGCAGTAATGCTGAAGATATGCGACCAATAAATACTTTACCGGCTATTGAAAAAATCCTTGAAAAAGCTGTATATGTTCAACTTAAACAATACATAATTAAAAACAAAATACTAAGTGAATATCAGTCAGGATTCAGGGAGGAATATAGTTGTGAAACAGCACTACAATATGTTTTAAATGAATGGAACGAAGGGAAAGATGCGAGTAAAATAATAGGAGTTATATTTGTAGACCTGAAAAGAGCATTTGAAACTATTGACAGAATAAAATTACTTGGCAAATTAGAAGCATATGGTATTACTGGCAATGTATATAAATGGATAAAAGACTATCTGAATAATAGAAGACAAAAAGTTAAAATAGGAGATACAGAGTCAAATGAATTAGGTATTAACTTGGGAGTACCGCAAGGTAGCATACTGGGACCATTATTATTTATATTATATATAAATGACATTCAGCATATATTTCAAAATTCTAAATATCATTTGTTTGCTGATGATACAATTATTTATATGGAAGGAAAACAACTGGACACTCTTGTAAATAATATGAAAGAGAATTTGAAGGATTGGTTAGAGGTAAATAAATTGAAATTGAATGTCAAAAAAACGAAAGCAATGCTGATAGCAAACGGCAATGTCCGCACACAATTCGAAGAAAACAATTTGAATTTTGAAATTTATAATGAAGAAATTGAACTTGTGGATGAAATTAAATATCTGGGGGTAATAGTTGATTGTAAACTGAAGTTCGATAAACACATAGATTATACTTGTGGTAAAATAGCTAAAAAATTGGTGTTTTGAGTAGGGTGAGTAAATATTTGACATTGTATTCTAGGAAGTTGATTTATAACACAATTATTCTACCTCATTTCAATTATTGCCCCACAATTGTATACATGGCAAGTCAGAGTGAAATAGAGAGATTGCAGAAAATGCAAAATAGAGCCATTAGAGTTATATTACGGTGTGATTATAGAACTTCGGTTCAATCTATGTTACACACCCTGAACTGGTTGGATGTCAAATCATTCATAAAGTTCAATGTTATGGTATTCATCCACAAAATCAACATAAACACATGTCCTCAATATTTAAAAAATATATTAGTAAAATTCAAAACTGTTCATGACTATGATACTAGAGGTAAAGATAATTTTGTTGTGAAGCAAGCAAAGAAAACACAGACACAGCGTTCAGTATTCTACAAAGGTGTGGTGGAATATAATAAACTAGGAAACGAACTGAAGATGAGTCCACTGAATATGTTTAAGAATCATGTCAAGGATTTTATCAGAAGTGAACATATTAATGTAATATTATAATTGTGTAGTGACATATTATATATGTATTGTTGGAATGTATAGCGAAAGGCTAAATAAAATTACTACTACTATTGTGAACATTAGTCCATTTTCTTTATTGCTACCTGAATGAGCAGTTTATAACTCAAGGCTCTGAAAGTAAAATTGACTACGTTTGCACAAATTTGCAGGAGGAAAATGTCACAAGCTCTGTTATACCAGTGAATATTTCAGATCATGAGGGTGTCTACTGTAATGTAAAACTTAATTATAGCACTACCGAAAAAAAAAAAAAAATTTGGGAGGTTATTCAGTAAATCAAACTATGAAAATTTTTATAATATATGTTTAAATATGGACTGGGATTCTGTGTTATACTCTGACAATCCCTTTCTTTCTTATCACAATTGCCTAATACATTGTTTTGAATCATCATTTCCTGAGCAGAAAATAAAAACAAAATTAAAAAGGTTTGGATAACTATAGGAATTCGTATTCTGCCAAGAATCTGAGAAGCCTGCATTACATAAAAAAATTCACCAATAGTGCTCATTTTCACCAATACTACAATAAATTCAGAAGTATTTACAGAAAAGTAGTAAAAGCAGCAAAAAGTTGTTACTATCATAACAGAATCTGCGAAAGTAAGGATACCATCAGAGAGACATGGCGTATAGTAAATGAGTTTCGCGGCAAAACTCCCACTCTGGCAAAGAATATCACTTTGGATGGCAACACTCTGAATGAATTCTATTGTTCCATAGCTGACAAACTATCAAAAAATATAGATAAAGCACCAGATCCATTATCGTTTATGAACAACATTAATATTTCTGAAACATTTGTTTTATACGAGACTAATTTAATAGAGCTAATAGATACAATAAAACATATCAAAAATAAAACTTCTTGTGGCATCGATAACATCTCGATAAGAATTTTTGAGAATATGCCAATTTTTGCTCTGGAGTTACTAGTCCAACTTATTAATGACTCGTTTGCCAAAGGAACTTACCCACAATTCCTAAAAACAAATGTTGTGATCCCTCTTCACAAGGGGGGTGACACCACAGATCCATCAAACTTTCGACCCATCTCGCTCATTCCAACCCTTGGTAAAATCATAGAGAAGTTGGTTAAAATTAGGTTAATGAATTTTATAACCGACCACAAAATCTTAAACCCTCAGCAATTTGGCTTTCAGTACAAAAAGAGTACAGGGGATGCCATCTTCCATCTGCTGAAAAGACTTTACTCTGAGTTGAACTTTAAGAAGGTGTGTGCGGCAGTTTTCTGTGACTTATCGAAAGCTTTCGATTGTGTGAACCACGAAATACTGCTGCGCAAACTCCAGCACTATGGTATCAGAAATCAAAGTCTCAACTGGATCCAATCATATCTAAGTCAACGAACCCAAGTTGTTAGAACAGACACACTATCAGACACGGTGTGCCCCAAGGCTCGGTACTAGGGCCAGTACTGTTTTTGTTATATTTCAACGACCTGGCTTATATCAAATCTAATGGAATGTTTACAATATATGCGGATGACACAACCATCATGTGGCAGGATATCAATGAAACAAATCTTCACAACAGAATAGCTCAAGATATTGCCAGTGTGAGAGAGTGGTGCAACTCCAATCTGTTATCCCTCAATATAGACAAAACCAATCTCATATCATTTAATTGAAACTTATCAGACATTCCGTTGGGTAATAATATTATATCAAATAAAAAAAACAATAAATTTCTTGGAATCAATTTGGACAGCAACCTCAATTTCAATAACCATATCAAATTACTGAACAAAAAACTTGCTTCGGGATGTTATGCTTTACGAATGGTGTCGAATGAATTAGGTATTGTAACCGCCAAAATTGTGTACCACGCTGTAGTTGAGTCGCATCTAAGGTATGGCATATCATTCTGGGGCAACTGCAACCAACAGCACTTCAATACAGTATTCATTCTTCAAAAGTGCGCCATTAGATATATGTGCAAAGTTGGGCCTAGAGTGTCTTGTAAACCCTTGTTCAAGGAGCAAAAATTACTCACACTCTCCTCTTTATACATATTAGAAACTGTGTGCCTGGTACATAAGAACAAATCATCCTACGATGTTGTTGTTGGATGACAAGTTAAGACTGCCCATTCCATCATCAAATTTGATGAAAAAATCGCTGATCTATAATGCAGCTAAAATATATAATCATCTTCCGACTCATTTTAAAGATATCCAATCAATTGATCAGTTCAGAAAGTCTGTAAAGCCATGTAAAGGGGTTTCTTCCCCTATTATCAAACTTTGGCGCTTTTCACTATTCTCGGTTTTCCTCGGGCGCCACCTTTAGCTTTATAGTGGAAAAGGCCACTTCTGCTCCAGGCAGTCTCAGTGAAGAAAGATACTCCAGGGGTCAATATAGTCGTGACACTGTAACAGGGCCAGCAAGGCAGGCTTTAATTGCCTTTAACTGGGTTGCGAACCTGGGTGGCGACTGCGCACTAGATGTTTAAATTCTACTCAGAATAGTCAATGAAAGAATACTAAAAACAGGATAAACAGGTATATTAATAATCTTTAAATACAGTAAGGGCGGCTGACGGCGGCCTCAAGTTATCACAACAAATAAACACAGGGCAAGCACGAAGCGGGAAGCGTGTTTTCAAGCAAGCGGGGTAAACTTAACAAACAAAAGCTCTTGCGGTGGGGGGGTATCGTACGGACTCGTATGCAGAAATTACCAGCGCAGCTTTGAAATGCATATGTGCCTCTTACGGCTTTGGTTCGATCATGCGCACATCGCATCGGTGGTACTTACATTTCCTGATATCTTTTACCTGACACAACATATTTACCATTCCTCCGATCCTACTCCTTCGGCAAAGCTCTCACTCTGGATACTATTCGGACGCGTGACTGCTTCTGCTGGGCTTGGCAAGCTACTAATTCTTTGAAATATGTCGAAACGGAACTACGGCCGGCTTCTCCCTCTTTTCCGAATACCTCTCGAACGATTTATATGCGCGCGCCGTTTTGTGGACTCTGTCGCTTGCGATACAAATTATACTTTCACAGAATAATTACCCAGCTTCTAAAATCCTTCATGCTGTGACGTCAGCTCGGTGCGTGCGTCTTTGTCTCGACTCAACTGTACTCTCGGGCTTCTGACGGAAAACTCTGAATGTGTTCCGCGCTCACTCCTTGTGGAATTCTCCTAAGTGGGAATCTCGTGGCGTGACGTCAGCTAGGTATCGTATGCTCTTGGTTCGACTGGACTACTGGCTCGGGCTTCTCGTCGGCGTTTGAACATAGCCCAGCTTGCTTGTTGAAAATGTTTTCTCGAGAGACGATAGCCGGCGCAGGTTATACTCGTGCGTGCTATGTTAGCTACGCCTGGCGTTATTCGCGTGGTTTCCGGAAGGCGTTTAGTCTGTTTTATTAGGATATATGTAATCCACGGATTTATCACGAACACGAATGGCATTTCTAGACCTATTATTACCGTCAAGCGGAGTTTAATTCTTTACAGGGAGCTTTTGTCTGATAAATATAACGGGAAAATAGTAACTAGTACAGCCAATTTTTTCCTTTCTAGAAAATCTTTACCTTAATCTGAATGATAGAGAGGCAGCTGCGGCAGTTTTTTGTGACTTATCTAAGGCGTTTGACTGCGTAAATCACAGAATACTGCTGAAAAAACTTGAAATATATGGATTCAGAGGCAATGCATTGTCTTGGTTTAGATCTTACTTAACTGAACGTCGCCAAAATGTCTCACTTAATGGAATTGAATCCAATGAATGTGCTGTCAACTCTGGTGTCCCACAGGGCTCGGTTCTGGGACCTCTGTTATTCTTGTTGTATGTCAACGATCTGAATCAGTTGGACATCCAGGGTAAATTAACAATGTTTGCGGATGACACCACTATCCTATGGCATGATAAATCAATTACCGATCTATTCGATCACATCAGTGTGGATGTAATAAGGGTGAAAGAGTGGTGCGATGCAAATCTCCTATCATTCAATGTCAACAAAACGAACATCGTATCATTCAGATGTAACATCAGGGAGGTTTCATTAGATGATGGAATAATTAGCAATGCCGCGGAAAATAAGTTTTTGGGATTACTTATTGATGAAAAGTTAAGATTTGAAAGCCATATTAACAAGTTGTGCAAAAGATTAGCATCGGGTTGCTTTGCCGTACGTAGTGTTTCTCACGAACTGGATATTGCTAATGCTAGGAAGGTTTATTTTTCATTAGTAGAGTCACATCTACGCTATGGCATATGCTTTTGGGGTATATGTTCGCATCAACTGTTTGAAAGGGTCTTTACCCTCCAAAAAAGAGCCATTAGATGTTTATGTAAAGCCAAATGCCGCGATTCATGTAGACCATTGTTTTTAGAGCAAAGGATTTTAACACTGGCAGGTCTTTTCATTTTAGAGACAGTATGTCTAATTCACAAGAAATACAGAAATGAAATAAACAACTCTTCAGTATATAATACACGTTTAAGACACCATATTGCTCTACCCGTCCCTACGTCAGCTCTTACTCAAAATTCCCTTATTTACAAGAGCAAAAAATTATTTAATCACCTACCCAGCAATTTAAAAGAAATACAAAGTGTATTTAGATTCCGAAAAGAAGTGAAAGAGTTCTTGGTTGTGAGGGCCTATTATACTACAGAGGAATTTTACGAAGATCAATTTAACTTAGACTGTAATTAATGTGATCAAGTAAGATGCAACCTTTTAGATTTTCCATTTTATTTTTAAATCATTAGTTAATGTCGACACTAATCTTTTATTTGTATTATTTATTTACTATCTTGTGTATTGTCAAAAAACTGTTGTTAACGTTTGTGTGTATATTGGCACTATTAACTTTTAGCCTTTTTACCTTTGTACCTTTTAAATTTAGGATTCCAGACTTTGTCAATGAAATGTATATATCTTCGGACAATAAAGTATATTTGATTGATTGATTGATTCTCATTCACCAGGTATTTTATAGTGTTCAAGAATACTTTGATAAAGATATGGATGGCATACTGTTATGAAATCATTTCTTTTTTAACCCTTGTATATGTCCATTGCTAATAGTCACTACGAATTACAAAACAGTGTAACGACTATGGGTACAAACTATCTTATTAATTTATATACTTTATTTATTTACTCCTTTAATGTTATGTTAACTTATGACTATTCGTTCACCTACGATGTATATATGTTTGTGTGTATTTATTTATATTTATTTGTGTTTTTATCTTTCTCTTTTAACATACAATGCTTTTTTGATATTGCTTTGTTGATTCTCCTGAATTTTCTGTGTTGCTTCTAAACTTATTTATTATTGCTTTGTCCACGAGATTTTATCTTTTGACATTAAAGTATATTTTGATTTGATTTGATAAACAAGAAAAATTATTGAAAAAATTCAATAAAACTTCTGATAAATGTTCATTCATA
Source organism: Gonioctena quinquepunctata (assembly GCA_018342105.1). Lineage (NCBI taxonomy): Eukaryota > Metazoa > Arthropoda > Insecta > Coleoptera > Chrysomelidae > Gonioctena > Gonioctena quinquepunctata. The sequence continues at coordinate 379,682 of JAFIRS010000617.1, forward strand.
TATTTACAATTCTATACACATATCTTTACAAACAAAGTCAATGAAAAAAAAAAACGGAACAATCAGTCATAGCACACGCACCTCCGCGTGCAAGAACCTAAATATCTAACCAACAACTTCTGGATATCGTCCAACAGTTCCTCCGTATACCCCAACCCGAACATCTCGCTGAACATCGCGAACCTCGTCGCATCCGTGAAGTTCTCCACCAGAGCGAAAGCCACCGCCTCGACCCGCAGCAGGTTCAGCCCAGACTCGAGGGACCAGCGATAAATCACCGGCACGGTCTTCGAGGACATCCTGTACTTCTCGATACAGTTCGTCAGCGAGCAGCAGAGCTCGTTCATCAGGTAGCGATCGCTCAGCACTATCACGTCCAGCAATGTGTCGATGTCGTGCTTCGCGGATATCCGTCCGATCTTGTCGACGTGCTTCAAGAGCTGCAGCATGCAATTCAGCGATTTCGCCGCCACGTTGTGCAAAAACACCTCGTCTTCGTTGCTCTCCTTGAAGTGTCCGCCGAGCAGCCGGGAGAAATACTCGGACTTGTCCGCTAGGAACTGCCTGTCGGCCTTGACGGACGCCCCGTCGTCCAGCTTGAAAGTGACCAACGGAGCGCCTTCGTCTGTTGCAGTCTTTTCCGTTGGGGTTTTTGGCTGGTCCAGGCTCATTGCCACTTCCCTCGGATTGGCTATGTCCAGCCTGTTGGAGGCTAGCGCGCAAAGCACTCTGATGGTGCGTTCTTTGTGGACAGACTCGTCTTTGAGGAGTCGCATCAGGACGTTGAGGCCGCCGCACTTGAGCAGCAGCTTCGAGAGAATTGACTTGTTTCTGTAAAGGAAAACGGGAAAATTACTCAATCGACGGGGAATTAACAGTTGCGAAAAATACTCACACAACAATGTACGGTATAACCAGCACCAGCTGCTCCTTGAGATCCTGGCCGCCCCGCAACAGCCCGTGGGCGATGTCCCCCTTGCCCGCCCCCGATTCCGCCAGCTCCGTGAAACTGCGCAGTATCTTCTTGCCCAAGAAGCAATGGTCGACGCATCTGATGCAAGACGAGCCGTGCTGGAAGCGCGTGAGGCCGTAGATCTTCTCGACGAAGGTCGTCTTCATCAGCGGGATGAGGTAGACGGGCGAGAGGAGGATTTTGCAGATGATCTCGGCGGTGGTGACCTTGGAGGAGAGCGAGCTCTCGATGTACTCGGAACAGTTGAGCAGCGCGAGGAGGAGGTCCTCGCACGCCAGCTCCAAGACTGGCGGCTGGACTCTGGAGTAGGTGTTGATCAGCTTCGCTATTTCCGTGATCAGCGTGACTTTCAGGTTGTCGGCGATGTTGTCTTCGTTGCGCGTTTTTTCTGAAATGAATTCATCAATTTTTTTGGGCTTTTAATTTCAATGACATAAAATCTAATCGGGCGCGATTTTCCGCGAATATTCCTTTATCAAAACAGTAAGCTGGAATAATGTTCTTTCTCTAAAGGACCCAGAAATGGCTTACAATATTTTTCTTGATACCTTCATGTCGCTAAAAAATGAGTGTACCTCTACTAAAAATGTCCCTTTAAAAAAACATAAGAAACTGAAACCTTGGATTACACAGGGGATAATAGAATCTATCAAACATAGAGACAAACTGAAAAGACGGGTCATAAAAAATTAAAATGATTTAAATTTACTCCAAGAATATAAAACGTACAGGAATCATCTCAACAGAATTATATTGAATGCCAAAAACAACTACTACATAAATCAGGTTAATAAGAACATTACCAACATAAGAAAAATGTATGAAATAATCTCAGATGCAGCAAATGAGAATAAAAACAAAACGAATAAATACTTACTAATTACAGATGAAAACAATGAACAATTCCATAATGATTATGACATGGCAAACTTTTGCAACAATTACTATTTGAATGCTGGATTGAACATGGCAACAAAAATAAATGAACCCACTTCCGACATTACAATCGAATACCCTTCTTTAATAAATTCTATGGCATTAAAACCCGTTTCCAAGGAAGAAGTAATTATGCATATCAATACCCTGAAAAATAATAGTGCACCAGGCATAGATGGCATCTCATCTAAATTGATTAAAAAAATCCACTTACTCATTCTAAATCCTTTAGTTCACATCATGAATCAAATTTTCCTAACAGGCAAGGTACCATCCCAATTCAAAACTTCTATCATTACACCCATCTATAAAAAGGGCTGTAAAACTAATATAAGCAACTATCGACCCATTAGTGTAATTAGTACCCTCTCAAAAATATTTGAAAAATGTCTCAAAAGTAGGTTATTAGATTATCTAACTTCAGTGAATGTACTTAACAACAACCAATTTGGATTTATGAAAGGTATAGGCACAAATGATGCCATGTTTGAACTCGGGAACAATATTAAAAAAAGTCTTGACAATAATGAAAAAGCAATTGCCGTTTTCCTAGATGTCGCGAAGGCTTTCGATACTGTACCTCATAAACAACTTACTGACACACTTGAGCAGTATGGTGTCAGAGGTGTGGTATTGGAAATCTTCAAAATTATTTGAGTAACAGAAAACAAATAACTAAAATTAGAAATGTAAATAGTGACCCCTTGAAACTAAGATAGGTATCCCGCAGGGAACAGTGCTTGGGTCCACTTCTTTTTATTACTTATATCAACTCCCTACTAAACCTAAACATAAATGGCATCTCTATCTCCTATGCAGATGACACAGTTCTACTTTTCAAAGGTACAAACTGGGAAAATGTTAAAAGTACAGCAACTCACGGAGTGTGCCTTGTAAAATGTTGGCTCGACAAAAATAAATTAACTTTAAACTCTGATAAAACTTTCTATATTGCGTTCTCACTGAATGATTCAAAGAAACCACATTTTAATTCTATCAAAATAAATGATTTAATAATAAAAGAAACTAATTCCATAAAATATCTTGGTATCACTATTGATAAAAATCTAAAATGGACTATTCATATTCAAGACTTAACCAACAAAATAAATTCTATATAATACGCAAAATCTTACCAAAAAAATTACTTTTGCAAATCTACAAGTCCTTAGTAGAATCACTTCTAAACTATGGTATCATAGTGTGGGGGGGCTCTATGTATTAACTCAACTAAATGTAGTACAAAACTACATTCTACGAATAATATTATTCAAAAATAGACGTTATTCTACAAATTGTATCTATAATGAATCAATTTTGAATGTCCGAAGCTTATACTACCTTAGTAACTGCATCTTCTGCTTTAAATCTAAGAAAAAACATTTTGTAAACCATTGCTACCAAACTAGGCAGCACACAAACAAACATATGGCAGTACCATTTAGAAGATATGATGGGAACCAAAGGTTTGTTACAACCCTAGCACCAAAGATTTATAACATCCTACCCAATGAAATTGAAGAGATAACCAAATATAAACACTTTGTTAACAAATGCAAATACTTTATTTATCTAAAAAGGGATAACATACATAAGATGTTGTGAAAAAAATATATTATTAATTAATTTAACATAATTTAAATATACTACATATTTTCTGTCATGATTACCATTTATATCATTAGTATTATTACCATATTATTATTACTATTTTCTGTTATAATTACTATTTATATTATATTATTACCATTTTCTGTTATAACTATAATTACTATTTATATTATATTATTACCATTTTCTTTTTTAACTCCCAAGTTTTCTTCATTACGTGCCAATATTAACTTTTAAATGTCTACTTTCTACAATTTATAAAAGACTTGGTATTATTGCACAAACAGGTGTTAACTCACCTAGGTGCATTACTTGTAAAAATTGTACTATGAACATATTATGACCACCTATAAATGTATAACATATTTACTTTTTGAATAAACTTGATGGACAATGTTCTTCTGAATTCAGTGGGAATCAAATTTTCTGCAAAACAGTGTAAAAATCGCAAAGGGTCATTTTTAACCGACGAAACCAAAAAGGAGGAGGTTCTCTATTCGACACGTATATTTTTTTTTTGTATAATTTTTTTTTATGTTTGATCACGCATAACTTTTTACTGAGGCGTCCGATTCCGATAATTTTTCAGTGGATAGGGTGTACTTCGAAGTTGGTCCCATTTGAATTTAAAAGATGAAATCCACCCCTAAGGGTAGCAAAATGTAGGATATTGATCACTCACCCTCTGAATTCTGGTCCGTTAACCGATTCTATCAGGCATAACTTTGTACTGGGATCTTCGATTTGGATGATTCTTCTTTTATCAGATAGGGTATACCTCATAGTTGATCATATTTGGATTTCGAATGGAATTATCCACCCTTACGGTGGATAATTCCATTCCTTACGGGTAGAAAAATAGGGAATAATTGATTTTTCACTTGTGAACATTGGCACACATATGTAGTTGACAATGACAGATCGCTAGTGTCATTATCACAATCATTATATTCTATGAGAGGATGGAATGGTATACAAAGTAATGGAATAAACTAACCAGAACAACAAAAATAATTTATATTACAACAAATAGTAAAACCAGATAATCATTGATTTGTTGAAAATATAAACAGGATGTTCATAAAATCAGATGGGAAGTAGTTGTTTTCTGTTAGACATTCACAAAAAATAACTTCATTTTAATCGTGGATTTTTCAATTCACAGAAAAATCTTTCTATCAATATTCAATTGAGAATGTTTCCCTTTTCAACAGATAATCATATTATTTAACTGGTAATAGTTGAAGTAGGGTAAGTAAGTATTTTGGAAGTAATAAAAAAACAATCAGTGATTAGTAGATTTCAGCCACAAAAAAATGAAAAATAAAAACTTTTTAACAAAAAATTAAACCGACAAATCACGGAACTGAAAAGTAAAAAATAAAATAAACCTTCTTAGTCTCAATAACTAAGCTCCTAAACTAATGTAAGTAACTAATTTTGAGTCGGCGCCAAACGAACAATCAACGAAGATCATTAAATTACTTCACAAAAATTATCAGAATGTCACCGCGCAACTCGATGCCATCATTTTACGCCTTACCTAATTCATTTGCTCAAAATTAGTTACTTACATTAGTTTAGGAGCTTAGTTATTGAGACTAAGGTTTATTTTATTTTTTACTTTTCAGTTCCGTATTTCAACGGTTTAATTTTTTGTTAAAAAGTTTTTCTGTTTCTTTGGCCGCAAAATTCAAGTCGGAATTCCGAGATCCAAGTCGGAAATCCGAGACCTTGATAGAAATTTCGATAATGAAGTCGGAATTTCCAATTCTGAGATCTCAACTCGGAATTCTGAGATCTTTACTCGAAATTCCGAGTTCAAACTAGGAATTTTGAGATAAAATTTAGATATTTAAGTCGGAATTCCTACATACCATATGCTTTAAAACTCGAATATAATTGTGAACATTAGTCCCACTTCCTTTATTAATATATATTTTTTTGGTGGGGTGGAACCCTCATGGGCACTGATTGCCTTGGAGTCCACAGCAAATCAGTAGTGTCGGACTTCTACCGACTAAAACCATCCCTCGCCCTCTCTCGCTCCAGGATCGTCGTAGAACATGCGTCTGGTGCGAGCGGCGTTTGACTTTGATCTTTTCTTGTACCTCTGAATGCTGGTGTATTTCCGCTTTGCTTGTCTATGCGTGGTTTGACTGCAGTCGAGTTGTCTGTTCTGATGTTGTCTTCCCTCCTCTTCTTTCTATTTCATTATTTTATTTATGTTATTGCTAACAGTGATCCACGTCGTGGTGTTCCTGGTCATTATTTCTGTTCTATTTTCGGCGTTGATGCTTTCCCCTAGCACGATCTCCAATTCGCGCCTTTCGCTGTGCCATCTATTGCATTCAAATATCGTGTGCTCGGCGTTGAGAGAGAGAGAGAGAGAAATATACTTTATTGTCCAAGAAAAAAACCTTCTTATTGACAAAGCTTCTTAAAATCTAAATTGTATAACACTTTAAAAAATATAACACTTTAAAAAATACAGACACAAGTGACAGAAAGCCTAAGAAAAAAGAAAAATATACACAAAGACATAATTTAAAAGTAGGATCACATGTCGTTACGATAAAATATAAAAATAAAATTTCAGTTTAGATAATACATATATGGGAGGGTATATTATAAAGGTATATTAAAATAATAAAGGTATATTAAAATAATAATCACAACAGAGCTTCATTGTAGTATTCCTCGAGATTGTAATGAGCTTTTGTTACAAGGGCTTCTTTAACAAGGTATCTGAACTTTATATAATTTCTTTCCTTTCTAATTTCGTAGGGTATGTGGTTGTATAGCTTTTTACTTTCATAAATCAAAGAATCCTTAGTCAGACTTGATTTTGGAATGGGGAGCGGTACTTTATATTCAGCTGCTTGTCTGGTTGAGTAATTTGCTTGTATCGGTGCTTTTAATGTAATGTATTTTTTGTGAATCAGACAAACAGATTCCAAAATGAAAATACAAGTAACTGTGAGAATTTTTTGTCTGACATTCCGCAATATATGCATATATCGTCCTCGGTTTTTCGGATTTTCTTTGGTATAAGCAGGAAAGGAGCCATGGCCAGAGCAGAACTGTGTTGTGTGGAACTTCAGGTTTCTGAATTTGCAGCTGGCCCATGTTTTGACATCCGGTATCAATCGTTTTGTCTCCTGTGCCACCGCTTGGGTTTTCATCCCACCTGGTTTGCCAGTTTCTTAGCGTCCGTTCTATTTCCGCGTTTGGCCTCCAATGCTCTGGTGTGTCCTTGCTCTCTCTTCTACTAAAAGCTCTATCTAGTTTCCTTTATTTATATCTGGGTTTCTCCGGCCGCATAATTCGAAGAGGAAACATTCAATTATCTTGGGTTTTCACTTAATTTTAATTGCATATAAAATCCAAGCGGAGGCCATATTTGATAGAAAACTTTGTTCTGAATTCAGCGGTGTATGATTTATTGTGGTTCCATGGAAGATTAGCTCGGAGATTCCCAATTTATCGGACAATGCACATTTTTTACAGGATTCTGGTCATTTCCGAATTTAAAGTTAACATTGGGTGATATTTGGAAAAACTGTACCAGAATGAATCAACAAAACGATAAGTTCAATATTTCCAGGAGATTGGGATAAAAAAAACGTAACTATTGCAACATTCGGCAGTCAGAGTCAATGCTAACACTGTAGAAATAAAAATATGTTGCCATTTCTTTGGACAAGAAACATCTCTTAAAGTTTATTTTTTCCAAAGAAATGGAAACATTCTGCAAATTTGAATGAATGCATCCATAAACTGCTGAAAGGTGGTGGGCGAATTTAAAAACCCAAAGGGCATGCCTTCAAACTACCGCGGCAGCGCTTCAAATTTCAAATTGCGACAAACTTTCTTGAATGAGAGAAAAAAATTAGCGAACTAACCAGTACCGACTTCTTCGTCCACAACCACGCCCTCCAAATGCCCATCTTCGTCTAATATCGACACTTCCTCCTGTTCCGTAGGCGGAAACTCGGTGCTGTCGGCCTCGCTGCAAACCGGAGAATAATCGTCAGAATCGGAATCCGACATGTTGTTGGTCGAGGGTTTCGGACTGCCCGAAGGCGGCCACACCAACGAAGAGAGGTCGCTTCCCGTACTCGGACAAGGACTGGGGCTGCGCTCGTATCTGCTGTTAGAGATGAAGCTGTATTCGTCATCGCTCGAAGTCGGCGACATTTGCCGCACAAAGCGGTAGTTTTCTTCGCTGGGCGTCGGCGATTGGGGGGATAACAGGCTGTAGGTATTCTGCGAAAGATTTTAATTTGATAGGTTGGATTAACCCCGCCTTTTATTTATATATATATATATATATATAGTTCAGCCACTTTACAAGAAAGGAGATCCGAATGATTTTGTTAACTACAGAGAAATAAGCCTGTTATGCAGTATATCTAAATTATTTGAGATGGCAATTACTTGCTTAAGTACAAACTCTTATCGTCGGACCAACATGGTTTCTGCAGTAACAAAAGTACAGAGACAGCACTATCTGAGTTCAGCGGTCGGATAATTTCAAGTATTGACAACAAAATGTTTGCTTTGGGTATTTTCATTGATTTCTCGAAAGCTTTCGACCTAGTGGATCATCGATTAATCACTGCCAAATTAGAGAGATACGGAATAAGAGGTTTGCCTTTAACTTTAATCGAGTCATACCTCAGTAAAAGAAAACAAATAATAAGAGTCAATAACATTTTCTCTGAAGAAATGATGTAGAGCAAGGTGTGCCGCAAGGTTCTGTCTTAGGTCCTCTACTTTTCAACATTTTTGCTAACGATCTCATTCTCTATAGATAGATAGATAGATAGAACTTTATTAATCCATAAGAAACCACATACATGGTGTGGTGTTGGACAGGTCCAAGGTTAAAAAACTAGCATTCAAACCAGTATAAAAGATATAAAATAAATATTCTAAGGATATATACACACATAGGTATATGCATATACATAGGCACAAAACATATAGACTGGTTTCAAGATAGAGAAATATATGGACAATTGAGTTAAATAATATAGCATATACAATATATAAATGTCGAATTAATAAACATGACAGTATATAATACATTAAAATAAGTATAAGAATATATATATAAGAGTGATGAAAAAAAAAATGAAGTGTATAATGTACATTTTGGCCATCAAATTCATAATATGGGTTCTGCCATATGAGCATCATCAAAATATTCTGATAATGAATAATAAGCTTTCGAGTAAAGCAGATATTTCAATTTTTTTTTAAATGTGTTGATAGTACCGCAACTTTTAATATAATTAGGAAGCTTGTTGTATATTTTACTGCTCGCATAAGAAGGTGATTTTTCAAATAAGGTTGTTCTGTGAGCAGTGGTCAGTAGATTATTCCCAGTTCTCGTTTTGTATCGATGATGGGTATTATTTTATTCGAATTTTTGCTCATTTTTTCTGATATATAAGCAACACTTTAAAATAAAAATGCAGCAAACCGTCAGTATTTTCTTGGTTTTAAATGTATCTCTGCATGAGTCACGTGGCTTCATATTGAACATCAGTCTAATGATTCGCTTCTGAGCTACGAATATTCTGTTGACTTCGCTTGCATTTCCCCAAAGAATGATATATTCAAAGGGTTCAGAATGTTCATGTTATCTGCTATGAAGATGACACGAATATTTTGGTTGTCGACAAGGATCTCAATAAGCTGAAAACTACTGCTGAAGCGGTATATGCCAATATTGTAAAATGGTCCAACAATAATAACCTACAACTGAATCATCATAAAACAATAACTGTTCTTTTTGGTAATGGCAGGACTGATGAAATCAAACTTTTTGAAGGTTCCAATGATGAAATAGTAAGTAGTAAATCAGTGAAACTATTGGGTGTTACCTATGGTAGGCAACTTCACTGGGATTGTCACATTGATTGTGTAAAAAATTACAGAGTAGCTGTTATAGTCTGAAATTTATGAAGAACCACTGTAGTGAGTACACACTACTGTCATTGTACTATGCAAATTTTCATTCCCATATAAAGTATGGAGTTTCGATTTGGGGAAATTGTGCACATGTGAATAGAGTATTGGTACTTCAGAAATATGCGATTAGAATTCATGCTAGTATCGATACTAGAACGAGCTGCAGGGATTATTTGAAAAAATTCAAAATCCTAACTGTTGTAAGCTTATATATACTGGAAGTTTGTACATACGTCTATAAAAATAAAAACAAGTTTTTGAATACTGTTGAGAAGCATAACCATAACACACGTTTCAAAGGCCAACTACAACCTGAGAATCACCGGACTACGCTGTACCAAAAAAGTTTTTATTTTTACTGGCTGTAAATTATACAACTCTCTTGATGAGCATATTAAGAGCTCCCTCAATTTAAATATTTTCAAAACAAGACTGAAACAGCAGCTAGTTCAGAGAGCCTGCTACACTATAGATGAGTACTTAGTATAATTTGTGTTATGTTCACGATATATGCAATTGATTTGATTTGTATTCAGTATATTATACTTATATATATATATATATATATGTGACTTCTCTCTTGTTGTCTCTTGTGTATTCACGTCTTCTACCTTTTTATGCTATATTGTCCGAAAATTATGTTCCTGAGAAGATGAATTTCTCAATTTTTATCATGTATTTTAATCTAATGGTAGGTATCTTATCTTATTTTGATATTTATTTGTGACTTGTCATAAACATGCATCTGTCTTTGGTCCTTGTGATTGAATTTATATGTATATTTTGTGATAAATAAATTGATTGATTGATTTAAATTCAAAGAAGTTTAGTACTTAAAAGATCGAAACAATATGTGTACGAAATTCCAATTGAAATGCGAGGTTTGTGAAAGAATGTACAGGTTTGAATGTACCTTTTTAGATAGGCGTGTACTTACATAATTAGGTGGGAAATTGTACGCGCCAGGGCAATCGAACACTGACAACTCTTCTTCTTCGCCGACACGTCCGGCCTGTCTGTATCGCTCACCAGCCACTCCAACTTTCTTATCAGCAAAGAGTTCTTCCTCTTCCGAACTTTCACGTGATCGACGTTCAGCTTTGACGTTTCGGCGCCGCTACCCACGACCCACTTCAGTTTATCGACCAACGCTTGTATGACGTTGCAGCGCAGCTGTTCCTAGATGCGTTATAAGTATTTTCAGATTAGGCGGTGAACAAAAATTATAATCGGGAAAATGTTCTAGAATAAAGACAAATATATGTCGCCAAGTTGAGCCATATGCTTAGAAAATATGTCACTCACTTAACAGGTTGAGCGTCACGGTGGACACCGGTATCCGATGTGTGATCAGCCTCCTGGGCCATGGACACTGGTGTTGTAGGAAATTACCTTTTTGGATTGGCCTATTTTGGATTCTCTGTATTTATTTGAAAAAGTGAATTGTTGTTTTTTGATCGATTTGACAGTTATAAGATATTTTGGAGAATATAAGTTTTGATTTCGAATCGAATAGTCAATTCATTTAGTTTTTCTCATTCCAATTAGTTTATTCAGCTCTAAACTCCATTCAGGGTTGATAGTTCTACCGGGTAGGTGGTCTTATATAAAGAAGTTCCTTCAGGTGTCATCTTGACTTTTAATCTTTATCATTCTTACCGGAGCGAGAGAACACGCCTTTGTGTAGTAGTTTAACATGGTAACATGTCTGCTGTGGCCCTGCAGTTTTTTTTTCAAAATGCTTTATTGTCTAAGGGGTAAAATCTCATGGACAGCATATACCGGGTGACACAGGACATCGGGCCACCCCTGTAACTTCTGCATTCGTGAACGGATTTTTCTGGAATTTGGTACAGTTATATAAGCAACCATTTCGGATTTGATCACATTACAATCCAATTATAATCCAAACACGATATGTTTACCGACATACCTCAGTGACGAATTAAATTATATAAGTAATGTACACACTCATAACACTAGAGCTCGAACGGTAAATGATTTTTATGTAAAAACTGAAAACCCAGTGTGTGACACAATATTCAATAGGGGTCTAATACTTTTCAATAGTTTACCAATTGAGATCTAAAACATCACCTCCTTGAACCAATTCAAAAAACAATGTAGTGAATATGTATTAGAACAATTTTAAACTCGAAATTGTGATAATTTTTAATATGTTGTATTATTGTTAATGACTTGTAATTGGTAGTGGGTATTTTTAATATGTTGCTTGCGACAGAAATCACAACCTACTAGCTTGTATGAACTTTTAATACTAATAGTATTTAAATGAATATTTTATTGTGTAATCTTCTTTTAACTGATGGAGTATTGTATGGTATGTTTAATTTTAGTTTTATTTATTCATAAGTGTATTATATTCATGTAAAGAGCAAATGGTGTGCTAATAAAGAGTTATATATATAATATGGCGATCTTCCGGTTTTTCTGGAAATGCCAGTAACTTTGTTTTTTCAAATGGAACACCCTGTATATTTTTACATATTCAAGTTCAACAGGTCCAAACCTCATGTCAAATGTCATTTTTTTAAACAATTGAAATTAAAATTGTTTTTTTATTTTACCTCGTGGATAAATAAGATTTGGTCAAAGCTATTCACAATGAGTCGCAAATAACAGAAAAACTTTACTTTTTCTGAAAAATGATTTTTTGTGTCACTTACTGGTTAATCAATTCAGTCACATCACATTTTGACGAAAATTCATTTTTTTTCAAATGAAACCCCTATGGGCCACCTACCTGTCTCTCTAGAACATTCATTAAGGAAAAAATATCATTTTTGTATTTCGGTGCAGTAACAAATTGTATAAATTCAAAAATCTACAACTAGTTCATGAGTTTTCTGGCAGTTCGAATAATTTTTCAACTTAGTAAGCTGTGGAAAACAACATTTGTGAATCTTGTCAACTAATTGTGTAAGTTATACTTATAAGCACGATAATGGTGTTTTTTTTTTAATTCTTCTATCATTTTCTCGACTGACATTGCATTGGTATTCCAATTCCCGCGTCGAAGCGGTTGGATCAAAATCGACATAAGCAAAACATTCATTTCTGCCTCCTCACTTACAATCATCTTCTCCATTGTTGGGTTCTTTGTGGGTATCTTTCAGCGTATAACTGACAAGCGGCGACCTGTTCACTTCTTGATTTTACATTTCTACTAAACTAATTCCCGGAAGTTAACTAATTTTCAAGAGTTGAGATGAAAGATGACAGCGAAACACAATTAGTTGACAAGATTCAGATTTGTTGTTTTCAACAGCTTACTAAGTTGAAAAATTATTCGAACTGCAAGGAAACTCATGAACTACAGTAAAAACCGAATATAACGACATCGTTTATAACGACAGATCGGTTATAACAACCGAATGGCAAGGTCCCGGCCGAATCTATATAAACTAATAAGTGCACATACCGCCTATAATGACATCGGATACAGCGACATATCCAAAACGACGGAAACTTTATCGATATTCTGGCTATAGCGACCAACTGTTTACCTATTCCAGCAAAACAAAACATTCACGAACAATTTTCACCTTTATACTAATAATAGGAAGGAATATTAGTGCTATAGAACCTTTTTCCCGCTCTTTGCCATTTGACCTTGCATGTTTTACGACTTATTCAGTGAGATAGTTGACCGCGTGAATTACAGGTTGATTTTAAAACTTTTGGTTTAGATCGTGTGTTTACGCGTTACTATGTCGCAAAAAAGAAATAGGAAAGTGTTTAATATTGAAGAAAAATCACATATTATGTGGAGATTAGAAAATGACGAGTCAAATAGTGAAATTGCAAAGGAATGTGGAGTCTCACACTCAACGATTTGGAAGGATAGAGATAAAATAAAAGCTCTTTTCGAGAACAACTCTTTGAAAATTAAACGATCGAGGACATCTGAACATAAAGTTATTTGAAAACAAGTTCATATGCATAACCTATCCCCATACTACAAACAGACATAATATATACATACATACTTGTGTATATTGCTTATAACAACTATCGGACATAACGTCCGAAGTATACGGTCCCTTCAATGTCGTTATATCCGGTTTTTACTGTAGTTGTAGATTTTTGAATTTATACAATTTGTTACTGCACCGAAATACAAAAATTATATGTAATTTTTTTCCTTAATGAATGTTCTAGAGAGACCGGTAGGTGGCCCATAGGGGTTTCATTTGAAAAAAACTCATTTTTGATCAAAATGTGATGTGACTGAATTAATTCATCAATAAATGACACAAAAAATAATTTTTCAGAAAAAATTATGTTTCTCTGTTATGTGCGACTCATTGTGAATAGCCTTGACCAAATAGGTAAAATAAAAAAGCAATTTTAATTCCAATTGTTTCAAAAAAATTACTTTTGACATAAGGTTTGAACTTGTTTTGACCTGTTGAACTTGAATATGTAAAAATATACAGGGTGTTCTATTTGAAAAAAACAAAGTTGCTGGCATTTGCAGAAAAACCGGAAGTCCGCCATATTAGATTGTAATGTGATTAAATCCGAAATGGTAGCTTATATAACTGTACGGAATTTCAGAAAAATCCGTTCACGAATGCAGAAGTTACAGGGGTGGCCCGATATCCTGTGTCACCCGGTATAATAGTATCATAAAATAAAGATAAACCTAATAAAAATTATAGAATATAAACCACAGTAAATGTAGTCTATAAAATATGGATACTGATAAAAGTATTACTCAGGGTAACAACATCCTTCCTTTGCCTTGATCCAAATAGCTGAGTGTCCATGGTCTGCCTCTGTACCGATCCATTGGCTTGCGCCTTTGAGTCTGTATGCAGTACGCATGGTTCATGCTCAATGACAAGGTGCAGAGGTGGGCGAACTACTAGAGCTCTAGTAGGCGTCATCCTCATGGCACGGCACCTGTTATTCCTAGACAAGGCATTTATCATAGCCACAGGTAAATTAATTTTTTCAAAGCTACTACAACCCCAGTGTCATTGAAGGATTCCATACTGATAACAGGTCTATTGGATGTTAGTAGTTCATTAAAATCAACATGTGCATTGGAGGCAGTATAAACGCTACTAAACAAGGTTGCAAATCCATTAACAATATCATTTGGATTGTTGTACTCAACATTGTTAAAATAAAGAATTCCAGAAATTCTAGAATGCCCTCTTTTTAACCGACGAAACCAAAAAGGAGGAGGTTCTCTAGTCGACGCGTATATTATTTTTCTTTATGTATGATCACGCATAACTGAGACGTCCGATTCCGATAATTCTTTTTTCAGTAGATAGGGTGTACTTCGAAGGTGGTCCCATTTGAATTTAAAAGATGAAATCCACCCCTAAGGGTAGCAAAATGAAGGATATTGATCACTCACCCTCTGAATTCTGGTCCGTTAACGGATTCTATCAGGTATAACTTTGTACTGGGTTCTTCGATTTGGATGATTCTTTTTTTAATAGATAGGATATACTTTATATTTGGAAAAATAGGGGATAATTGATTTTTCACTTGTGAACATTGGCACACACATACGTAATTGACAATGACAGATCGCTACTGACATTATTTTTGTTCCACATCCGTCAAAATAATTATATTCTATGAGAGGATGGAATGATATACAAAGTAATGAAATAAACTAACCAGAACAACGAAAATAATTTATATTACAACAAATAGTAAAAGTAGATAATCATATTATTTAACTGGTAATAGTTGAAGTAAGGTGGGTAAGTAAGTATTTTGGAAGTAATCAAAAAACAAGTAAGAAGTAATTAGTAGATATTAGCCACAAAAAATTGAAAAATAAAAACATTTTAACAAACAATTAAACCGACGAAATAGGGAACTGAAAAGTAAAAAATTAAATAAACCTTCTTAGTCTCAATAACTAAGCTCCTAAACTAATGTAAGTAACTAATTTTGAGTCGGCGCCAAACAAACAAGCAAATAAATTAGGTAAGGCGTAAAATTGCCATTGAATTTAATGATGTTCGTTGATTGTTCGTTTGGCGCCGACTCAAAATTAGTTACTTACATTAGTTTAGGAGCTTAGTTACTGAGACTAAGAAGGTTTATTTTATTTTTTACTTTTCAGTTCCGTATTTCGTTGGTTTAATTTTTTGTTAAAAAGTTTTTATATTCTGTATGAAAGGCCAAAATTTTGAAGGATCTGACGAACTGAACTCCTTCTATTGTTCAGTGGCAGCAAAACTATCTGAGAATATTACTGTGAAAACTGATCCAATGATATACTTAAAAAAAATATCTGTTCAAGATTCTTTTTTGAACCCACGGACATTCAGGAAATAAAATTAATTTTCAGAGAAATAAAAAACAAAGTTTCTTCTGGGTGGGATGATCTTTCTCTCAGAATAATTGATAAATTGCCGGATGGTGCAATACAAATTTTGGCAGAGGCAATTAATATTTCATTCTCCCAAGGATCATTTCCTGCCTATTTAAAAATTACCACAGTAATTCCACTATATAAAGGCGGAGATCATGATGTCCCTGCCAATTTTAGACCGATATCCCTGTTACCAATCCTATCAAAAATAATAGAAAAACTGGTAAAAATAAGGGTATCATCCTTCCTGATCAAGTTTAACATACTAAGTTCCAATCAGTTTGGCTTCCAAGCCTCAAAAAGCACAATTGATGCAATTTTTTCCATGTTAGAAAATCTTTACCTCAATCTGAATGATAGAGAGGCAGCTGCGGCAGTTTTTTGTGACTTATTTAAGGCGTTTGACTGCGTAAATCACAGAATACTGCTGAAAAAACTTGAAATATATGGATTCAGTGGCAATGCATTGTCTTGGTTTAGATCTTACTTAACTGAACGTCGCCAAAATGTCTCACTTAATGGAATTGAATCCAATGAATGTGCTGTCAACTCTGGTGTCCCACAGGGCTCGGTTCTGGGACCTCTGTTATTCTTGCTGTACGTCAACGATCTGAATCAGTTGGACATCCAGGGTAAATTAACAATGTTTGCGGATGACACCACTATCCTATGGCATGATAAATCAATTACCGATCTATTCGATCACATCAGTGTGGATGTAATAAGGGTGAAAGAGTGGTGCGATGCAAATCTCCTATCATTCAATGTCAACAAAACGAACATCGTATCATTCAGATGTAACATCAGGGAGGTTTCATCAGATGATGGAATAATTAAGCAATGCCGGAAAATAAGTTTTGGGATTACTTATTGATGAAAAGTTAAGATTCGAAAGCCACATTAACAAGTTGTGCAAAAGATTAGCATCGGGTTGCTTTGACGTACGTAGTGTTTCTCACGAACTGGATATTGCTAATGCTAGGAAGGTTTATTTTTCATTAGTAGAGTCACATCTACGCTATGGCATATGCTTTTGGGGTATATGTTCGCATCAACTGTTTGAAAGGGTCTTTACCCTCCAAAAAATAGCTATTAAATGTTTATGTAAAGCTAAATGGCGCGATTCATGCAGACCATTGTTTTTAGAGCAAAGGATTTTAACACTAGCAGGTCTTTTCATTTTAGAGACAGTATGTCTAATTCACAAGAAATACAGAAATGAAATAAACAACTCTTCAGTATATAATACACGTTTAAGACACCATATTGCTCTACCCGTCCCTACGTCAGCTCTTACTAAAAATTCCCTTATTTACAAGAGCAAAAAATTTTTTTTTTTTTATTGGTGCCCCTTTTTACCCATTTAAAGCACGCCTCAGCGTGTTTAAATCGAACTTTAAAAAACGCGCGTTTTTTAAAGGTAACCATGACAACATCAACAAATCGAGAAACGTGAAGTCTAAATGACAAATTTTTGATTATTGATCTGACAGGAGTACCTTGTAACGTCAAAATATTACTCACAATTGTTCATTTATATGTGCTCCTCCATCCATTTGATGAACTTTTCATATTCTTTTTATATATATCACTGGATTTTCGCGGTATTAACCGCGATTCTGCCTCACTATTCAAAAAAATCGATATTAGAATAATTCATTTTTGAGCTCTGGTGGCAACAAATATTGATCTTTGGTAACAAATTGTAAAGGAATGTTTTTCTCATTTCCATGACAACGGAAGGTATACTGATGTCACATCACGAATTCAAACTTCTTGCATTATTAGTTCTTATTTCTATTTTTTGTAGTAATAATACCAGTATATATGATTTCAAAGTGCACCAATAAAAAAAAATAACGTAAAGTATTCGTGGATAACTGGTCTTAAAAACACTTGCTCTATTTCGAGCACTCCGGCTGCGCCGTCGTGCTCGAAAAATCGCGCGTGTTTTAAAGCCCTTTTTATCCACTTATACTTTAATATACTATAATCACCTACCCAGCAATTTAAAAGAAATACAAAGTGTATTCAGATTCCGAAAAGAAGTGAAAGAGTTCTTGGTTGTGAGGGCCTATTATACTACAGAGGAATTTTACGAAGATCAATTTAACTTAGACTGTAATTAATGTGATCAAGTAAGATGCAACCTTTTAGATTTTCCATTTTATTTTTAAATCATTAGTTAATGTCGACCCTAATCTTTTATTTGTATTATTTATTTACTATCTTGTGTATTGTCAAAAAACTGTTGTTAACGTTTGTGTGTATATTGGCACTATTAACTTTTTGCCTTTTTACCTTTGTACCTTTTACCTTTTAAATTTAGACTTTGTCAATGAGATGTATCTATCTTCGGACAATAAAGTATATTTGATTGATTGATTGAAGTTCTCAGAATCCTGAAAATACTGATAATACGCAATTATTATTTCAGCTTAAATCTGTTTTCTTAAAGAGTTAAATTGGTTTCGAAGAGAATTGAAAAATAAAAAACTATTGGACAACCGCAGTTTTACACGCCATACACATTCGATATCGGGTGTGTGTGGAGTTTTGGCTAAAAAATGCGAGGTTTAAGTGTTTTCAGTAGCCGAAAATAGCGCAAAAAAATAATATTCGTCCGTCCCGAAAGTATTTGAGACGGCGAAGTCTTGACTTTGGCAATACGTACATATATACATAAACACATATTTACATTTATTTGTTTAGCTTACTTGAACGAGACCGTCGTCATACCGGCAATTGTTGAGAGTGACGACCATCAAGATGCAGCACTCGAGTTCTGTGTTGGAGGGTTCCCGAAAGGCTTCGAGCACTTTGATGAGCAGGGGAAGGCATTTCCCGCACCTCTCGCTGTTCCTGTTGGCCGGATTTTCCAGCAGGTAGCAGAGGCATTGGATGTATTCCATGTACTCTTCTTTGTATTCTACAAGAAAGGAAGGCTCGAAATGTACACAGGAAATTACTCAATTTTTACCTTCGATGTTCAAATCTTTCTTCAACACCTCGTCGATGAACCTGTCGCAAATCTCCGGTATGGGCAGCTCCGACTTCAACTGGCTGATCTTGATGAAGTTCATGATGATTTTGACGATACGTTTCGGGGACAGCAGAAGCACGTTGCAAAGGTAAACGAGGGAATCTCCCCTGTCGGTGTTGCGCATTTCTTGGATGGAACTGTAGAATTTGTAGCGAGAATAGTCGTGCAGGAGTCTGATGATGTTGAGCAGAACGTCTTCGTTGGTTTTCGCCTCTTGCCACTCCAACGTCAGCTTTATGAAGAGTGAGCCGACAGCTTTCAGGACTCCGAAGGTTTTTACCAGCGGTATGATTGTCTGACTGTTCAGGAGCAGTCTGAAACCGAAGTGAATTGACATTTTGCATTGCAAGGCACTTATACTTACCTCAAAGTCCTCAATGCCATTATTAGGGTGGCCTCTGAAGATGCGTCTTCTGGAGAAACTTGGTCTTTGGAAAGGGTTTTCAGTAATTCTACGACATGCGTAACAATTTGTGGTTTTCTGTCTATAATTATATTTGCCCACTGATCCCTATGGTGGCACATATTGCCAAGTATTCTGAATATCCTTCCGTTTATACTATCTTCTTTTGGGTAGCGCTTCAAAAGGTGGTTGAGCGGTGAGAGGATATTGTAGGTGCCAATCTAAAATACATATAAATGGCAGAGCATTTTCCAGGATTTTTATATTCCATTCGGAAATATATTTGCTTGAAGATTGAAAATTATAAAAAGGTCATCACTTTCTGGTCAATTTGTTTAATAAACAAAGCTTTCGTTCATATTGGTTTAGTAAAATGTACTCTGAAGTATTTCTCGCCTTTAATGAACCCAAATCCCCCCCGTAGATACGCCCATGCACAAAATTTGACATCACTAAACATTATAAATATAGCGTGAACAAAAACGCAGTTTTTCTTACAGCTTCCCTAGCACATCCCTTGTCCATGATGCAATTGCCCAGAATGCTTAACGAGACGTCCACGAGGCGTTTTTGAGGCATTTGCAAAATTCCTATCAAGTGTTTCAAACATCCTTTGGTCCGTAATTTGGTGATGTGTTCCCTGTTTTTGGGCCACTCGACCTCCTTCCTGATGTTGACCAAGATTTTCAAGAGATTTTTGCCGTCTTGCTTCTTGCACAGCTCACCAAGAGATGTTTCGAAACTTGTATCCATTATTATTGCATTTGTCCTAGTTATAGGAAAAACTACTATTTTGGTTAAATTTTATAAAAAAAGATAGAATTCTTTGACATTCACTTCGTAAACATTAAGCCGATCACACAATGAATGCTGCTTTCTTTTTGCTTATCGTAGGTAAGTTTCTATATCCGGCTTTGTGATTGGCTGGAGAGTGACATATGTTATTTTTCAACCAATAACAAAGTCAGTTTCGAGTTCCAGTACTCATCGAATAGCAAAATGAGCACCTCTACTTGTAATTTGATGACTAATTCTTTCTGATGTGACTAAGATTTTCAAAATATTTTTGCCGTCTTGCTCCAGCTCACCGAGAGATGTTTGGAAACTTGTTCCATTATTATTGCATTTGTAATAGTTATGAGAAAAACTGTTTTGGTAAAATTTTATAAAAAGTTAGAATTCTTTGACATACACTACATAAACATAAAGCCGATCACACAATGGATACTACTTTCTTTTTGCCGA
This sequence comes from Gonioctena quinquepunctata, assembly GCA_018342105.1. Lineage (NCBI taxonomy): Eukaryota > Metazoa > Arthropoda > Insecta > Coleoptera > Chrysomelidae > Gonioctena > Gonioctena quinquepunctata. The sequence goes on from JAFIRS010000617.1 coordinate 400,245, forward strand.
TCGAAGTTTGTTTTTATATTTGGCTTTGTGATTGGCTGGAGAGTGGCATTTGCCAATTGTCCACCAATTACAAAGTAAGTCTCCAGATCCGGTACTCGTCGAACTAAAAAACGTGTACGCTTTATTATTGCATTTGTGATCGGTATAGGAAAAACTACTGTTTTGATTAAATTTTCTAAAATGATAGAATCCACTACGTATACATAAAGGTTTCTTTTTGCCGATCCAAGGTAGGTTTCAATATCGGGCTTTGTGATTGGCTGGAGAGTGACATATGCCAATTTTTCACCACTAGAGGCATTTTCTGGCGTAAAAACGTATTCAATCTTGCATTTGAATATGATTCTACGTGACGTCATTATCACGAACCACAAGAATGCATAATTTCGAATACGATTCAATAATCAAACCTAAACTAAGCATTTTTGTGTTAGAAAGTCAATAGACAATAAAACTCTCACGATTATTAGTGGAAAGTGGCATGTCCCACTACCAAGGGTTATTTGGGGTATTGTTATTATGACCAACGAATTATATTTTGAAACTGAATTCGACTTGGTTTCAAAACTCTATGAATACGTTTTGAATCATTTTATATATGACGTCATCGTTTCAATGCCTTAATGGATGTATTTGAATCACAAGACGAATACGTTTTGAATACATGGGCGCCAAAAAACGGCTTAAAAGGATAGCCGAGTTCGTCGATTTTATCTGCCTTCTCCCCCGTTAGCAGCGTGACGTCACCGCGGCACCACTATGCCATAAGAGCCCATGTATTTTTAACGATTTTTAAAACGTTTTGTCTTGGTAATTTTAACTTAAATCTATTGATTTTTACAAGCTTCTATTTAACTTGCTTCGTTCGTATGTCATCCTGTCATTCTTTCCGGTTCAAAATTTGTAATCCATTTTTGGAGCACTTTCCGATATCCGATTAAGCGAAATTTGGCAGGGGTGCATAATTCCGTTAACAATGCATTATGAAATTTTGTTAGAGAATTGTGATTTTTTTCTCAAAATTAAAAAAAAATCAAGATGGCTGACAAGTTTTGTGATTATGGTCAGATTCGATTCAAAATTGGTGTGTGGGGGTTTTCGGGGTCGGAGATTAAGATTTTTTTTGTCAAAATATATGAATTTAAGATGGCGGCTCCAAAATGGCGAAGGAGTTTTGTGATTATGGTCCGATTTTATTCAAAATTTGAATGTGGGGGTTTTCTGAGTCGGAGATTATGAATTTTTGTCAAAATTTATGAAATTGAAATGGCGGCTCATGGAATTTTTGTTAGAAAAAACAAATTTGGCGCTACAAGATGGCGGACGAGATTTAGGTTTATGGTCCGATTCGATTCAAAATTGGTATGTGGAGGTTTTCTTCAAAATTCATAAAATCAAAATGGCGGCTCCAAGATGGCCTATGATCTGTGTTTATGGTCCGATTCTATTTGAAATTGGTATGTAGGGTTTTCGTTGTCGGAGATTATGAATTTGTTATCAAAATTCACAAATTCAAGATGGCGGACGATTTTTGTAATTACGGCCCGATTCGATTCAAAATTGGTATGTCGGGGTTTTAGGAGTCGGAGATTATGAATTTAGTCGAAGATTATTGATTTTTAGTTAGAATCCTTAAATTGAAGATGGCAGACGAGTTAATCTTTAGATGGTCTCCTCATTGAAGGAATCATATTTTGACACTATTTTATCATATATTTATTGACTACCAATATTGATAACACTCATATCACTTTCCTTTTCCATGCGAGCGCTTGAAAACTACTGCGCATGTGCAACTAAATATTTAAGGTTAGGTTATTTGACATTGTGACCAGAATGCAGAAGGACACGGGAAAAGAAATGTCACACTTTTGTGGTTATGTTACCATAATGACAATTTGTAACAAATTAAATAAGTTTGTCATACTCCAACTTTTTTTTCACGTGAAATAATTGCTACTGGAACGAGATTGACGAACAAAATCGCGACTTTGATAGATAACGTGTTTTTTGTTGGCGCATGCGCATTCATCAGCGCCCACTTTTGAAATTCGATGTTCAATTGTTTTGGCTTCACATAGGCCTTATTATCAATATTTGAAGTCAATAAATATATGTATTTTATGGATTCCAATGTCTGAAAATTAATTTCAGAACATACTTTCATGCTGAACGAACCTAGTGCCACCTATTGGTCGCTAGTCAAATGAAAAAGTCCCGGAAAATAGTAATCCTTATTCCTACTTTCAATGTTTTAAATTTTTAACGGGTGCCATATAACATGAAGGGGAACAGAAGAGATTTAAGGAAATAAAATACTGGTTTCAAATTATTCATAATATATTAATAAATTTCGTTTATCCGTTTAAACCTAATACAAAGCGTTTATTTGACTAGCCAATTAGTAAGAGCACTTATACATGAAAAAATATAATATACAATTAATAATAGAAAATTATACCCGCTATGTGCTGCCCACATGCAAAGTGTAATTTTTCTTGGTAGTATTTCCACGCAATGTGGAATGTGAAACACTTCAAAATGCCATTTAAAAACAAATGAAACAGGATGATATATTATTATGTATATATATATATATATATATATATATATATATATATATATATATATATATGAATTTAGAAATAACGACTGAAAATTGGTATGAACAGTGGGGAATAACGGGGATCTTCAGTCAGCACAAGTGTTGAACTATGAAAAACTCTTTAATACGTTGGACCGAGCTTTCGTTTCAATTTTGAAACTTCTTCAGGGTCCTAAAATATGTAAATTACATTATTGAGAAAAAAAAAATACTTAAAATGAAGAAAGTACTTACAGTAATCTGAGTTTTTGATTAATGAACATTAACTTAAAAAAAAAAACGTAAAATATGTAAATATTTGTCGGAATGGTGTTATATCTTTGACGTTTCGAGTGACATTGAAGGATTTGAAGTGACAACCTATGATTAATCGTCAAAAAAATATAAAATATGTAGTGGGTGTGTTAATTTTTTATTATATTCTTTGAGAATCATCAGTTTTAATCCATTTGTAAAAGATAACTGTAGATTTTGCTAAGATTTTCGATATCTGTTTTTTTGTTCATATTTTGATTGGATTTATTAATTTCAATCATTTCAAGAAATAATCTTTTTGAGAAATTTTTTTCTGAATGTAAAACTTGTGCTTCCTCGAATGATATTTTATGGCCTGTTTCAATAAAGCATGTTGAGCTAATGCACATGATTTCTTGTTGAGTCTTATATCACTTCTGTGAGAGATAATACGATTATTCAAAGTTCTTGAACTTGTACCAATATAGTTTAAATCACAGTTGTTACATGGTATGCTGTAGACAACATTTGATTTCTTCAAATCTGGTGTGGGATCTTTTAACCTCGTATTTAAATTTCTAATAGTCTTGATATTTTTTTGTGAAATTTTTATGTTACTTTCATTCTTGAATAATTTAATTATATTTGATGATATAATTCCTATATTAGGAATTGAAAAATAAATTATCCTTTCATTATTATTTTCTGAATTTTGATTATTTGTGTGATCATTATTAATTTGTCTATCAGAGTTGGTATTGAAAATAATTCTGTTAAGAAGTTTTTTGGGGTAAGAATTATCTAGTAAAATATTTCTGAGAATTTTAAAATTTTTGTTTTTTAATGAAGGATGAACCAACATCTCGATTCTTTTTTTCATACAAAGAATCAAATTTATTTTCATTCTTTTTGAGTGGAAGGAATGATAGTTTATGTATCTTCCAGAGTTTGTTGGTTTTATATATCCAATCTGTGATCAGTGAATTGTTTTCTCTACGAATTATTCTAGTATCTAAAAACGGAATACTTTTATTTTTTTCTAAGTCAATTGTGAATTGTAAATTTTTATTGTAGTTATTTACTTTTCTTAAAATTTCATCGGATTTATCCATTGGTACTGCACATATAATATCATCTACAATTTTTTAAAAAAATGGAACTTTAAACGTCAATTGTGGTAATATTTCTTCGAAAAGGTCATCCATTACATACGAAGCAATGATTGGTGAGATGGTAGCTCCCATAGGTGTTCCAAGAATTTGTTTGTAGAAATTTCCTTCGAACGAAAAGAAACTAGATTTGAATATGAATTGAATGATTAAAGAGTTTTTCATAGTTCAACACTTGTGCTGACTGAAGATCCCCGTTATTCCCCACATTTATATTTATATATATATATATATATATATATATATATATAAATATACACACACACACACATAATATAATATGTGTATATTCATGAACCTCAATTGTTTTTGATTGCTTGATTTCAAATAAATAAGAAATATAGAAATATAGAAATGTATATATTTTGTTAATTTAATTTTTGTGGTTAATTCAAGCAATAAAGTTGAGAGCTAGTTAAAATTATAGACCATTTATTTTATTTGCTCGAAAATAATTTTCACGAAATTACCATATATTTGTAATGACGCTTATTTCTTTTGTTTTCCAGCTTCATAATTCTGGTAGAATCATTACAATTCGATAGTTGTCATTCAAGTGTTTTACTTCAAACATTCTTGTGTGTCAAGTTGAAATTCTACAAACAAAAATTCTTCTTTGCATGATAATCCGAAAGTTATTCTGTCACATTGTATTAATCACATCGATAGTATAATTGTTGTAGACTTATTTCTAGTTCAGAAATGTTTTGGAAAATTATTGTAAATTTTTGTAAGGCATTAAAATTCGATTTCCATCATAAAAAATCAAATGTTGAAACAAACCGATTTTTTTTCATTCACTAATTATACAGGGTTATTCACTGGGTAATGCGCATACAGTAAGGGTAGATGGAGGACACAGAGGTGCTTCTAAATAACCTATATTTTATGGGTTTATCGTTCTTTATAACCAAGATACAGGGTGATTTATTAATTTCCCCATTTCTTCAATTAATCATAACTTATGAACCACCCTATACATTTTTGTAATATTTGATTCGTATGTTCTTTGTCCACAGTGGTGTCGATTAACAAACCAAAAAAAAGTCTTATTACAGGTCCGGCCTTAAAAAAATTAATAATTAGGTTTTTAGTCGAAACAACACCCTGTACATCAATATTTTAAAATTGTATTTATAAATTTGGAAAGAGCAGAAAAAAATAAGTAAGACTAAATGTATTTGGTGTTTCCAACTTTTTTACTTATTGACTTGAGTCAAATCTAGGTGTTTCAATAATAAAGTGGCAGAAAATTAATTTTTTCCCCCAAATGGTACTTTTCCAGCTTTAATCCATAAAATCATCAACTATTTCTTATTCTCCTAATTTCTGGATCCCAACCTTATTGAAAAACGAGAGGACATGTCCGTATTTGGGACAAATTATTATTATCAATGACTAACTTTCAAACACCCTGTATGCGTAAAAAACTTATCATAACATTAAAAAAAAATTATAGAAAAGAGGAAAAATGCCCATTCCGAAAAAAGTATAACTTTATATTAAACAAAAATAACGTTGCAACAAATCTACATTTTGAAGGTTATAAACAAAACAGAAAATCAAAAAAATAGAATTTTCTTTATCCGCGTCTAATTATTTTTTCAGCTAGAGCATGATCATTTCTCGACTCTTCTGATGCATTCTTGATAATAATAATAAAATCAAGCAGTCTGTACGTATTGTTTAATTTAGTAAATAATACACATTTTTTTTGTGTCTAATTCTTTTCTTTTAACTTAATACAATTTGTTGCAACGTTATTTTTGTTTAAAATAAAGTTATGCTTTTTTCGGAATAAGCAATGAACAAATGTTATAATTTTTGTACGCATACAGGGTTTTGAAAGTTTATTTATTATAATAATTTGTCCCAAATACGGCATGTCCTCTCGTTTTTCAATAAAGTCGGGATCCAGAAATTAGTAGAATGAGAAATAGTTGATAATTTTATGGATTAAAGCTGGAAAAGTACCATTTGGGGAAAAAACATTAATTTTGTGCCACCTTATTATCGAAACATCTAGATTTGACTCAAGTTAATAAGTAAAAAAGTTGGAAACACCAAATACATTTAGTCTTACTCATTTTTTTCTGCTCTTTCCATATTTGTGAATAAAATTTCAAAAAATATTGATATACAGGGTGTTGTTTAGACTAGAAACCTACTTATTAATTTTTTTAAGGCCGGACCTGGAATAAAACTTTTTTGTTATGTTAATCGACACCACTGTGGACAAAGAACATACGAACCCAATATTAAAAAAATGTATAGGGTGGTTCATAAGTTATGATTAATTGAAAAAATGGGGAAATTAATAAATCACCCTGTATCTTGGTTATAAAGAATGATAAACCCATAAAATATAGGTTATTCAGAAGTACCTCGGTGTCCTCATCTACCCTTACTGTATGCGCATTTCCCAATGAATAACCCTGTTATTAATAATTAGAGAATTATAAAAAAATACATGATTTGACATTTTTTTATTATTTCAATCCTCAATTTTGATTTGATAATATTTTATACTTTAGAAATTCTATTAAGAAATATAACAGCATTATTACAATTTAACTGCATAAAATTAAATATATTTTATTTATTTTATAATAATCCCAAGCATTAATAACAGCATTATTTCAATTTAATTGCATTAAATCAAATATATTTTATTTATTTATTTTATGATAATCCTGACGAAAAAAAAAGTCTTAAATTCAGTAAAAATAAGGGAAAATTTTATGTTTAAATTTTGAATGTTTATCTTTTTCTGAATTTAATAAAATAAAATGATCCTAACTAGTTCAAACCAATATTGGGAATAATCAGCATAATTTTTTTCCCTTAGGTATGAATTAGAAAATCAGATCTTTCAGTTATGAATTTTAAGAAAGCACAACTTCTGAACGAATCTCTTATATAATAGTCTCAACCACAAAAAATAATTTATATAAGCTTAATAGCTTGTTTATGCTGAATTTAATAGTATTGAAACAATGTATTTGTTTTAAATTCAATTTTTATGTTAAAAAAATAATCAACATCAAATAAAGCATTCAGAAATATTTTTAATAATATTGAAAATCGTTTATTGTAATTTATGATTCAAGCAGAAAAAAATTGGAATAATCAGTTGAGAAAAAACAATTAAAAAAGTCACTTGAAGTCTAAATTAGAAAAGCAAATCTTTCAGGTGAAAAATGTCCAATTTTGCAATATTCCAAAACATTTCTAACTGAAAGTATTCGGTCAGAACAAGTTCATATATAAAAAAATATCAAGTTATCGATTACTACTTATTATAATAAACCTATCCCAAATAACAACATAAATGGTAACTCAAATGTATTGGATCACAAAAAATGTTTCATGTCGAAAATGTATGAATACTGAAAAATTGTAGTCTAAAGCTTCAAGAATTATTTATGCAAGCTTAATATATTTTGTTTACCCTAAATCCAACTATATTCAAACTGATTGTTCTTGTTGAGTTCAATTTCCATGTTAAAAAATTCATTGATAGCGAAAAAGGCATATTCGGAAATATTTTTAATAAGTTTGTTATAATTTCTGATTCAAATTAAACAAAAAAATATAAAAAAAAAATATTTTTACATTTTTTGTTTTAATCAGAAAGTTTTACAGACTCGTCCGCCTTCTAGAAAATGTAACGTAAGAAAAAAGCGTTATGCCCCCCCATGCGATTTTCTCTCTGTCTCTTTCTATTATATACGAGTATGTGTGACAACTACACTTGGTCCTGTCAGAATTAAATGTCAACACATTCAATTCCCATATAGGGAAATAGGAAATGAAAAATTGATGGAATAAGGGATTTTCAACTCACTACATACAGTGATTTGATATTTGAATTCAAATATACCTTTTTCAGCATGTTAGAAAACCTCAGTTTTTTAAGTAAGGCAATTAATAATTTAATTGTGTCATTTTGTAGTTGGTAGAGCTTCAATGTGCTCCGCGAATTTCGTGAAATTCAGTAGTTTAAAGTGCCGTATAAACCCCGAAGTGTTGAAAAAGTGAATTATAAACTGCTTCGTTAACTTAAAAACAATAAAACAGTGTGCTGAAAGTGATCTAAATGCTTAAAAAGAGTAAAAATAGTGTTTCTAACACAATATCTGGCCATTGGAAAACTGCAGGCCATTGTGACCCTTAATAACCGCCGAGTACGGGAATTTCGACCATATTGGCTCGCCAGAGTGAAAAAGTTAGGTTAGGATTTCAAAACCCCGCGATATGGAGGATGATAAAAGAAGTAAAGGAACCACACACGTTTTAAATATCTCTTAAAATTATTGGATTCAGCATTAACAAAATATATTAAGTATTGTTAGTTTCGTTAATGTTCCATGTAGATTAAACACATTTTTATTAAGATTTGATTCTAATCGAATCATTTGAAGGAAAAAGCATATCACAGTTAGGAAGTTGGAAAGCTTACAAAAGATACAGAAAAAAACACCTAAAATAAATAGTTCAAGTTATTTGAATAGAAAAATTGAAACCATTCAAACTGTTTTCACTGGATTTATAAAGACACGCTCTAATAGAGGGATCATATGACGAATTATAATTAAATCGGATTTTTCAAATTTTTATTAGGATATTTGAAAAATTCCATTTTTTTTCTTTAAATAGGCTTATTTAAATAATGTTATGATTGAACATTGATTTGATATAGTCAACCCCAACACAATATTAAATTTTCTTAACAAAAAAGGAATGGTAAAAAAAATTATTTTATATTTTTTTGGACCGGTTATATATCCAGTAGCACTAAATATATCTTCCAAAACAGATTCCATGGCTTTTTATTCAGTTATATAATATATCTGGAGGCAACAGTAAATGTGCACAAAACAATTTATTAAACTTTTATTATCTTTATAAAGTCAACTTGTTGTTTCATCATTCATTTTCTCAAAAAAAAAATATATATTAATTTAATTAAATTGGACAAATAGTTACTCATGCTATGAAATTTTTCCCAAGAACCGATGAATAATTTGAAAACTTACAGAATAAAATTTGTGTTGTTATGAAATTATTCCTAAAAACCAATATATAATTTAAAAACTCACATCTCAAAATTTGTTACTCTTTATATTTTTTTAAAAAAATTCGAGAATGACTTTGATTATTTATAAAGATGTACAATTTTTTATATTTCAAGGACAAATGAATAATTTCAAAACCTACAGAATAAAATTTGTTGCTATGAAATTATTCCTAAGAACCGATAAGTAATTTGAAAACTTACATATAAAAATTTGTTACTCTTTATATTTTTTTCTAAGAATTTAAGAATGACTTTGAACATTTATAAAGGTGCACATTTTTTTATATTTCAAGAACAAATTAATAATTTCAAAACCTACAGAATAAAATTTGTGTTGCTATGAAATTATTCCTCAGAACCGATAAGTAATTTAAAAACTTACATATCAAAATTTGTTACTCTTTATATTTTTTCTAAGAATTTAAGAATGACTTTGAACATTTATAAAGGGCACAATTTTTTATATTTCAAGGACAAATGAATAATTTTAAACTTAAATTATTTCTAAGAACCGATAAGTTATTTAAAAACTTACAACTCAAAATTTGTTACTCTTTATATATTTTTCTAAGAATTCGAGAATGACTTTGAACATTTATAAAGACGCACATTTTTTTATATTTCAAGAACAAATTAATAATTTCAAAACCTACAGAATAAAATTTGTGTTGCTATGAAATTATTCCTAAGAACCGATAAGTTATTTAAAAACTTACAACTCAAAATTTGTTACTCTTTATATTTTTTTCTAAGAATTCAAGAATGACTTTGAACATTTATGAAGGTGCACAATTTTTTATATTTCAAAGACAAATGAATAATTTCAAAACCTACAGAATAAAATGTATTACTTTATTTTTTGTATATTTCTGGGACAAATTAATAATTCTAAATAATCACACATTTGATTAATTCTGTTGAATGTTACAAGTGAATAAGTACCCATAAGCATGATATTCACAACAAAATCACAAAGTCAAATTTACCTTCCAGAAAAAACAAAGCCATTATCAAGTTCAGGAAAAAAAACTATATTTAAATTATCATTACTCAAAACGTTCTACCTAATTCCATTTAATTCGATATAATACAAATTCAATATGTCCCTATTTTGTATGCTATTTCAACGAGAAGAAGAAATAATCATTGAATTAATCATAACAGTTCCACAAATTGTGACACAATAAACTCATTCATTTTATAAACATATAAAGATCGTTTTATTACAATTTTTAGCAACACACTCATGGACAAACAAACATTTTTATTATTAGTTGCAATATCAATATTGTTTAATCTTCTTGTTATAACCTAGCTATATGTTATGTAAAACTTACATTATGTAATGTAAAACATACATCAACTATATCACAGCAATCCATACCGGAAGCATATTGTAGTGCTATTCGAGATATCACCCTCCAAAGTAGAAAAATTCCATAAAAAAATACAGACGTCGTCTCTCAGTTATCAAAGCCAAGAAAATAAAGAATCCATCACATACCTATACATACATGTTGTATTTCCATCGTTATAACTCCGTAGGCTGCTCACAGTTTTTAATGTCCATCGTTATGTGTACATAGGTTGCATACACATTTTATGTCCATCTTTACAATACCTTAAGCAGCATTTTATGTCCAACATTATAAGTCCATAAGCTGCATACATGTTTATATGTCCACTGTTGTGTGTCCATAGACTGCTTACATGCATATGTGTCCATAGGCTGTGTAAACGTTTTTATGTCCAACGTTATATGTCCATTCTATTTACATGTCCATTGATAATAGTTTGTAGGCTGCAGGAGTTTTTTTGTATGCTGCAAGCACGTGAATATGTCCATTATTATAAGTCCGTAGGCTGCATACTTGTATATATGTCCATCGTTATAAGTCTGTGTACACGTTATGTCCACCGTTATAAATCGGTAGGCTGCCTGCTTTCTTCCGATGCGCTCTCCTGCGTTTCCAGCGACGTGTACAAAATATTGGCCGATATTATGATAGGGTAGTCCAGATCGTTATCGAACGATATGATCTGGGTCTCCTCCCCTTTACTGAGCGCCACTTTCAGTATATCCGACTGTTTCGTGTACACGATCTGTCTCTGCTCGTTGAGCCTCGCTACTGTCACTCTAAAAAATATTGGCAGTTTCAACAAGATATACAATATTTAAATTATTCATTATCGAGAAATATCTGAAGCCCATCCTCTGTTGGGATTGATAAATGTTAAAAATTAAGACTGTATAACAAAAAAACATATCGAGCAGACATTTCTCTAAAATTTTCTATATTTTTTCCAATTATTATTTTATAAAGTTAGCGAATTGTTTCAAAGGTTATATCAAGTGTACAGAAAAAGTTTGAAAATCAGTAAACAAGAACTGTACTATTTTTACTCATGGGCCCAAGAAGAGATCCTTGAGGAACTTTGGGCGAGATCTCGCAAGATTTTTACAGAGGGGGTTCTGTAATAATGCAGGCACTCTATATGTGAAGATTCGGAAGATTATACAAACAAAATCATAAATAATTCTCGTTATTTCATATTACTGACCTTATAGCGACATGCCTTGTCGTTTGAAGGCTCAATAGTTGTTCAAACTCCGACCTGTGGTTCCTTTTGATAGAGAGAGTAACCCCGTCGGTGATCATGAGTAAGTCGACTCCGAAATGGAATCCCGTCCACCTCCAGACATGCCTTTCATTGACGGATAACACCCTGCCGCATCTCAGACTGCTCGCTAGGAATACTTCGTCACTTACCTCCATAGGACTACAAAGAAATTAGTAGGAATGGATTTATTTTTAAGTGGATTACGCACCCTTTGTCATCGTTCTGATTAACCCTCAGAACATTCTTCCACTGTTGCAAAATGACCGGATCCAGCATTATTCGAGGAATGATATTGTCTCTTATTATCAACACTACGTCTAACTGGTGCGAGATCAAGTTTTGCAACCTGAGGCCCTCAAATGCTGATATGAACTGTTTACCCTCTCTTGAGAGCAGATAAGGAAGTTTGTCTGAAAAAAATATAATGCACTTTTCCAGTTGAAATGTCAACACTCAGCCATGATTAACCGGTTGATTGACATTTTCGAAACCTCAGAATCAACCTCCATATAGCAAAATTAACTAGATGAACTGCTTGCATTTTGACTTGCATCTTCGTGGTCATAAAAAAAACATGTTAACCTCCATATTTATAAGAATCAATAGTCAAACTCATTGTAATAGGTGCAGCAGTGGAAAGAATTGCGTATTTTTTGTTTCGGAATATTTGAACGATCTGGATGAACCGGTTAACCACAAAAGCAACCGGTTAAGGTCCATATTGAAACAGCAACAAATTGCTGAGGAAAACTTACATGATTAGCATCAAAGATTTAGCAACTAACCTCTGCAGTAGGCAATGATTTAATCACCAACATTATCTGGTCGGCATTTCAAAGAACAGGATGAACCGGTTAACATTAATATTTACAAGAAGAACCGGTGGAGATACAAACAGCAACAAAGTCGCTAATTAAAACTTATAATGACACAATCCAACTTAGCGTGTTTCAATCAACTAAACTGCATATCTACAAGATTGACCAGTTAATTTCCATATTTGCAGGAATACAACCAATGTAGGCAACACTTCAATCATTAGAAACATTTGGTTTGTACTGATATTTGCAAAATGTACCAGTTATCCTCCACATTCGGAAAAATATCTAGAGTTGAAGGTAGATCTGATTGTATCACAATAAACAGAGTTGACTGGTTTATTTCTAATTTTAACAAGAATGACCGGTAGAAACATTGAGGAAATGAAGAAAGGTTATGGGTTAAACTTTAGGTGCTTCAAATAATTGCAATACCAACACATATTTCCACGTTCGCAAGATTGACCAGTTGAATAAAATTTTTGCAGGACCTCCATGGTTGCAAGAATCCCCGTAAAATGAGATGTAGTAGAGAGTTTATTATATTTTTTCTAGGTCAAACAAAATTGGGAATATTCCAACATTCATATTTAGAAGAAGAACCGGTTGATAATCATGTTCAAACAACAACAAAAGTAAGAGTAAAACTTACGATAACTCACCAGTTAATTTCTATATTTGGAGGATTAACAGTTGTTATAATTTTTCTAAGACCAATAATACAACTAAAGTAGACACATTATTGCATAAAAATAAGCAGTTATCCTCCATATTAAGAAAATATTGAAGGTAATGTAACATCTTGTATGGTGTTGTTTTTTTAACAGTAGTCCCAGGGTAGGTTACGTTTTTTTTATGAAAGAACGTCCGAATTGTATCGGAATTGAGTGCAAGTCAAATTGTTACATAGTAGCTAAATAATCGGCGGATGTATAGTGTGGAGATACTTGCCAATGGACCATTCGATAGTGATTTTATACGAAAATAACATAAAACTACCTTTGGATTTTCTTGAAGATAGGAAAATGCAGCCTGTTATGGAAGGAAAAATTGTTGCAGACTTGGAGAGTTGTGATGCTTCTAGTAACACATGAAATAACCATAGTGCAAAGCTTTTATTAGAATGCGAGGGTGAACATTGAACAAGTTATAGAGAGGCTGAGCTTCTTCTAGCCACAAACAATTTCTTTTGATACCGTATACGGACGTGACCATCGAGTCAAATTTTATAGGATTATTTGGAAGTAAAGTTGTTGCAATTTCTATGCGAGACAAATATTTTACGAGTGAAGGAACTACTTTGGCACATCGGAGAATAAAAACATAGAGCACAGTTAAATGTCTAGTTTTACGGCAGTGATTTTGGAATAGTATTTTTTTTATCAATTAAAAATAGAAAGCAGCTTTGAAATTGTAAAATGATGACCGCGCGCTGGGACAGTTTTTTAAATAATAAATGAAAGTAAATTTGAAATTGCTACAGTAATGTTTTTTTCTGGCTTATCGAAGAATATTCATAATTATATCAATGGAAGAATCTTTTTATATTTTTTATGGAGCATCAACTGTTAACCTTTGACATTAACAAGTTTAGAGATAAACAGAAAGTATCCCCGGAATTATGGATGAAAAAGTGTGTGTGTGTGTGTCTTACCGGTTCTGGTACAAAAATACTCGTTAACCATCGCTATGGTGGGTTCTTCGCAGTCGGGAAATAAATGCATGTACATCCAGTACTTCAACATGACGTAAATGGAATACTCGGTTTGTATGACAAAGAGGTCGGGATGGGCGACTAGTTTACCCATGAGCGACACCGGAATGGTTTTGAGGCTCGAGAGCGGATGGCTGAAATAGTAGGGCATCAGGTTCACCAGGAACCATTTGAAACAAACTTCTTGTAGTTTCTTGTCGCCGTACTGACAGGCCGCATTGTAGTAGTCCAATGAAGTCTGGAAAGAGAAGTGTCAGAATTTCAACATGAATTGGGTTTATGAATGGGCGGTACCTTGGGATTGATAGTTTCCAGCATAACCTCTGTGCATTTGTCAATTAACCCGTCTAGTTGAAACATTGTGGCTGTAGCTAGTATGGGAACTATTTCGAGAGGATTCAGCGTTATTTCGCAGTTGTACAAAGATCCCAGTACCACTTTAAGAGCTGAAAATAATATTTAGTCAGGTCCGTTTGATGTTAGTGGTTCATTAAAATCAACATGTGCATTGGAGGCACTATAAGCGCAACTAATTGTTAAAATAAAGAATTCCAGGAATTCGAGAATGCCCCCTTTTATTCTGTATGAAAGTCCAAAATTTTTAAGGATCTGTAATTATTATATTGAGAATATGCAATTTTTATTCAAGCTTTAATCTGTTTTCTTAAAGAGTTAAATTGGTTTCTATGAGAATAAAAGTTGGATTTCTTCAGTTTCTGGAATACTTTATTCTTTTCATCAAATGGAATTAGTTCAGATGTAACACTTACAATTGATTGTTATAAGTGGATCGACAATGTCTATAGTGACATATTTCTGAGTCGTCTCAAGCCACGATCCACCAAACATACTAGCGAAATACGGGCTCTGGCACAGATACACTCTGTGTAAGTGGAACTCTCGGTCCAGAGCGCAAACTGTCACGTCGGAATTTTTTCCTTCCACAAAAAGGGCCTGGTAGATGTAGTTTGCCGTACTGATAAGTTTTTTCCTAAAATACAGAGGTTAATTTTAGAAAATCTCTTTGATAAATACCTTGGATTCATTGTAGATAATAATCTGAATTTTCATAAGCATGCCCAGTACATCAAAAATAAAATATCAAAAAAAATTTTTTCTTTTCAAGAATATCTAGCCAACTCTCCATAAACTCGCGAATTACTTGCTATAATTGCATCATTCAACCACATTTTGATTATTGCAGTTCATTATTATACTGACTCAATTTGAATTAAAAATCTCAATTACAAAAAATGCAAAATAGAGGGATGAGGATAATTCTGGGATGTAATAAATTAACACCTATAGCTTTAATGCTTGATGCACTGAAATGGTTACCAGTTGTTAGCAGGTTGTTTTATATGACTATGACATTCATCTTCAAGATAACCAGGGAGGTCAACCTGAGTATTTTAACGAATTTGTTATTTTGAATCAAAACATCCACAATTATGCCACTAGAAATAGGGTAGATTTCCATATAAATAGAACAAATCTGAAAATGGCCATGAATTCTCTGTTCTTTAAAGGTTTAGAATCCTATAATAGACTTCCACAAATGATAAAAAATGCAAGGACAGTAACAATGTTTAAACACAAACTAATTGAACACATCAGAAATCAACCCAATGTGTTTAGTAGGCAGTCAAAATTAGTTCTATATGCATGTGAATTCTTCTTGATTTTAAATACTTTACTGATGTAATTCTTTTATAGATACTTAATATTATTATAAGTATATAATTAAAATTAAGTTAAATGTTTTTACTAGTTATATTAGGGATTCCTATTTAAATAAACTACTTACTTATAGGTAAGAATCAGTCCTTTTCAAGTTGTATAATTGTATCCGGCAAACATACTTGTCACTAAACCATTGTGTGGCATATCATTTATGTATATCAGGAATACGAGTGGCCCTAGTACAGAACCCTGAGGTACTCCTCTCGTGACAGACATAAATGAACCCATGACATTGTCAACAACTATTGCTTGGCTAAAATGTGATAAGTATGACTTGGAGAAATCAAGACAGGTACCACATATCCCGTATCTGTTGTTTGTTTAATAACATCTGGTGATCTACAGTCAAATGAAGCCGTTAAGTCAGTGAAAATTCCCAGTGTTTTTTCTCCTCAAAGTAATTCTCAATGTATTCAGTCAATGATTTTAGGGCGTCAATTGTAGACAATTTACTGGTAAGGACTTAATAGATAATTTAAGAATTGTAAAATATTATTTCTAAAATTTTCGAAAAAACAGGAAGAATAACAATTTGCCTGAAATTATTGGGCAATGAAGGATCTTCTTTTTATGTAATGGACACACCTTGCCTTTTTTCATACCTTCGGGAAAAACACCTTTTGTTGGACACGCATCCATCCAAATCTTCGCTTTTTTACTTTTGAAGTTACCTATAGCAGACTTGATCTCTGATGGGGTAAATGGTTTGAAAAATAACTAATTTTGTAGCTGGGTTAATTTTATCAGAGACTCGGGTTGAATATGTTTTTTTTTCTAGTTTTTGGACAATATTTTTGGCATTAGTGACGAAAAAGGTATTTAAATCATTTTCACTCAAGTTGCAGGTTTTAATTTTTTGTTTTGCAATTTCTTTATTGACAACATACCGGACTGTCTTCTGTTTGTTGTCAGATTCCATAATACGTTTATTGTTGATGTACGTTTGGTACTGTCTAACAATTTGTATTTTGTAATAACTCTTTTTAAATATTATATATTTTTAAATTATCAGAAGTTGGATGTTGTTTCAGTAAGAACATCGAGCTGTTTTTTGCATATTGAATTTCTGGCGCCAACCGCTATGATGGTGCATTTTTTGGAGTGAAACATATATTATGGAAATAGATGAAAGTTGAAATAAAAGCTGAATATTTTTCCTCTGCAGTTAACCTTCCAAAAACATCTTCCCATTTTTCATTGCTGAGGTAGTTTAACATCAGTTAAATAATATTTTCAGAATAATTTTTTTGTTTTGTAGGTATTACTAGAAACCTCCAAGTGTATATCTTCATTTAGTTGTAGCAATTGACCCCTATGACCTGAGACTCCAAATTCAACTACTGTTGTTATGCATGTCAAAATTAATAAAAAATGTATCTAAACATCTATTTAAACTAGTATTTAGTTTAGGCTACCGGGGAACCTGGACATGCGCTGTTTTGCAAAAGGCTTAAGATCCTCGAAGGGGTTTCGATAACGCCCTCAGACATGAGGAACTTAGCTCCCAGGAAACCGATACGCTTCGCAAGCTGTCCTGGAATCCCGGGTCTTTAATAGATGAAGGGTAATGTACAAAAGACCTTATAGGTCGAGGTATGGATAGGCTGAAGAGCCATATCGCCACCCCTTCAATCTAATCTAGTATTTTCAAATACTGCTTGACAGAGCTTATGACTAAGGAATAAAAAAATTACATTTGATGTTTTTTTATTCCTACCTTTTGGGGGTGTGAAGAGCGATATCGATAACTTTGTTGATTTGTTCTTCTTCGGACTCCGAGTGTTTCCTTTTCTTTCCAGTGACATAGCCAGTCACATTGTCCACTAAGCTTTGCGTCGAAAATTTTGCGCCCATCGTGGGTGTCACGTTTAATTTGAATAAAAAATAGGTCAAAATCACAACAGTTTATGCATTTTTTTTATATATTATGCAATTATGTATGCATCTTGTGGGGTTTTTATTCACGGGGAATGTCAAGTTTGGAGCTTTCTTATTTCCCGTTTTGCTACAAGTTTTCTTGTGTTTCTACTTTCACATATGACGAGTGTTTACATTTTAATGCAATATTTCGTCACCGCTTGAAATAAATTAACATATGAGGAGGATAATTTTGCTGGAACGAAAAATAACTGTACCGAAAGAAAATGGGAAAATATTCAAAATAAATGTATTTTACTCAATTCAACATTACCGGTAAACAATTGTGTATTTCGAGATTTAAAAAAAGTATTTTGTTTTTTTATAATTGTCAAACGCGTTGACATTTTCAAAAACATGCAGTTGTAGCGTCCATCGGAGATCAGTGCTTGCTGCGCTTGCAGCTTGGCAGTTCTGTCTATGGAATTGAATTCATACCAATGCGAAATTTATTATATTCTCTCTAGGAGAGGGCGAGACCACGAGGATACTGACCAAAGTTTATCTGTAGGTCGCAGTTGATTCCACATCTGATTTTATGAACACCCTATTCATACTTTCAAACAAAACAATTTATCTTGAGGACAAAACCAGTGATGTCTTTCTTCTGTGGTTATTGGTACTTGCTCCCGTAGCGGTGATTTACACTCACTTGGGCTTGCAACTATCTGACTTCTGGATTATGCCAAATCTATTATTCTTTACTGTTTTTGAAACCGGTGATGTCATTGTTATAGGTTTTTGACCGTCTCTGTAACTAGCGCTTTATGTTGATTCGTCAAAATACCCTGATGGACGAAACCGATGACGTTATTGTTACATACGCTTCATGATGATCGGTCCTTAACTTTTGTATAAATTTAATTTTTGTGTTCGTTGTATTGGGAGGTGATGAATGTTGCTTTTTCTGTGTTTCTATCGCCAATATTTGTATTGAAACCAATCCGGCCCTGATTCATATTTGACCGACCGAAATTGTGAACTAGTGCAAAGTAACTTTGATCTATACTATATGTTGATTAGGGAACGGAGTCATAGAAATCTATTGCCACTCCTTTTCAGATGTCTTTTTCCGAATATATTCATGAAGAACCAAATTTAGAATTCTCAGGGCGATTGGATTTGTGTTGTGACATCTATGAGTTGTATTTCGATGTAACGAGATGGTGATATATTATAGCGCTCTACTGGTTATAGCGTTTTTGAATTTGTTTACGACGTGGTAGCGTCACATTTTCTTTGATGTTGGTTTGCCACTTCATTAATCTCGAATCTTCAAATTGGATTAGGCACAGCCAGTTCTAAATTGTGATATATTGGGAATTAGGACATTACCACAGATTATACACACAGATAGGAAGCTCCGCCCATTTCCTTTGATTTGCCGCTTCATTAGCCTCGGACCTTCAATTCGAAATAGGCACAGTTGCCAGTAATAAATTATTTTTTATTTGGAATTAGGACAATACTGCCAACAAAAGTGATAAGGTCGAAAAAATGTAGGAAAAATTAATAATTAATTGATAACTGGCTTTCGAAATCGTTGAATGCTTGAGTTTTATGTAGAATAATATCATTTATTCCTTGAATTTCCTGATTAATTTTGTGAAGTTGGCAATTCTGGGTCATAACAAACGTCATCATTCAAAATGGAAGAACTGCCGTAACCCCTGTTGAATAGATATCAAAAAATTTACAGAGAGAGAGAGAGAGAGAAAGTACCTTGCCAAAGATCCCGCAAAGAACGGTTGGTACAAAAATGGGATGAAATCCTTGAAATTCACTACAATGTTGACATGATGCAAAGAGTGTAAACGTTATCTGAGTAGGAGAGTCTATTTCCCATAAGACAATGGTGACACTGATAGCCACGAATCTCTCTGGACGCTGCGGACTAGGGCACTCTGGTATCTGAGAGTTGAGCTGGATTTATAGTTAGACGGACTGTAAATGTAGACGCACTGCAAAAAGATCAACTTTATAATTTATGTACTCTTGTTTATAAATGAACGTAAACGCATGACGTAACGAAAGTGAAACGGACTGGAACTGAAGAGTTGACCAACTTTTATCTTTTACACTACGTTTCTTGCGTCCGGCCAATCAAAATAAAGAATTATGTGTGAAGTTTTTTACAAGACCTAATTATTCATTAAATACTGGAACAGTCATTCACGTATACTTAAAAAATTGATCTGGATCAGCAGTTTTCATCTTTAAAAACTTATTGTAGGCATTCTCTACTTTTCTATTACCGTTTATGTGTCTTGTTTTGTAACGTCTTAGTCGCATAATTATTGTTCTTCGAGTTTGTCGACACTTTTCCATTGCTACTGCACACAACAACAGTCCCACGGCACCAAGAAGCATAGAGCTGATCCAGTATTGAAACGACCTTTTGGTAGGTAGAGAGGGGGAAAACACGAGTGGACACAATTTGCTGTGCTACGGCGAATCTTCACCAGTGTCTTGGCATGCAGCGTTTGGAAGGTTAGGTTTGTTTAATTAATAAATAGGTAGTGCAGTTATTTAGTCAACTTTGCAATAGTTTACTCGTTACCTTGCCAAAATGCCCGGTGTTAAGTACTATTCAGTTGCGGAAAAAGAAATAGGAGTGTTAGGACAGTTATAGGAGTGTAAGTTCTCTACGTCTCGTGAATCACCTATACCAAATAATTTGGTACGCCTATGGAATTTCTATTAATAGCCATAGTTAGACAATGGTTCGGGTATCTTCGATAAAAATTGGTTATTAGGTGGGGGAAGGCCAAAGTGGTCGTTTCAATACTGGATGAGCTCTACCTTCATGTATTTCATAATCCATTGTGACACAGAAAACGAAGCATAGATAAATATTTAGAATATAATACAAATCCAAACCAACACGGGCTGTTTATGATTCGTATAATGTGTAGGTTATGTTGAATGTCACTATCACTTTTACCCATGCGCAAAAATTCCGTTCCGTCGATTTATAAATTCAATAATATTTTACAGTCCATTTGTTACGTATACAGTGCGTCTATGTTTACAGTCCGTCTAACTATAAATCCAGCTTTACATTCTCTTGAATGTATATTGGACCATTCTGTATGTTACGTGGGCCACCTGTACTCATGTCCATGTCCGTCACTATGGCGGGTTAACGCTACAAGATTCTAATTGGCTAGAGCTTATTAGGACCTCCTATTCAGATAACGTTTACTCTCTTTGGACAAAGATTATCTACTCTTTGCTTTAGACATGATATGCTCTGGCTCGTGATTGGCTAAACCAGAATCTCACCAGATTTCGACTTTTATGAATGTAACCTTGAATGACAGCATTTTTAATAAGACAATGTTACTATTTCATTCCAAAAGGGCAAGATTTCTCTTTGACCTTGCCAGGGTGTAATAAAAAATGTGGGGGTATAAGGAGATCAGTGGAAGCTTGTATGAATCCACTGTTGTTGCCAAATAAAAACACTATAGAAAAATAGTATATAGAAGAAATATTAAGAATATGGAAAAATACATTTTCAAATAAAATTTATCTATAACAGAAACAACACTATTTTTTATGACCTAAAGCTATGCAGTCTCCTGACATAAATAAAAATGAATCATTCTTTTCTCGAACAACTCTGTTCATGCGCCCGAAGCAAGGACACATTCCCAATAAACTCACAGCCGTTTTTCTTGTACTGGCAGGCCAATCGCACGTTATCCCCAAAACTCTCTATGGCATAACAGCGCATATTATCCACAGGAGCCGTGCAAGATGGACACCTTCTCAAGGACGTTTTGCAAGCATGACACAATAAATGACCCCTGTGGCACATAAAAATGGGGCGAACAAAGAATTCGTTGCAAATGGGACACTCCGTGAGGTTCCGGATAGTTTCAGAGTTGTCGTTGGCGTTTGCTTCAACTAGGGGCTCATCGGTTTCCATATTACGTGCTTTTTCAGGGATGAAAGTGATGCTTATCAATATTCTTTGGGGGCGGTCGAAGAAACTGTTTACGGTGTTGCTGTCGATCATGGTTAGGTGTTCGGTTGGGAAATTTGAACGGTAGTGCTTAGAGAATTGGTGGTGTTTTAGTGAGCACTCCCTCCTAGTGCATGCGAAGCAGTGGATTCGCTCTTCATACTGCACAATGTTTTGGTTTTCAAACAATAGAAACTTCTCGGTATTCTCTATCCCGATTTTCAGGTTGAATTACGGTACCTCTTGAGAGGCTTCAAGCACTAACGAATATAGAACGGGGTTCGCAGAATATGAATATAAAAAATGTCTCGTCTCCCAGTACAATGTGATATGCGGCAGATGAAAGCGATGAAAAGATATGTGTGAATTGACTATCGTAGGAAATATTACGTCTGTGCACTTCGGTCATGTGATTATGCAGCTGGTCAATCTCGAATTTCTCGAAGCAATTCCTGTAAGTCAATGGGCACCTCAAGGTCCTTCGTGGGCACTCTTTCTCGTGTTGTTCAACTTCTCCCCATGGGATAGTACGGTTACAATGTTTGTAGATGCATGGAAATGAGTGGCATTGAGCCATGTTTTCGTATATCATATTTCTGGCGCATATTCCTTTTTCCACCAGATACTTGCAGCGACCACACTTGTTTTTGGTGCCGTCTTGAGAGCTGAAGATGGGCGGTACGGACAAACATTTTTTGCAGATGGAACATCTCAAGTCTTTCAGGCTGTTCTGGGGAACGTTCGCAGTGGCCATGATGTGCTTTTGCTTCGACTGTGAGCTGAAAAGTAAATAAATGGAGAAATCACGTATTTCCATTCGTAAACTGGATCGTGGGAAACCCAGAAGAGAAAGTAAACTTAGTAACAGAATAATAAATTCGGTCTAGCTAATTTTCTGGATTACATCACTGAATATATACAATTAATAATTGTCTTGTTTACCTTAGCAACTTGAAACAATGAATCAAGAATTAAACAGGTATTAAGAGAGCTATGAAAATTAAACTCACTAGTAATTAGTATTTAATTCTTTTATGCAAATGGTTAATTAATAGTAAGAAAACCACAAAAAAATATAATATCAGTGCAGCCAAACCAATGAAAAGTGCAAAGGCAAAACCAAGAGATGGCGCTGTGAATATCAAGATGTCCGCCCGAGCAGAGAACAGTAACAGTCACACCATATCAAAGAGAGTAAACGTTATCTGAGTAGGAGAGTCTTCTCCATAAGACAATGGTGACACTAATAGAAAGAGATGAGAGATCTTTTGTGAGTCTCTGGTATCTGAGAATTACAGGCTCTTGAATGTATATTGGACCACTCTGTATGTTACGTGGACCATCTGAACTCATGTCCATTTACGTCACTATGACGCGTTAATGCTACAAGATTCTGATTGGCTAGAGCTTATTAGTACCGCCTACTCAGATAACGTTTACTCTCTTTGACACCATGGGCACGTTTTTATATCCATCAAATTGGTGTGGTTGAGGTGGAAACCTAACCAGTTTTATAAAAACGATTTGGTGGAACTGTAATTTTAACCACCACATTGGAGGTTATGTTGATGTATCACATCACAACATCAAAGATTAACTAATATACTGGGACTTTTGTTTTCCATTTTTGAAATGTTTTGTGGTATTTCGCTGGCGAAACGTCGATGTACTGCATCATCTTCAGATTCATCCAGTTCATCAGACCACGAATTAATGATCTCCAATGTTTACAAGAGCCCCCAAAAACATTCAAAAATTGGTAATTGTTTGAAAATAATTACTAGATATTGCAATCACAGAATACATATATATATATATATATATATATATATATATATATAAATATATATATATAAATATATATATATATATATATATATATATATATATATATATATATATATATACGATTATCGAGGGTAACTGTGGAAGAAAATTTAAAAGAATTCTGAAGGTTGAAAAAAAACTACTCACCGGTGGGAATGTCTTTTATTTATTTGGCAGTTAATTGCAGTTATCGTCCCACCCTCAACTTCCAGATTTACATGAAAAATTCAATGGATTCTACTAAATGAGCCATGTTGCAAAAATATTAATTGACAAGGAGTAAATACTGAGCATTCGATCATAAACCTAACCTTACAAATAATCCTATCCACCAAACTCATCATCATTTCAAGCCGCTGGAAAAATCAAGATGTGGTGGATATGAAAAAACGAAAGTGGTCTATCCGCCAATGATATAAAAATGATTTGGTGGAGACACCATAATTCCACCACACCAATAAGTTGGTGAATATAAAAACGCGCCTCATATGTCAACTATGCTGCAATCAGGGAGCTTTGCCCAAGTTGCCAACTTAAAAAAAAACTTTAAAAATTTTTCATCACATTCAAAAACGTATTCCTAGCGCTCCTGATGGACGTATACATCGTTACTTCACACAGTTCAAACTTTTACCGTCAGTTGCTTCGAACTGTCAACTATAATTTCATCTGTGTTCGTTTGTATGTTGTATACATACTTTTATTAATTGTAGTATTTTCAATTCATACTGAAAAATGGGGTCATATTTGTGTTTGGGTTGCAAGAAATAGTATTATCTACCAATATTCCTGTAACAACCACCATTGGCGCTAGTGTTTGGGAGAAGTTATTCAAGTGAAGGTCAAATCGAGTTTGAATTGAGGAGCACCTTCGAATTTGAAAATTCCGACATAATTTTGGGATTTGAGAAATTATTTTAGAAAAATATGATTTTTGGGGACCAAACTGATTCAAGAAAATATTAAATCATGGGTGTTTTCTAGTCCTGGCGTCACAAGTTCAACGAACCTTTCCAAACAAATAGATTTTACATGTTAAAACACCATAAGATATTATTTATATGTTAATTGTACTTCTGTCGATAATGAGGATAATCGCGTATATTTTTGATTGGATGTCAGTCAGGTAGGTGAGGTTTTTATTGAAAATTCAAGAAATGGTATGTTTGTTGAGGTTATGTTATTTTTTCAATTGAAATATATTTTCTCATCATCTTTCAGATATAGAATGGATTTAAAACATGTTCTAGAGCGATCCTACTCAAATGAATCTCTCGATAATGATAATAAAATTATTAAAAATGATGAAAATGCCTGAATTGTTTGGAAAGGTTCGCTAAGCTCCGCCCACTTTTAACGTCACACTAAGGTAGTCCCTTGTATGAAAAGAAACACGCCTAAAGGTTACTCGGAATTAACTTGTTCCGACAACGGAAAACGACAGTTGACGTGTTGACAATTTTGACTTTAGAAGGAAAAAGGAAAATAAAACTATTGGAATGGAATTCACATTTCATTTAGTTCATTTGAAACGGATGTGGTGAAATACTTTCAGAAAAGTAAATATTACTATGAAAACATCCTGATCTCGCCAAACCGAGCAAAAATATGTAAGTATTTATAGGTTATCTACATGTCAGGGTGATAAATACGTCTTGTCAAAATTAATTTCATCCAAATTCATGTGTTATTGTTCCAATATTTCAGATTTTCCAGTGTCCATCCACCTAATTTGGACTAGCTTCCACTAACAGAATGTTAATATGCTATCAAGAACATAAAAATTGTTTTCCAGATCCTAGAGAAGCAGGAAGTGTAATGGCTAAGAGGGTCCTGAAGGCTCTATCTATACTTTAGGCAGTTCTAGGACTGATAGAAATGAAAGACAGGCTATGAACTACACCCGATCACAGGAAAATACGGAAAAGATGTACTTCAAGTTGACATAATTGTTGTAAAGATATGCTGGCTGAATTGAACAGCCACAGTGTTTTCAATGAGCTGAAAAATATGTGGAAATATGTGTAGGTAACAACCTGTAACGTATCTTTCTAGTCTCGGAAGTTATAACACTCAAACTATTATCCCTAGAGGTGCACGTTGCTTATGATGCTAAAGTACTATAATCGAAATATTTTCATTACTCATAAATAATAATATAAGTGATCACTAGCCTATATCTACTCATTACTAAGGATGGAAGCCAAAACTGGTAGTTTTTCAAAAACTTTGTAAAATACTTACGAAAATAAGTGCAACAGTTTAATTAAAAAAATTAAATGCCAAGATCCAATAAAGCCTGGAAATGCTTTCGTGATAAATTTTACATTGTATATAATATTTGTAAAACCACTAACAAAATCAAAGTAAAAGAACAACAAAATGAAACTTTGGATATCTAATGGTATTATAACATCTATCAAAAAATAATTAATAAAAAACCTCTTTAAAGAAAAGCCTTTATTCAAATGCGCTAAAAAGTAAAAAATAATTGCTTTGGATCTGTGACGTAGGTTATTTCGTGAGTTATGAGTCATGAGAGTTATATTATGCTGCGATTATAGAACCTCGGTTCAATCTATGTTACGTACCTGGTTGGAAGTTAAATCCTTTATAAAGTACAATGTTATGGTATTCATTCACAAGATTTACACAAACATATGTCCTCAATATCTTGAAAATATATTAGTAAATCTCAATACTGTTCATGACTATGATACTAGAGGTAAAGATCATTTTGTTGTGAAGCAAGCAAAGAAATCACATACACAGAGCTATCTAGTTCTTCAAAGAGGAGACCAACTAAAGATTAACTCGTCCGCCATCCTGGAGCTGCTATCTTCAATTTATGAACTTTGCAAAAAATCAATAATCTTGGACAAATTCATAATCTCCACCCCAAACCCCGACCTACCAATTTTGAATAGAAACGATCTGTAATCGCAAAACTCGTCCACCATCTTGGAGCCGTCATCTAATTTATGAATTTTGACAATAAATTCATAATTTCGGACCTCAAAAACCCCCACATACCAATTTTGAATAGAATCGGACCATAATCACAGACATCGTCCGCCATCTTGGAGCCGCCATTTTGGAGCCGCCATTTTTATTTTATGAATTTTGACAATTAATTCGTAATCTCCGACCCCAAAAATTCCAGAAACGATCCGTAATCACAAAACTTGTCCACCATCTTGGAGCAGTCATCTTGAATTTATTTATTTTGACAAATAATTCATATTCTGCGACTCTGAAAACCCCACATAATAATTTTGAATAGAATCGGACCATAATCATAGATCGTCCGCCATTTTGATTTAATGACAAAATAAATCACAATCGGACCATAATTACAAAATTCGTCCGATATCTAGGAGCCGCCATTTTGAATTTATGGATTTTGACCAAAAAAATCATAATCTCAGACCCCTAAAGCTCCACGTACCAATTCTGAATAATAATAATAATAATCTTTATTGGTCACAAGTACACCTTGGTGTCTGGATAAGTGTGGATTCATGCAGCACAAAATAACAATTAAGAAACAAGAAATAACAATTATCAATTAACAAGAATTAAAATGTAGCATTCATAACAATTAAAGAAATAAAAAGTAAGCATGCGCACAAGACGGAGATCCGAGGCATTTAAATTAGGTAATGCCTACTTTTTCGAAATTCCACGTCCCCTCGATAATAAAAAACAAGTGAAAATTCAAAATTTCCAATAAACAATATGAAACAAAAACAATACCTCAAATATTAGAAAAAGTGAGGTTATTTTCATCATCGGTTTGACCAATCCACGGTCATCATGCGTACTAGTTGCACTAAAGAAAATTTCGTCAAATAGTAAAATATAGGCAATCTACTTGTTATTTCTCAAATGATAATTGTTATTTGTCTGCATGAACATAGTCATTGAAAACTATAGAGTTCAACTTATATTGCTAAATTTATTTATTTCTTATTTGATAATTGTTATTTTTAGCTGAATGAATCCACACTAAGTCAGAAGTAAGAATAAAATAAAATAAAAACTGCCTAAAAAAATACAAAGATATAAAAGCTGCGATATACTACTATACATGTATATGGATATAGATATAAATGAAAATAAGATATACACTTATAATAATTTAAATCACACCTTACAACTATTCAATATAACAAAATATTGACAAGATTTTAAGATGATATAATCAAAAAGGGGTAATATCATTGAAGTCATACTGGGCGTCTTGTAGTAATTTAATTTTCAATTGGTTTTTTAATGTTTCCAGATTAGCATCTCTCAAGTGCAATGGAAGTTTATTATTCAATTTTATGCCTATTGTTACGATTTGTGCGGTCAATCTGTGTTTGGGAATAAGAAGATTTTGTCTTTTCCAGTACTATTTATGATTAGAGTCCACTTCTTGGAACTGTGTGATGTTTTCCCTCACATATAGTTAATTGATATATTACAACTGATGGTATTACAACTGATGGTAAAGTGAGGATTCCAAGTTCAATAAACCAGGGCTTACAGCTCTCTACCCGAATTATTCCTACTATAGCTCTGATTGCCCGTTTTTAGAGTATGAATATATTCTTCCAGTAACAGGAATGTCCCCAGTTGAGTAATCCATAAATCATTCGGACCATAATCACAGAGATCGTCCGCCATTTTGATTTAATGAATTTTTACAAAATAAATCACAATATTCGACCCCAAAAACTCCCACATACCAATTTTGAGTAGAATCGGACCATAATTACAAAACTCGTCCGCCATCTAGGAGCCGCCATTTTGAATTTATCAATTTTGACAATACATTTTTTATCTCCGTCCCCAAAAACCCCACATACCAATTTTGAATGAATCGGATCATCAACACAAATCGTCCGCTATCTTGGAGCCGCCATTTATATATTTTTTTCCCTAACAAAATTTCCATAATGCATATTCACGGGAATTATGAACACCTGCCAAATTTCACGTTAATCGAACATACATAGATACATTCATATGTGAAGTTGAATAAAAGCGTTAATAAATACCGTGTTCGATTAGTTTCTTCCCTTTTTTTTAGTGAAAAAGAGCCACCAAGTTGTCAGCAAGCTCCACTTCTACTTCAACAACTGTGAGAACCCTTACGTACAAATGTTGCGCCTCCTTATACAACTGCCAAGAATTCACCAATGCAAAGAGCAAATCCCTACCGATGCTGATAATAGAAGAGTTCAAAAATTGGAGTGCAGCTTCCAGAAATAAGATAGGCCACTTGTTGACGTTCCAGCTCAAAATCGACGCCTTCAAAATTGCCATGAAGCAGAACACGCTGGCTTTGACCAATATGATCTTTGAGGTTTTCGAATTGACTCGAGACTCAGATAGATTTTTGGATGTGATCAGGTGTATGATTCAAAAGAAGCAGTTCAAAGAGGTGGGTTGTCCGTTTCATTCGGCGTTCCGTATCAATTAAATTTTGCTTTAAGGCCTGCCAGTACTCGACATTGCTGCATCTCCATGAGCACTTTTCCATCGAAGATTTTCTGATACCGCTGATCTTGCAAGACAAGTTGTTTGGCGTGGACGAATTTTTGAAAGGCAGTCCCAGTCATCAAACGGAATTGATAATATTTTTAGATAATGTCCTGGGAAACAATTCTGTTAGAGAAACCATGGATGAATATGTCGTGTAAGTAATGAGTCGAATCTTTTGATCACCATTTTTTTATTCAAATAATATGATCCTGGAATCGGTGTGCCACGAGGTTCGTTTTTGGTCCAGTACTGTTCATGATTCACATGAAGACACTCCATATCAACCTGGAAGTCAATAACTAACCCAGTTTGGAGGAAATCATTAAATATAGAACTAACATGTATGCAGTAATTTTTTTTTGTTCAAATAATAGGAAGGTGTTCCTCGGAGTTCTGTTTTGGGCCCAATACTTCTCATGATTCACATGAATGACACTTCAACCTGAAAATCAATAACTGATTCAGTTTGGGGGGTGTCAATAAATCTTGAACTGAAACGCAAATGCTTTTTTTTTCAAATTATGGGATCGCGAAGTTGGTGTGCCACAGGGTTCTGTTGGCCTTGTATATCTACTTGTAAGTCAATACTCTAGTTAGTACCAAATACAGGAAAAGTTTTCAATTTCGTGGAAGTTGATGCCTCAGGAGTTCTTTTAGTCCAGTACGCTATGATTTACATGAATGACACTTCATATTAACCTTTTAGTCATTACCTGTTCCAGTTTGGAGAGCATCAATCATCAATAAAGAAACTGGAAAGTAGTCACTGTTTTTTTTTTGTTTGTTAAAAGTGTGCCACAACTCTTAAACCCTTTCAGTTTACAGAAGGGAACAAAACAAAAATAATAAAAGGAAAAAAAAGAAAGCATTTACAATGTTAATAATATTGATAATCAGTGGTAGAGAAAAAGTAAACAAACTAGTAGTATTGTAATAAAAAAAAGAGAAAATAAGGAAAAGAAAATATGTATCAATGTGACTAGTCTTGTTGGTTCAGCAGTTCATTTTTAGCGACTTTTCTAAATCTATTCAGTGTTATAATTCTGGTTTGAAGGAATTAAAAAGTTTTAGTGGGTTATAGGTAAAACAGTGTTCAAATAGAGCTGTCAAGTGGTGGGGCATATTAAGGATCTGTGAATGTCTGGTGTCGAGATTGTGTAAATTATTTCTGTACACTAGACAGACTTTTAGTATTAAACATTCTATGCGAAAAATGAGGAAATGGTATTTAAATACATTAGAAACTTTGAGCCACTTCAACTGCAGGATGTATTGAGAAATTTGATAATTTTTCGCAGATTAAATATGGATCTGCAACAAGTATTTTGCACTTGTTGAAGTCGATATTGATTTATCAAGACATGGGTAGTAGACAATGTTACAATAATTTTTATTTTTTATGTTCTGGTTCCCACGAAAAGGGATATCCTGTAATGTTCAGAGAACATCGTGGGAACCAAGGGAAAGAAGGTAGGAGTTTGTGTTCTTAAATTTCTGGAGGTTGTATGCCTCGGGGAACACCTCCCTAGGCAATGAGTTCCAAAGCCTCGCTGTTCGTTGGATGAACGAGTCTTTGGAAAGTGATGTTCTGCAGGTCTCTAAAGTGACCACGAAGGGGTGTGATGACTGAACTTGACGGGTTAATCTCGAAGAGACTGCCAAAGCAGGAACGATTGTTGATATTTCAGAAGAGCATCGCCATGAAAATATCTATAAAATACAGACAAATCGCCAACTTTCCTACGGTGTTCCAGACAAGTGAGCGAGTTTGTAAGCGAGGCATCACCGACGAGACGAATTGCCCTTTTTTGGACAGAATCCAATAGCCTCAGGATATGTTTAGGTGCCGCGCTCCAAATATGGGAACAGTATTCCAGGACAGGTCGGATCTGTGCCTTATAGATCATAAGCAGCTGAGTGGGGTGAAATAGCTCTTGGCACAAACAAAACCAAGTTTTGGGATGCACTTTTGGCAATGGACCTCACGTGATTTTCCCAGGAAAGGTTATTGCTGATAGTAATACCAAGCATCGATATGGATGACTTCAGTGGTATGGTTACTCCTGACAAAGTTATGTTAGGCACAGTGAGATCGGCTTTTCTAGAGAAAAGACATGCTTGTGTTTTGTTTGCATTGAATTCTACCAAGTTATTAGATCCCCACTCGAGAATTGTTGCTAAGTCCATATTTATATTATTAACATTTCTTCCTCGTTCATTTCTGGTTTCACGGGCTGATATAGGGGCCCTGGAAGAGAAAGCGGTATGGAGGGTACTATCATCGGCAAAGCTGTGTACTGGACATGAAGTTGCTATCAACAGGTCGTTGATGTGAAGTAGAAATAGTGTTGGTGCGAGAATAGATCCTTGGGGAACACCAGCATTTATGAGTAGAGTGTCAGATGAAACTCCATCGACCACTACATGGAGAGACCTGTTTGAGAGAAAACTAGCAAGCAGAGAACACAGCTGAGGGGGCAAGCCATAAGACGGAAGCTTGGCGAGGAGTCCCTGGTGCCAAACTCGATCGAACGCCTTGGAGATATCTAATGCCACAGCTAAAGTTTCTCCATACTTTTCAATAGATAGCTGCCATATATGTGAGACGTAAACGAGCAGGTCACCAGTTGATCTCTGATGGCGGAAGCCATATTGCCTATCGTTGACAATTCCTGAGTCTTCCAGATATTTCATGAGCTCTATGTTGATGGCTTTTTCCATGACCTTTGAGAAGGGATAAAAGAAAGTTTTTTTCTGGTTTTGAAATTGACACTTCACACGATTTGAAGGCCTTCTGTGAATCTCAAATGAATAAATAGACAATGTTTTTTATATGAAGAGCACTGAATGTGTTCTATTTTTGGACAGTGACTGTTCCACTTTTGGACATTACTGTTTTTTTTTCATAAAAGTACCCGAGTCAGTTTGAAACTTAATAGCAAACAATGGATGTTTCATTGAAAAAGGTGTGCCACAAGGTTCCATCCTGGAGCCACTTCATGGGAGAATTGAATAAATAACGGTGTTGGAAACATTCCAATGAATCCCTTTTTTTAGAAAACGTGGTATTCCTGGCGTCAAATATGACAAACTGCATGCAAAGCCGTGGAAAAAGTTTATAACCAGACTCGCCAAACTATACAAGCTTCCCGCTGATCTGACGCCGAATCTAAACAAGAGGAGAAACGAGGGCGCCCTCAATTTCCTATTGCACAAGAGATTCGTTGAAAATTCTTTCGGTAAGTTGAAATGTAAATGAAGGAACAAACCCGACACATTTCCAGATTTAATTGTAGGAGAGGAAAGTTGGAAAGAAATGGTCCAGGAAGCCGTTGGCGATGAAGAGGCCTTGCAAAAAGAACTTGTTTATCAAGTTGCAGCTTACGGCGGTCCTTCGGAAGCCCTTAGGTGGGCCCATTTTTATAACGTAGATAAAAAAGATTGGCCTTACAGCGTGAGAGTGCACGAAGAGAATCCAGATGGCAATAGGTGAGACGATAATAATAACCGTCACACAGTAAAATTTAGCAAAAACATGACCCGGGCTATTACCTGCGACGCATATTTAATCTCATTTTTCTCTTGTAGAATACAGCAGAAAATGGCACAGCTAGATGACGCGAGCTGGGACGATGAAATCGTACAGCAGGAACCCGTGGATTACCACAAGAATCCCTTACCCCCTGGCAGTGTACATTTGATAGACACTCCTGTAAAATTCGAGAACTTTTTAGATAGGGGATTTCAGGTGAGTCGAAAAAAGTAACTAGCACAACAGTGGGTGAGTTATAGCCAAGAAAGTAGTTGTTTTCTAATCCATATTGGTGTGATTTCAGGATGTAGACATAATAGGCGTTGATTGCGAATGGAAGCCCAGCTTCGGGGGCCAACTCAGCGAGCTGGCTCTGATGCAGATAGCCACTAGGAAAAACGTGTTCGTTCTCGATATTATTAGCCTTAATAGCAACAAATTGCCTCATCTGTGGCAAGAGTTGGGAAAGTTCGTATTCAACAATTGTCATATCCTAAAAGTAGGTAAGAAATCATC
Organism: Gonioctena quinquepunctata; assembly: GCA_018342105.1. NCBI lineage: Eukaryota > Metazoa > Arthropoda > Insecta > Coleoptera > Chrysomelidae > Gonioctena > Gonioctena quinquepunctata. The sequence goes on from JAFIRS010000617.1 coordinate 433,524, forward strand.
GTGATAAGTGAGTCTGGCCCCAAGGCCGATCCTTGTGGAACACCACATATTGCATAACGGATAAGACTTCAAACTGTATATGTATTTTTGCAGGTTTTAGCTTAACTGGTGATATTCATATGATAAGACATGCCCTACCAGATTTGAATTTTTCCACCAAACAGCTGGGTTTCCTGGATCTGTGTTCACTCTGGAAAAACATCGAGAAATGTCCAGAAGTGAAATTACCGTTTGAAGGTAGGTAGGTATTTGTGATTGGGAAAGCTTCGTTCAATGAATGGGGGTTCTTTGAAACCATATTTTCGTATGCCTACAACATTTAGAATGTTGAAAAACATCCCCTTAATATTTTGGGGGTGCACTTTGGTGTCAGGTGTGGGGTTTTTCTATAATATTCCTTTTAAAATCCGGAAAATCTGGTGGATTTTTTTTTTCTGGAAAAATTCCGCCAAAATAGTTTTTTTCATAGTTTTTTGCATGAGTTTCCAGAATTTCAGAATAATCGCTCTGTCCCTGATTTTTCTACGATTTTTCAAAAAAGTCTGCACGGATGCCTCCAGAAAAATTACTTTTACCACTTTGGAGCGAGAAAAAACATGTTTTTCCTATTCCGATTACCATGCCGTCTGCATCATTCGATAGGAAATACATTTTTGTATAGGAGGCTAGAATTTCAAAACGATATCTTTGCTCCCGAATTTTTTACGACGTTTCGAACTGGACCGTGCGCGTCAGTGACCGGAACAAACGCATTTTGGATGACACCCGTGTAGGATTTGGGATTTAAAAAATAATGCGAAATAATGTTATTCTATAAATAACTTTTCGATACGTAAAAAACTCCGCTCTGTTTTTTTTGTCGATCAGAGCCAAACCAAGAGAGCTATGATGTCATAAAGGGTCGAAACGTCGGGACGCCCACGAAAAAAAAACATTTGTCGCTTGCTCCGATCGAAGTGGAAAAAATATATTTTGGGTTAGGTGGCCATTTTTACATGGAAATGAATACGGCCTCGCAAATATGTTTTTCTATGTCAAAATTCCAAGTGTCATTTCCATGAAAATATGGCGGCAGTAAACAATATTTTTATATAGATGGATTTATAGTTCTGTATTTTTTTCCGTAAAACTTTTATTTTATTTACTTTCAAAGAGTAGAGTATGAAAAAAAAATCGTTCATTTAACTTTAAAGTACTAAAAACATAACTGATAAGAATTTAATTACCTGAAATAACAAAAGTAGCGGTCTGGGCTATGTTCTAGGGCTTCCCTTCAAAACGGTGTCAAATGTGGGTTTTTTACCACATTATTTCAGCATTACTAATATTTTCATTAAGCTGGATTTATGTTGAAAAGGGAAACATTCTCAATTGAATATTGAATAGAAAGATAGTGACTAAAGTTTATCTTTCAGTCGCAGATGATTGCACATCTGATTTTATGAACATCCTGTTCATATTTTCAATAAATCAATCTGGATTTATGGTACTGCAAAACGTTCTTTCTACACATCTTGGATTTTATTTCATTTCCAAGTGTAGAGTTTTAAGAAAATGAAATTGAAATTTGTTCATTGACACATGAATGTTAAAATCATCTGGAATAATGAAAAAATCTTCTATGACTTCCTTTTGAAATGGTATCGTGGGGGATTTTTTTCACACTATTTTAGCATTACTAATATTTTTATTGAGCTAGAGTTATGGCGCTTCAATTTTATTCGATTTCTAAGTGTAGAGTTTAAAGAAATTGAAGTTCCGAATCATTCATTTGTCTCTAAATTACTAAAAACATACCTGATCCCGACAAAGTTCCGGATCTTTTTGAAAAGTGGTGTCAGGAGTGGGATTTTTTCCACCTAAACTATAATCATTCATGTTTGACGTTTCAGTACAAAAGGGTGGCCCCAGCCTGAGCACCCTGGTGCACCACTGCCTGGGACGTCCGTTGGATAAGTCCGACCAATTCTCCAATTGGGAAAAACGTCCACTGCGTGAGAGTCAAATAACGTATGCGGCACTCGATGCTTATTGCCTGATTCAAGTGTACGACGTGCTGCACAAATGCTGTGATAACGCCAAATTCCCCTTCGAGGAGACTTGCTACAATCTCATGACCAACGAGAAGGTGGTCAGGAAAAAACCCAAAAAAGTTGGCAATAAAAAGGTACGTGCACACGAGTTGAACTATTTCGGAATTGGTTCAAGACGAGATCCCTGTGGAACCCCTCAATATCCTGATTGAAATCATTATTTATTTCAGAAAGACACTTCCAATCCGAGACAAGACATCCCCCAACCGCCCAGCCCCCATGCGGAACCGGTTCTCGCCGAAGCTCTGAAAGTCGTCTGTGATACAATGCTCCAAGGTCTGGGCAAGAAGCTGAGGAGCTGCGGCATAGACACGGCCATTTTGGAGAACCATCAGGATCACAAGGATTGCGTCAAATATGCCATGGATGAGAAAAGATACATCTTGACGAAGGGTTTCGATACCTTCAAAATGGTGAGAGTAGATTTATTATAGAATGTAATGTAATTTAGTTTTGGGTGCCTCAAGGGTCCAAATTTGGGCCAGTCATGTTTTTGTTCTACAGGTCCAGGAGGCTAGGATTTTACAAGCCTGTCCCAGTGTCTGTAATCAAATCTTGCAAGTTAAATTTGGCCCACTACTAGTTGCCCGATTAACGTGAAATTTGACAGGTGTTCATAGTTCCCGTGACAATGCATTATGGAGTTTTTGTTACAGAAAAAACAAAATGGCGTCTCTAAGATGGCGGACGAGATTTGTGTTTATGGTCAGATTCGACTAAAAATTGGTATGTGGTGGTTTTAGGGGTCCAAAATTATGAATTTTTTGTCTAAATTCATAAAGTTAAAATGGTGGCTCCAAGATGGCTGACGATCTCTGTGATTATGGTCCGATTCTATTCAAAATTGGTATGTGGAAGTTTTAAGGGTCGGAGATAATGAATTTTTATTCAAAATGTAGTAATCCTTAAAAGGCCGGCGTTACTCACTAACACAACTTTGTAACTGTACTTCTTTATTTTCATAAGTAATTTTTAGATTAAACATAATTTAGACATCTCTCTCTCTACACAATGTTTGGCGCGATTATTCAAAAATACTACAGTTCGTCCCTCCTGACCATCTGATTGTCCTCAATCAGTGCATAAAATAATCATCTTAACTACATAAATTAATATAAATTCGTTTCATAAGCTACATAAATATCAGTTATTAACTTAGCACATAAGTATCTAATAACTTAGCACATAAGTATCTAATAACTTATGTGCTAAGTTAATAACTGATATTTATGTAGCTTCTGATAACTGTAGTAAGCCTTAAAAGGCCGGGGTTACTCACCAGAGCCGGCCTTAGTGAGCGCGAGGCCTGGGGCCATCTTGTTGTGCGAGGCCCTTATATATTTTATTTATTAATAAATTGATATTTTTATACTTTGAAGAAATTCCTACTCAATGTTCTCATTTATTCACCTTCCCCTCACTACCTCTCGGATGGCGTGCCTACTAAATATATGTTCAAAATACAAAACACATAATTTAAATAAATAATTTATTTGGCGAGAAAAACACTTCTGAATGTTTTGACAATGACAATATAATAATCAATACTAGATGAAATGATATGAGAAAGGTAACAAAATCTAAACAAAACAATATATAATATATTACGTAATATACCTACCAATAACGAAAACGAAAATAAAACTCTGAATATTCAAAAACAAAACATGTAAAACTCAAAATAAAATAATAATTTGAATTCTTTCACTGAGTGAAAATGAAACGTGAAACGTACATGTGAGACTCATGTGATCTTGTGAAAAAATCACACGCCTAGCTTTAATTTTCGAAAATTCATCTATAATGGCATCAAACTCCAGCCTCAGACTTAGATCAGACTATATCGATGATGTGGCTAATGAACGATCTTGAGACATGGATGTGCGTAAGTAGGTCTTGATTAATTTCAGACGAGAAAATGACCTTTCCAAGACTAGCAACTGTAATAGGAATTGTTGACAGTACTCTATATGCGATGAAAGTATTGGGAAACGGATTTCCCATTTCTTTCAGTCGTGTCAACAAGTCAATTGCAGTTAGTGTTTCTGGTGGCAAAACTTCTCTCAAAATTTGTCGCAATTTTGAAATATTATATAAAAACCGAAATGTTTCGGCCCATAATAACGATAATAAATCTGTCTGCGACTAAATAAACACCGATGGCTGGTCAGGTTGACGAGAGTCCTATCGATATCTGAAGTCTAGCAACGTCGGGTGTGGTTAGTACTTGAATGGGTGACCACCGGACAAGGAAGTTCCACGTTGAATATCCTAACAACTGTAGCGTACTAGCATATTCACAGCTGCAGGCGCTTATCAATGAGCACGAGATAAGACGATAGATATCCCGGCCCTTCGGAGGGGACGTCAAGATGTCGGTCCCGAGTTCATTTGATGTTGAGCTCGTTAAAGAACCCCACCTCTGAAACGACAGAGGATTCGGCAAAATTTCCGGTTGGGAGGAGTGTGCTCACCGGCGTTGGTGTCTTGGTAGCAGAAATAGGCCGACGTTAAATAAAAAAAGAAGGAAGGAAGGACTACATAAATACGTTCACGTTAATGTCGTCAATATAGGTATAGTTTTCCCATTATCAATTGCAGAAGCATAAAAAAGTCTTGCGGCGAAATCCTGTAAGCGGCAGTGGCGGAGATAACTAATTTTATTTAGATATTTTAATATCCTAAAACGTATTTCGATCGGCACACACCAAGGCCACAGACGCTACTGGTTTTTAATCTTTCAGAGCTATTAAAACACAAATATAACGTGTGATTTATGACCTCCCATCGTATAGACACACCTCCAAGCATTGATGTCCGACTTGATTGGCCCAGACGAATCGGTTGTAGAACAGACAGCAGTCACTCAAGTCCACGTTGATCAGCGGGCTCTTTGTGCCGACGGAGACTGTATACAAGTAGTACATATTATTTTTCGCTCCGCTTTCTCGCATATACGCTCGTGTTAGCTTCTGCAATTGATATTGGATGGACTATACACGAAATATTCAGTTATTATCCAACGACTGGATCAAATAAAACTCTTTACTCAACATGTGAACAGTTAAACATAAATACTGAAACTATGATGTTGAACGCAACTAATGACTAATAACATGTCGCTCTAACACGTGATCATCCTAAATGTAGATAGGCGGGAGAGTGGTAGGGCCTAGAGTACAGTTCCGTACTAGGAGCTTGGTTCCTCTCTGTTAAAGAAAAGCAGGCGTTGCTAGCATTAACTAGGAATTGAAATTTCTGAAGAGTGCACAAAGAGGCCATTCTTCATCAGAATTTAAGTATTAGCAGAAAATTCATGATGTGTAAAAGTTTTTTTTAAATTGTAATCAGTGATTTTATTAACGAAACGAAACCTTCGGTAGCGCGAGGCCTCTAGAGGCGCGAGGCCCGGGGCCGGCGCCCCGCTTGGCCACCCTTAAGGCCGGCTCTGTTACTCACTAACACAACTTTGTAACTGTACTTCTTTATTTTCATAAGTAATTTTTCGTTTAAACATAATTTAGACATCAGAGCTTATACCATTCTCCGCCATCTTGTCTAGACTCACTATCAACTCTCTCCCTCTCTTTCTCTCTCTCTCTACACAATATTTTGCGCGAATATTCAAAAATACTACAAAAGTTCACAAATTCAAGATGGTGGACTAGTTTTGTAATTATGGTTCGATTCGATTCTAAATTGGTATGTAGGGGTTTTCGGGGTCGAGGATTATGAATTTTTTGTCAAAATTCAAAATCAAAATGGCCGCTCCAAGATGGCCGACGATCTCTGTGATAATGGTCCGATTCTATTCAAAATTGGTATGTGGGGTTTTCGGGGTCGGAGGTTATGAATTTTTATTCAAAATTCACAAATTTAAGATGTCGGCTCCAAGATGGTGGACGAGTTTTGTAATTACGGTCCGATTCGATTCAAAATTAGTATGTGGGGGTTTTCGGGGTCGAAGATTATGAATTTAGTCGAAGATTATTGATTTTTTGTCAGAATTCATAAATTGAAGATTGCAGCTCCAGGATAGTGGACGAGTTAATCTTTAGTCTTCATTGAAGAACTAGATAGCTCAGAGTTATAGATTCAAAAGCTTGTCGCTTTTGTATTCGAACTGAAAACTTTGCACGACAAGCTCTTGAATCTATAACTCAGGGAATAGCCTACTACGCACATCCAAAGCAATTATTTTTTACTTTTTGACGCATTTGAATAAAAGCTTGTCTTCAAAAAGTTTTTTTATTAATTATATTACTTATATATTTTATGAAATGGGTGTTTTGTCATAATGTTTACTCTTATACTGTGTATTTTCTTTCAGTTGAACGGTTACGTCCCTTCTGGACACTGCTTCAAGGTCTGTAGTGACGATGTCGAAGAACAAATGAAAGAAGTCATAGAGTATTACAAGGTTTTGGTAACTAAAGACAATGTGTTCAGTAGGTGTCAGGTGAGAATTTAAAAAAATGTTGAACAAAGCATAAGTGTCGTTTTTTTTCAGGCATGTAACGGCAATAATTTCGTTAAGGTATCCCGTTCTACGATGAATACCATGAAGCAGAACGTGGAAACTAAGTATTGCCCTCCGCCTCCCTGCCTTTACGAAGACGAAGCCGCGGGATTCTCCAGTGAGGAGGACTACTATGAGGAAGCTGGACCTCCTGCTTCTGTAGGAAGAAAGTGGGATTTATGTGAGTTGCTACGCTTTATCGAATTATAGAATCATTGAACTTTGATCTCTTTAGATCCGGACGAGAAAGTCGACGTTGGTTTGTGCCAAACAAGGTTAGGAATGAAGATCCAAGTGAAGTCGGTTCCGATGCCGATCCTGGACAAATACGATTTCTTCTACGTGTGCGAGGAATGTGGAAAAGTCTATTGGGACGGCTCGCATTTCGAGAGGGTGATCAAGGGTCGGCTTCAGGGGATTGTGCAATGAAATTTCGGTTATTTATTCAATTGTTGATGGCATATTTTAATGAATTATTTACTGTTTTTATTGATTTGGACGGATTTGAATATTAAACAGGCGTTCACCAATTTGTATTCTTGTGTTATATTCAAGGGATGGGTCAGGTGAAAGTTGGGCAGGTTTTTTGGAACGCCTTATAAGGGACTGGATGGTTTGTTCCCAGTTTGGTTTATGGTGGGAATATCCACGAAAATCACCCCGGAAAGTCCCCACAGCTAGAGCTTAGAAATGAATTTTGGGTGGGGAAAAGTCAGTACATGTTTTTTTTTGTCAGTCATGTGACATATCATTTGGAAGGTCTTGTTGTAAGGATTTGAAGACACTTTTTTCCGGAATTTTATAATGGCTGGTTCTAAATATATTTCTGAAAATGTTCTTCAAAACATTCCTCCCTCAATCTACGAAATTATTAAAGATAAAATTGTGAAAGTCCCCAAAAAGCCCGAAAAGCCCCTACAGCTAGAGCTTAAAGATAATTTTGGGGGAAAAGTTGGTAAATGATTTTTTATGTCAGTCATGTGACATATCATTCGAAAGGTCTTGTTATGAGGATTTCAAGGCAATTGTTTCCGGAATTTTATAATGGCTGGTTCTTAATATATTGCCGAAAATGCGCTTCAAAACATATTCCTTCCTCAATCTACAAAATTATAAAAGATAAAATTGTGAAAAGTGCCCAAAAAGCCCGAAAAGTCCCTACAGCTAGAGCTTGAATATGAATTTTGGAGGGGAAAAGTTGGTACATGATTTTTTTATGTCAGTCATGTGACATATCATTTGGAAGGTCTTGTTGTAAGGATTTCAAGACACTTTTTTCCGGAATTTCATAATGGCTGGTTTTAAATATATTTCCGAAAATGTGCTTCAAAACATTCCTCCCTCAATCTACGAAATTATTAAAGATAAAATTGTGAAAAGTCCCCAAAAAGCCCGAAAAGCCCCTACAGCTAGAGCTCAAAGATACATTTTGGGGGGGGGTAAAAGTTGGTAAATGATTTTTTATGTCAGTCATGTGACATATCATTCGAAAGGTCTTGTTATGAGGATTTCAAGGCAATTGTTTCCGGAATTTTATAATGGCTGGTTCTGAATATATTGCCGAAAATGCGCTTCAAAACATATTCCTTCCTCAATCTACAAAATTATAAAAGATAAAATTGTGAAAAGTGCCCAAAAAGCCCGAAAAGTCCCTACAGCTAGAGCTTGAAGATGAATTTTGGAGGGGGAAAAGTTGGTACATGATTTTTTTATGTCGTCATGTGACATATCATTTGAAAGGTCTTGTTGTAAGGATTCCAGAGCAATTTGTTCCTGAATTTTATAATGGTTCGTTCTAAATATATTGCCGAAAATGCGCTTCAAAACATATTCCTTCCTCAATCTACACAATTATAAAAGATAAAATTGTGAGAAGTCGCCAAAAAGCCCGAAAAGCCCCTACAGCTAGAGCTTAAAGATTAATTTTGGAGGGGGAAAAGTTAGTACATGATTTTTTTATGCCAGTCATGTGACATATCATTTGAAAGGTCTTGTTATAAGAATTTTAAGGCAATTTTTTCGGAATTTTATAATGGCTGGTTCTAAATATATTGCCGCAAATGCGCTTCAAAACATATTCCTTCCTCAATCTACAAAATTATAAAAGATAAAATTGTGAAAAGTCGCCAAAAAGCCCGGAAAGCCCCTACAGCTAGAGCTTAAAGATACATTTTGGAGGGGGAAAAGTTGGTACATGATTTTTTTATGTCAGTCATGTGACATATCATTTGAAAGGTCTTGTTGTAAGGATTCCAAAGCAATTTGTTCCTGAATTTTATAATGGCTGGTTCTAAATATATTGCCGAAAATGCGCTTCAAAACATATTCCTTCGTCAATCTACACAAAAGATAAAATTGTGGAAAGTCGCCAAAAAGCCCCTACAGCTAGAGCTTAAAGATGAATTTTGGAGGGGGAAAAGTTGGTACATGATTTTTTTATGCCAGTCATGTGACATATCATTTGAAAGGTCTTGTTAAAAGGATTTCAAGGCAATTTTTTTCCGGAATTTTATAATGGCTGGTTCTAAATATATTGCCGAAAATGCGCTACAAAACATATTCCTTCCTCAATCTACACAATTATAAAAGATTAGATTGTGAAGAACCACCCAAAAGCCCGAAAAGTCCCCACAGCTACAGCTTAAAGATGAATTTTGGAGGGGGAAAAGTTGGTACATGATTTTTTATGTCGGTCATGTGACATTTCATTCGACAGGTCTTGTTTTAAGGATTTCAAGTCAATTTTTTCCTTGATTTTATAATGGTTGCTTCTAAATATACTGCCGTAAATGTGCTTCAAAAGGTATTCCTTCATCAATCTACGAAATTATAAAAGATAAAAATGTGAAAAATCGTCAAAAATCCCGAAAATTCCCCACAGCTAGAGTTTAAGAATGAATTTTGGAGTGGGAAAAGTTGGTACATGATTTTTTTATGCAGTCATGTGACATATCATTTGAAAGGTTTCGTTATAAGGATTTCAAGGCAATTTTTTTCTTAATTTTATAATGGTTGGTTCTAAATATATTGCCGTAAATGTGCTTCAAAACATATTCGTCCCTCAATCTACGGAATAATAAAAGATAAAATTGTGAAAAGTCGCCAAAAAGCCCGAAAATTGTCCAAAGCTATAGTTAAAATTAAATTTTGGAGGGGAAAAAGTTGGTACATGATTTTTTTGTATCATTTGTCTCATTTGAAATATAAGCGCTTCATGACCAAAAGTAATTGAATTAGTTTACCAAATTTACGATACAACCAAAGTCGAACAATTGCCATTGGAGATGCAGAAGTTTTGAAGGTTTTTTTATGTTGACAACTTGTGCGGAACTTCCCTATTGATATAATATTGTTGTCTGGCGCACAATAAACAACGGATAGTGGCGTAGTGAATTCTTTACAATATTACATGCGCACGATTTTTTTCAAGTAATTTGTCCAAAAACATTACACAAATTTGACTCTCAAGGAAAGAAAAATGAATAAAGACAAAAATATGCTGATAAACCTTAATATATTTTAAGTATTTCAATAGAAATAATCACAAGGAAATCACGTCTCACCCTACTGTAATAGTAAAAATTCAAATGAAAGTAAAACCTAATAAAAGACATCAAAATAGATATCTCACGAAATATAAAGTATCATCCATCATTATTCCTAAACTATGATATGTCATTTATGAACTGGCTCTCTGTTTTCCCGATTTTACTGCTTAATATCTGTATCCATTGGAGTAGCCACCTTCTCCAACACCTGGACGGTACTGTCCTTCATCGCCAGAGTAACCACCACGACCTTCTTCCAATCTGTTTTGTTCAAGAGACCTGGAAAAAAAATGCGTTAAATGTTTTGTTATTCCAGTATAAATGATAATTTTGATCACCCCCGTAAGAAAACACAGTCAATCATACGAATATATCATTGGATGAAAATGGGATCCATTAGAATATGGTGTTGGTCAGCTGGTGCCCAATCAATGAGATATCCGATTTCCGAGGAGATTGAACAAATTTAGCACCAATTATATTTTCCATTTTTCCTTACTGTCTTTTTCTAAAAAGAAACGGACGTTAATTTTGAACAGTTTTCCTGTAAGTTTAATAGAGGGCTCTAGCGATTGTATCCAATGCTTTTACTGCAGATACTGACTGACTATATACACATGTATACAAAAAGATAGGAAGCCTCGCCCATTTCTTTGACGTTTGGTTTGCCGCTTCATTGGCTTCAGACCGTTACATTGGAATAGGCACAGTTGCCACTTCTAAATTATGTTTTATATGGAATTAGGACAACAATGCCAACATAAGTGGTATGGCCGAAAAAAATAAAAAATGAATAATTGATTGATAAGATTTTGTGGAGTTGGCATTTCTGGGCCATAAGAAACGTTATCATTCAAAATGGAGGTGTTGCTGAAACCCATTTTGTTGTATATTTAAAATAACCTTGACGTAGGTTAAGAAGGGCATCATTATTCTGACAGCTAACATTTAAGTTGAGATAGGATTCCACCTCTTTCTAATCCTGCTCGTCTTGTCCAGCCCTTTTCCTCTATGTATTTCTACTCTGTGTTATATATTTTTTCCGGCGACCTTGTATTAACGAGTCTGTTTAATCTACACGAAATCGAGCGTTAATGACACCAATTAACCTTCAATTTCTATTTTAATGCATGATTGTGATATATGCAGCCAAACATACACCGAAATCGACCATTAATAACCTGTAAATGGTCGATTTCTCCAATAATGCATCTTTGTGGTGTAGGCAACTAAACATACACGAATTCGAATATTATTCAAATTCCAAATCATATTACCTTTGCGCTGTCAAATTTATGTATTCTCAAATCCAAATATTGTAGGTTTCCTCCTAGTTGCAGGAAATGAATATCGAAAATTTCATGTTGACCCCAGGAACGAGGTCGTCGGAAATTTTTTGTAATCAACTCGTATATTAAAATGGCGATTAATGATCTCGAACATTAACGCGCTAGCTTCGCTCTAGCGGAAAAATATCTCTATCATTAATCGCCTCCATTAATACACTAGTTGATTAAATAACTATTAGACAATGATAACGGTTTCAAAAGTTGAAAATTGGAATATTACAGTTCCACTCTCCAATGGTAGATGGCAGCATGGAAGGATGACTAGATGTCAAGCATAAATCTACCATTCGATCATAAATCATTGTATAAAGACGCTTTATACAATGCATAAATGATGGAGTATGCCCATTGAACAGGTTTAAAGTCTGAAGGTAAATGTGGAATAGAAAATTTTTGAAAAGGGAAACAACATTCTCAATTGAATATTTAATAGAAATATTTTTCTGTGAATTGAAAAATCCACGATAAAAATGAAGTTATTTTTTGTGAATGTCTATCAGAAAACAACTACTTCTCCGGCTAAAGCCACACTGGACATTGAACTGCATCTAATAGATATTCTGAAAGGACCCTAACTCAAAAAAAATCTGAAATTGAAATTTTTTATTCAGGTAGTTATTTTATTTTCTATTCCAGTCTTAATTAAGCACACAAATAGATGAATGAGGCAAAGAAGAATGTTTTCCAAAAGAGAGTACTCACCAGAAATCATTTGTAACAATGACGCAAAAGAGGCATCGCATTCACTAGGTCTTCAATACATTTTTGTCGACGAAAATCTATTTCGCGCTTCCACGATCATCAGGAAGACCAGAAGAAATGGAAAACACATTTTCTAGAAGCAATCTCACTTTGCAAAGATGGAAAAAAGTTAGAAAAATTTCTTTTGGAGATACACTTTGAAATGAGTGTTTTTTTGACATTAAAACCTGTCATGGGGTATGATAGATTGATTTGTTAGAAAATATGAACAGGATGTTCATAAAAGATACACTTTAGTCACTATCTTCCATCGTTCAAGATAACCTCTTGTGGGGTATTCACGTTGAAAAAGGAAACATTTTCAATTGAATATTGAATGGAAATATTTTTCTGTGAATTGAAAAATACACAATAAAAATGAAGTTATTTTTTGTGAATGTCTAACAGAAAACAACTACTTCCCCGGCTAAAGCCACGCTGGACACTGAACTACATCTGATAGATATTCTGGAAGGACCCTAACTCAAAATAAAAAATCTGAAATTGAAAATTTGCATTTTTATTCAGATAGTTATTTGATTTTCTAATCCAGGCTTGATTAATAACTCAAATAGATTAATGAGACAAAGAAGAATGTTTTCCAAAAGAGAGTACTCACATCGAATTTATGAACATCCTGTTCATATTTTCTAACAAATCAAGAAAATTTTTGTTTTACCACTGGACAAAAAATGGCAGCACACTTTTGTACAGATTACTCTCTGATGAAAACGTCAAATCTCTCAAATCAGCCGCCCCGTGATAGATGGCGACACAAGTATCGAATTTTTCATGGCATTTGAATATTATTCGAAAACCAAGTGATAATTGAAGATAACTGGGATGCATCTCAAATGTTTGTGAAGAGTGAATGCTAATTTTTGGAACTACTATGCTGAATGATATACTGTATGTTTGTATGCAAGTAACATATAAATTAACATATGTTGCTGCACCAAAAAGAAGTACGCATTGTAATCCAGTTAGTGAATAAAAATACTAAAAATCAGATAACTATCTAAAAATTGCAAATTTTCACTTTCAGATTTTTTGAGTTAGGATCCTTTCACAATATCTCTCAGTTGTAGTTCAATGTCCAGCATGGCTTTAGCCGGGCAAGTAGTTGCTTTCTAGATATTACAAAAAATAACTTCATTTTTATCATGGATTTTTCAATTTTCAGAAAATCTACCCATTCAATATACAATTGAGAATGTTTTTCTTTTCATTCGTTATGAATGTCGTGTTGTTTTAAGTTTTTAAATAATTTTATTTCCTAATTTTTTATGTTCTACAGGGTGTTACCAAATAAGTGCGAACGTTTTTAGGGGGTGATTCCTTGTCGAAAATTAACGGGGGTCTTCCAAGTACAAAGCTCTTAGGCCTTTCCTTGAGAAGTTCCAAAAATGGGAAAAAAAAAATAGTTTTAATTTTTTTTCTTGAAATGCCGAAGAGTTGAAGAAATGCATTTCGTGGGCATCTTCTACTAATAAAAAGGCTACTTATGAATATTTTTTTAATTTGTTTGTGATCTTTTAAAGGGGTGAAACATGCAACCCCTATTCCATTTTTTACTAGAACTTTTTAACGAAACAAAATTTTTCAATTTGAATATATATATGTTGAAAAGAACGATTAATTGCAAAACTTTTTTAACTCCTCTGTTGTGTCCGTAAAAGTAATAGTTTCCTAATAAAAAAATTTAATACAACATTGTGCATGAACGTATCTTCTGTAAATGGAAACGAAAAAATCTAGTAGTGGCTGTCACATTTTGTTTACACAACTTGTGACTTCAATAGTAGTATTTTGAAATCGAAAAAATCTAGTAGGTGGCTGTCAAGTCGCTTTAATTTCTATGTGGTAGTTGAAAGTTCAATTGTGTCTTTTGAATCTTCAAAATGAATAATTACACTAACGCTGAAATGGCCGATATGCATTTTTATGTATGTTCGTGCCAAAGGAAATTCTTTGGAAGCTAGACGGTTCTATGCAGAGATGTATCACCAACGCATCACACAATTTTTGCACATCTTCACCAACGTCTCTGTGAAAGAGCGACTTTTCAAAAACGTACAACTGATTGTGGCCGTCCACGAGTAATAAGAACTGTGGCACTGGAAGGAGAGGTTCTCAATATTTTGCTAACACGCTTAATGTTAGCAATAAACTAATCTGGAAAATTTTAAAGGATCACCAATTGTATCCTTACCATACTCAACGAGTCCAGGCACTTTTGCCGCGAGATTTTCCCCATCGAGTAGACTTTTGTCAATGATTACCCAAAATGCTCACTTTTTAGAAAACGTAATATTCACTGACGATTCCAACTTTTCAAGGCAAGGGATTACAAATTTCCATAACAATCATCTATGGGCCGAAGATAACCCATATGCAAATCAAGAAGGTCGGTATCAATATGAATTTTCACTTAACGTGTGGGCGTATTGGCGAAAATATTGTCGGACCGTATTTTCTACCGTTAAGGCTAACTTTTTTTTTTTTTTTATGTTCTGGTTCCCACGAAAAGGGATATCCTGTAATGTTCAGAGAACATCGTGGGAACCTAGGGAAAGAAGGTAGGAGTTGGTGTTCTTCTTAAATTTCTGAGGTTGTATGCCTCGGGGAACACCTCCCTAGGCAATGAGTTCCAAAGCCTCGCTGTTCGTTGGATGAACGAGTCTTTGGAAAGTGATGTTCTGCAGGTTTCCAAAGTGACCACGAAGGGGTGTGATGACTGAACTTGACGGGTTAATCTCGAAGAGACTGCCAAAGCAGGAACGATTGTTGATATTTCAGAAGAGCATCGCCCATGAAAATATCTATAAAATACAGACAAATCGCCAACTTTCCTACGGTGTTCCAGACAAGTGAGCGAGTTTGTAAGCGAGGCATCACCGACGAGACGAATTGCCCTTTTTTGGACAGAATCCAATAGCCTCAGGATATGTTTAGGTGCCGCGCTCCAAATATGGGAACAGTATTCCAGGACAGGTCGGATCTGTGCCTTATAGATCATAAGCAGCTGAGTGGGGGTGAAATAGCTCTTGGCACGAAACAAAAAACCAAGTTTTTGGGATGCACTTTTGGCAATTGACCTCACGTGATTTTCCCAAGAAAGGTTATTGCTGATAGTAATACCAAGCATTGATATGGATGACTTCAGTGGTATGGTTACTCCTGACAAAGTTATGTTAGGCACAGTGAGATCGGCTTTTCTAGAGAAAAGACATGCTTGTGTTTTGTTTGCATTGAATTCTACCAAGTTATTAGATCCCCACTCGAGAATTGTTGCTAAGTCCATATTTATATTATTAACATTTCTTCCTCGTTCATTTCTGGTTTCACGGGCTGATATAGCTATACAAATTTTCTCCAGGAGCATCTTCCTATTTTACTTGAAAATGTTCCACTAGCTATTCGACCACGAATGTGGTTTATGCACGATGGTGCGCCTGTCCATTTCAGCATAACTGCTCGTCAGTACTTGGACGACGTGTATCCCAATCGTTGGATAGGCAGAGCAGGACCTCAACTATGGCCTCCCAGACCTCCAGACTTAAGCCGCTTGGACTTTTGCATCTGGGGTCACCCGAAGTCCTTGGTTTATACGACCTCCATTGAATGTGTGAATGATTTAAGGAATCGCATCATTGCAGCCTGCGAGACAATCCAAAACACACCAGGAATATTCCAATGTTTGCGCCAGTCTATGAGACGAAGACTTGATTCCTGTATCTAATTCATACCTTTTATTTTCAGAAAACTGGAGCTCGTATCAAGATCTTCTCCAATTTGGCTCCTCAAAGCACAGACAGGGTCATTCAAATCATCGGAGAGCCTTCCAAGTGCATTGATACGATCAGAGAGATCCTGACGCTGATTAAACAGGTAAGTGTGATGAGAAATGAAATCAATGGGATCCATGTGGAAATAGATACCGGTTTTAGTACTGAAAACTTAACATGTTTTTATATTTTAGGAATCAGGCGCTTTGTTCTGTATTGCAAATATATTGGAAAACACAATTTTTATTCCTAATCAGATTTAGAAAAGGCTTCTCTAGTACATCTAAAAACAATATTATTTATACTCCAAGAAATATGAATCAATAACTTTATTCTCCCATCCAAAAATCAATATTTCATTTCATTTAAAAATGTATTACCAATACCAGCAATGCATTCTAAACTAGATGTTGAATTGTTCAGTATGTTTACCTGACTTTTATATGTGATCTAAATAATGTATGATTTTGTTTGCTTTTTACCAGCTTTATATATGTTGAATGTATGCATTCTATTACATTTTACTAATTAACCAATACATTCCACAAATTATTACTATATATGTTCGTTCAGTTGATTTCAATAATTCCATTGCATAAACATTATCCATTTCTTTTTATCCAGAAATGTATGCTTGGTGATCTTTCTTTAAGTTTGTTGTTCAGTGAGATCATAATGTTACTCATAGAACTTTGATAGTACCTCGTCTTGATATCAAGAATTGATGCAGTATAAAAAATTAATACCTCCAAAATGTGGAAAATAATTTTCGACATCATTAAATATTATATATATATATATATATATATATATATATATATATATATATATATTTATGTATATATACAGTCGAGCAGTTTTTATAACTCCGTTCCGTTTGATCTTGTTGCCATTTTCTTTGTTGAAATACACATTATTTTGTTTTATTTGTATTTTTAATTTGATATTCTATTAAAACAAAACATGGTACTGCCTACATTAAAGGTTTAAACAAGCTGAATAATTTTAAAATACTACGATTGAAGTCTCAAGTTGTGCAAACAAAACGTGACAGCCACCTACTAGATTTTTTCGATTCCATTTACAGAAGATACGTTCATGCACAATGTTGTATTTTATTTTTTTATTAGGAAACTATTGCTTTTACGGACACAACACAAGAGTTAAAAAAGTTTTGCAATGACGCGTTCTTTTCAACACATATTTTTATGTTGGGAAATTTTGTTTCGTTGAAAAGTTCTGGTAAAAAATGGAAAAGGGGTTCACCCCTTTAAAAGATCACAACAAAATTAAAAAAATATTAATAGGTAGCCTTTTTACACGCTTTATATTAGCTTCACTTGTATGTTTGTTTGTTTGTAACCGACTCCTTTGGGCGCGATTTTGACCCACTTCCAGACGTCCGAATGATCTGAAATTTGGCAGGTGTACATAATTCCGGTGACAATGCATTAAGAAATTTTTGTGTGGAAAAAAAAACCAAAATGGCGGCTCCAATATGGCGTACGAGTTTTGTGATTATGGCCGATTCGCTTCAAAATTGGTATCTAGGGTTTTCGTGGTCGGAGATTATGATTCTCTTGTAAAAATTGAAAAATTCGAGATGGCGGCTCCAAAATGGTGGACGAGTTTTGTGATTATGGTCTGATTCTATTCAAAATTGGTATGAAGGGGTTTTTGGGGTCGAATATTATGATTTTTTTGTAAAAATTGGAAAATTCAAGATGGCGGATTTAAAATGGCGGCCGAATTTTGTGATTATGGTCTGATTCTATTCAAAATTGGTATGTGGGGGTTTTTGGGGTCGCATATTATGATCATTTTGTAAAAATTTTAAAATTCCAGATGGCAGGCCGAGTTTTGTGATTATGGTCTGATTCTATTCAAAATTGGTATGTGGGGGTTTTTCGGGTCGGAGATTATGATTACCTAATTTGATAAGATTATTCCATTTTTTAATTTGCAAAAAAATAATAAAAATAATAGTTTAAAAAAACCTAAAAAACACGCTTTTATAAAAAATCACGCTAAAAAGTAGGAAATGAATAATAGTTTAAAAAAACTAAAAATCACGCTCTTATAGAAAACCAGACTAAAAAAATAGAAAATAAGAAAAACATGTATTTTATTTAAAAAAAAGCGTGGTGTGCATGGTATCAATAATTATATAGCACATTACCTAGGGCAGTAAAGTGAGAATTGTCTCAGATCACCATGCACCCCACGCTTTTTTTAAAATAAAATACATGTTTTTCTTATTTTCTATTTTTTTGGTCTGGTTTTCTATAAGAGCGTGTTTTTTAGTTTTTTTAAACTATTATTTTTATTAATAGAACAGCCCACGAAATTCCATTTCTTCAACTCGTCAGCAATTCCAAGAAAAAAAAACTATTTTTTTTCTCATTTTTGGAAGAGTGTAACTTTTCAAGGAGCGTTTGTTAACATGATAGACCCCCTTTAATTTTCGACAAGGAATCATCCTCTAAAAACTTTCGCACTTATTTGGTAACACCCTGTATATAAAGTCACCATTATTATGGTAACGTTTACTTCTTCAAAAGTAGTGTGGTCTGAGAACATTGCATCATCGATATACCTATTTTAATAATATGAAAAAGAAAACTTTATCATAAACAGGCTGATGATAATATCAATTAACTGGATCTACCGAATTCCCCGAAAAAACCTTCTGTAAATGTAGAAACAATGTCAATGCTGACTCCCAAAAAATCCCAGACGTGCAACATACTTCAAACCTGTATTTATCCCAAGTTAAATGACCATAAAATAAAATTATCTGGGAGATATTCCGTTTGCATAACCCGCCAAATTACCCAACTCGTCTTATTAGTTCTGAGTGATGGATGCGTATTTAATATTACCAAATGGCTGTAGGTACTTTTGTTTCAAAAATATAGTTCAAATTATTATGTATTTAAACTTTCACCTATTGTAACAAATGTAATCTGATAGACCATATTTCATATTTCACATGATTAATAACATTATAATAACAATAATGACGCGTTTGCCAATTCATTACGCGAAACTCCGGTTACAACAGTATGAAACAGCCCGTGGGGATATATAACTTGAGAACATCGGATTTTGTTCAATGAAACAACGACTGAACAAAACTCGATTGAAGAAAGTTCGAAATTGGATGTACAATTTGAACGTATTTTCGTATGATTTGAAAATTGAGAGATCAACGCCATCCTCGCAAAATAAGTAATTCTAAAATTTAGACATACAGTGTGCCCACTTAACTTGGCGACAAATGGAAAACGTTTTTTTCTACAACCTTTGACGAAAATACGTCATTTTGTAATAGAATACCTTCAGCGAAAACGTGATTTCCGTCGCAAGTGAGAGAAATTCTCATAACGTTAACTTTCGTTTTTAGTTCCGACACGAGACAGTTGAATTAGGAAATTATTAAAATTTGGCATACGTATTGCTTATCATGTGAACAACACCTCTATTTTTTTCAATACAGTTGAACAATTTTTGGTGTATTTGTGCCCTTTTATTCTATTTTCTAAGTGTTGAGAGGTTTGTCCTATATAGACTTTGTTGCAGTTTGGGTCTATGCATGGAATTTCGTAGATAACATGGGTTTTTTTCCCTTAGGGTTTTTTGTTTTTAGGTTAGAAAAAATTGATTTGTTTAGTGTGTTTTGTGACCTATGTTTAGGTTATAGGGTTTTATAGTTTTTGCTACTTGTTCTGGTAGGATTGGAATAGAAGGGAGGCCAATGTGTTTGTTTTGTTTTTTTTCCATTTTGGATGTTTCATTGTAAAAAAGGTTTATTCTTTGTTGAAAAGTACCATTTATCATGGGTTTAGGATAATTATTATTTAAAATCCATGAATTCAAGATGGCGGCTCCAAAATGGCGACGAGTCTGATGATTATAGCCCGATTCCATTCAAAATCAGTGTGTGGGGGTTTTTGGGGTCGGACATCATGATGGTTTTGTCGAAATTCATGAATTCACGATGATGGCTCCGAAATGGCGACGTGTTTTGTTATTATGGCTAGATTTCATTCAAAATTGGTATGTGGGTTTTTTTGGGGTCGGAGATTATCAATTTTTGTCAGAATTCAATAAGATGACAGATTACATGAATGACTAGAAAGAATTGAATAAAAAGGATCAACAAGAAATTTTTAGGACAAGCTTTCATACCCATGCACTGAAAAGGAAAAAATAATGCCTTTGTTTGACCTAGGTTATTCTGTTAGTAGCAGATCCAAAAGCTTGCCGCGAATATTGAATAGGTATTCTTGCGCGGCATGATTTTGAATCCGCTAAATTTTAACAAGTTTCACCATCCCGAACCCGAGATATATATAATTGAAGTTGACTCAATTAACACGTAACATATGGACCATGCATAGGCAAACAGCACATTATTAATTCTACCGTTAGTACTAAAATTAAGAAGTTTATGTAAACGAGGAGGAGCTAGAGCAGGATATCACAGAAATTGTGAAAAAAAATCAAAGTGATTGACCATCTAGTTTGCAGATATAATCAAAACTACTCTCGTTATTCAAAATAGTCCACGGGGAAGCGCTCATTATTAATTCTACCGTTAGTACTAAAATTAAGAAGTTTATGAAAAACGAGGAGGAGCTAGAGCAGGATATCACAGATATTGTGAAAAAAAAACAAAGTGATTGACCATCTAGTTTGACAGATATAATCAAAACTACTCTTGTTATTCGAAATAGTCCACGGGGAAGCGTACAGCCTAAAGGGGGGGGGGTCGTAGAGAAATGCGGATTGTGCCAGGGGACTTTTTAAAGAAGGACGGGGGACCATTTGAGGGTCTGAACGCGAAAAAAATTCTCCTAGTTGACCCCATCGATTTTAACGATACCCCTTCCTCCCTAAAAGAAAAGTTTGAAAAGAGTACTACAAAAAAGTCCATTGAAGTTTTATCGAAAAACGATAATTTTTTCCCATGACGTATGATTTCTAGTGAGGGGGGGCCCAGGTCTGAAATTGACTTTCTATAACGAAGACATTTTCTAGAATCGATTGGGGCAAGTGCCCCCCTTCAAAAAAAATGTTTTTTTCGCGTTTCAAATCGAAAAGTCCTTTGAAATTTTTTCTATTTCGTCGAAAATAATTTCCTAATTCAACTGTCTCGTGGGGGAACTACCTTGAAAAGCAAAATAGAATCGTAAAAATACCGTGAGATTTAAAAACAATTTATATCTAGTTGCCTGGTTTCATCAGTTTGACGTTCGTCGTTAATTGTTTAGACTTGTCAGTTTGCACTGAAAGCATTGTTAGTTTTTTAAGTTATCGTGATTTTGATTCGGAAAGTGATTTATATTTTCCAAATACACCACCAGAAATAGCAAATCAAGCTGAGGAAACCTCTTTTGATTTATTACCAGTAAAATCTAAAAAGAGATATGAAGAAATATATGCAAAATTCTTGGATTGGAGAGTTGATAATCAGGTAAATTAATTTTCGGAAACCGTGCTGCTTGCGTATTTTGGATAGTTGTCAAAAAAATTTAAGTCATCGACGCTATAGTCTATGTATTCGATGTTGAGAACCACTTTATCGATTAAAAATAATATCGATATCAGTAAATATCCCAAGTTACGTTCTTTTTTAAACGAAAATCTGATGGTTTTAAAAGTCAAAAGTCTAAAAAAAATTCTTCCGATGAGATACACACTTTCTTAAAGAATGCACCCGCTCCAAATACTCAATGACTAAGGTAAGTTAATTACTTTATTATTGCGACAAATTCTTAATGATATTAATATTAACGTTTGTAGGTAGCCTTAGTTTTTGGAATTTCGGGGGCTTGTCGTTGCCATGAATTAAAAGATTTGACAGTAAATAATGTAAAAGTTACCAACAGTATACTCTTAGTTACAATACGCAATATAAAAACAAAAGTACTGCGTTCCTTCCACATTTCTGGGTTCTTCTACGAGATTTCTAAAATATATATGAACCTCCGTCCACTAGATATGGACAGAATAAATTCAAGATTCTTTAACTACCAGAACGGAAAGTGTACTAGACAGGTTGTGGGAATAAATGAATTCAATAAATTTCCTATGCAAATAGCTCAATATTTAATACTGCCTGATCCCCAAAAATAAACTGTGCATTGTTTGCTTAAAACTTCCGCAACGCTATTAGTGGATGCAGGAGGTGATTTACTTCATAGGCCTTTTCATTTGGATGATTTTTTAAGGCGCATGCGCTCGTGTTGAGACCCAAAGTCTGATTGGCTATTGGGAAACTGAATAGCCATTGGCTAGTTTTGAAATAACAATTTGAGATTGGCTTAGTTCAAAATTAGCGGTATTTTTACATTATGTCAACAGTCAACCTCATGACAAATGCACCTGCATACATTGGCGTTCGTAACTTTCTTTGTAGGTTAAGTACTTATTACCTATTTTATACCTCCAAAAACCTTTCATTCATAGATAAAATAATGTACACGAATATTTTCTAATGGTGAGTTTTCTTCTCCATGTAAATTCAAGTCAACTATCCATAGAAAAACTCGGAAATATTTTATTTTCTTAAAAAAAAAAATCGCCGTCAATGCCGTTGGGTCTGACAGGTAAACAAAGTTAGTCATTTGTCATCTAAATGAAAAGGCCTATTAAAAAAGCATGGAGGCTTGAAATCTAGTAACGTTGCGGAGGGATATGTTGATCAATCAGTTAGCAGCAAAAATCAAATACACACCAAAATTTTGCAATCCATACAAAATACACCGCTATCGGATTACAGCGCATCTTCATCTGGAGTGACATTAGTTTACAACATAACAGATGTGGCATGGTCTACCTCAATACATAAAAATCTTTATTGTAATACTCCTATAATTTTGAATAATTGCTCGAATGTAACAATTAACCAATATTTAAATCATAAGTAATGTTTAAGGAAATTCTGTTATTTTTAATTTAAAATAAAATATTTGTTCATCGTTCTTTTTTAGCATATTATTATGATATATATAGGGCTGTAGAAAAGTATAGTGTTTCACTCGTCGAAAACATTTTTTGAAGCTCGTGAACATTACCAGCCTCGGCTGGTAAACTGTTCTCTCGCTTAAAAAAATGTTACTTTCGTCACTCGTAAAACAATATACTATTATTACAAGCTTTTATTTAAATTGCTTCGTTCGTATGACATTATGTCATTCTTTCCGGTTAAAAATTAGTAATCCATTTTTGGAGCACTTGCCGATTGAGCTGAAATTTGGCAGGTGTTCATAATTTCGGTAACAATGCATTATTAAATTTTTGTTAGAGAAAAAATAAAACCTTTATTTTTTTGCAACGGGTGGCAAAATTAACTTTTTATCACAAGTTGCGAAAAATTTTACTTTTCGCAACTGGTGATGAAAAGTAAAACGTTTGATAACGTCACCGAGTTTTGAAAAGTGTCACTTTAAATGTCAAAATTAGAAAAATCAATTTCCATAATCATTTGTGACAGTTGTAATAAAAAAAATAATATTGAATGGAAATATTTTTCTGTGAATTGAAAAATCACGATGAAAATGAAGTTATTTTTTGGGAATATTCCAGTCTTAATTAAGAATTCATATAGATGAAGGAGACAAAGAAAGAAAGACTGGCATCACCTTCACTAGGTCTTCAATAAATTTTTGTCGACGAAAATCACGCTTCCACGATCATGAGGATGAAAGGAAGAATGGGGAATCACATTTTCTAAAAGCAATCTCAATTTGCAAAAATAGAAAAATGTTGGAAACATTTCTTTTGGATTGACATTTTTTTTACATTTATAACCTGTCAAATGGTATGATAGATTGATTTTTTTAGAAAATATGAAAAGGGTGTTCATAAAATCAGCTGGGAATCATCTGCGACTCAAAGATAAACTTTAGTCATTATCTTCCGTCATTCGAGATAACTCTTGGGGGTATTCATGTTGAAAAGAGAAACATTCTCTATTGAATGGAAATATTTCCCTGTGAATTGAAAAATCCACGATAAAAATGAAGTAATTTTTTTGTGGATATCTAAGAGAAACCAACTACTTCCCCGGCTAAAGCCACGCTCGCATCAATGTAACAAAAGATATTTTGTGAGTGCTCCTTCTTGGAAAAAATTTTCTTTGTCTCATTCATCTATATGAATTCTTAATTAAGACTGGAATAGAAAATGAAATAATAATCTGAAAAAAATGCAAATTTTCACTTTAAGATTTTTTCTTTTTAGTTATATAAGGTCCTTTCAAAATATCTTATCAGATGTAGTAAAATGTCCGGCGGCTCCAAGATGGCGGACGTGTTTTGTGATTATGGTACGATTCGATTCAAAATTGGTATGTGGGGGATTTCGGGGACGGAGATTGTGAATTTTTTATCAAAATTCACAAATTCAAGATAAAGGACGAGTTTTGTAATTATGGCCCGATTCGATTCAAAATTGGTATGTCGGGGTTTTTGGGGTCGGAGATCATGAATTTGGTCGGATATGATTTTTAGTTGAAATTCATAAATTGATAATGGCAACTCCAAGATGGCGGGTGAGTTAATCTTTAGATGGTCTCCTCATTGAAGGAATAGATAGCTCAGAACTTACAGGAAAAAAAGGCCTCATAATAATGATGCTTTAACAAAAATGCATAGATTAGGGCATACTTAAGTACTAAAAAGCACAAAATAATATAATTAATAAAAAACCTTCTTAAAGACAAGCTTTTATTCAAATGCACTAAAAAGTAAAAATTAATTGTTTGGATGTGTGACGTTATAGACGTGAGTTATAGATTCAAAAGCTTCTGAATAAAAGCTAGTCTTTAAAAAGGTTTTTTATTAATTATTTTTATTTTTAGGTTGTGCCTGATTCACCGGAACAATACCACAATCTTGGGAACCGCCGCAAAGAAGGCGCCAATGAATTAGTTTGAAGAATTTCACTTTAGTGTTTTTGAGATGGCCAGTTCTAATTAGTTGCTCTGTTCTTCAGTGTATTGATAGTAATTCTAACAGAGCATATTATAACTCTACTGTCGACTATTTTTCCAATAGAAAATCATTTATGTAAAAAGAACCAGAATACCCACAATACCAAAAAACTAAATTTTAAAATGGAATATTTCTGGAAAGTTTCCTCAAGACAATGTATTTGTGGTAATATGTATAGAATATGCCATTCAATTCTTGAAATTTTCAATTGATTCTGCAACGAAAATGAATATTTGAATCATGTAGCAATTTTTTCACAAAAAAATGTTATACTCTGGGTCACCATCGTGTAATTTCTTAACCAAGGTATTCGCACGGAACAGTTCGGTGTTTGGTACTAAGAACAAACTTCAGCGATCTGATTGTTGTCAAATATCATCCAATTAACAAAGGAGCAAACAGGAGAAAATTAAATTATGAATCCGTTGAAAAAAATCAATATGAAATGGTTAGTTTTTCACCTCAAAATAGCTTCCGGTATTGGAGGGGGCGTAGGCAAATGGGCTCCGACGGGTCTGAACCCGTTTTCGTCGGCGACGTACTGCAAACTGATTCTCTGCCCGTCGGGGGCGGTATAAGAGAACCCACCCTCTGCTTGTTGCGATCCCTCAGGTCCAACCCCCTTCAGAAAACCCCTTTCTTCAGCCAAGATGCCGTTTCCGGTTTCGTAGAGATAGTTGTAGCTGCCGTCTCCTTGGTTGGGGTTGTTATCGTATCTACAAAAAAGATTCAGGAATAAATACTCAAACAATCAATTGTTCAAAGAATCAACCAATTAACAATCATCAACAAAAGTTGATTAATAAATAAACCAGACGATGATGAATAAACCAATTAACAAAAACACCGAATGGTCACTCCAACAGAAAACCAATGAATGGAAAAACTAACGAACTATTCAATGAATCAATCAATTATTCAACTGGAATAATCGGACAATTATTCGTTAAATGAACCATTGGTCACCAATTGAATCAATGACATAAAATCATTCAGGAAATAAATTTGAATAATCAACCAATCAGTAATCAGAAAATGAATCGATTATTCAGCCACCAAAATTATTCAACCAATTAATTGATAATTTGACAATTAATTATTCAATGAATTATTAATTGATTTGTCAATAAACGAGTGAATTCAGTCACCCAAAATGAATCAGTAAACCAGACAATCATTTGTTCGAAGAATCAACCAATTAATAATCAGTCAATTATCTTTTCAACAAAAATCAATCAATAAATAAACCTGACGATGATTAAATGACGAATCATCCATTTAAAAAACACAGATTGGTCATTCAACCTTAAAACCAATGAATGGTAAAACCAAACAACTATTCAATGAATCAATAAAATATTCAACAATTGATTTATCAATGACATAAAAATCATTCAGACAATCAATTAATTGATCAAACAACCAATCAGTAAGCAGAAAATAAATCGATTATTCAGTCACCTAAAATTATTCAATTAATTAATATAATAGCTTGATGATTAATTAGTCAATTAATTATTAATTGATTTAAACAAGTCAATTCAGTCAACCAAAACTAAACAGTAAACCAGACAATCAATGTATCGATAAATCTACCAATTAACATCTATCTATCAATGAACAATTCAATCAAACAATTAATAATCATTCAATCAACCAACATTAATCAAGGAATCAATAATAAGCAATTCATTTATCTACCATTTCCAACCGATTGCAGTATCTGATCAAATTTAATTGACATGGAATTGGCACCCATGTTAATGCAATACAATAAAATTTCTTAATTGAAATTTGAAAAATTTAAAATGGCAGCTTGAAAATGGCGGTCGTGTTTGTTGATTTATGGACAGAATTCAATGAAACTTGGTATACAAGGGTTTTTTGGGGTGTGGATTACGAATTCAATTCAAGATGACGGCTCCAAAATGGAGAACGTAAACGGAGGAGCACACTTCTTTTCAATGATGTCTGTAATTCTATGTACTTGGTCCATACGTTTTTCTCTGAAGGCAAACTGATGGCAGGGAATTGGGTTCTTTATTTCTATTAGAGATTTTAATCTTTTTAGAAGCAATTTTTCGAAGAGTTTACAGGCAACAGAAAATTGTAAATGAATAAACTTGATTCACAAAAGCTTTATCATTTTGAATCAATTTAAGAAAATTAATTATATCGATGACATATCTTCAGATTCCTAAGGATGGGCCATGCCCTCCCTCCTATTACCGCACCTGGGCTTATATGTTTTTTTTTATCAAACTGTAAGTATATTAAATGTTTCGATTCTAATGAAAACATGTTTCTGGTAAATTTTGGGACGAGGGATTATAATTTCCCGCGAATAAAAAAATCCCAGACTATTTTTTAAATACATAATAAGTATTCTCTTATAATTCAGTGATTCAGTTTTTGCTATTGCACAATTTTTTTTTAAATCATAGAATTCGTATGTTCTATATTAATTTGCATCGTTTTACCTGAGGATCGGAATCTGCGGTCCACCTCTGTACCCTAATCCGGCTCCTGCGTACCCCGCGCCTCCACCAAAACCGGCTCCTGCGTACCCCGCGCCTGCACCAATTGCACTTCCTCCCGGAAAAGCACCGGGGTAACCCCCGGGGCCGATACCTCCAAAAACTCCTCTGGAGCCGAATCCTGTGGGGGTCCTGGGGGGTAGGTAATCCAGGCGGCCGCCAAGGGCTATTCCGACTAAGGTGGTGAAGAGTACCTTGAAAAATGTAGCAAGATTAATATGTTGACTGTCGTAGCGTTAAAGCGCTTGCGCCAGTTTTCCAAATTGGTAGAAAAAAATTCCATTTAGGCCACGGCATGCAACGATAGTTTTATTTTTGAAAGAAGAAATTGAGTAGGCCTCTACCGTAAAATTTGTCACATTATTAAGGTAATTCAACATGTTTGAAACTAGATCCAATACTGTCAAAATGAAAAGGAAACAATAATTTCTCAATCAACCATAACCGCCCAATTGGCCACATATTTTGAAACAAATAACCTAAAAACCACAAAAAAATAAAATAAGGAAATACAAAATACCCCCAAAAAAAGCAGCAATCACATATCAACATGTGGACCTTCATGAATAGTGTTTGAGGTAAGAAAGAGAAAACAAAAAAATATAATTTTGCCATGCCATAACCATAACTCTCCTTTTCAGAAAAAACCAATGTTTAACTGAAGAAGTTTTGGAGCCCCAAAACGAAACGTATTATCAAAAATTCAATTATGAATCACTGAATTTTTCTTATCTAACGAACCAGAAACCCAAGAAAGTCCACAGAAGTATATATAAATGAAAGGGAGGAATATTGAGGGGAATGTTGAAAAAAAGGAAGAAATTTAATGGACATAGCCCTCAAAGAGAAGTGTTAGGGCTGATATTATAATGTCAGTTTAAACTCCGAAAACCTTAAACCAGTTTATCTTCAAGTTTAAACCGAAGGTGGTGAAAAAGTCATTTTATAAAAACACAAGATTTTTATTTTCCATGTATATAAATGTCTCTGTCACTTGGCCTTATGGTGTTTTATCGTAACGACTGTTTCGTTTTGTGAAAAGTGACGTGAGCAAAATCACTTTTCTTTATATTTGAGGTAACCTCCAAATGCTAATGAAATGAATTCAATTAATAATGGAATGACAGATGAGTATATTAGGTTTAAGATAAGATACATGAATATTTTATTAACCGATTAGTAGGGTGCTGTAATCTACCCTCTATCTGAGTCAATATATTGTCAACAGTTTGATTAGACAATCTGAATTTATTTAGAAATTCTATGTCATTCCATTCATCACAATGATTAGGCCCAATTCTAAATTTGCGAGCGGCTCTTGGCACATCCACCAAATACATTATCCGACATTACCTCTTCGAACACTTCAAAAATATTATCTTGAATGTAATCCATTTTATATATTTCCAACTACAAAGTATAGCTTATTTCAAAACAAATTTTTAGGGTTAGACTCGATGTTAAGATGTCAATTTTTGTAATTTTCTATCCTGTTGGCTAACCTACTTAAACGTTTTCAATCCTTTAAACCATACCTGAGGTAAGGTTTAAGGTTTAAACTCGATGACGTCACTCAAGAGTTTAAACTGACATTATAATATCGGGCCTTAACAGTAGACACGTGTTTCGGGCTTTCGACCCTCATCAGTTCGGTGAAGTGCAAGGATGAAACAATATTTGGTAGTAAACGACAGTCGACGGAGTCAACGAACAGAAGCCACATTTGTGGTTTCGGTAAGCAGACCCTGCATTCCAGGGCAACAACCATAGGATATATTTTTTCTTTACTTTCTTGACCACTTATATATTTTCTTCAATTTCTCGGAATAAAGGTCTGATTCAGTCAATTCATATAATTTCTCTTAACGACGTTTCGACATGGTATTTGTCATCATCAGGTTAAAACACTATGATTAAAAATATGGAGTTTGAGACATATTTAACTTAACACAATATTGAAATGTATGCACTAAAATAATTCGAAAATGGTTCTAAAAATAACACGTTATTTAACTCAATATAGAAATATCTGTAATATATATGAGTATCCACTTGCAAATCATTTTATTTGAATTTTTGCGTTCCCATCGTAAGAACTTTATTGTAGATGTGTGACTGCGAAGTCGAAGTTATCGGGAATGGTTTGTTTATCTTTCATGCATTTTTACCCTCTTCATAAGTACACCGGATTGTTTATATTGAGTTCTAGTATATGAGCCGGACTCTATTTTTTTGGCAGCATGTAAAGATTACTATTGACAAAGTTAAAAAAGGTTGTTATAAATCTGGCTTAAGTTTTTGATATCATTTCTATTGTTAATGCTATTGGGGTATTTTTTTTTATGTATCATTTCAAGGAATGTTCTCACTCTTGGATTCCTTTCTTTGGTCAAAATTTCAACGTTGTTAGTGTCAAACTTATGTTGATTTTCTTTTTCGTGTTTGGATAAGGCTGTAATGTCGGTTTTTGAGTATTTGTGGGCTTGCACTCGTTTTTGCAAATATTGTTTTGTTTGACCTATATAGGTACTTTGGCAGTCTTTACACGGTATTCTATATACTGTATGAGTTTGTTTTTTGGTATTTCTGGTTTTAATTTTGAATAAATGGTTTTGTTCGTATTTTTCAGTCGGTGTGAAATAGTTATGTTGTGTTTTTCCATTGTTTTATTGATTTTATTCGATATTTTGTCTATGTATGGTAAAGGTATGTATTTGTTGTTTTCTTTTCTTTATTATAATTTTTATTGTAGATCGCATGTATTCGTTTTTTAATTGTTTTTTTTGCAAAGTGGCTGCGGTAATTATTTTCTTTCAATATATTCTTGTTTAATCCTATATTACTTTTCCTGAATTTTGGGTGAGCAAGCTTTATACCTCTGTTAAATTTTGAATATTTTTTTTTTGTAACCAAGTGGTGCGTTTGACAAATAGTTTGTGTAACGATTTGATGCATTTGGTTTGATAAACCAGTTTGTAAAAATTTTAGTGTTTTAACCTGATGATGACAAATACCATGTCGAAACGTCGTTAAGAGAAATTATATGAATTGACTGAATGAGACCTTTATTCCGAGAAATTGAAGAAAATATATAGTACATATATAATATCAATGCCACTCGCGGAAAAATAAAAAAAATGTAAAATTAAACTGAAATCAATTCTAGAGGAAAAAAAACACTAAATATCGAGTGTACGTGAATTTTTCACACACTTTAAACAAAAGACCACACAAAATTCAAACCATTTAATGATAATGACCAACCGGAAACGCCCTGGTGGGACTTGACAATGAAAACCGCGTCAATATTACAGAAAAAATAATCAAAAAATGCAAGAAATTCAAAGAGCAGATAAAACAACCTACTTACCAATTTCATGATGGAAAATGTTGTAATGCACCATAATCGCGTTACACTTATTATTTATAGATACCCAACAGTGGTCCGGCCTGCACCTCGCTGTTGCAATTCAATCAAAAAATCCGCCCCACCCCAACGCACCCTTCATAGATGAGCCTCGGCATTTAGAAATGAAATTACCGTCGAAGGAAAGGAATTTCTCAACCTAATCCAGATCGGCCGTGTCGCCCATGGGTCGTGGCCCAAGGCTGATGCGTGTTTTGATGGGTTTGATGGGTTGCAAGATGAATTGATTGATTGTTATGGCTTCCTCAATTTGTGCAGTGTATACACGGTGGTACAGTTTCAAAGAAGAGGTGAGATACATTTCTTGAGTACATTGATTCTGTCGGAAATTTTCATAATGTTTATTTGTTTAATAATGGGCATGCCAATTCACATAGAATTGATTTGTTCGAAATTAGAGTGGTTTCGGATCCCACTATAAAACGTAAGGCCCCCGTCATCTTAACTCGTACAAGTTTTCATTAACTTCTGAGGGTTGGTCAGACAACTAAGAAAGCGGTTAAAAACAATTTTACAATTTTTTACGAACAGGATGTTCATAAAATCAGACGTGGAATCATCTGCGACTGAAAGATAAACTTTAGTCACTATCTTCCATCGTTCAAGATATTCATGTTGTTTTCTGTTGTATTCATGTTGTTTTCTGTTAGATATTACAAAAAAATAGCTTCATTATTGTCAAGAATTTTTCAATTTTCAAATGAATTCTTCTGTTCATATTATTAACCCATGGTACATTTTTACAATAGGGGCAAAGTTAGATGAGTGAATTTATCTCATTTTTAAGTTGCCATCTTTTTGGAACAAGCAATACACCATTTTTAGTTTCACAGAATCGTTTATAATCACCGTTTTAAGTGGAAGATAACTATTTCATTTGAACCATAGTATACCACAGGATGAAGATGAGAAAAGTGCGTCTTCAAGCGTATGTTCAATGGAAATAAAATTGCTCATAAAATGTTTGCAACATTAATAATTCAGAAAGAACTAAAAATACACTGATTTCTCCAAAAATGTGGAAGAAATTGAAGCATTCATTATTCTGATGCTTTTTGATTCAACAAAATTATTGTGATCCACAATATATATATATATATATATATATATATATATATATATAGTTTTGAGTTTCTTAACCAGGAATATACGATGGAGCTTGAGTTTTCTTGGGGTTTCGGTTCTTTTTGCGAATGACAGTCTTCTTTTAGGAGATAAACATTAATTTTTTCGACGTTTTGACCGTGTCCTCTAACAATACTAACAATAATTAGCTGGACCAATATTATAATTATACAATTTTTTTCCTCCATCCATATCAACCAGCCTCCTTATCAGATTGCTCACGTTTGATTTTTAATAAAAAGAACAACAACAAAGTCTCCCGGTTATTTATACACAATGAAGAGGAGGAAAAAATTGTATAATTATGGAAAATAAATCATCTGCTGCCTTTACACTTTCCTTTTTTCAAAATATTGGTCCAGCTAACTATTGTTAGTTTCTGAAGAAGACCGTGGACACGGTCGAAACGTCGACAAAATAAATGTTTATCTCCTAAAAGAAGACTGTCATTCGCAAAAAGAACCGAAACCCCAAGAAACTCAAACTCCATTATATATATATATATATATATATATATATATATATATATATATATCCACGGTCTTCTTCAGGAACTAACAATAATTAGCTGGACCAATATTTTGAAAAAAGGAAAGTTTAAAGGCAGCAGATGATTTATGTTCCATAATTATATAAATTTTTTCCTCCTCTTCATTGTGTATAAATAAACCGCGAGGCTTTGTTGTTGTTCTTTTTCTTCCTTATTAAAATCAAAAGTGAGCAATCTGATAAGGAGGCTGGATGATCAACCAGCCTCCTTATCAGATTGATCACGTTATTGATTAGTTCCTGAAGAAGACCGTGGACACGGTCGAAACGTCGACAAAATAAATGTTTATCTCCTAAAAGAAGACTGTCATTCGCAAAAAGAACCAAAACCCCAAGAAACTCAAACTCCATTATATATATATATATATATATATATATATATATATATATATATATATATATATATATATATATATATATATATATATATATATATATTATATATATATATATATATATATATATACAGGGTGTAACTGAATAAGTGTAAAACATTTAAGGAGGTGATTCCTCATCGAAAAAAAGATAGGATCTTTCATATAAAGAAACTTCATTGGAGCATCCCTTGTTAAGATACAGCCCCTTAAAGGGGGTACATAAAATTTGTATAACAATTTTTTTCACAAGCACTGAAAAAGTTACAATATTGAAATTAACCTGACGTTTTGTACTACCAAAAAGACACTCAGCCAGTAATTTATTTGGTTTACCCCATGGTTGTAAGGGGTGAAAAACGCAACCCCTAAAATGTATTTCCAATGTAACTTTTTGTCTTATTATTTGTTTACCATTAAAAAATTTATTTCCGATAGCCTGTTTCATTCTAAACAAAAAATGTCTCTTGGGTTTTTTGCCCAAAATAAACCAGTAAGCAGCAAAACATTATTTTACGAACAACTACAGAGATACATCGTCATAAATGCGAACTGGATTTATTGTTATTTTGTAGTTAGTACCTGCATTAAACGATTAAAGGGTAATAAACAAAACTAAGTTATGAATAACAAAACACACAACATGTAGAAATCATAGTGAATGTTCAATATGTCTACCTTCAAACATTACGCATGCGTCTAGACGTCGGCGCATTGAGCCACGTATTCGCTCAAATATTCCTGGAGTCTCTCTGATTACCCTGCACGCATCGATGATGCGGTTTCTTAAGTCCTCTACATCGCGAACAGGAGTACGATATACCAAATGCTGTGAATGGCCCCAAATGGAGAAATCGAGAGGATTGAGATCCGGGGATCGAGCGGGCCATTTATGTGGTCCTCCTCGACCTATCCACTGATTTGCATATGTTTCAGTTAAATGCTGACGTGCTACTTGACTAAAATGGGCGGGAGCCCCATCATGCATAAAAAGCATATCCCTTCTGACGCCCAAAGGAACTTCCTCCAGCAGTACTGGATGCACTTCTCTTAAAAATTGAACGTATGCCTCACCATTTAATCGAGGAGGTAGAAAATGAGGCCCAATTAAATCATCCCCAATAACCCCGAGCCACACGTTAAGAGAAACTGTTCTTGATGGCTAGTTTCGACAATAGCGTGAGGGTTTTCATCAGCCCATATGTGGTAATTATGAAAATTAATAATCTTGTCCCGAGAAAAACTACATTCGTCTGTGAATTCTATCGTCTTCAGAAAGTCACAATTTCTTCTAATCATTTCCAGCATCCAATTGCAAAATTCAAGACGGTTCGGAAAGTCTCGCGGTAACAGTGCCTGTACTCGTTGCAGATGGTAAGGGTATAAGAGTTGTTCCTTTAAAATTCGAAATACCGTCATATGATCAACATTTAGCTGGAAAGCAATCTTTCTAGTACTGGTAGTAGGTTGTTCTTCAATCAAATTAAGTACTGCTTCCTCAAGCTGTGGTGTTCGTATTTCTCTATGGCGACCACAATCCTGCGTTCTTTTGTCGAATGAACCATATTCTCGTAATCGTTGATGAAGTCGAGCAAATATTCTATGTGAAGGATGCTGCCGTTGAGGATACATTTCAGCATATCTTCTAGAAGCTTCTAACCCATTCCCCTGCGACAGACCGTAAACGTAATGCATATCAGCCATTTCCTCATTTGTGTATGCCATTTTATTAACAAGTGAATTATTAAAGTAACAAATTAAGAACAGAACAACACACAATTAGTACTAATTCAATTTCGAAAATTCCCAAACTGACAGCGTTATACCAATTTAATTGTCAATATCGCTAATAGCGACCTACTAGATAGATTAGTTTCGTATTTTCGCATTTATGACGATGTATCTCTGTAGTTGTTCGTAAAATAATGTTTTGCTGCTTACTGGTTTATTTTGGGCAAAAAACCCAGGAGACATTTTTTGTTTAGAATGAAACAGGCTATCGGAAATAAATTTTTAAATGGTAAACAAATAATAAGACAAAAAGTTACATTGGAAATACATTTTAGGGGTTGCGTTTTCACCCCTTACAACCATGGGGTAAACCAAATAAATTACTGGCTAAGTGTCTTTTGGTAGTACAAAACGTCAGGTTAATTTCAATATTGTAACTTTTTCAGTGCTTGTGAAAAAAATTGTTATACAAATTTTATGTACCCCCTTTAAGGGGCTGTATCTTAACAAGGGATGCTCCAATGAAGTTTCTTTATATGAAAGATCCTATCTTTTTTTCGATGAGGAATCACCTCCTTAAATGTTTTACACTTATTCAGTTACACCCTGTATATATATATATATATATATATATATATATTGAAAGCGGGCTACCTCTCTAAAACTGTTATTTATTATCCGATTCAGAGGTTTTTAAAAAAAATGCTCTTTCAGGTCGTTAGCAGTCGAGTTTGTAAACAGCAGTTATTCAGAATGGCGTAAAATTATGTTTCTTCCAAACGTAACTCCATAGTATAGGAGATAGTTATGTCCATCAGAACACTGCAGTTTTTTGCCAAAGAAATCAAATGTACATCAAATAGTAATCAATATTCAATAATCAGTAATAACCAATATTGATAACATAAATGAACTACAACAAAAGAATGGATTGAAATGAGAGTGCAAGAATGGATTGAAATGAGAGTGCCTACACATCAATTTTCGTACTTTTCAACCAAATCCCGATTTAATTCGATACATTCATTCTACTATTTTCTAATGCTAACTAACCATAAGATTCGATCAACATTCGATCATTGGTTTGGGGTAATATCTGTGCAAGCCTGTCTTATTCTTTCACGCAGTTCCTCTTTGGTGGTTGACAGTTATTCCAAATATCAATCTTGGTTTCATTCAAACATGCTTGGGATACCACATTTCAAAAATATTATTTTTATAAGGAGGCTTTGTAACTTTAGTTGCTACAGAGATGAAAAGTCATCAGAACAATAGACGAAAAGACACAAACTTGTCAGTGTTAATAGTGAAGTTTATAACTCCTCAAGTACCTACACTAATAAAGAAGTATGGCTGATAATTTGACTTTGTAGGAGAACATTGAAATAGTAAGACTTCGTGGTAACAACGACAGATCCGAAAAGGATGTATGTAGAATTTTCAATAACATGCGTCGAAATATTAGCAGAGCTACAGTTGGCATAATAAACCAAATTTTCAATCAGTATGGAGCTGTTTGTAAATATATTCTGAAGAATAGTAATATTGTACAAAGACAGAGACCAAATAATTCTGAAAGAATTCGAAATTAATTTAATAATAATCCGAAAACAAGTGTGAGAATTGCAAGTTTGGACATTAACTAACCGCGTGAAACAATTAGGAGAAATCTTAGGAAATATAATGATGAAGCCCTTTAAACCAAAGTTTCTTCACACCTTAGAAGAAGGCGATAATGAAAAGAGGAGTATAGTTTATGGGCTCAAGGAGAATATCTAAATAACAGGACGTTTCTGTAAAAAAATTTGTTCACTGACGAGGCAACATTCACAACCAATGGAACAGTTAATTCTCAAAATACAAGGTACTGGACGGAAGAAAATCCACATTGGATAATGAATTGCAGAAGACTACTCACAAAAAATAAATGTTTGGTATGGAATATTACATACCAAAATAAATGGCTCCTTTTTTTTTAAAGCAATTTGAATGGTCAAATTTTTTTGAATTTTTTGAAAAACGAATTTTCCAACGCTATGGATGAACTTCCACTGGCAGAAGAGGCTCATCTTCTATTTTAATTAGATGGCTGTTCCATCCACAATAGCAGGATTGTGAGAGATTGGTTGGAAGAAAATTTTCCTAATCGGCGGATAGGGCGAAATAGTGCATTGATCGAGTTTACCCCCAGATCCCCGGACTTGACTCCATTGGATTTTTTTTTATGGGGCTTCGTTTAAGAAGAAGTTTAGAAAACTCGCCCAACGAGCAAAGAGGAACTGCGTGAAAGAATAGGACAGGCTTGCAGAGATATCACCCCAAACCAATTATCGAATGTTATGGCTAACATTAGAAAACGATACGATAAATGTATCGAATTAAATGGAGATTTGGTTGAACAGTCCGAAATTTAATGTGTAGGCACTTTCATGTCAATACATTCTTTTGTAGTAGCTCATTTATGTTATTAATATTGGTAATTATGTTATTGGATGTAAAGATGTGCATTTCTATTCTTTGACAACAAACTGCAGTGTTCTAAGAGACATAACATATCCCACATAGAGTTGTTATGTTCTGAAGGAGTATTTTAAACCATATTATTTACAAAATTGTGATTTATATGACAACTATTTGAATTATTTCGATATGGATATGAATATTTTACTTATGCTATATTTCTGTCGAAAAAAAATAATTTTATCGTGAAATTTTGGTCACACCCATTTGAAATTTTATAAAAAAAATCGCTAGTATGTTTTTCAGATTTTTGACCTTGAAAAAAATTCGAAGTAGGCCGTGAAATTTTGATTGATGCTCTATCTACTGAAAAAAAAAACAGTTTTAGAGAGGTGGCCCGCTTTCAAATGGGTCACTCTGTATATATTCAATTAGTATTACATAACCTACATAATATTCCAGTTTACCGACCGCATATTTTCGTTTTCATACCGACATTCCATACTTTTTTTTTAAATTTTATTCCGAGTAGATGAATGGTCCAGTATAGTTATTACAGCTTTGAAATGATTTGGTGTTCAATAATGAATAATTTAGTTTTCAAACGATGATATTCCATATTTCTGGACATCATTTCATTGTGTCTTGTCATTACAGAGATAGCAATCGTGTGGTGTAATTGAATTGTGCACTCCTGTATATAATTCACTCCTCAATCATAAAAGATAATTCCCAGGAAAATTCAAGGTAAAAAATAAAGAATGCCTTTCCCCAATCTTCATGTTGATCGCACCAAAACTCCGGATCAATTTAAAAAACGCCGTCAAAAGCCCTACCCGTATGCAAATTGAGTAATTATTCACAGTACCATAATTTGTAATTTATCTTTGAAATAAACGACTATTTGGTTACAAATTCAAATTTCTATATTATGCATAGTTATGCATAAAACAATAGATGTTTATCGCAAATGATATATTTAATGTTTATGGCTCCATTCAGGTATCATTTTCTCGAACAAATTGATCTTGCGTGAAATATTGTGGGCGCTTTGTTGATAGGACATCCTGTGATCACGTTCATGTCCAGGCATTTCATTGGATTCTGACTTAAGGTGGATATACACTCCAGTACAAAGAGAAAATGTCTATCGACTTTTTCGACGATTTCTATATGTCTTCCGTTATTATAAAATCGTACGTCATAATTTTGTTTAGAAAGTGACTAGTAATCATCTGACAAAGCGGAAGACGATTTGGTTGAGCGCACTACTCGAAACCTATTTTTGAAAATTTTGGGCCCCAAAATCGATCATCGCAAAAATTCGACGCTCCTATATGCTTAATTTGGTGTTCCTTCACTTTGTTATGGTCTTTGCATCGGGAAAATCCGAGTGGAAGACTTTTTCTAGTAGGGCCCCGCCTCAAGGGTTGACCAAATAAACAAATTGAAAAACTCGCGGGAGCGGCTAAGTTGAAAAATCGAAAACTGCACTTAGGTTCAATCTTAAGCTTCCAAATTTTGCATGGAGCTTCTTCAGGGGCCAGAAAACCCAATTCCCAGGGGAAAGCCTTTTTGATCAACTTTTAAGCCCTTCCCACCCCTTTGAATTTCCTCTATTTTCTCTGTTCATTCCTGGTAATCTTTTTGGTTTGAAAATGTTTCTCCTCGATAATTCAGTGAATAAAGTTTAATGAACCCCTATATAGGGGCTGTTCGCCCCCGCCGGCTCAAATAATCGATTTGAGCGAGGAAGAGCACATACATGAACTTAGGGAGATGAATGAATGCCACCAAATGAATTCATTGGCGTTAGGCTCGTTAACGGTTTATAAATAAATGAAGTTATAAACAATTCGTACCAAAAAATACATAAAAAAATACATTGGTTTATTTGTTGTATTGTATGTACTTTTCTCCGATATTAATTTAGACTTTTAATAATCAATCAGTAATTTGTAACCAAAAAAAGTGTTGTAATTGATCAAATGTGAGAGAATGAATTATACCAAAATCAGTTTTGATACCAAAATCATTTTTCATAATTTGTTGTTAAAAATTGTTTATAACTTCATTTATTTATTTTTTGGTAAGAATTGTTTATAACTTTATTTATTTATAAACCGATTTATATGCTCTTCCTCGCTCAAATAGTTTATTTGCGGGGGCGAACAGCCCTTATATAGGGGTTGAAATGTATTCCTGTTATCATTATTTACTAGTTGAGGGTTATGAAACCTTATACACTGAATTATCGATAAGAAAAAATTTCAAACGAAAAAGATTACCAGGGATAAACAGAGATAAAAACTTTTTAACAAAAAATTAAACCGACGAAATACGGAACTGAAAAGTAAAAAATAAAATAAACCTTCTTAGTCTCAGTAACTAAGCTCCTAAACTATTAAGTATCTAATTTTGAGTCGGCGCCAAACAAACAAGCAAATGAATTAGGTAAGGCGTAAACAATTTTTTGAAGTAATTTAATGATGTTCGTTGATTGTTTGTTTGGCGCCGACTCAAAATTAGTTACTTACATTAGTTTAGGAGCTTAGTTACTGAGACAAAGAAGGTTTATTTTATTTTTTACTTTTCATTTCCGTATTTCGTCGGTTTAATTTTTTGTTAAAAAGTTTTTATTTTTCAATTTTTTTGGAAAATAATTACTACCTTTTTGTTTTTTTATTACTTCCAAAATACTTACTTACCCACCTTACTTCAACTATTACCAGTTAAATAATATGATTATCTACTTTTACTATTTGTTGTAATATAAATTATTTTTGTTGTTCTGGTTAGTTTATTTCATTACTTCGTATATCATTCCATCCTCTCATAGAATATAATGGTTTTGACGGATGTGGAACAGAAATAATGTCAGTAGCGATCTGTCATTGTCAACTACGTATGTGTGTGCCAATGTTCATAAGTGAAAAATCAATTATCCCCTATTTTTCTACCCGTAAGGGTATACAATTCCATTCGAAATCTAAATATAAGGTATACCCTATCTATTAAAAAAAGAATCATCCAAATCGAAGAACCCAGTACAAAGTTCTGCCTGCTAACTTTCTTGGTGACACTGTACAATCGATTTGTTAATTGTTTGTGGTAATAAATGTATTATAGAAAAAATATATATTTCAATTTTTCATATAGACATCTGAAAACAAATTTTAATTTATT
Source organism: Gonioctena quinquepunctata (assembly GCA_018342105.1). Lineage (NCBI taxonomy): Eukaryota > Metazoa > Arthropoda > Insecta > Coleoptera > Chrysomelidae > Gonioctena > Gonioctena quinquepunctata. The sequence goes on from JAFIRS010000617.1 coordinate 473,953, forward strand.
CATTATTATTATTATATATTGTATATATATATATATATTCTTTAGTTCCTTGACCAAATATATATTTTCTTCAATTTCTCGGAATGAAGGTCTGATTCAGTCAATTCATATAATTTCTTTAAACGACGTTTCTACATGGTATTTGTCATCATCAGGTTGAAACATTAAAATTTAAGAATATGGAGTTTGAGACATATTTAACTTAATACAATATTAAAATGTATGCACTAACATAATTTTTTTAAAACATTGGTTCGAAATATAGCACGTTATTTAACACAATATAAAAATATCTGTAATATATATGAGTATTCACTTACAAATTATTTAATTTGAATTTCTGCGTTCGCATTGTACGAACGTTATTGTAGGTGTGTGACATCAAAGTCGAAGTTATCGGGAATGGTTTGTTTATCTTTCATGTGTTTTTACCCTCTTCATAAGTACACCGGATTGTTTATATTGAGTTCTAGTATATGAGCCGGACTGTATCCTTTTGGTAGCTTGTAAGGATCAGTTTTCATTATTATTACTATAAACAAAGTTAAAAATGGTTGTTATAAATCTGGCTTAATAGCTCTGTCAGTTAAATTTTGAATAATATTTTTTTTGTAACTAAGGATGCATTTTGCAAAATGTATCAAATCGACATACTCGTGAAGTTTTCCATATTTCCGGGAATGATTCGTTCAGTATCATTTTATTATATAGTATAAAGAGGGGACGTAGGAAGTGATCTATGAGTTCCTTTACCGTTTTAGTTGGGATGTTATCGGGTCCACAAGTAAATTTATTCTTTAATTTTTTCGAGGCTGCAATTATTTATTTGGTTGATATTCCATGTCAAGATGTTGACTAGGGTTATGTGGTTTATCATTATGTATATTCCGGCAGATGTTGATAATGTAATGTTATTATGCGTCATCTCTCCTGGAATACGTGTTTTGTTTTTTTTTGACTTGACCTACGACCAAAAGTTTGGGGGATTTAATTTTAAGTTATTTTCTGAGTTAATGATGAAATTCCTATATGCTGTATGTGGATCTTCTGGGATTAGAGGGTCAGCCTTAGAACTTACGGTTGTTATATAATATCATCTGAATTTTTTAATGGTGACACAAAAATATATTTTGTGCAATCTACATTTCAGTGTTTCAATGGAATATCTCAGCAGGAAAACCCTGGTCAGCAGAGTTATTAAAAAAATCAAAAGTACATACTACCCCTAAATAGGCGTGGATTTAAATTTTTAATATGATGGCACGAAGGCATTCCTTTATAAATGTCAATTTTGCATTATGATCCTGATAAATGCATTACAAGTTATTATATTGAAATCGCTTATTACATGACTACATCCTGTATTAACTAATGCAATTGCTATCGTGGTCGCGTATAATTAATATGATATACCTTAGGTTTAACATACCAAAATTTCAGCAAATTCTATCGATGCCTAGAAATTTCCTTATATCCATGCCTAGTCCTTTCTTACTTGTCAAAATTATTTTTGTTTCCATAGCATACTTTTGTTTTTTTAAGTTTTTTCCAAATAATGAGAATTTTGTGATGAGAATGGGAATAAATCTGAAGAAATGAGTGAGCACAATTCGTTTCCGAAACTTACTAGACCTAGACATATTTTTTTGGGTAACCTTCCACAGTCTGAAAATGAAAATATAATCAGGAAAATCTATACAAGTGTAGAAAGGGCAAACTAATTAGTTCACCCCAATAAGTTACTGCGTTCACCGAATTATATTTCCTATAGAAAAATTATTCAATTTGTCAGTAACTGAATTTGCCTATAAAAAATTGTAAAAATTCAAAAGATACTTCTCTATACAGTTTTCGATTGACCTTTAGGGGATTATATCTGCCCCCGTTCCCAAAATCTTCTAAATCTCCAAACAACGCCGAAGAAAGTACCAAAAACTGTGTTTACAACATACCTTGTTCGTGCGGTGATAGTTATATAGGTGAAACGTCAAGACCATTAGAAGTGCGCCAAAGTGAACATCAGAGTTGCATCAGAAATCGACAAATAACCGGATAAAAAATTACATATTGTAACGAACCTAGGCCGGACCTGTCGCCTCACGTGTTGCCATCGACAGCGATGAGATCATCCCCGGAGATATTCGAGAACCATCCAGTGCGCTCTTCCGCGGAAAACGACGGTCAATATTGGAAACAATTGGAACATGCCGTCGCCAACCGTCCGAATTCGAAACATCGAGAATGCTGTGTCGGAGATAAATAGGCAAACCTCAAGTGGAGTAAAACAGTCTGAACGAGCCCATACCATCGAGCTATACAGTGGCGTAGTAATATAAATTAAGTTGTAGATTAAGTGTTAAATAAATTAGTTAAACCAAGTTAAGTTTATTTACGTTACAATTGGTGTCGGAAGTGAGATTTTGAAAATAAACAAGTGATCGCGAAGTGGACAATTGTGCGTGGGAATATAAACTGATACACTGTTCGCGTGAAACAGAAAATAGACAGTGGCCCGGTTTTCGCGAAGTGGACAATTGTGCGTGGGAATATAAACTGATACACTCTTCGCGTGAAACAGACAATAGACTGGTGGCCCGTGGAAAAGAATTCGCGAAGTGAATTTTTAACAAACTGATAAACTTTTCGTGTGAAACAGACTGATACCTCGTCAAAGACAAAATGTGTTCAAGAAAAGTGCGCCTTGCGGATTTGAAGGTAGCGGAATTGAAACAGGAATTGGAGGAAAGGGAACTGGAAACAACGGGTAAAAAGCAAGTACTCCAGGAAAGACTTGCAGAAGGACTTATACAAGAAGGTGAGGACCCCGAAACATTTTTATTCGAAGTTCCCGGAGGTGATTTGAGTCCGATAATAGAATCCTTGAAAGAAGAGCTGCAACAAAATTCTAGAAATCTGGAAGAGAAGCTTCTAGAAAATTCAAGAAGCCTGGAAGAAAATTCTAGAAATCTGAAGAGAAGCTTCTAGATAAAATCAAAGATGGGGTCGAGGCAGAGATGGACAAAAAAAGAATTGTGTGGTGTGGCTAATTTCCTAGAAGAAAGAATGGGAACCGTTGAGACAGAGATAGATAAAATTAGGGAGCAAATGAACACGGAGGTAGATAAAATCAAAGATGGGGTCGAGGCAGAGATGGACAAGATGAAGGAAATAATCAGCGATGGAATCAAAGACGGAATCGAGGCAGAAATGGACAAAATAAAGGAAACGATCAGTAAGCTGGAAAAACAAATTAATAATGCGTCCTCCACAGAGATGGTTAACGAAAATGCAATGCTGGACTTGAGTTTGAACGTGGATAAAGTTCAAGAGGGTATAAAAGATGTCAAGGTCATTTCAGAAATAGGGAAGCTTTCCATGAAGCCGCCTCAGTTCGATGGAAAAACTCCATGGGCAAATTACCGCCGGCAGTTTGAAGCAGCGGCCAAAGCAAACGGATGGAATGCAGGGGAAAGAGCTGTAGCACTGACACTTGCATTACGTGGAGAAGCGACAAATATTCTACAAACTCTCACCGCCCAAGAACAGGAGGACTATGATCAGCTGATTAAACATCTAGAATTACGATATGGCCACGCCCATTTGGAACACGTATACCACTCCCAGCTGAAAAATCGCTGCCAAAAATCGGGCGAATCCTTACAAGAATTCGAAACTGACATTGCACGCTTGGTTCGTCTCGCATATCCAGCCACACCAGAAAATGTAATGGAGCGACTAGCGGTTCAAGCATTCTTGGATGGACTCCGTGACCAAGAAGACCTATGACATCAAGGCCGACGCTGGAGGATTTAAGGTTGATGACCTGGTTTGGCTGTACAACCCCAAACGTCGTCGTGGACTATCACCAAAGTTGCGGAACTCGTGGGAAGGCCCGTATAAAATTGTGAAAAGGATAAACGACCTTGTGTACCGAATCCATAAGCCACCCCGAGGGAAACCAAGGGTCGTCCATTTCAACAGGTTGGCCCCATACGCTGGAAACCATGACCAAGTTCGCACCCTCAAGCCACCGGAGGATGATATGACGTTCGAGAAGTTTATGTCCTTGTATTCAAACGGGCAGAAAGTTCTACATGGGTTACTAGAGAGGAGTCACGAGACCTTTTCGAGGTGCCTGCTGACTACGCACTAGCGCACTGTGTGGCAGAAGATCTTCGAATGTCCAGGGGCATCGCCGTAGTGTTCTCCAAGAAATTTGGTCAACTCCAAACACTGCGGGAGCAGAATCCAGAAGTTAGTGGGGTGCTACAGTTGAAGGAAGGCCAGAGAAACATCTACTACCTAGTTACCAAGAGGCATTCCCAAGATAAACCGTCCTATGAAGATGTCTGGAAGAGTCTCACCAAACTAAGAGATACTATGGTGGACCAGAACCTGGTGGATCTAGCAATTCCAAAATTATCCTGTGGTATTGATGGGTTGGACTGGAGAGTCATAAGAAGTATGCTGGAGGCGATATTCAGATCCAGCGGCGTCAGGATTCTGGTTTGCTGTAACCCTCTTCCACGACCGATCATGAAGACCGTGAAGTGTTACTTCCATCGAACTTCACGGTGCAGATATGGGGAGTCATGCAGATATCGTCACACTCCAAGGATGAAATTTCGGGACGAAATGTCTTTAAGAAGGGGGCAATGTAACGAACCTAGGCCGGACCTGTCGCCTCACGTGTTGCCATCGACAGCGATGAGATCATCCCCGGAGATATTCGAGAACCATCCAGTGCGCTCTTCCGCGGAAAACGACGGTCAATATTGGAAACAATTGGAACATGCCGTCGCCAACCGTCCGAATTCGAAACATCGAGAATGCTGTGTCGGAGATAAATAGGCAAACCTCAAGTGGAGTAAAACAGTCTGAACGAGCCCATACCATCGAGCTATACAGTGGCGTAGTAATATAAATTAAGTTGTAGATTAAGTGTTAAATAAATTAGTTAAACCAAGTTAAGTTTATTTACGTTACAATATCCTCACATATCCTCATATCCAATGGAAATCATACGATTGAATGGAATAGGACGAAAATCTTGATGAAAGAACCACATCAAGAGAGGAGAAAATTGAAAGAAACGGCCTGTATTCTTCTTTCCAATAACAACTGCTTCTCAACAAATTCTGTTGAAATGGACCATACATGGTTACCTCTACTTAGAGAGGAAGTGAGATATGGTAGAATGCTAATAAACTGATCTAAACAACACCTCATATATCAAATGAGCAATACGTCACTCTCAATTTTTTTGGCAGATCTCAATTGACATCCGTCAGTTGAAAAAGCGAAAAAGACTCTGCGAAAGAAAAATCCAAATTATTCAAACAATTAAAGGAGATTTAGAAGATTTTGTGAACGGAGGCAGATATAGTCCCCGAAACGTCAATGGGAAACTATGGGTTTTTTCGATACCTTTTAAAAGAGGTGTCGCTTGCCGTTGGGTTCCATTTAAAATTATTGGTCACAATGGCCTTGTGACGTCATCTTTGACGATCTCGTCATCTATCATCACTAGTAGGGAAGTTTACAACCTTTAATATTCAGTTTCCAAATTTTACTTGTTTATGTATAATCGTTCCAAAAATAAGAGGGGTGGAGGGGACTTTTGAGAAGCACTGTATAACAACAAATCTAATAAAAACGTGTGCCAATCTGTTGACGCAACCATTAACGTATCTATTAAATTGTTCTCTTGAAGAAGGTACTTTTCCATCATGCCTCAAAATGGCCAAAATTATTCCGATTCACAAATCGGGAAAAGTCTCAGATATTAAAAATTTCCGACCAATTGCGCTATTGCTATTTGCTAAGTTTTTGAAAAATATGTTGCAAATGCAATAACAGAATTTATGGATAGGTTTGATTTAATGAACTCGAATCAATATGGGTTCCAAAAAGGCAAATCAACCTCGAATGCAATGGTGACGCTTGTGAATAGACTTTCGGAGGAGTTAGACAAAGGTAACAAGGTGGTTTGTACCTTTTTGGATCTGAGCAAGCCATTCGATCTTGTCAACCATGAAATTCTTCTAACAAAACTAGAACTGTACGGTTTCAGAGGAGTGGTACATGATTGGCTAAAAAGTTATCCCATAAACATGATGCAATATGTTCAAGCAAACAATCACACCTCGTTGAAAACAATAAATGATATAGGGGTTCCCCAGGGCTCTGTTTTAGGTCCTCTATTATATCTGATACACGTGAATGAAATTTCTAATGAGAGTTGTATAATGTATGCAGATGACACCTTCCTCATAACTACAGGGAGCAATGTAGAGCAAACAGTCTTGAAGGCCAATACGAAATCAAAATATCTGAAGAATGGTTGTCTTCAAATAAATTAGTTTCGAACATGGGGAAGACAAAGTTTATAAGATTCAGTCAGTCAAATGATAAATTCGATCACAGCTTGGTGCTAAGATCTGATGACAGATCTATCACTCAAGCACCTTCTATGAAGTTCCTTGGGCTCCATGTGAATGAACACTGTACATGGTCTACCCCTATAAATCAAGTGTGCAAAAAACTAGCTCCAAAGTGTTATCTCCTGTACCAACTCAGAAAGACCGTCGAAAAATCTGTATTGCACACTTTCAGTCAGTCATGGCATATGGGATCATAGTAAGGGGAGTATCCCATGAGGCCGATACGGTTCTCAAACTCCAGAAAAGAGCTGTTAGAAATATCGTTGGAGTTGCCAGGAGAGTAAGTTGTAAGAATATATTTGTACAGCTGAAAATTCTGACTTTCCATTCATTGTATGTCATGCATATCCTGATATATGCCAAAACAGAGCTGGCCTCATTCAGAGCGCTGGGAAACAGTAGATATCACACAAGAAATTCTGCAATACTGGATGTTCCGAGTCACCGTCTCCAAAAAACAGAACGTTGTCCAAAATACATGGCAATAACCCTGTTTAATCATTTACCAAATTGCTACAAAGATCTTCCTTTGAATAGATTCAAAATGAAAGATAGTTCAAAATAGTAGTCAAAAATATCTTACTAAAAAAAGCGTACTACTCAATAAGTGAGTATTTGGGAGATACAGATTTTAATTGATTGTATATTTATGTATGTACGTATATTTTCATATTTTATCTTTTATTAAACTACTTGATTTCCTCGCTTTTAAATATTCTTATGCATAACTTGTAATCTGTAATCTGTTTGTAATATAAGTCTCCTATTTGTATTGTCGAAAATTCGCTTGAACAACTGTTTCTGACACCTGACTTGTTCTGTATTATGCAAGTAATAGTCATATAACTAAAAATTAAAAATTATTCATCATTATTATTATATTAAGTCCTTTCTGCATGCTTTCCGGCACTTAGTTAGATCATTAAGTATATTAATTATATTGACCACAATTTGTATAAAATGTTTTGAATATTAATTTATCTTATGTAAAATTTTATAACTGATACTGTACTATACTACTTGTTCTATAGTATGCAAGACATAATCTAAAGAACTAATAAACTATTATTATTATTATTATTATTATTATACCACGATTTTTTTACGTCCTCAAGTATTCCTATGTGATCTACTTAAAACTATTCAATTTCAAAATTCAGACAGCAACTTGAACATCAACATTAAACAGTACTAAAAAAAATATCTTGCATCTTCTCACACTTGCCAGCATCCAACTAATTCCATATGATCTTTTTCAATCATTTTCCAAATCCAACAATTATAGGGAGCCCCTTTGACACATCTGTAATAAATCTCCATTTAGTGTAATTACATCAATTTATTCCTTCTCACGTTTTCACGCTAATCGAATCGGGACAGCCATGCATTTATTGTAAAGCATCAGATTGTTTTACGTGTCTTTAACTGGCGTAATAAACGCATTCACTTCTGAGGTAATATAATTGTGAATGTTAGTGGTATATCAGGAAAATCATTAGGGAATGGATATTTAATGGACATTAGTAAAAAACATCGATCTAGACACACGGGATAACTCATAAACTATTAGACCTACACACTTGCACTTGTCCCCTTGAACACCTAGCATCTCAAAATTCATGAATACACCTCTTATAGTTCTTGAGTTATTGAGGTGTGAAAAGTGCTATTTTTATCACGCACTCACTTACTCGCTCATCAAAAACCTAGAAATTGATGAAGAAAAGAGAACAGTGCAGCGTAAATGTTAGAAAAAACATTGAAGGTCATGTATTCATTAAAGGTTGGCGACAAATATGGCTTGTAAAAGTAATGCGATAGAGGAGCCACCATGCATTATAGTGAATATTTATCCAAGTTTCCAACCGTGCAAATGAGTAATTATAGTCGAAACTAATTTCTACTACGAGACAATAGCCGGAGAACTGACCAGCGGGCACTGTTGCCGATAAAGTTACGCACTCCATGTAATAGCTGTCTTGAAGTCAATCAATCAATCAATCAATTTATACTTTATTATCAGAAGATATTACATCTCATAGATAAAGTCATATAAATATAAAGTGAAAACTAAGTATATAATAGTATATTATGCAACGATCATGTAATGATGGTTATTAATACACGAGCATTAACCGAAGGCGAGTTTCGTATGGTTTATGCGAGTGTATTAATAACCATTACGCATACGCTATTTTTTCAACACCAGATAAATAATGAAGAACTATAAATATTATATTTATATTTGTATTGAACACAATAACAGTAATTACTCGTATTTCTATAAAAAATTCTACAAAATTGTAATTAATGGTATTACCTCGGGTATACCATGGATATAGGAAAACTATAAACATTCTATTTATATTTATATTGAACATAATAATTGTAATTAATCTGATTTCTTAAAAATATTAAGATTATTTATTGTGCAGTTTGAAAAGTTTATTCCAGGTCCCACTGATGTGGAAGTGGAAGGAATATTTACATTTATTTCATTATAGAGTTCAATATTGTATTGGAAATGCTGATTTTATTCTGAACCGAATTTTAAATGTAGCCTTCCGCCACTGAATTGGATTTCCAGCCACCATGACGTTTTAATGCAGTAATATCACCACCGGCATCAACTAATACGGTTGCAGATGTCCTTCGAAAACAATGCCCTGTATATAAATTCGGATCAGGCAGATTTGAATATGTTGCTATTTGCTTCCCTAAATTACCAAATCTATTAATACCAATGTTTTGAATTGTGCATTTTCCATTAAAATAATTAACGAAAAAAGAAGGGGTGGGGCAAATTTTCGGCCGTAGATTCATATATTTTTTACTAATTTCGTAGTATTTGCCGGTAATTGTAAATGTTCGTTGTACTTTTGTTTTAATTTCTACCACATTAACAATTAAGATTCCATTCATATCTTTGACATTTCCACATTTTAGGTCATGTAGCCTTCGACATGCTCCCATTATTCCAAAAATTATTGCTATCTAAAACAAAAAGATAAATTAAAAAAATACAACAATAAGAAATAAAAAAATAAAAAATGAAATAAAAAGCAGGATGACCTACGAACCCGCGTCTCATACTGTAGTCTATAGTTCAAATCTAGCGCCTTAGCCCGCTTCGCCACGAGTTAACTTATCAAGTTTTCTCGACATTAATGAAATATATCATGCATGAGTCGAATGGAAAATGTAATCATGACAATTTTTTTTAAAATGCAATATTAGGTAGATATTTACTTTTATAAATAAAAACTTTTCATCGGGTGCTTCGTCGATTAACGTTTTCATTTGTTCAGGTGAACATATTTTTGATTTTTTTCCAACATATCCTTCGGACTTTCGCTTTAATAAAGCTTGTAGCTTCTTATATTTAGAAATGTCTATATTATTGTTGATATTTACCAACGATTTTATTATTGAATAATGTGTCCATGTACTAGATGATTTCATAGTTTCCATCAATTCTTGAAAATAAGCAATCAAAACATTTTCGGAGAATGTCTAAATATTATTTGTATTTCTCCAGTCCATAAACCGTTGATTTCGTATACTTTCTTAGATTTTTGGGGTGAAATATTTTGTACTGCATTTTCTGCTTTCTCCGATATGTGTGGAGGAGTCGATGGTAATTCTTCTATATCGCTGATATCATACATTTTGATGATATTATTATCGAAATTTAGCTATATTCTACGAAAATTTAATACCTACTGATTTTGACAAATAAAACAATTAGATAGGAATCTAGGACAAACGTCAAATGCTTGATTGAAAAATTATGCGTTTCTATTGATTAAAAATCTGTATTGTTATGAAAAATCTGTATTATAATGGATCTCATTATGAAACGGATTATGGGCATATAAGTGTATTATTATAGTACAGGTGTAGAAAAAAATTATGAATTATCGTTTAGAGGACATGGTTATGCTTTGGGGGAAAGTGATGGCTTTGGAGGAAAGTGATGGCAATTGCTTACTGGCATCTAGATTATACGAACAAAAGTTTCCTGAGAGAAGACATCCAGACCAGCGAGCATTTCGAGACCACAAAACAAGATTTGATGAAACCGGAAAAGTATTTTACAAAAAGTTGAACGTGCTTGTCCTGTAACGAATGATGAAAATACTCTTGATAATGCATTTCATATTACCGAGAATCCCCATGTGAGTACACGTATTTTGAGTAGGGAGTTGGGAATATCTCAAAGTAGTGTTTCTCGGATGGTGAGAAAATGCAATTACCATCCATATCATATGCAGTTAATGCAGGAGCTGACTGAAAGAGATTTTCCAAAGCGAATGCGGTTTTGCCAATAGAATGTAGATAAAATCAACCAAGAACCTGATTTTTTTGAGTATGATCTATTTTCGGACGAAGCCACGTTTCACACAATGGCCATGTGAATCGGCATAATATGCAATATTATGCAACTGAAAATCCTCATTTTATTAGATATGTCAATCACCAACAACGTTGGTCACTGAATGTTTGGCCATCATTGGATGGCGTGTAATTGGGCCCTTTTTTTCAACGGTCATCTCAATGGAAGAAAATATCTAAGATTTCTGAAGTCAGTTATCAAATTTATTAGATGATATTCCATTGGCAATAAGGCAGACCATGTGGATACAACAAGATGACGCGCCTGCACATTACCACACTGATGTGCGGGAATACATTGATAATGAATTCCGTGAAAAATGGATAGGTAGAGGAGGGCCAGTTCAGTGGCCTCTAAGGTCACCGGACCTTACAAAAATTGATTTTTTTCTATGGGGATACATTAAATGGGTTGTCTATCAAACTCCGCCTACAACTCCTGAAAATATAAAAGCAAGAATTCGTACTGCTTTCAGGGAAATTTCAGAAGACATGCTGGCACATGTGGATACTAATTTCCGAAACAGATTGAGAGTGTGTATTGGTGAAAATGGCAGGCACATTGAACATTTGCTGCATTGATTATTGTTATTTTCTGTTAGATTCGAATAAATATGATTTTTATGCAAAGTTTAATTCCAAAGGCGAACATTGTCAATATTTTCTGTGGAAAAATATCCATCTTTCGGATGTATAATATCTCGGAAACGAGTTGTTTTAGGTACATGACATGGGGAATAAAAAGTGTAGAGTTATTGAGAAGGAGTTGATTTAAATGAAAATATACAGGATGTTCCATTTGAAAAAATCAAAATACCGATGTTTGAAAATGGCCAAGTTTGTGTTGTTGTATCGAACATCCTGTACAATTTTTTCTAAATTATGGGTATTCTCAATGAACATCATCATATCGACCAACGATTCCCCAATTATCTTCACTAAATATTTCGAAATGTGAAATAGGTAATTTTTCGAAAATAAGTCTACAAAATAGATTTCTTTTAAATAACTCGGTAACGCCGCAACGCAATTCAAAATTGAAAAAATCGTTGAGCAGCCAATGGAACAGCCGATCGGAATATATGAAAATATACCGGGTGTTTCATTTGAAAAAGAACAACTTTGGTTAGCCACGCATCAATGATGCACCCTGTATGAATGGACATTATTTTGGAAGGTGGTCTTAGATGGTCCCTTTGACAAAAAAATATAAGAAATCGAAAGTTAAGGAGCAATGAACCACGGGAATCCTGTTGACTCACCCTGTAGAAACAGCTTCTGCAATTAAAAATGGTTAAACTATACTTCTAAAGACGTTATCAAAATCACATTCCTATTTCATTGGAGTATAGTAAGCACTCGATGAATGAAATTTGCAATGGCGCTCTCTATCCGAAAATGGCTGCACTAAGAAATCAGTTGGTAAAGTAGGAACTATTTCTCGCTATGTGTTTGAATTTGGCTATTCACCGCCCATTTCGTATTTCAAGTTAATGTCCAAAACGAAATTGCCTGGAGATTCACTTTTAATCGGAAGTTGAACTATTTTCAAGGGTCATTCGTTTGAAATAAAAAAAACATGTATTGGCTTATTTCCTTCAATTTTTGACAAAACATATCTTTATTTGCGAAAAGATGAAAACTCATAATGGTCTGCGATCGGTAGGCTTATTAGTTAACATTCACGTATACATTTTTTTGGAACAGATTTTAGTGAGATAAAGATATGCATTTTGCTGATGAGTTGTGTTGTTTGATTTAAACATGATTCTAATTTTATTAAATCAGTGTCATTATTATCAAATGCATCTGTTGAAACTGCTACTTATAAAATATCGTCTTTTAAATGTGTAGGGCTCAAATTCAGCAGGCCTTGCACCTAGTCGAGAGTGCTTCATCTTCCTCCGTTAGATATGCTCACACACGTAAGTGAATCCAGTATTACCGAGTAATGTTAATTAAGTAAAACTAATTGAAAGTTCTAATTGCTCGTAAAAATGTTTATTCTCGAAGATTCCATTACATTAATCGATATATTACATACGAAGTTTTTTAATGCCGGTGAATCTGTTGGATAAACGGATCTGAGACGCTTGTAACCTTTCAGGAGAGCATACGATTAAATTTATGAGAAGATATTACATTTCGAGGATAAAAATTGTAACAACCTTCGTAAATAACACGGATTCATTTCCTTATTGGGGTATCTAGAGTTATAGAGTGAATTCAACTTTAATTAAATTGTATGCAGCGGAATATGATATACTTGGAACATTCATTGTTTGAACATTATTATATGTTTCCTTTTCAGCAAGGTTTTCCTGTTTTAAAGCAAATTTGAAAATATAGTGATTTTCAGAAACAAAAAAGCTGTTGTATTATAAATATTTCCTATTGAGGATATATATATATATATATATATATATATATATATATATATATATATATATATATATATATATATATATTTGTGGGACTATGTATAGAGAGAGAGAGAGATTTATTAACTACGTCCATATATATAAATACATTTGTAGCAGGTCCTTGAGAAAAAAAAAAAAATTAAAGTTAAAAGTTACAAGTTAAAACAGTAAGACTAAATTTCCTACGGTTATACATCACATTACAACATAGGAATAAAATAAGGTTAACTCAGAACTCAGTCATTGTAAACAAAACAGAATGGGGTATAAAAGTTGAATTGACAAACACATTAAAAGCCTAGATCATCCACGTTAAAATTATAGTTCAAAAAGTCCTTCACGGAGTAAAAACAGTTCATCAGTAACAAGATTTCACTGATCTCTTAAAATTATAAAAGTTCATATTTCTTATTTCCAACGGTAAATTATTATATAGGTTTATATTCAATGAATTTTTCTGTGATACAGAGAGTCTATATCTTGGTGTTCTCAAGAGGTTTCCTGACCTTGTTTGGTGCTGATGCGTGTCCGCTGAAAGAGTAAAATCTGATCTTTTTTTATGTATTTCAAGCTGAGTGGAATATATGAAAGCGGTAGGAAGAGGCATGATCTGGTGATGAATGAATAGAGCATGGCAGTGATCTCTGTAGCCCGCCCCTGATATTATTGGAATAACCCTTTTTTGTAAAACAAATATTTTGTTTGAATGGGACGAATTACCCCACAAGACAATTCCATAAGTCATATGACTGTGAAAAAGTCCAAAATAGCTGCCTCTTACAGTATCTGCACCAACAAGGTTTTTCAATCTGCGAATCATGGACGTGACGCTTGATAATTTTTTCGACAGATTTTCCACGTGACACATCCAGTTGAGTTTGTCATCAATGGATATACCAAGTAACTTGACACTTTCCCCACCTGTTAGTGAGGAGTTAGAAGATATAATAAGATTCTGATTTTTAGCAGAATTGAGCATAAGCTTATTTGAACAGAACCATTCATTTGTCATTTGCAAGGTGAGTTTGGAAGAGTCAATCAGTTCCTCTAATTTACTATTACGATCTATCAGTGTGGTGTCGTTAGCAAAGAGAATGCATTTTTTCGGTAATATATGATAATACAAATCATTGATATACAAAATAAATAGGGTTGGTCCCAAAACAGACCCTTGTGGAACCCCATGGACGATTTGCATTAATGCTGATTTGGCGCCTTCAATCGAAACACACTGAGATCGCCCATGCAAATAAGACCTGAAAAATTCCAATGGAAGTCCACGAATTCCATATCAGAAAAGTTTCTGAAGTAATATATCTTGGGATACACAATCAAAAGCTTTAGTCAGATCACAAAGCGTTAAAAAAGAATGCTCCCCCTTCTCGAGTCCATCTACTACTCTCGTAGTTGATTTATTTTTTCTAAAGCCAAATTGCTCAGGACACAGCAAGGAGTTTGTTTCCAGGTAGGATATCAACTTCTTTTTCTCACTGTTCAATCCATCCATGCAGACAGGAAACAAGCAAGTTAACTTGGACATACAGAGTCAAAAAAAAACTATTTAAATGAAAGTTGTGGGGCACCCTCAACAAATTCTCACGATAAAATGAAAACAACTTGGAGATGGGTTAATACATACATATCCCCAAGAAAAAATAGAAATGTTACAAAACTCTTTATTAATCCGAGGAAAAATGATCAGTTAGTTGAAAATGCATCAAAAGTGTCAAATATTTGACAATTTTTTTTCATCCATGGTTTCACTCATACCTCGAAAACAGGAAAATGTACGTAGGAATACAAGAGTTTTATGAAAACAATAAACAAAAGATGTCATATCAAAAAACCCACCGAACGTCATTAATGAATCAAATAAAAACGTGAAGGAAGAGTTAAAGTGGATTTTGCAACTGATTTGTTCTTAAAAATACATCGATATCATATAATCGTTCAAATGAAGATTAATCTTGCATCCATTAAAATCGGAGTGTATAATTATTCCCCCATTTTGTTCAATGGCATATTGTGCAAATCGCTCGAATTTAATTACACATCAACTTGTTTATTTCAAAGATGCACGGACAGTGCCGTACATTGAATTAGAAATAGGGATTTTTACGATAAATTCCATAATTTTCTGACATTTAATATTTGAGTAGTTCAATATTTGCTGACTCATTTGGTCACAGGTCTGATAAAAATGAATGGATTATATAAAAATAATAAACGAGGCAAGATTTAAAGGGTTCAACACAAAATACAAGTGAATATGAACGTTTATATAGAAAATAGAGAAGGAACAACAAAACTAATGCAAAAGAAAGAATATACTGTAAAACAATAATACGAGCTCACTTTATAGATATATAGAAAAGAAAAAAGAAAAAAGCATAGTGAATAGAAGAAAAACTGGAAGAAACATTTCAGGAATTTACAATGAAGATGAAAAAGGAAAAGTGAATACAAAAAAGAGGAGGACAAGATAGAAATAGAGAAACCTACAAATGAGGCAGTACGAAAAGCAATACAAAATTTGAAGAAAAAAAGTCTGGTTGTTTGCCGTTTGCTGCGAGATTTTCCCCATCGAGTAGACTTTCGTCAATGGAGTCTTCAACTGATTACCCAAAATGCTCAATTTCTAGAAACCTTATTATTCACTGACGAATCCAACTTTTCAAGGCAAGGGATTACACATTTTCATAAGAATCATCTATGGGTCGAAGATAACCCACATGCAATTGAAGAAGGTTGCTACCAATATGAATTTTCACTAAACGTGTTGGTCGGAATTATTGGCGAAAATATTATTGGACCGTAATTTCTACCGTTGAGGCTAAATGGTGCATTATATAGAAATTTTCTCCAGGATCAGCTTCCCATTTTACTTGAAAATGTTCCACTAGCTATTCGACCACGAATGTGGTTTATGCACCATGGTGCGCCTGTCCATTTTAGCATAACTGCTCGTCAGTTCTTGAGCGACGTGTATCCAAATCTATCCATCCGAGCAGGATCTCATCCTTGGCCTTCCAGATCTCCAGACTCAAACCCCTTGGACTTTTGCATCTGAGGTCACCCAAAGTCCTCGGTTTATACGACCCCAATGGCATAGGGGTGCAGGTTTCACCCCTTTAAAAGATCACAACAAAATTTAAAAAATATTCATAGGTAGCCTTTTCATTGGTGAAAGAAATAAACTATTTTTGGAAGCGTTAACTTTTCAAGGAAATGCCTTTTAGTTACAAGACCCTCTTGAATTTCAGACAAGAAATCTCCTCCTAAAAACTTTCACTATTATTTGGCAAAACCCTGTAAAACATTTTATATGGCATATAATAATCATGATCATATGGGGAATACTATTTTTAGGCAAAATATGACAATGAAAGTCACTCATGTATAAAATGAATAGAGTCGGTCTCAGGATAGAGCCTTGAGGCACCCCATGTATGATTATCCCCAAATCTGATTCGGCACCATTAGCCAAAACATACTGGATTCTACCACATAAATGAGGCTAAAAAAAATCTAGAGAAAGCCCACGAATACCATAATAAAAAAGCTACAAGACACACACAAGATCAAACTCTTTCGTTGTCGCAGAGCGTTAGAAACTAATGTTTTCACAATTCTAAGCCTACAATTACTTTGAAGATTATTTATTATAGCGCTTGTTATTTATAGATTCTTCTGCATTGTCCAGAACAAAGCAGAACGTAGTAAATTAATCTTTTTCAATTAGAGATTTGTGATTTTGGCGAGTTTTTTAAATCTTTTGAGCATCTTCTTTTTCTACTGAAGTTAAAATAAAGGAAAGTTCAGGGCATTAGGAAAAATACCTAGGGGGAAACATTCATCTATTGATGATAATAATAATAATAATAATCTTTATTGATTTCCAAGACCTACATGGTAAGTATAAAACAAGTCAAAATAGAACATTCAAAATAAGTAAAACCAACAAGTACATATAATTTAAATTTAAATAAATAAAAGAGTATAAATAAAAGAGTATGAGGAACAAAGAGAGCCTATTATGACGAAAGGAACTCACCCATTGTATAAAACATGTTGTTCAATAAATATATCTTCAACGCTTTTCGGAATTTGACGTAATATGCTTCTTGTTTAATAATTGGAAGTAAGTGGTTGTATACTCTAATCCCATTAGTTATGGGGCCATTCAGGCATATATTTAAATGATTTTGAGGTGCGCACAGGTGATGGCTAAATCTCGTTGGGTAATTGTGTATGTTGCTATGGCAGGGAATGATGTTTCTGTTTTTATGTATGTAACAGGAAATTTCCAATATATATATGCAGCATAAGGGAAGTATTTTTAATTTGTTGAAAAGAGGTCTACATGATTCTCTTTGATTTTTCTTCAACATTGCACGTATGCATTTTTTCTGAACAGCAAATAGTTTTTGAGCTGAAGAAGACATGCCCCACAACAATATACCGTATGATAGTCGGGACTGTATTTCAGCAAAGTAAAAGTTTTTTAACACATTCAGGTTGAGCACTCTCTGAAGGCATCTTATTTGATACAACTTACAGTTCAGATTTTTTATTGTATCACTTATATGTGATTCCAGTCCAGTGTATCACTCATAGTTATACCTAGAAATTTTATAGTGTGGCATTTCTCTAGAGTCATTTCCCCTAAATGTATTTCTATGTTTTCTACCGTTCTCTGTTTTGTGTGGTAAATTTGAAACTGTGTTTTGCTGGCATTAATGTATAAATTATTAATCAAGAACCATAAGATAATTTTTTCCATGAGGGTATTACATGCTTGTTGATTTAGTTTGGGAGAGTCTTTTGATACCAGTATAGAGAGGTCATCAGCGTAGAGTGTTAATTTGAAAGGTGCAAGGTATTTTACAATATCTGCTACATAAATTGAGAACAAAACTGGGGCAAGCACACTCCCCTGTGGCACTCCAACTTCCACAGGTGCCAAACGAGAGCGGGATATTGTGTTTTTACCACCCTCTTCATTGCAAGATATCTGTACATATTGATTCCTATTTGTCAAAAAGGACTTCAACCAGGCAAATGCACATCCTCTAATTCCGTATGACCAAAGCTTGTCAAGCAGCCGATCATGTGGGACACAATCGAACGCCTTGCTTAAATCACAGTATATACCTATAGGACTTCTTTTTTCATCTAAGTCATTGATTATGTTGATATATGTATCTATTGTTGCCGTAGATGTAGATTTGAATTTTCTGAACCCATGTTGTTCATCTGGGATAAGTTTGAATCTTGCAATGAAGGAGTTTAGCCTCTCCAGCATACAGTATTCGAAAAGTTTTGAGAAAACTGATGTTATTGATATGGGTCTGTAGTTGTTCATGATATTTTTATCCTTTTTTTTTTTGAAGTGGGATTACTTTTGCTGTTTTGAGGGCATCAGGAATGTGCCTGTTTCTAATGAAAAGTTTATTATGTGAGTTATAGGTTTCACCAGTTCATTTTTGAATTCTTTTACAATATTATTGGGTAAGTCATCAGGTCCAGAGGAGCGTTTATTTTTGAGTTTTGAGAACATTGTTAGCATTTCTTCCTCAGTGAAAGGAAGTATAACCATCGAAGTAAGAATGCTGTTGAGGCTATGCTCAAAGTAATTATGATCTACCGGTGGGATCTCATCTATGACTTGTTTTGGAGCATCTATAAAAAAGTTATTGAAGAGATTAGCAATATCTTCGGGACAGGAAAATTCTTCATTTTCATGGGAAATTTTAATATTGGGTGTTTTTGTGTTTTTATTATTTTTCATTTTATTGATAACTGCCCAAGAGGTTTTGCTTTTATTCTCAGAAGATTGTATTATTTGGTCATAATGATTTCTTTTACATGATTCTATAAGACTAGTGTGATAGACCAGGGCTGAAGCCTTTGAAAATGGTAAAAAGTGAAAAAAAATAATAGTAGGATGAAACCCATTGGAAAAGGAAGAGAATATAACAAAAATTGAAGGAAAAATAATTTACGGGCGATTTGAGGTCGGGAAGTGGCAAAACTACAAGTCCTACGGAAAAAAAGTTGTAGGTAATAAAAAGATCTACAACTTTTGTTTCCACACTTTTTTTACATAACCTCAACATTTATGTGAAAAATTCAAATAACCAAGTTTTTGGTTTTTTATTTTTATTTTCTACAAAAAAATTTTTTTTTCACCAAATTTGGTGAAAACCTCCTTTTTTATGTTCCAAACAAACTGTAATTTTTTTGATTTAAAATATTTATTTTTTCACCTTATTTTGACGTAATATCGAAAAAGCACCCTAATTTTCAATCGAAAATTCTCCCGTCAAAATATCAGCTTTTTTCAAAAAGTCGGTGGGCTTTTTGTTCGTTGAAATCTCTACTTTCTGAAGGTATCAAATAAAAGTACATTACTATGGCAGAAAATGCAAAGAAACGAAAAAAACTCTAATCCGAATTTAATAAGACATCTATAATATTTTGAGAAAGTTGTAGAATCTGCTTTAAATTATATGCGTAGATGCCTATTTATTGCTATTTTAAGATAACTTATATACCTGAGTGACCTACGGGAAATTTTAGCCCATCAAAAGGTATCTCATAGAGAAGTGGGGAAGGGGCTAGGAGGGTCTGGGCCTTACTACCTGTTATTTCTTTGCATTTTCTGAAAACATTTACCATAGTAATGTTATATTTTTGTTTACACCATCAGAAAGTAGAGATTTCAACGAACAAAAAGCCAACCGACTTTTTTAAAAAACCTGATATTTTTACGGGAGAATTTTTGATTGAAATTTTTCGATATTAAGTCAAAATAAGGTGGAAAAATAAATATTTTAAATCAAAAAAATTACAGTGTGTTCAGGACATGAAAAGGTAAGTTTTCACTAAATTTCGTGAAAAAATTTTTTTTTGTAAATGATAAAAATAAAAAACCAAAAACTTGGTTATTTGAATTTTTCACATAAATTTTGTGATTATGTGAAAAAAGTGTAGATACCAAAGTTGTAGATCTTTTTATTATCTACAACTTTGCGATTCAACTTTTTTCCATAGGTTTTGCCGGAAATCGAGATAAACCGTTTTTTACCCTTAAAAACCCACCCCTTCCACTTCCCGACCTCAAATCGCCCGTAAATTATTTTTCCTTTCATTTTTGTTATATTCTCTTCCTTTTCCAATGGGTTTCATCCTACTATTATTTTTTTTGGTTTCAAAAATTATCGACCCTGGTCTATAATGGTTGAGTAATGACAGCATTGATGATTGTGACCTAACGATGTCCATGACCTCTTCTGGACTGACGGAAAAAATTATTTGGGTAGAGAAGAAATCAATGTGTGCGCTGTTTTTTTTTTTTTTTATTTCAAGTACTCGCGTCAACCCTTTGGGTCATTTGCGGTGGAGTTGATAATTAACATTATAATTTTCTGATCAGATCTAAAGTATTTAAAAATGAGATGATTTTGTTGCTGTTACTATAGTCTAACATTTCTTTCAGGTTATTTGATATATTAAATGTGTCTCTCTGAATATGGGACATTGCACTATAATATGTTCTACAGTAAGTTTCACTTCACAGATATCACAAGTTGGTTCATTTTGTCCAGATAACAGGTGTTCATGTGTGAGCTTGGTGTGTCCTAGGCGAAGTCGGGTCATTATCACTTGTTCTCTTCTTTTTGTGTGCGCTATGTTGATGAAGTGATAATTAAATCATTATCTGATATGCGTATATCCGTTTCTTTATGGATTTCTATTCCACTCAAAATTGATTAATCTCGAAGAATCTGTGCTGATTTCGTACAGTTCGATTGCCTCAGTAGAGATTGAGCTGCAGCTGGCTCCTATATCCTTTCGCTGTTCAATAAATGCCTAAAAATAAATCGAAGCAAATCGCAAATCACTTAATATCGAGCACTCCTAGCCGACTGACATTTACGAAGGTGATCATCAGTTCCTAACGAATAATATCGAGGATTTTCATGACAGGGATGGGTAGCGTGTGGGTATCTAGTTCATCGCTTGGTCTTTTCTTTATTAATCAGGCATTAGAATGCGGACGGGGACTTGCACTACTGGTATATACAGTGAGGTCCATAAGTAATGGATAAATTCATTATCTACGTAATTTACAATTTATGAGTAAAATCCTGAAACACGTCAATTTTTAATTATAAAATGACAATTTTATACCTCCCCCTCAACTCCTTTGGAGTGACAGCAACCCCTTAAAAAAATATAACGAGGGTGTGCGTGTGATAGTTCATTTGAAAGGGTTTTCAATTCTCTATTCAGCAATATAAGGTTTTTTCGAATATTGTGTATTCTTCATCAAGTTTTTTTTTAATGTATTTGAAATATATTCCATCAAATGTCTAGTCCGTAAAATGAAGGCAAGGAGTAATAAACCCTCATTTAGTATTCAAAATCCATACAGAGAAGCTCGTGCAAAAAACCCCTCACGAAAACATATGGGAAATTGGCTCTCGGTCGAATTGGCTGAAATTTTATTATGTTATAGTAGGATGGATCATTAGAAAAAAATGTGAGTTTAAATGATTTTGTAAGTATAGTTTCTGAGATATAAGCGGCCAAAGTTCGTAAAAACGTCGTATTGGGGTAGGATTGACAAAGAAAAAATCTGCTTTTTTAGTCGAAATAAAACAAAGTAAGGATGAAAATGTATTGATCGGAACTCATCAACATGTTCAATTATAATCTTATTACTGATAGTACATTAGGGTGTAATGTAAATATTTCTTTTGAGTTAGGGCCTTTTCAGAATATCTATCAGATGTAGTTCAATGTCCAGCGTGGCTTTAGCCGGGGAAGTAGTTGTTTTCTGTTAGACATTCACGAAAAATAACTTCATTTTAATCGTGGATTTTTCAATTCACAGAAAAATATTTCTATCAATATTCAATTGAGAATGTTTCCTTTTTCAACATGAATACCCCACAAGAGGTTATCTTGACGATGGAAGATAGTGACTAAAGTTTATCTTTCAGTCGCAGATGATTCCACATCTGATTTTATGAACATCCTGTTAATATTTTCAACAAATCAATCTATCATACCCCATGACAGGTTTTAATGTCAGAAAACACTGATTTCAAAGTGTCTCTCCAAAAGAAATGATTCTAACTTTTTCCATCTTTGCAAAGTGAGATTGCTTCTTGAAAATGTGTTTCCCATTTCTTCCGGTCTTCCTGATGATCGTGGAAGCGTGAAATAGATTTTCGTCGACTAAAATGTATTGAAGACCTAGTGAATGCGATGTTTCTCCTGCGTCAATGTTACGAATGATTTTTGGTGAGTACTCTCTTTTGGAAAACATTCTTCTTTGCCTCATTCATCTTTATGAGTTCTTAATTAAGACTGGAATAGAAAATCAAATAACTATCTGAATGAAAATGCAAATTTTCAATTTTAGAGTTTTTCTTTTGAGTTAGGGCCTTTTCAGAATATCTATCAGATGTAGTTCAATGTCCAGTGTAGCTTTAGCCGGGGAAGTAGTTGTTTTCTGTTAGACATTCACAAAAAATAACTTCATTTTAATCGTGGATTTTTCAATTCACAGAAAAATCTTTCTATCAATATTCAATTGAGAATGTTTCCCTTTTCAACATGAATACCCCACAAGAGGTTATCTTGACGATGGAAGATAGCGACTAAAGTTTATCTTTCAGTCGCAGATGATTCCACATCTGATTTTATGAACATCCTGTTTATATTTTCAACAAATCAACAAGTTATATTTTGTTAAGATATCATAGTTTCAGTCTATTATACGCGAAAAAACGTGTTTTGTTTTTTGATGACTCTCTCTGTTTGAAATATATATATTTTTTAATTTTCGAGTATACCCCTATACTGAAAACAATTGACAGATCGTTTTTCGAGTATACCCCTATACTGAAAACAATTGACAGATCGTTTTTGATTACAAAAAAGTTATCAATTGCTTCTTTCCATTGACTAAAAGATAGGGTAACATTCTGATGATCTCAATTGTTCAATATTACCTTTCATTTAGATAAAGGGTGCGTTACATTTTTTTTAGGTCATTTACAAGGTTTTTATTGAATATCTAGAAAACTGTTCTGTTATTTTGGACCATATTTTACTCACAATATTTTGAAAATGTTGACTATCATATACGATAGTTTTATCAACTTTGTATGTTGCGTTTCTAAGATATGCATTTTTGAAGTTTACGGTATTCGGATATCTATTTAACAAAATTTTATGGAACCTTTCGACACATTCAATTCTATTATAAAACTTTTTGAAATCAATTATTTGATAGTATAAACAACACAAACCACACTCAAAAACAATTTGGAACTCAACAGTATAGACTAAAAAATAATCGTATTATTAATAACGACTTCTAACATAAAACGTCAATTAATATTATGGAAATTATAATATAACAAATCGAAATTGGAACAAATTAGTTATAAACAACATAATCAACAATTTACATAATGGAACTCTCAAAAAACAAACAATAACCAAAACCCAACTTCAAATAAAATTATTAATATTGTTATTGATTGGTCTATTTGCGCAATCTAAAACATTTCTCTATAGTTTATGGCTAGGGTACTTTTTGTTTCTATCTGAAATTGATATGCGTAATCCTGAACCTGGACTTTTACGCTGCCGCATAGCGTCCAGATTTAGGAATGCTATAAAGTATCAACTGTGGATACCATTTAGTATTATTCCTGATGCACCTGTAAATGAACGTATTCTAGGCTACTACTGTACCTGCAAAAATGGAGCAAGAACAGTGGGATGCTGTTCCCATATTTGCAGCGTACTTTGGTACCTAGGATATGCTCGTCATCAAGAAACAATAAAGTACCCTAGCCATGAACTATTTAAAAATGTTTTAGATTGCGCAAATAGACCAATGAATAACAATATTAATAATATTATTTGAATTTAGGTTTTGTTTATTGTTTGTTTTTTGAGAGTTCAATTATGTAAATTGTTGTTTATGTTGTTTATAACTGATTAGTTTCAATTTCGATTTAGAGTTCACTACTACAATACACTATAAGATTTCAACTACTTAAGGGTTCACTAAAGCACGACGCGTGTTTCGCCATACAATAGCTTCATCAGGTTCATTTCGATTTGTTATATTATAATTTCCATAATATTCATTGACTTTTTATGTTGGAAGATGTTATTTATAACTCGATTTTTTTTGAGTCTATACTGTTGAGTTCCAAATTGTTGTTGAGTATGGTTTGTGTTGTTTATAGTATCAAATAATTGATTTCGAAAAGTTTTATATTAGAAATGAATGTGTCGGAATCGAAACGTTCCATAAAATTTTGTTAAATCGATAGGTTACCCGATATATCGTAATACCGTAAACTTCAAAAATTCATATCTTAGAAACACGACATACGAAGTTGATAAAACTATCGTATATGATAGTCAACATTTTCAAAATATTGTGAGTAAAATATGGTCCAAATGAACGGAACAGTTTTCTAGATATTCAATAAAAACATTCTAAATTACCTAAAAAAATAAAATAAAAAATATAACGCACCCTTTATCTAAATGAAAGGTAACATTGAACAATTGAGTTTGGAAGTTAAAAACGTGAAATGCAGCAGTCATTAGTTATAGAAGAAGAACGATGTTATTGCTAGCCGCCTTAAATTACTACAAAAAATGATTTGTATGAAGTACAACCAATTCAAGTTATTTTTAAAGCGGCTGCAAGGCATCAGCTTATTGTCAAAAAGTAAATACAGTATTTACAATAACTTACCACTTAAAAATGGCAACTGGTATCAGAGTCGAAAAGAAGATGAATCATCTTTATTAATGTCAATAACAAATGGATCAATCAAGAAATGTTTTAAATTTTCCACATAGCATGTTCTACGGTAATAACATGGTCAATGCATTTTTTCCAATTGTCGCTGGTCACTTCCGAGAAATTACGGTAGGTACGTCTATGGAATCGATGCATCTGGGCGGTTTATTACTCCATGTCTTTATTTTACGGACTATAAGTATCCTATGATATGCTTATGTGCCAAATATCTGTCAAATCTGACTTTTCTAATTGATTTTATGTCATTAATATTCAATTTAAATGTATCGTTTTTTCTGATACGCAGGTGGCAAAATACCCAACAAAAATAAAGAAGTAAAAAGAGTTTCTTTTTACATGTCAGAAAAAATTATACATTTAAATTTCTTTATTTGCTAAGTACATATGTGCAAACTTATCATTCTAGTCCTTTATCGATTATTGTTGAGTTAATCATTATTTTAACAATGAGTCTTTCGGTCACCCAGAGAATTGAAATTTTGATATTGTTAGGATGTCACGATAAAACAAGAACGTAGAAGCAGGTATGCGAAATCTTCAATACTGGGTATCCTGACCGTCGCATTTCTCAGTCTACGGGTAGTAGAATAGAAAACAAATTTTGTGAATTTTGAAATGTCACATATATTCCTAAATCTGGTAGGAAACGCATTTTATCCGATGGAAAGAAAATTGATGTTTTATTAGATTTTCAAGATTATCCACATAAACCTACAAGAGGAATTGCCCCCGATAATGATCTTAGTAAAACGTCCATATTGCGCCTTCTAAAAAAAGAAAAATTCCACCCGTATAAAATTTATTTGGTTCAAGAACTTAACCAGGATGACCCTGATCGCCGACAGGAATTTTGCGAAATCATAGCAAATAAATGTCAAAATGATCCGTTATTTATAAAAAACTTAATTTTTACAGAAAATCCACATTGGATACTCAATATACAGGGTGTTAGTGATTAAGTGCGACAAACTCCAGGGGGTGATTTTGCATGAAAAAATAACAGTTTGCTATATAACTTCTGTCCGCAAATGCTTCATTTTCCGAGATACGGGGTGTTAAAGTTTTTCTTGAAAACTGACTATTTATTTATTGCTCTGAAACCGGTCGAGTTATGCAAATGAAATTTGGTTAATTTCAAGAGGTAGTTATTGCGCATTTTTTGACATACAATTGAGAATTTTATGTTCATCATTGGCGCGCATACGGGTAATGATCTCAATTTTTTTCAAGAATATATTCCAAATAAATAGTTATTTTTGAATTTCTCGTTCAATTTGTGACAAAAAATCTCTCCTGCCTTTTTTTTGTATGGGGCGCCGTTTTTATGCAAAAAAAAACATCTTGACGCGTTCAAATGCAAAATGACCTCCCTCAGACGTGATACAAGATTCAACTCTTCGCCTCATTGATTGTCGTATTCGCGCAAATATTACTGGTGTATTTCTTATTGTCTCACAGCCGGCTATTCTTCGATTCCTCAGGTCTTCAACATTTTCGACGGGAGTGGAATGAACTAATGACTTAAGAAAACCTCAAAGGCAAAAATCTAGAGGATTTAAATCCGGAGATCGAGCAGGCCAATGTTCCGCACGTCCCCTACCTATCCAACGATTTGGATATACTGTATCTAAGTGATTACGTACAATAATACTAAAATGGACTGATGCACCATCATGCATGAATCAGAAGTGTTGTCTCAGCTGTAGAGGAATTTCTTCAAGAAGAACAGGTAATTCATCCTGTAGGAAATTAAGGTAAGAGTCGCCTATTAGTCGTTGTGGGAGGAAATATGGACCAATTAAATGATCATAAGTACCCCAAGCCATACATTTACTGAAAACTGATGCTGAAAATGAGCTTCAAAGATTCCATGTGGATTTTACTCAGCCCAGAGGTGATTGTTATGGTAATTTCGTATACACTGTCGTCCAAAATTATCCTCGTCAGTAAACAAAACGCCATTTAAAAAATTAGGAATTCGAGCGATTTGATGAAGAATCCAATGGCAAAAAACTAGGCGCGGAAAAAAGTCTCTAGGTAGTGGAGCTTGCACACGTTGCATATGAAACGGATACAATTGCTGTTCTTTAAGAATTTTAAATACAGTGAAGTTGCTTACATTCAGTATATTGGCAATTTTCGAGTACTTGTTTCAGGTAACTCCGCAATTAACTCGAGAACTGCTTCTTCTAGTTGCACAGTTCGTACTTCTCGAGGGCGCCCGCAGTCACCCGTTTGTTTCTTAAATGTACCATTTTCGCGCAAACGTTGGTGACGACGAGCAAAAATTGTGTGATGGTGTACCCTACCTCCTGGATACAACTCAACATACAATCGTCGAGCTTGCCGACCATTTCCATTACTTCGACCATAGACAGAATGCATGTCTGACAATTCCGCATTTGTATAATTTTCCATTCTTTTCGATGAAAGAAAAATTAATTACTTATTATCATTAATGTTATACCAAACTGAAAGCTTAAAAGTGGAGAAACGCTAATTTGACATTTCGTTGAAATATTCGTATGTAACAGAATGTTGACAGTAGCCTACTAGCATCGCGCTACTAGATAATGTATTACGGAGTTAGATATCAAATTTTTACACTGCATTGAACATATTTCATGAGCTAGGATGGTGACGACATATGCCGTCCAATATTCAGAAGAAATAATATTTATCAAGAAGAAAATACATTACAAAATGTTTTTCCCGATAACATTGTTCAATACAAAGCGGGGATGGCTATATTTGATTCATTTGCGATTACATTTGGAGTAAAAAATATATGCATCGTGAATGGTGACCTTTGAGTTGAGCAGATTGATTTCCAGTGGGGACTTCTTTTGCCACATGTGACATGTATTGTTCATAATTTCACTAACCGTCTTTCTTCTCTGAGACTGGGATCAATTCGAGGGTACGATATTATAATCTCCTTGCAAAAAGTGAATTTTTCATTTTTTCTTCATGTTGCAACTGATCATCATGGTAAATTCTGGCCATGTTCATGTTTTATTGGGAAATTTCTCCGGGATTGAATTTTTCTTGTGCAAACCTGCCACTAATCAGCTTAGGATGTTATTCAATATACCTTGGAGATATTAAAACGTAATAGATACACCGTCAACACACTGCAAACTACAGTGACAGAAAAACCACTCCAAAAACTGATGTTTCATATAGATAGGAGTGGCTTTATGCCTGATCAGGCGTATACATTGAACAAGAAAGCCACACATGCGTAACATTGGAAAAACGGAAGACTCAAAATCTCTTCACAAAATTCAATATAAATTTAAACGAATGGTAGGCTACAAGCGGAAAACAACTACTTTCCTGGAAAATACCACGCAGAACATTGAATAATATCCGCCTGTTGGGTTCCGCTTAAGCCAGAGGTCTTCGGATATTCGACTGGTGACCAATCCGTACTGACGAGGGCCAAAAGCCTGAAACAGGTATATTCATTATTGAGCGGACCTGATATCCGAAAACCTCCGGCTGAAGCGGAACCCAACAGGCAGATATCATTCAATATTATGCGTGGTATTTGGCAGAAAAGTGGTTGTTTTCCGCTTGCAGTCTACGCGTTAAGATATTTTATTTTTTTGCATAAAAACGGCGCCCCATACGAAAAAACGGCAAGAGATATTTTTTGTTACAAATTGAACGAGGAATTTAAAAATGGTTTTTCATTTGAAATATCTGTGGCGTACCAATTTTTTCTTCAAAAATATTGAGATCATTACCCGTATGCGCGCCAATGATGAACATACAATTCTCAACTAACTGGTGATTTCAACATCAATTTTGATGAACCCTCAGTAAATACTTTGTCGCTAAAAAATATATTATTGTCCTTTGGCTTGGTTATGCACGTGGAAAATGCAACTCGCCACTCTAGTCACTCGGCGACAAAAATTGATTATGTTTGTAGCAACATGCAAGAGAAATGCAGTTCCTGCCTTGTTATCAGTGCAGGTCTATCTGATCATGAAGCAGTTTCAAGCACATTTGACATCTGTATTACTCAACAAAAAGATTTTAAGTATGGGCGGTTACACAGCAAAGCAAATTTTGATAAATTTAGAGAAGCGGCATGTCTCTCCGAGTGGAATAACATTCTAAATTCAGAGAAACCTTTTGAACATTTTCATGAACTTCTTGTAATACTATTTAATGAATCCTTCCCTGTACAAAAACTTAGGGATAAACGGAAAACAAAACATTGGCTCACTGTGGGAATTAGAACATCATCAAAAAATTTAAGATGCCTGCATATTATAAGGAAATATACTAACGCAATTTTTTTCCATACATACTTCACTAAATATCGAAGGATCTACAGGACACTTATCAAAACCGCCAAAGAAAGCTACTACAAGAATAAAATTGATAGATCAGATAATAAATCCAAAACCAGCTGGAGTATTATAAATGATCTGAGAGGAAAAAACCACATAAATAAACTAGAGACCACTATAACACCAAATGAACTGAATAATTACTTTTGCACTGCTGCTAGTATAATAACACAGGACTTATAAAAAAATATTGACCCCTTGGAACATTTTGGCAACTTCACCATTTCTCAGTCAATCTTATTTTATGATACAGATATTGTTGAGCTAAAAGAAGTACTGTTGTCAATTAAAAATAAAAATACGCATGGAATTGATGAGATTTCTATAAGAGTGCTTGAGAACCTACCAGAAGACGCTCTTCATACATTAGCCACCCTAATTAATATGTCATTTCAGAGAGGTGTATTCCCAGACTTCTTAAAAACAGCTATTGTAATTCCCTTACATAAAGGTGGCGCGCAAGATACGCCAGCAAATTTCCGGCCGATTTCTCTAATACCCGCTCTGGCAAAAGTAATTGAAAAAATCGTAAAAATCAGAATAACTAAATTCTTAATAAAGCATAATATAATATCTCAAACTCAGTATGGATTCCAGGGAAATAAAAACTCATGTGATGCTATCTTCACATTTCTCCAGGAATTATACACAAATGTCAACTCCGGAGAGGCTGCGGCAGCCGTGTTCTGCGACTTCTCCAAGGCGTTTGACTGCGTTGACCATCGAATACTATTGGCTAAGCTTCACCGCTATGGCTTCAGAGCAGTAGTGAATAAATGGATTGAATCATACCTAACAAACCGCACACAAATGGTTAAAGCCTCAACCATTTCTGATGAAGCACTGGTTAATTGTGGTGTACCACAAGGATCCATACTTGGCCCTACCCTTTTTTTGCTGTACATCAACGATCTGATGAGAATAGATATCTCGGGCAAATTTACAATTTTCGCTGATGACACCACAATATTATGGCATGACAAAAATAAAATTGACCTGGAAAGGAAAATCAACTGCGACATGAGCAAAGTAAAAAGTTGGTGTGACTCTAACCTTCTTGCCCTTAATGTAAAAAAAACAACATGCTATACTTTAAGTGCGATCTTGGTAATGTCGAACTAGAAAATGGTTACATAGAGAGCTGTAACAACACAAAGTTTCTAGGGGTGATCATTAACAATAATCTGAAATTTGAAGAGCATGCAATTAACCTAAACAAAAAACTGGCCTCTGGTTGTTTTGCTGTAAGAAGGGTGTCATATGAACTAGGGTCTTCAGCAGCAAAAACAGTATACCACGCATTGATTGAGTCCCATCTGAGATACGGCACACCGTTTTGGGGTGTTTGCAATAATAAGATCATGCAAAACATCTTGACTTCACAAAAAGAGCAATTAGATATATTTCTAAAGCGAAGGCACGGGATCCTTGCAAACGACTTTTTGTCCTACATAAGTTGCATACTGTTATTGCCATTTTCATTGCGGAGACAGTTTGTCTAATCAAAAAACACATGAATAAATTCAGTACGGTTAACCGTTATCCTACACGCAAGGAAAACAGTAACAACTTACACAGACCAAACTCAACTTTAGTAAAGGACTCCATTATTTACAATGGCTGCAAGATGTACAATCACTTACCTGATTACGTTAGAAAATTAACACTGTGGATAAATTTAAAAGGCTGTTTACTTCTTGCTATGTAGCCGACCATACTATACCTTGGAAGAATTTTATGCTGATTCCTTTTAATTCATTTTAATTTAATATATTTGTACTGCCTCGGATTATAACATCAATTAGCATATATGACAAAAAACCCTATTATTTTATATATTTTACATGTTTTACTATTGTATTTGTTTATTTATCTATATATGTAATTAACCTAGTTGTAGCTCATTACATTTTTTATAACTTAAGTTAGTGCT
Organism: Gonioctena quinquepunctata; assembly: GCA_018342105.1. Lineage (NCBI taxonomy): Eukaryota > Metazoa > Arthropoda > Insecta > Coleoptera > Chrysomelidae > Gonioctena > Gonioctena quinquepunctata. Next base: position 505,386 of record JAFIRS010000617.1, read on the forward strand.
TTGTCCACAAGAATGTACGTTCTTCATGACAATAAAGTATATTGATGATGAATTGCATGTCAAAAAATGCGCAATAATTACCTCTTGAAACTCACCAAATTTCATTTGCATATCTCGACCGGTTTCCGAGCAATAAATAAATAGTCAGTTTTTAAGAAAAACTTTAACACCCCGTATCTCGGAAAACGAAGAATTTGTGGACAAAAGTTATATAACAAACTGTCATTATTTTTTCATGCAGAATCACCCCCTGAAGTTTTCAGTATTTTCAGTATTCACTAACACCCTGTATATTATATTGAAATTTTGAATTGGATGCCAGAATTTTTTGTTTACTTATAGGATACACATTCAAAGTTCCTATGGAAGATAAAGATAATGGTTTTTTTTCTGTTGACAACACAAATATTTTAATAAACGAATATTTTAATAAACGAATCTCACTCGTAACACTAGGAAAAACCTTCTAATTTCCCTGGGCTATACTCCTCCCAGCAATCGCAATAATTCATCGGCACAATTTCTTCGACACCCAGTTGACAAAACCATCCGCTGGTGAATAGAAGGCCTTGGCGAATCCCTTCAACAGTTTCCCGGATGCCATGGGCCATCACAGCCAGCTTATTGTTCGCTGACAGCTGAGGTCTTCGGTTGATTGAACTGCGGTTTCGCAAAATATTCGCTTTCAGTTGTTTGGAAATATCTGCGAGATGATCGAGTCGCCTTGATACGGATTCGCTGTTTCGTAGAAATTCGGCGTGGGCGGAGGATAGTTTAATCAAGTGATCGAGGTGTCTCCAGGATCAAACGGAAGGGGACAAAAAATACGTTTTCTTGGAAGAATGTCATCATATCTATGGTCGAGGCAGAATTGAATAGATGAATCATTGTTTTCATCAAACTTTCAATAATATCTAATAATAAATAATAACACTGGTTTACAAAAAAAATATTTTTACCCAAAGATAAATTATACCGAACTCAAACTCGAAATTTTTATCACGTCAATTTTTTTTAAATATACCTACACACGAAAAGATTTGAAGCAATGTTGTTTTGTTCGTTTGTTTGCTAGGCGTTTAATTTTGAAAAGGGAAACATTCTCAATTGAATATTGATAGAAATATTTTTTTTTTGTGAATTGAAAAATCCACGATTAAAATGAAGTTATTTTTTGTGAATGTCTAACAGAAAACAACTACTTCCCCGGCTAAAGCCACGCTGGACATTGAACTACATCTGATAGATATTCTGAAAAGGCCCTAACTCAAAAAGAAAAAATCTGAAATTGAAAATTTGCATTTTCATTCAGATAGTTATTTGATTTTTTATTCCAGTCTTAATTAGGAACTCATAAAGATGAATGAGGCAAAGAAGAATGTTTTCCAAAAGAGGGTACTCACCAGAAATCATTCGCAACATTGACGCAGGAGAGACATCGCATTCACTAGGTCTTCAATACATTTTTGTCGACGAAAATCTATTTCACGCTTCCACGATCATCAGGAAGACCGGAAGAAATGGGAAACACATTTTCAAGAAGCAATCTCACTTCGCAAAGATGGAAAAAGTTAGAATCATTTCTTTTGGAGAGACACTTTGAAATTAGTGTTTTCTGACATTAAAATGTCTCTAAGAGAGTGTATATTGAACCTTTGCTATGTTTGTGGTAAAATTATTCTAACAAAAACGGAGACCAATCACAGAAGTAAAAACGAGTGTACTTCCAATACTTCAAAATCTCGGTGAAGAACCTAGACAAAAATCGGTTCCTGTAGTAGTGTGCGAAAATTTTAGAAGAATACTAACTAATTGGGCTTCAGGAAAAAATATATATGCAATTCGGTGTCCCAATGTTGTGGAGAGAACCAACAAATCACACTACGGACTGTTATTTCTGCCTCCCGAAAACATTTGGTTCTACCAAGAAAAACCAGAAGTATATACAATATCCTGATGTTGCGTCGGTCACAAAACCTGTGTCTGTCACATTGGAGGTTCCCTTATAGTGGTTGCGAGGTCTTGATTAGATACCTGAGTGCTTTTCTGCGTGCTTTTCTCACATTCTGATAAGTTGTCTTCTGGACCAATTGCAAAGAGTTCTTTGTTTCTTTTTTCCTATGTTTTTGGTGTTTCCCCTTTATTCCGTTTTTTCGTTATCTCCTTACCGAGTTATCCCGTTTTCCCGTTATACCATTTTCAGGTTTTCCCGTTATCGCTTCCTTTCGTTATCCCGTTTTACCGTTATCCTATTATCCCCTTATTCCGTTTTCCCGTTTTCCTGTTATGTTGTTTTCCCGTTATCCGGTTTTCCCAAAGAAAATTAGCCGAATCGGTCCAGCCGTTCTCAAGTTATGAGCTTACCAACACAAACAGATATTCATTTTTATTACAATATTATTTATTCCTTAAACTTTTCCAGGACAAAGATATTTCCAATTACTTTTCTAAAAACCTTCGGAGTATTAGGAACATTCAAAAACAATTAGCCAAATCGGTCCAGTCACGTTTTGCGCTCATAAAGAATCCGGATTCATTTTTATTATATATCGGGTGATTCTCTAAGGTGGCCCACCCCATTATTAACTTTTTATTATTGAAGATATAAAAAAGAAACTCGGGGGTTGTGTATTATAGTTCAATTTAAATTTTTTGACATATTTACTTGCTTTGCCGTTCTGCCGGTTAGACCGGAAATGACCTTCGATTTTTAAATGGGACATCCTATATATTTTTACTCATTTCGATCGAGAATGACCTTCTAAATCCAACAACACCTCACTTGTCAATATTTGACAAATAAAGTCATTTTTATTCCAATTTTTATTTTTCGATCTAGAATGCCATGGATCGTGTAAATCGCTTCATTCTTGATCAAGTAACATGGGAAAAATACGACTTTGAGGCTTATGACTTCACAGTCGTTTTAAGAATTATTTAAAAGTCGCAAATATGAATTTTTCCAGTTAACTTGATTTTTTCAAATGGAAAGGGGGTGGCTCGTCGGCTTTTTGTGAAAGATCATTTTCTTACGAATAATTTGATACCACACACTTTCACTTTATTTTCACTTTTTTTCTGAATAATTGCAAGAAGCGATCATACCTAATAACAAATAATACGTATTCGGTATACTTATGCACTAAGTCCTATTATTCTAGTTATCCGTGACAAACAATTGAAGCTGTTGCTAGGACTACCTAAACAAATAGGCTAATGAATATGCTGTCACTTTTAAAAATTTATTCGTTGCCTAGTTTATAATTTGATATGGTTAAATTATACTAGAAACGAGAAAATTGACATGTTGCTACTCACAGAGAAGTAAACTCGTCCACCAACAAGGTCCATATGCTTTGTCCTGGTTACGAACTCCATTCTCGATTCAGGTTCAAAGGTGGAGTCTGCCTTTACGCTAAGGCTAACCTTTCATGCCAGCGTGAAGAGAGTTTGGAACCGAAAGACTTTGATGTGATGTGGTTCAAGCTATCTGATACCAAACTGACTAAGTTCCTCTGCTGCCTTTACCTATCACCTAATGAACCTTCATATAACGACCTCTTTGAGTTTTTATCACTCAAACTGGACTTCATTCAGGAGAACCATCCAACAGCTGAAACCATAATCATGGGAGACTTTAATGTACATAACGCTGCCTGACTCAAATTCTCTAACAAAACAGATGATGCGGGTCGTCAAGCCGAGGCCTTCGCCATCACTCATGGTCTAGAACAACTGGTCGAGCTACCAACCCGCATCCCTGATGTCAACAACCAGTCTGCCAATACACTAGATCTTTTCCTCACCACCAATCCTGACCCGTATAGAATAGAAGTTTGTGCCCCACTTGGAAACTCTGATCACACCCTCATCTCCACAACATGCTCTTTCCATTTACCATCGAGCAGCACAATACCACCCCGTCTCATGTGGCATTACAATTCGGCCGACTGGGAAGGTCTTCGTATGTTTTTCTCAGCGTTTCCATGGAAGAGAGTTTGTTTCTCTTCAGTAGATCCAACACGATGTGCTGAGACAATTTCTGAAATCATCATGTTGGGATGCAAACTTACATACCGAATACCGAAGAAGAACATCATCCGATAAGACCTGGTTTAACAGAAACTGCTCTAGAGCTGTGGCTCAAACAGGCAGCATACCATCGATGGCAAAAAATCCGGGACCTGAGACCAGAGCAGCATACGTTGAGGCTAGAGGCATATGCAAAGAGACAATAGAATGTTCAAAGATGCTCATAATGCCAAAATAAGATCAAAACTTGTTGAATGTCCCAACGGATCCCGTTCATTTTGGTCTTTCGCCAAAGCTGCGGGAAGAAACTTCACTTCCAGCTCTTTTCCTCCCTAACCAAAGAAGATGGAACACTAGCAACGACTGCCCAGGAAAAGCCAATATCTTTGCGCACCTATTTGCTGGAAATTCCACTCTGGATTCTTCGGAAAACAACCCCCGAACATTACACCTATTGACAGTCACATGCCGAGATCACCTTTCGCCAACGTACTATCAGAAAGATTTTGCTGGGTCTCAACACCAACAAAGCCTGTGGATCTGACGGAATCCCGCCGATTGTTCTCAAGAAATGTGCCCCGAACTAACACCTGTTCTTTGCAAGTTGTTCAACCACTCTTACAATTTGGGAGTATTTCCGTCCAATTGGAAAATTGCAAGAGTACAGCCAGTCCTAAAAAGGCAAAAGACCCTACCTAGCAACTACAGACCTATCGCACTGCTATCTATTATTTCAAAGGTCATGGAAAAAGCCATCAACATCGAGCTCATGAAATATCTGGAAGACTCAGGAATTATCAATGATAGGCAATATAGCTTCCGCCATCAGAGATCAACTGGTGACCTGCTCGCATACGTCTCACATATATGGCAGCTATCTATTGAAAAGTATGGAGAAACTTTAGCTGTGGCATTAGATATCTCCAAGGCGTTCGATCGAGTTTGGCACCAGGGACTCCTCGCCAAGCTTCCGTCTTATGGCTTGCCCCCTCAGCTGTGTTCTCTGCTTGCTAGTTTTCTCTCAAACAGGTCTCTCCATGTAGTGGTCGATGGAGTTTCATCTGACACTCTACTCATAAATGCTGGTGTTCCGCAAGGATCCATTCTAGCACCAACACTATTTTTACTTCACATCAACGACCTGTTGAAAGCAACTTCATGTCCCGTACACAGCTTTGCCGATGATAGTACCCTCCATACCGCTTTCTCTTCCAGGGCCCTATATCAGCCCGTGAAACCAGAAATGAACGAGGAAGAAATGTTAACAATATAAATATGGACTTAGCAACAATTCTCGAATGGGGATCCAATAACTTGGTAGAATTCAATGCAAACAAAACACAAGCATGTCTTTTCTCTAGAAAAGCCGATCTCACTGTGCCTAACATAACTTTGTCAGGAGTAACCATACCACTGAAGTCATCCATATCGATGCTTGGTATTACTCTCAGCAATAACCTTTCCTGGGAAAATCACGTGAGGTCCATTGCCAAAAGTGCATCCCAAAAACTTGGTTTTTTGTTTCGTGCCAAGAGCTATTTCACCTCCAGTCAGCTGCTTATGATCTATAAGGCACAGATCCGACCTGTCCTGGAATACTGTTCCCATATTTGGAGTGCGGCACCTAAACATATCCTGAAGCTATTGGATTCTGTCCAAAAAAGGGCAATTCGTCTCGTCGGTGATGCCTCGCTTACAAACTCGCTCACTTGTCTGGAACACCGTAGAAAAGTTGGCGATTTGTCTCTATTTTATAGATATTTTCATGGGCGATGCTCTTCTGAAATATCAACAATCGTTCCTCCTTTGGCAGTCTCTTCGAGATTAACCCGTCAAGTTCAGTCTTCACACCCCTTCGTGGTCACTTTGGAGACCTGCAGAACATCACTTTCCAAAGACTTGTTCATCCAACGAACAGCGAGGCTTTGGAACTCATTGCCTAGGGAGGTGTTCCCCGAGGCATACAACCTCCAGAAATTTAAGAAAAACACCAACTCCTACCTTCTTTCCCTTGGTTCCCACGATGTTCTCTGAACATTACAGGATATCCCTTTTCGTGGGAACCAGAACATATAAAAAAAAAAAAAAAATATGGTTAAATTATACTAGAAACAGAAAATTGAAGTTGCACACAAGAAGCAAAAAAAAAGCAATGATGCAGCTCGAATTTATGCTCAGAGATTCCCTAATCGTCGCCATCCCACTCGGCATTATTTTCCAAAACTGGAAAGGAAAATGCGAAATGAACCAGAAGAAAATGCCAATAACTTCATCGTCAGTGAAGAAAAAGAAGTAGACGTGTTGGCCTATGTTGAAGTGAATTGTACGGCGTCAATTCGCCAAATTGTTTCTGAGTGTGATTTAAGTTATTCGTCCGTTTGGAGAATTATTCACAAATACCAACTACACCAACATTTTAACGATAACGACCACAACCGAAGATTAACTTATTGCAACTGGCTTTTGACTAAATTCAGAAAAGATATACGTTTTCCATTTAAAATTATTTATTCAGATGAAACTCGATTCACCAACTTAAGTCTGTTCAATCGGAATAATAAAAGATATAGTATTTCTAATCCCAATTGGACCGACATAAAAAGTTTCGAGAAGGAATTCTCTTCCACACTACAGATTTTTTTTATGATTGTACCAGGAAAGTAAAAACACTGGTAGTATATAGATTTTTCATTTGCCGGGCAGTGTATATGAACACTCCTCGTAGTGCTCTTATTTTTATTGCCGTTATTGCCCAATTGGGATCAGAATAACTATACTGGTCTCAAACAAATTTACATCTGATGCAAGAAATAAATTTTCAAGAGTGATTTGGTTTCAATTGCTGGATGGGTATTATCGGAGGAAAACTTTTGGGGCCAATAATTTTTGACGGACAACTTACAGCGGAAAGATATCTACAGTTCCTTAGAAATCAAATTAATGATTTCATTGAAGATTTGCCACTGGCTAACCAAGTTGATATCTGTTTTCAACAAGATGGAGCGCCACCTCCCAATTCTCAAGTCGTCAAAGAACATCTGAATGACACCTTCCTAGAAAAGTGGATTGGCACTTATGGACCTATTCAGTGGCCTGCGAGGTACATTCTTAAGTTGTCATATTTTTTCATAATGTATTATTTCTTTTTCATATTCTAGATCACCAGATTTTACTCCGCTAGATTTTTTTGTCTGGGGAACAATTAAAAATCAGTTTAACACATCATCAGCTACTCGTGAAGAACTGGAGTATAAAGTAAGGGTGGCATTCCAGAACATCACTGCTGAACAGCTAATCAATGTGGTGCGAGCAACAATTGAAAAAGTTGAACTTTGCCGTGATCAAGGAGTTCATTTTGAAAATTTAGAACATCAATGCCTAATTTGCGACTTTTAAATATTTCTTAAAACGACTGTGAAGTCATAAGCCTCAAAGTCGTGTTTTTCCCATGTTACTTGATCAAGAATGAAGCGATTTACACGATCCTTGGCAATTGGAATAAACATGACTTTATTTGTCAAATATTGACAAGTGAGGTGTTGTTGGATTAAGAATGTCGTTCTCGATCGAAATAAGTAAAATATATATAGAATGTCCCATTTAAAAATCGAAAGTTGGGGTCAAACCGGAAGTACGGCAAAGCAAGTAAATATGTCAAAACATTCAAATTGAACTATAATACACAACCCCCAAATTTCGTTTTTCGATCTTCAATAATAAATAACATATATATATATATATATATATATATATATATATATATATATACAGTGTGACCCATTTTTAATGGAAACACCCCCCTAAAATATGAAGTTGTAAATAGATTTTGATAATTTTTTGAAATGTCAAGTACTAAAAGGTCTACCTTGGGACAAAATTTGAAATGTTTATTCCAATTTTCAGGGCATACTACGATATTTTTTCTTAGTCGAAAATCGAGATTTTTTATTAGCGATTTTTTTATTGAAGAAATCACTACGCCACTGGATTCAGAGTGCCTCTAAACAGATGTGACCAAAATTTCATGAAAAAATATTCATTAATTTCAAAGTTATGACAACTCAAAAATTCGAAAACTCACACAGCTAACAGTCACAAAAAACACCCTATATCAACAGATATAGCCATGAGAATATTTTTTTATGATTTCAACAATAAAGTGCCGCCAGATTAAAAAAAAAACAAATAGCCTAAATGAAGGAAACATTTTTAATTAACGTAACTATGAAAACTAATTATTGAAATGTTTCGATTCAGTGCAACAATTAATTCAAACTCATATTCTAGTAGCCTCTACTAATCCACCACGTATTTCGATACATTTGTCGTAGCGCTTACGAATGTTTCTGATTACGTTCCTTAGTTCTTGTGGCCTAATATCTGCACATACCTGTCGAATTCTTGCACAAAGTTCATTTCTATCTCTTGAGCGGTTTTTGTAAACCTTTTGTGTGAGAAGTCCCCAGAGAAAAAAGTCCAAAACTGTGAGGTCTGGAGATCTGGGTGGCCACTCTATAAACGGACTACCACGGCCTATCCATCGGTTTGGAAAATGTTCGTTAAGCCATTGCCTCACAGCTCTGGCATAATGAACTGAACACCCATCTAACTGGACGATTAAATTTGATCGTTCATTGATTGGCAGCTCGTGAATAGCATCCCAAAACTCTGTGTTTAAAAATTCTGGAAACCTCTGCGCATTAATGTTTTCCTCAAAAAAGAAAGGACCAATAATTCGTTCGTTCAATATCCCACACCAGACGTTGATTTTTCGGGAATACTGGCTTTTACAGTTTATTACCCAGTTAGGATTATTCGCTGCCCAATAGCGACAATTCTGTGATGACACTACTCCATTTGTAGTGAAAGTGGCTTCGTCGGTATATAAAATATTTTGTAGGAAATTTATATTGTTTAAATATTCCCCTTGGGCCCATTAACAATATTCCAGACGTCTTGCTTCGTCGCCTTATTGCAGTGTATGTAAAAATTTTGGCTTGAAAGGTTTAATATTCTTCGCCTTGAGACATCTTCGAATAGTTTCTCGTAGAATATTCAAATCTAAGGTGGCATTCCTTATACTGGCATTAGGATTATTTCCGAAATAATCTAAAATGATTTGATCATTCCTGTCATTCCTGTTTCGTCTTTGTACATGATTACTTTTTAACATCATTTTTGATACTGCACCAAATTCATTGAATATTTTATTTATTTTATTTACCGTCCCGCAGCTAATACGAGGACGATCTGGATGTCTCTCATTAAATACTCTACAAACCTCTCTAGAACTTCTAACGTCATCTCCCGAAAGGCGTACAATTTTCTCTCTTACGCTCAATCTTGCAGCCATGACACAAAATAATTCGAAGAATTGTAAGGTGAATATTGTTGACAATAGTACATTTGAATCTTTCACAAGTGTCAAACTGTAATATCATTTCCATGGCAACTAAGATTTAAATAAAAAAATCAATTAGGTCTTAGTTTTAGTTAATTTTGGTGAAAACTTGAATGTAATTCCGTTATTTTCATTAAAAAAATTTACGCTATTTGTTTTTTTTTTCATCTGGCGGCACTTTATTGTTGAAATCATAAAAAAAATATTCTCATGGCTATATCTGTTGATATAGGGTGTTTTTTGTGACTGTTAGCTGTGTGAGTTTTCGAATTTTTGAGTTGTCATAACTTTGTTATTAATGAATATTTTTTCATGAAATTTTGGTCACATCTGTTTAGAGGCACTCTGAATCCAGTGGCGTAGTGATTCCTTCAATAAAAAAATCGCTAATAAAAAATCTCGATTTTCGACTAAGAAAAAATATCGTAGTATGCCCTGAAAATTGGAATAAACATTTCAAATTTTGTCCCAAGGTAGACCTTTTAGTACTTGACATTTAAAAAATATTCAAATCTGTTTACGACTTCAAATTTTAGGGGGGTGTTTCCATTAAAAATGGGTCACACTGTATATACAATGGAGTTTGAGTTTCTTGGGGTTTTGTTTCTTTTTGCGAATGACAGACTTCTTTTAGGAGATAAACATTTATTATGTCGACGTTTCGACCGTGTCCACGGTCTTCTTCAGGAACTAAAAATAATTAGCTGGACCAATATTTCGAAAAAAGGAAAGTTTAAAGGCAGCAGATGATTTATTTTCCATAATTATACAATTTTTTCCTCCTCTTCATTGTGTATAAATAAACCGCGAGGCTTTGTTGTTGTTCTTTTTCTTCCTTATTAAAATCAAACGTGAACAATCTGATAAGGAGGCTGGATGATCAACCAGCCTCCTTATCAGATTGCTCACGTTATTGTTAGTTCCTGAAGAAGACCGTGGACACGGTCGAAACGTCGACAAAATAAATGTTTATCTCCTAAAAGAAGACTGCCATTCGCAAAAAGAACCGAAACCCCAAGAAACTCAAACTCCATTGTATATTCCTGGTTCAAGAAACTCAAAACTATATATATATATATATAATAATAATTATAGGGGTAAGCCGCCTTGGAGAATCACCCGGTAGATGATTAAGAGGATGGATACGTTACAATCGATTGCTGGAAAAAATCCATCTAGCGAATCATTTAGGAATTCTCTCATATAGTCATAAAGATGCTTACAATGATTATAGTCATTTACTAGGAAAGAAATATTGGATGGTGACGAGTCATTATCAGTACATAAATTCCGTTGAAAAGAGTTTCACCAAAGCAGATATTCACTTATAATACCACAAGAGCTTCAAAATTATCGGGTATTTCCCGATAGGTTCGTTGCAAACAAATGAAGGAGTCAAGTTTTTCAGGTTAAAAAATCACGAGCGCGAAGCGCGAGTTATTTTTCCTGACAAACTTGACGACTTTATTTGTTTGCAGGGAACCTTGAGGGAAATGCCAGATAATTTTGAAGCTCGTGTGGTATTCGGGGGATTATTTTTCCGTCCGTCCCAAAAGTAGTAAATTGGTTCCAAACTGTTTTTTTTGCCTTCTCCGTATTAATGGGAACATTTCCTTTGACTTTTTTATCGATGGTGGACAGAGAACAAACTCCAAATCGACTCATTTTCATGCAAAATCTCCAATTGTCACAATTGAATTCAACCTGTCAGTTTGAAGTGTGGTTAATTTGACTGGATCATGTTTTGTTTTTTATATATAGCAACTACCAGAGAAAATTTTCAAAAAATTATCAGTATAATACCATGTAGGTTGTACCACGTGACGTCGAATGGTGCAATTCTATTGGTCGATATTTGGGTCGGAAAAATAATCGAGAGAAAATTTTATACCAGTCATTTTCAACCAATCAGATGCTTCATTTAGACATTGTTACTATGGTAACCAGCAAATTTTCTGAAAATTATTCATCCACCTTATCATGTAGACGTAAAATTAATAAGTGGAAATTTCCCGGCACATGACAGCTATCATATAATTAGACAAAAATAATATTGATAATATTTTTTATTTACTTACTTTATAAGTTCGAAATATTACAACAATTTATTAAAGTGTACATTCTATAATATAATTAACTAATTTTAAATTCTCCAAAAATTCCACTTCTACCTCGTCTTTCCTAAGTGGTGAATAAAACACAGAACTGGTGTTTTTTTCAACAATATGCCTGTGTTAGATAAAATAAAAATAATACTGAGACACCAGTTTATTTCTTTGAGTATTAGATTTGTGTCCAAAAGAAGGCACAATATCACGCAGAATGTTGCCAATCTCTTTAAATAAGTTTTCTTGCTCAGGATTTAATCCAGATCCTTCCACTAGGTATGTTAGATATTTAACATTTTTATGGTACATTTTAATGTGCTGTGATTCTTTGCAAAAGGAACACAATTCATACGATTGAGAGTTCATTTTAATATCACTTTTTTACTAACTTATGATTTAATACAGTGTTATGAGGAACTTATAATGCCACAAATAAAATATTGATTGACAGGAGTAGTGAATGTCAAATCCATGGCTAACTTTACAAAATATTTTTTTAACAGGCAACATACGCCAACAACATTCTATTTGGAATAAAGAATAAAATATCCCGATTTTCTGAATTATTTGAAAAACAAATTATTACCGCTAATATAAATTTTTCTTAGAATTTAACCTAAAAGAATATGAAAAATATTTAAGTGTATATGTATAGGTATAGTTATATATTTTTTGCTGTATATCACCTTTGTTTGTAGTCAATATTGACATTTCCCTGAAACCTAGTTAGAAAATTATATGAAATCAATTATTTTTATATAATAATGTATCTGATATTATAAATTTTATTTTACTAGGGCACGGGAAAAATAAAAAAAAATATCCCGCAATACGAACATCCACTTTCATTCTTAATCAATATTGACATTTCCCTGAAACCCAGTTAGAAAATTGTATGAAAACAATCAATTTTATATAAAAATTTATCTGATATTATATATTTTATTTCACTAGGGCACGGGGAAAATTAAAAAATATCTCCCGCAATACGAACGTATCCACTTTCATTTTTAGTCAATATTAACATTTCCCTGAAACCTAGTAAGAAAATTGTATGAAATTAAATAATTTTACATAATAGTTTATCTGATATTAGGTATATATTTTATCTTACTAGGAAACCGGGAAAATCAGAAAAAAATCTCTCTCAAAACTCCCATTACACACAGCCTTCTATTCATTTGTGAATAACGTCAAAATTAGTATATTAAAGTATAAGTGGATAAAAAGGGCTTTAAAACACGCGCGAAATAGAGCAAGTGTTTTTAAGACCAGTTATCCACGAATACTTTACGTTATTTTTTTTTATTGGTGCACTTTGAAATCATATATACTGGTATTATTACTACAAAAAATAGAAATAAGAACTAATAATGCAAGAAGGTTGAATTCGTGATGTGACATCAGTATACCTTTCGTTGTCATGGAAATGAGAAAAACATTCATTTGCAATTTGTTACCAAAGATCAATATTTGTTGTCACCAGAGCTCAAAAATGAATGATTCTAATATCGATTTTTTTAATAGTGAGGCAGAATCGCGGTTAATACCGCGAAAATCCAGTGATATATATAAAAAAGAATATGAAAAGTTATCAAATGGATGGAGGAGCACATATAAATGAACGAATTGTTAGTAATATTTTATCTGACGTTACAAGGTACTCCTGTCAGATCAATAATCAAAAATTTGTCATTTAGACTTCACGTTTCTCGATTTGTTGATGTTGTCATGGTTACCTTTAAAAAACGCGCGTTTTTTAAAGTTCGATTTAAACACGCTGAGGCGTGCTTTAAATGGGTAAAAAAGGGCACCAATAAAAAAAAAATATTTACTAATGTTTGCTATTTAAATATAATTCCGGTATAAAATTTTCTTACCGAATCCCCCACGTGCTTGAATTAATTGCGGGAAATTTGTCTCGTACATGAATTTTTAAAGAAAATTCATGTACTTAAAAAATTTCCGGCAATAATTCATGCTCTAGGCAGATTATAAGTGATAATTAAAACATAAGCTACTGAAAATATGATTGTTCGATACCGACAGTTGACCCAAGATTCAGACGACTGGTTTCGAAATACGAGTATAACCAAGTAATTAACATTCTATATGATATCACAAATACCATAACAATCACAGCTTCTGCATTTCATGCCATAAAAATACCTGTTACGACCATGAGAAACATTCGAATTTATGAGTACTTCATTAAAATGATGAGAGATGTTCTAGTGTTTTGCCATATTCGGTATTGCATTATATTACATAGTTTACATCTTCTACGTAATGTATTAATTCGTTGGAAGATGGTCGAGTTTTATATGATTGTGAAATAATTACATGGTGTACTGAAGCGTTCAAAAGTGGTTCTGAAGTAAGCGTATTGACTAAATAGCCGCCAGCCATGCACGATTTGGAGTAAAAAACTGTGTTCATTGGCGAGTTCACCACATTTTCGAATTCTGCCACTGAATTCTCCCCCAATAGCTCAGCTCAGCAGACAACATAGAGAAAATAAAAATAAAGAGAGTTGTCAAACCTGCAGAAAAAGTTGGCACCACGTTTAGACAGTGGCGACATAACTCGCAACTGGCCGAACTAAGTTAGTACAGGCGGGTTTTTTAAATGTATTACTTTTATATGGTTGATTTGGTATATATTTCATAAGTGATCGATTTGCCATTCCTGTATTTCATATGAATGGTTGTATCATATGAAATACAGGGATGGCAAATCGATCACTAATAAAATATATACAGTAATCGATTCGTAGACTTTTAGTTCGTGGTTGAAATAAAATAAATCTTTGTTTCATGATATCAAGAACAAAATAAAAGTTCTTATTATATAATAAGTTTAACACCATAAAAAAACATTTTATTTTATCTAGGACAAGGTTCAACTACAGACAAAACAATAATAAAACTCTAAAAAACAGCAAAATTAAAAAAATTCTTCAGTCTTATAATGAAATCAACCAAAACAAAAACAAATTACATTTACAACATACCTTCAATAATTTTGTTAATTTATTAGCACAAAGGAGAACGAGTAGGTATAACAAATACTCCAGTTTGATGATAATCATTAAGTAGACCATGTACTTCGTACTTCCTCAAATGGTGATAGGAAATGGAAACATTTGGATGGAAATAAGTACCAATTTGTGAAAAAAAATCTGCAACTGATGGATGGAAATAAGTATCAGTTTGTGAAAAGCAGCTTATATTTTACCTTGTAAAAGACTATTTACAGGAATTTCAGTGTCAACTCGAATAACAAAACATTCTATTTTCAATGTTGGATTCCGAATTCAAGTCCATAGTATAATTTCTATCATTAATTTTTCGATGACAATAACAGTAGAATTATTCTGAAATTATTACGTGGTTTGTCATTTTCTGACAAACGTCGAAATTGGAAAATTATCATTTTATCATTCGTCTGTTGATTGCAGGCAGCGCCTCCATGCGCGACTGGCCGTACCAAAAACTTGGTGGTCAAGATCGCCAATGTTTCAAACAGTCTTTTTATTTTTAATTTGTCTATGGCAGACAATGACTAACTCGGAGCGCGAGCTGATGTACGCGTGTTAGAAGTTATAATTTTTTGGCGTAACAAAAAATAAGTATCAGAATAAGTGCATAAAATTAGTGGTTTTTTAATGATATATGAGAGTGTTAATTCTCATGAAAACACGAATCCCTC
This sequence comes from Gonioctena quinquepunctata, assembly GCA_018342105.1. Taxonomy (NCBI): domain Eukaryota; kingdom Metazoa; phylum Arthropoda; class Insecta; order Coleoptera; family Chrysomelidae; genus Gonioctena; species Gonioctena quinquepunctata. The sequence goes on from JAFIRS010000617.1 coordinate 520,638, forward strand.
GACTGTCTTCCGTCTCCATCATCAGATTAACTCCGGGCCTCCATATGTTGTAGGGTCATCAGAACTACATACAGTGCTCGTCTAAAGTCCGCCCCCTACTAATTTTTGAACCACCTAGTATATCGCAACGAAATTTGGAGGGCTTACATAGGAGATAAAAACCTACTTTTTCATGAAAAAATCACAGCTAACAGTTTTAAAATGGCGGCTAAGCGCCATCTTCAATAATTTTTTTAAGTAGAACACCCCGTATATTATTCCATTTCCTAAATCTGCTCATAATTCTCAACAGTTTTCTCCTATACACTTTATTCCTAAATTCAATTGTTTTCGAAATATTAACGTTTGAAAAGTGACATTTTGGTCATTTCATACCCAACCAAAAACACTAATGTTGCTTTCAATTAAGTTTGCATTGGAAAAAGCCTGAAACCGGTATGCGGATTGTTAGGTGAACACGACATAAATTAAACATAAGCGAGCTTATCAGAAAGAAACATTTGCATTCAATGTCCATTTATATGGAGGTATGCATGGATTTTCAGGTGAATATCATCCAACGTTCTGCGTGGTATTTGCCAGGAAAGTAGTTGTTTTTCACCCGAGATCTACCATTCTCTGGTTCAATTTATATTGAATCTTTTATGTGAAGAAAACCGTTTAATTCGATTTTTCTACTTTTTTCTATCTTGTTTACTGTCAAACTGAACTGCTAACTGTCAAATAGTCCGTTGAACGCCTAAATCCTTTTATGAAAAGTGTCATCATGGCTCGTAGTTTAGACGATAAATTTGAAGCAGTTTTGATATTCGGAGAAGCTGCAAGAAATTATCATCTAGCAGTCCGTAGTTTAATGATATATTTTCCGAGAATGCTATTTCGAGGTCATATTTGCGCAAACTTTTAAATAATCTCCAAGCAACTGGTACGCTGAAAGATGCTCCAAGATCAGGAAGACCGCCTCTTTCAGAAGAAAAAAAGGTAGAAATTGTTGCTGAAATGGTATAATAATCAATCCGACTCAGTCGACGTCTGCAGTTGCTGAATCCTGTGGAGTAAGTTCAAAAAGTGTCCAAAGAGTCCTAAAAAAAGAAAAGTTTCATCCCTTTAAAATGAAAATCCTGCATGCTCTCACGGAGGATGATCCAGACCGGAGAGTTGAATTTTGTGAGTGGTTAACAAGAACAATTGAAGGAGAAGGGGGCTTTCTGAAACGTGAATGTTTCGCAGACGAATGCACGTTTTTCCTTAATGGAAAAGTCAACAAACAGAATGTACGATACTGGAGCGATACTAATCCTAAAAAGGTGAATGTTTGGGCGGGGATTTTGGGCAATCGCGTTGTTGGACCGATTTTCATCAGGGGCAATCTTACAGGAGTTCTTTACAGAAATCTTTTAGAAACTGAAATTGAACCTCGAATAAGACAGCTGTATTAAACAATCAGGAAGAGTTTGAAAATCGTGAAATCATATTTCAGCAAGATGGGCCACCTCCCCATTTCGATCGCCTGGCTAGAGAGTTCCTCGATACAAACTTTCCTGGGCGATGGGGAAGTACAGAATGGCCACCAAGATCTCCGGATCTTACACCTCTAGTTTTTTCCTTTGGGGGTATCTGAAGTCAAAAATCCACGCCACTGACAACTATAGGAGAGTTGGAACGCAGAATAATATATACATGTGAAGAAATAGATGAACAGACTTTCATCAACGTGAGAGAAGCTATATATAATAGGGCACTTTAGTGTCAAGATTTTGGAGGGAGCCACATTGAACACTTGATGACATAATTGTTGGGGTTAAATAAAAGTGTTATTCAAAAATAAATTATAATTTTTTAGCTAATTTGTTTTGATTGTGAATTTACGGAACACATTCGTAGGCTTCGGGATTTTCCGGTAAGCGGTACTGTTTATCCTTAATAAACTCTCTTTACGCCTCTTATTATTCGAATTCATTAAGAGATGAAACTACAAATTAATAACAACGTTTAGTTAGCAAAATGTTTTACCGGAAGTGACCAAAATCCTTTCTTTGTTTTCAACCGGAATGTCACTTTTCAAACGTTAATATTTCGAAAACAATTGAATATAGGAGTGAAGTGTATTGGAGAAAACTGTTGAGAATTATGAGCAGATTTCGAAAATGGAATAATATATGGGGAGTTCTATTCAAAAAAAACTATTGAAGATGGCGCTCAGCCGCCATTTTAAAACTTTTAGCTGTTATTTTTTAATTAAAAAGTAAGTTTTAATCAGTAGGGGGGGAACGAACTTCACACGAGCACTGTATGTGTGAGAAGTTTCAACAAAATGAAGTGACTTAATAGGTTATAGTTTTTTATATGAAAATTCTCAATATGTAGTTTTTTGAGCCAATGTTCACTAAACAATAGTAAGGAAAAATATTTGTCACTGATGAAAGCCTCAATTAAATTAAGTTTATTGGAGATGCACTTAATGTTGATAGTGAAAACACTGAAAGATTCTACGTCAACTGCTTGGCGTGCCCTGAAATGTTATCATAGTTTTTTGCTGTAACAGGGTATTGAACTGTCGGTTTATGAATAGTCGTTTTTGTTATTTGGGACTATGTCTGGCTGCTAGATGGTAACGCAAAACACAACAAAAGCAATGATAATCACTATCAAATTCAAATACAGTCTAATAGACCTAAAAAATATTAATCTCAACATTGATGATGAAATAATTGAAATAGTGAACACAACTAAATATCTGGGATTCCAAATAGATAACCCTTCATAACAATTACCGTCAACAGTTTAAGATGTTATACTAACATCAATAACTACGAATCTGAAGGTAAAGTATTCAACTATTGCATGATACATCACTTTCGTTTTTATAAAAATGTTAATTTATGTTTAGATGATGAAACAGATATTGATTATACCAGCGACGAGGAAGAAGAGGATCAGTCAGAATATTAATGTTACCTAATGAAAATCCCAAGTTTTTTTTTGACAGTTGCACAAAACAGATTACTTTAAAAAAATAGCACAAGATCTGCAGAAAAATCTTTCTAGACAATATTAAATTGAGAATGTTTCCCTTTTCAACATGAATGATAGGGACTAAAGTTTATCTTTGAGTCGCAGATGATTCCACATCTGATTCTATGAACACCCTGTTAATATTTCCACACAAATCAATCTACAGCGAGAACTGGAAAATTTCATTCAGTTTCAAAAGATTTTTGGAAACGGGAATGGGTACAGTTCCCGAATCGTCAAGAGTGTATAGAGAAGTATATTTTAATCCAACATTTTTTTTATAGGAAAAACTTAGAATACGACAAGTTACTGACTATTTCAATATTTTTCCTTTCGTGAAGAATAACTTGATGTACGCAGTGACTTATCAGATCAAAGGAATATCTTGCCTTTCTACACTTGTATACAGGGTGATTCTGGACTTCCTCTTTTCCTTTCGGGAATGTATAGACGGGGTCAAAATATCATCAGTACTTCATATAACTTTTGTTCCTAAAAACCTTCGTTACCAAGTTACGGGCCCTCAAAGTTACAAAAAGAAGAATATTTTTCTTTGATAACTTTCAAAGTGAATATTCAAAATCATCTAAATTTCGGTGATTGACTAAACAAATGAGTTCCTTCGATGAGCTTTCATGCAGGAATCAGTTGTTTTGCTACAAAGTCAGGAACGTACTAGCCCCGATGGTCCACACCCCAAAACTTTGAATTGACTGGGATTTGTCAATATATTTTAACAAAACAAGGTTACCTGGACAATTTCCTGAATAAAAGTACTCGTGTAGAAAATCGATCGGAGCAACAATTTTTGATAAAAATGCATTTTTGTTCGACGACATCCAACCTGAGATGTCTACCATTATTCGAAAAGATTAATTTGTAATGAAAATAGAAATGATAGGTACAATGTTCATAACGAATTTTTATCATGCAAACACGTTCACCTCACAAAACTCTTGGTGTAAATAATCAATTGCAAGCCTCAAGAGCAAACAAAAATGCAAAATCCGCTACAAAAACTACTCGATATGACCCCCGTCTCTCTCAATACATTTTCTTAGTCGGCGCAAACACCCTCTCTGCACACACATTTTTTATCCACACTAATTTTATTTCTTTCTACAAGGTGTTTTTGTCAACATCTGTGGAACAAATGGAACATAAATTTATTCACCAGATATTTTTCACCTATTCACGTGCAGCCGTTTTTGTAGTTTATTCGTTTGCTTTTTATTAGTTATGTCTTCCGATGGCGTTTTTTCAGCTGAATTTATCTTCGGGTTAATGATTTTCTACCATGAAATTATACTTATCAGTGAAACTCCTCAACTGTGAATACGAATTTGCAACATCCAAATGTTGAGTTTCATGAGATTCAGATAACACAACACGAAACGTGCTTATTCCACGCGTACATACAAAATACTGAACTCGATATTTCATAGTGGAGTAGCTTGTTAGTTCGAAAACACCACGAATCTACATAACTTGATATTTCATTTGAAAAAATATCTACATTGTGAATGAAACTCTCAACTAGGTACTGTACTTTTTGTTGACGACTTTATTTTAGTATATTTTGTATTATCCCTGTTATAAATATTGTTGAATTAACGTTAGCGATAGTATTTCTACTGTGAAAATTTTTCATTTCAAATACTGGTGGACGATCGGGTTTGATATCGTCGAGTAAAACTGCATTTTTATCAAGAATTGTTGCTCCGATCGATTTTCCACACGAGTACTTTTATTCAGGAAATTATCCAGGTAACCTTGTTTTGTTGAAACATATTGACAAATCCCAGTCATTTCAAAGTTTTGGGGTGTGGACCATCGGGGGTAGTCCGTTCCTGACTTTGTAGCAAAACAACTGACTCCTGCATGAAAGCTCATCGAAGGAATTCATTTGTTCAGTCAATCACTAGAATTTAGATGATTTTGAATATTCACTTTGAAAGTTATCAAAGAAAAACATTTTTCATTTTGTAACTTTGAGGGCCCGTAACTTGGTAACGAAGGCTTTTAGGAACAAAAGTTATATGAAGTACTGGTGATATTTTGACCCCATCTATACATTTCCGAGAGAAAAAGAGGAAGTTTAGGGAATCCCTGTTTATTGCTTTCATAACTTAGGTGTATTTTTAATCATAAAAAATGAATTCAATAGATTGACTTGAATAACCTACTAATTGTCCTACCATTACTGTGTATTGTTTTAGAACACATTTCCCACGATTATACAGGAATTTCTCCGACATGACCTCTTTATCACACGTAGAAAGTAAAAAAATGTCAAAATCGCCATGGACAAGATATATGTCGCAATGCCGCGCGAATTCGCCAGTCATAATAGAGAATGCACCGCTCCATTTAGAGCAACGCCCTACCCACCAAAAGGTCACATACATCATCATTTTTGCGAATATGACTTGGGAGCACAAGAATGAGATACCGATCTCGTCTAATGCAAGGTCTTCTTCCGTAACAAAGTGCGCTCGGCTTGCACAATGAAATATTGCGAGTGTAGAGTCATCTTTCATTGAAATTGTCGGTGATGCACTATCATAAATGGAAGTGCATGAATAGTACTGTCGCCGATCGATATTCGTTGAATTATCTTCATGAGTAGCGACAATAAATAACTGACACTCGTGGGAATTACTTTGATTTCTGGCCATCGTTGGTCATAAAGAGTGTAATACCCTTTTTTTTAAACCCCAAATTTGAAATATCTGATTTAAATTTAAGAAGGTGAAATCACTATGCTGCTCAGGTTGATACGGTTAGGCGGTGAGTAAGGTTCAATTAATGACTTTTCCTAGTTTGTCAAATTGGGCCACTAAAAAAATTACACCTCAATTAACTTGACTAGTTCAAGAATTGGGCGCCAGGCTTGCTGAAGACAAAAGCCAAAGGTAAACAAAAATTTACTAGATAAATGTCACCTAACTTGTATGGGAAGGCAAATAAATATGCAAGAAATCAACTTAACAAATTTATTCCAGACAATTAGAAAAATGACTGGTTATTATAAAAAACTTTAACAAGTGGGTGGAATTTATAAAAAACTAACAAGATTACTTGAAGAGTATAAAAAATTCAATGAAAAAATTGAAAAATTACATGAGTATTACATTTTTTTGACTCCAATCAAATTTGAACATTTACAAATGTCAAGATTCCTCTAGATGTTGGTGATACAGTATATACCTGCGGAGGTCTTCAATGGAGGGAGATGAAGAAGGCTGGTTTATACGAAGCTGGTCTCAGCGGTACGACGAAGAAACTGATCTCAGCGGTACGATGACGAATCTGGTCGTGGGTGGTTATATATTTTCAGACCCCTTGTTAGCGTGAGTTGGTTTGCTCATCACGGACCAGGCTGAATTTGATGTGCTGTATGACCTCCTAGGGTACCAGTCCTTCTGTCTCAGTAGGTGGCTTCACTCCGTGGTATATATCATGCGAAGAAGATGATAGGAATCAAAATTTGTACAAAAAGGGGAGAACGAAGGATATCCTTTGAACCTCAAGTTTTTATGATTCTAATTTTAATCTAGAGTCAAAAGATAGATACAAATGATAGCATACAAAAAAATAGCCTCAGTCCATATATAAGACTGGAAGATAACAGTGAAAGAAAAAAAATAAGTAGCAATAAAATATGCTATTCTGGTTTTAAATTTCCAAGTTAATTTTAATCATTTAAAAAATTAACAAAATTCAAAACAGAACTAAACAAACCTCACCCAAAACGTTTTTTTAAAATTCAGTTGAATTTTGAAATAAAGTAAGCTTTGATAAGGTGATTATATGTACCAGAAGGGTCAAAAAAATTGAATGAGTAAATGTATTCAAAAGGAAATGTAAAAATTTCCTTGAGACTTTACCAGGAACAAATTGAATATAGTATTTTAAAGCAAAATACTCTAAAGTTGCCAGAGAAAAAATATAGTTTTTTAAAGTAAAAATACTCTACAGGTTGCCAGAGAAAAAATATTTTAAAGCAATATAATTAAATGTTGCCAGAGTAAAAATTAACTATTTTAAAGCAAGTACCAAAGGAAAATATAGCGTTATGAACCAAAATATTAATCAGGCCCTAAAGCAAAAATATACTATCCAGAAGAGAGCGACTGCTAGAAGGCTCAAAAAAGTAATGAATCTTCAAAAAATAAAAAGACGTGTAGGTGGCGCCCCCTACAAGTAAGAGCAATATAACATCAGGTTCGAATTTGACACCTCAAAAAACTTCTCCATACCAATTTTAGTTCGAAAAAGGTCAGTATTTCGAAAGTTATTGGAAAAAAACTAAAATAAAAATAAAATTTCAACACCCTGTTTCTTGGAAATGAATCGTTTCCGGACATATTTATTCGTACAATTCATATTCGAATATTGTGAGGAATCACCTCCTGAAGTTTGTCAAAGTACTTTTGAATCACCCTGTAGATCAGACGAGTAAGCCCTAACCGAATATTTGCCATATTGTATTGTGGAGGAAATTTTACAAATAGTAGCAGATCAAGAACCGAACCTTGCGGCATTCCTGTAACAAAAATAAGAGATTTGTCCTTCTAATTCAATTAAATGTGTTATTTTAGAGGTAAAAGACTTCCAAAGTACCAATCAAGTAACCTCAGTAAAGATACGTGGAACCAATCGGGTACCTTAACACTGATAATCATTCGTACTATTAAAATAATTATCGAATCCATCATCATTGAATAGCGTCTAATTAATTCTAGAAATCGATAATTATAATGGAAATCAGATGGATCTGTCGAATTCACGCTATCAATTCGTTATGGATTGGAAACAACTGCAAAATGCATATGGCTATGAATTTGATGTACGTTCATGGTTTTTACTGAATGTTGCATGTTATGTAAAATTTGCATACGCGATCTAAGAAATTTGCCACTGATTCGAATTTAAGTCATATCAGTCTTCTACGTTATAGGCCAGTCATTGTAGTAAGTTTTCCAGTGAAACCTCAAGATGATTTGGACCAAAATATTTTGTTTGTTATTAGGTTCGGAAAAATGTCTAGATTATTCTGAGAAGTTCTCCAGCCTATCGGCTCGGGAATATAAAACAAACAAAAACTGTTTTTTGAAGTTTTTGCCCTTATTTTCGGAAATAAGCCACTTTATGGTTGAATAAAGAATATTTTCGGGAAGAACGACTATTTTCAGTATGAAAGGTCTCCCAAATGCCATAGTCTCACGGGAAAAAATCTTGTAAAAAAGTTGTCAATAAATCTCTCGTAAAAATTGCTTGTAGTGGCCTGAAAAGAAGTTAGACATATTAATATTTTATATTTCTATTGGTAATAAAATCATCTTAGGTAAAATTAAGTGAGAAGCAATTCATTTTCATTGACAACAATGAAGAAGGGCAAAACAAACATACAACTTTCATAAACTCGAAATTCCCGCTTCAATTCATATTTCCTAATACAATGTGAAAACACATTGTTTGCAAACCTTTGTTTATCGAACTGATGGAAAGAGAAGCACATGAACACAGGGCCGGATTAAAAGGTGTGGAGGCCCTGGGGCAACAAAGGAGTGGAGGCCCCTAATTATTTTTCAAACAATTTTTTATTTTTGTTTATTTATTGCGGAACAAATTAAATTATTTCGACACGAGCATATGTAGGTATAATAAAATACAAGAAATAAATTAAATTACAGCGTAAACGAATGGATTCTTGCGAGCTTTTTTCGACGAAAAGTCATTGATGATTTCGGTCAAATCCAGCATCCGGAGAAAATCATTCTCAATGCTAAGAAGCGATAACTTTGATAGGCGGCTTTGTCTCATCGTAATTCGCCTATTTTTTACATTTTTCATTTTGGAAAATGAGCGCTTTCCCAGTGCAATTCGACACCATCAAAACCAAGTACATTCTCAGTTGTAATATCACAAGAGAGTGAAAATAATTCGACAGATTTTCGAAAACTTGTTGCCAGGCAATAGACAAGGGAGACCAACTGGCTCGAGTGGCTATTGCAAAATGCCAACAAGTTTGAGAAAGAAATCTAGATAATTATTTTCTACTATATCGAACTCTCCTTGTGGTATTCTCTAGATTATTTTCTGATGTTACGATCATAAATACATTTCCTCGCAAAATTATATAATGAACTAAACCGGTTTTGATTCATTTCTCACTTTTCATGAAAATTGATGACAGACGTAAAATTAAAAATATAGGTTATCCGACAATAAAAACAAAATACCTCAAGTTATTCCCGCGACAATTTTCTAGGTAGAATATTCCCACTATTGATTGGCCAAAACGTATATGAATTATTTGAATTGAACGTTCCCATTGGTTTCTAGCAATGTCAAAAAATAATCACCGTAATTTCAATGTTTGGGAATGTAGCTCTGAAATTTTGGTTTTCAAGAATTTGATAGTAGAACAGCTTAGATTGGTCTTTTTGTTAGTCCTTTTTCAGAAGGATTTACATTTGTTGCGGAATGTCATCCTTTCAGATTTCGGGGATTTCTCTGTTACAAGCGCGCCACTCAGCGGATACTTGTCAACGCCAATAAATAGGAAAAACAGGTATAGACGGGCAAAGTGTTTGTAGAATCGGCAGAAAAATAGTCAACAGAATTTGCAACTTTTGTTCTATTATGGAATGCGCACAGGGCTCTTATAAATAATTTGATGCAATCATATTCATAAATTGAAATATTATTTTCTTTTGCTTATGATTATTGAATTTCATTGGGTATCTAGATCGCTTGTGTCATTCGAAGAATACATCGACAGAAAATCCTTCATTTAATAAAAAAAATGTACTTTTTTTTTAAATTCAATTGTTCTTGTTTTTACAGCTACTTTCGATACGATATAATATTTTATATAATAGTTTGATGTTTTACTTGGTGATTGTTTCTCGCATATACACATGATTCATCAGATCGAAGATTAATATTAACCATGGATTTCGACAAGAATACGAAACACGCTTTTGAATGTTTGAAACGAAAAATTAGAGGACAAAGTGGGAGAACTGCTCTTTGGTTGTCAGATTTTTTATATATAATTTTGCATATCCTTCGGTATTTGTTAGGTAATTTTACCTAAAAATTTCTATTGTGGGGGCCCCTCTCTTGTGGAGGCCCCGGGGCTGCAGCCCCGTTTGCCCCCCTCTTAATCCGGCTCTGCATGAATATCGAATCAGACCATCATGAATTTGTGAATTTTGAATAAAAATTCATGATCTCCGACCCCGGTAACCCCCCATACCAATTTTGAATAGAATCGGACCATAATCACAGAAATCGTCCCATCTTGGAGCGCCATTGATTTTTAAATTTTGACGAAAAATTCAAAATCCTCGACCCCGAAAAGCCCCCACATACCAGTTTTGAATCGAATCGGACCCTAATTACAAAACTCGTCCGCCATCTTGGAGTCGCCATCTTGAATTTGTGAATTTTGTATGAAAATTCATAATCTCCGACCCCGGTAACCCCCCATACCAATTTTGAATAGAATCGGACCATAATCACAGAGATCGTCGGCCATCTTAGAGCCGCCATTTTTATTTCATGAATTCTGATAAGAAAATCATAATATTCGACTATGAAAACCTCCACATACCAATTTTGAGTCGATTCGGACCATAAACACAACTATCGTCAGCCATCTTACAGTCGCCATTTTGTTTTTTTCTCTAACAAAAATTCCGTAATGCATTGTCACGGGAACTATGAACACCTGCCAAATTTCACGTTAATCGGGCAACTAGTAGTGGGCCAAATTTAACTTGCAAGATTTTATTACAGACAGACAGGTGAAACTAAATAAAAGCTTGTAAAAAGCAATTCGTTTCCTTGAACAACGCTCGTAAAGAAAAATATAATTACTATTTTAGGAAGATAATTCACGTGAAACATCTAACCTCCGAGTGTAAAAATCCCATCTTTCCTTCACTTTTAGAAGAACGTCATATCCTGGCATTTAAGAGGTGAACAGTTACATAAAGCAAGTCGATTATGAAAATTAAATTGAAACTTAACACGTGTGAACGGTTGTAGGCAGCCATATCCCACATCCTAGAGACATTCACATCTTTTTCACATGCCAGTCACAATTATTGTGTTTGTATGTTTGTTCTAGACTGGAATGTTGATGAATTTAATGATGAATGTGTACAACCTACCGACCTACTTTTCATTTGTTAATATTTCTGTTAACAGATTACGCTACGAGGTTTCGTTAAAAAATCACCCCAAATTCACACAACTTCTGTCTCTCTAATTGTAATAATTTCATCAGGGTTGTGTAGAGAATCACAAATTGAATACTTTTAGTCTCAAAGTGTTTATATTTTTGTGTATAAAAAGTTATATTAATAGGAGATTTTGTGTCTATCTGATTGGTGCATTATCGACTGTCATCTGTCACGATCCCATTTTTAATATGATAGCTTGTCTTAAAAAAAATATCTTTTTGTTCCACCCAAAAATCTCCCCATTATTTAAGATTGGAGTTTGAAAATAAACTCACTTCTTTTAGTAAGCTGGAACCTTAAATAGTTAACGTTATAAGTCTCTCAGGAAAATAGAAATGATCCAGGGATTTCAAAGTAAAATAAGAAACGATGATTGAGAAAGCAATGAGTGATTCAACAGTAAAGCTCATATTTGAGAATACAGAACAAACCTTATACGGAAGACTGCTGAATGGAATGATATACGTTGATAAATAATCATTCCATAGAGAAAAAATAAGATAACCAACACAAAAGAAGATTAGCATAAATAATATGTGGACGAAAGAAGAGAAATGCTGTGGGAAAAATAATAGATCATATTATAATAGAGAAACATTTTAAGAACAATGAAATAATTATTTTAAGCAGGAACTTAAGAAAGAAACAAAATCAAATAAGCAAAGTAATTTCTGTAGATATCGACCTTATATTTTTTCTAATCGAAAAAAAAACTCGAGTGCAGTTTGATGTTTTATACTTTTTTGACATACCCTGTAGACTTCAAAATAATTTCTATTCAGTCAGTGTTTTTTCATTACAACAAGCTGGAGAATAATGTTACGCCGTATCTCATCAACCATATCCTTTTTCCGAATCTCATCCGAGATTTTATTATTTCCGACATGATCTCTGATAGAAGATTAAAGTCAAATAGTAGTTTCGTAATTCCAAATGAGTTTTAATTAACTACGAATCGTTTTACCATAAAAGCGATACCTAATGTTCGTTAATTTCTCAAGCCATATTGGTTTTTGCTTTTTACACGACGAGATGGAAAACCAAAACAATCACACCCACACCAACATCAAATTAAATGTAGTGTTGAAATTTTATGATGTGAACTTATTTTTAACCGACGAAACCAAAAAGGAGGAGGTTCTCTATTCCCGTATATTTTATGTTTTTCAATCATATTTTTTTATGTATGATCACGCATAACTTTTTACTGAGGCGTCCGATTCCAATAATTCTTTCTTCAGTGGAAAGGGTGTACTTCGAATTTGGTCCCATTTGAATTTGAAAGATGAAATCCACCCCTAAGGGTAGCGAAATGATGGATATTGATCACTCACCCTCTGAATTCTGGTCCGTTAACCGATTCTATCGGGCTTAACTTTGTACTGGGTTCTTCGATTTGGATGATTCTTTTTTTAATAGATAGGGTATACCTTATATTTGGATTTCGAAAGGAATTAGCCACCCTTACGGGTAGAAAAATAGGGGATAATTGATTTTTCACTAGTGAACACTGGCACACACATACGTAGTTGACAATGACAGATCGCTACTGACATTATTCTTGTTTCGTCAAAATCAGTATATTTTATGAGAGGATGGAATGATATACAAAGTAATGAAATAAACTAACCAGAACAACGAAAATAATTTATATTACAACAAATAGTAAAAGTAGATAATCATATTATTTAACTGGTAATAGTTAATTTTGGAAGTAATAAAAAAACAAGTAGGTAGTAATTGGTATATTTTACCCACAAAAAATTGAAAAATAAAAACTTTTTAACAAAAAATTAAACCAACGAAAAAATCAACTGAAAATCAAAAAATAAAATAAACCTTCTTAGTCTAAATGATAATTGAGCTCCTAAACTAATGTAAGTAACTGATTTCGAGTCGGCGCCAAACAAACTAGCAATTGAATTAGGTGAAGCGTAAAATGATGGCAGCGAGATGCACGGCTGCGTTTAGATGACTTCTTTCATAGATAATGATCTTCGATAATTGTTTGTCGCGCCGACTCAAAATCAGTTACTTACATTTGTTTAGGAGCTCAATTATCAATTAGACTAAGAAGGTTTAATTTATTTTTTGCTTTTCAGTTGATTTTTTCGTCGGTTTAATTTTTTGTTAAAAAGTTTTTATTTAAGATGTGATATTGCTACTCCACCCCAGCCCACTATTCCATGTAAGATGAGACTCTATAATTGCACAATATATTGTTATCATTCGGGAGGTGTCTAATATATTTCGTAAATACTATCTATAAAGAGTGCTTCTCAATGTTTTAGTCATTTGGTCAACATGGAAGTTCCACCTCAGGTGTCTATCAAGTACCATATATTCTATTCTTCCATAAGATCTAAGTTAGAATATGTGTGGATTCCCTTTTATGAATATCATATAGATCGAATAGAGGCAACTCAAAGACGATTTCTAAAACTGCTAAACCTAAAAACTGATGGCATTTATCCACCAATAGGCACAACTCACTCTGAATTACTACAAAAACATAACTTTTTCAGTCTCGAAAGAAGGCGTGAGTATTATAGTGTAGCAGTAGCCTATGAAATTATTAAAAGTATTGTTGACTGCCCAACATTATTGGAAAAGTTTAATATTTGCATTCCCAATGTGTATGTGCTTAATATGTGTATGTGCTTAGTATTCATATAAAAATCTGTGATGTATTCATTATATTCTGTTAATTCCTGCTCTGTAATTGGGCTTTGTCCTGTAGGGTATTGTATTACAAATGAATAAATAAATAAATAAATAGAACTAAATAAACAGGAATATCTAACATATCAAATCAAAAGACATGCCTACTCAATAGGACGATGACAGCAATCAACACCTAAGTTGTTTCTTACTTTTCAGTTAATTTTATTTTTTCCGTAGTCGGGTTAAAGTTTTTTAAACTTATTATTTTATTACATCAAAGTTAATTTTTTGGCCAATGACATTATTTTTAACTTTTCGGTTCATACTGCTACAGAAGCGTATTTTTTAGTTTTTTTTAGCTATAATTTTATTTTCCAAATTTTTTCTGATTTCTTTGTTATGTCGGATAATCTGGCACTACCCTCGTATAAAATAATCCCTTCTCTGTTGTTGAGTTAGGTTTAGGTCCAATTTTAGATAGCAAAAATGAATGACTCGGTTGATATAGCTGCGGGTTCATCTCTTGATGGATATTTCATCAAATTCACCTGGAGCATATGCCGCTAATGAAAACCTTTTTTTTAAGAAAGCAATAAAGTAATTTATTATCGGTACGGAATCTCTTCGAATGCGATTTTGTGCAACGAACGCATTTGCACGATACAGTTATTTGTCCGCCAAACAGATGATTGCAATCGCAGACGATCTGTGATGCAAGTGGATATAATTAGAATCATCCGATGCGAAATTAATAACGTTTATCGATTTCTGAAAACGCGCCGGTACGACGAAGAAGAAAGTCAGGAGATTGCACAAGTCCAATCAAGCCATTATCGTTGGGTAGACATCAAGTCTTTAAAAGGGATAATGTACTGAAATGGGATACAAATTGATATGACTCTTTGGCATATTACGAATCATTCTCATGAATTTTTAGAGCTGAAATGGGCGCGGATAGAAAAACTCATAGGCAGGAACAAGTATTAGAAATATTTTGAATGCATTCTTCAACACTCAAAACAACTAAATATAGGCTGGTTTTTAATAACATGCTAATATTTAAGAGGGTTAATTCTTGGGTACATTTTGAGAAAAAAACTTCATATGAACATATGGCCTGAAAGCCTTTACTTTTGGACTACATGGTATTAAATTTTAAAAGGAATTCTTTTTTTTAGTCACTGGTGAGTACTCATTTTTGAAAAAGATTTGTGGTGTTATATATAATTAGAGAATAAGCATTTCTAATATAATGATGAATTGATGTACACTGAGTTCAATAACCCCAACAAATCGACCTGAGTATTAATTATTGTAACGTGTAAGCAATATGAACATTCATGATTATACATCAAAACCGAACGCATGCGTTTTATTCAGATAAACTAATTTAAGTAATACCAAGTTTATCACATGGCGATCCTGCCTTAGAACAAAATGGAAATGGAACTTTCATCGAACTGAATTATTTACACAAAAATGGGATTACGAAATCGAAAGCCAAATTATTATCAACCAAGCTGGAAAACCAGATGGAAAAGCGAATGCAGAGAAGACAAATCAATATTGAAAACGTTGGTCATTGGATATTGGAAAAGAAGATGAGAATTGGAAGCAATTAGTTGAGAAATAGCCTGAAATATATGTTATACCCCGATGAGAGCCTATCAAACAATGGAATCCGTTTACTGTAGGATGTTATGTCTAACCCAAATGAATTCAAGTATCTCGTTGAAGAAGTAAAAGAAGGACAATACTGAAAGAAGAACAATACTGAAAGAAGAAGAGACGAAGAAGTTACACATCGTAAGTTTGAAAAGTTAGAAAAGTTCAGGGATCTTTATCGTTGTTTAGTAGAGCAATTCAATAAATGTAAAGTAGAAGATAAAGTTAAGAATGAAATTAGGTCTTATGCAATATCTATCGAGCAATATTTTCGGGAAATTGATGAACATTTAAAAAGTAGAATAGGTAAATTTCACGACAAATCCATTACTCTTCCCTCCAAAATCAAAATCATTTACTTATCAAGTAGGAGATAGAGTGATGTTGAAATTTAATGATGTAAGTAAGTTAGAAGCTCTTTTCAAAGGTCCTTTTACTATTGTAGAAAATAAGTCACCAAATGTTAAATTAGATTCCGGAAATCATAATTTTGAAAAATGAAAAGTGCGCACAAATTTTAAAGGAAGTATTGAAATAACGCAAAAAAGTACAGAATTCAGGAGTCAAAATATCGATAATAAAGGATGTAAACCATATAACTAATCTTTAGACGAGACAACTTATTCTTAATGACTATCATATACTACCGACTGGAGGAAATGCAGGGATAAACCGAATGTACAATAACATAAAGAAAACCTACTTCTGGTCAGGGTTACGAAAAAATATAGAATACTATGTTAAAAGGTGTGACGATTGCCAACGTTACAAACACTCCAAACCTAACACAGAACCGATGACAATAACAACAACAGCTTCTTCCGGATTTCAAAAAATATTGTTAAATCTTGTTGGGCCATTACCAGAAGATTCTGACAATAACCGTTATATCCTCACTTTACAGTGTGAACTAACGAAGTTTGTAGAAGCTTACCCGTTTCCTAATAAAGAGGCAATAACTGTTGCCAAATATTTCGTTGATGATTTCATTTTGAGATATGGTATTCCAAAAGAATTCGTTACAGATAAGGGTTCTGAGTTTCTGAATTCCACTATATCTGAGACTTGTAAACTCTTGAATATCAAACAATTGAATTCAACAGCTTATCATCACGAAGCTATAGGTTCGCTTGAAAATACGCGAAAGAGTTTGGGAAATTATTTGAGAATTCAGGTTTCAAACCATCCAAATTTATGGAGTTCATGGGTTCAGTATTGTTGTTTTGCGTTCAATAATACAGTACACACTGAAACTAAATATACACCATATGAACTTATTTTCGGAAAACCTGTACGATTACCATCAAACTTAACCGATGCAATCGATCCTCTATACAATTTCGGAAACTATCAATTGGAATTGAAATATAGATTGCAAACAGCATGTAGTGATGCTAAATATAATCTGTTGGAATCAAAAGCGAAAAGAAAAAATAGATATGACATGAAATCAAAATCATTACTTATCAAGTAGGAGATAGAGTGATGTTGAAATGTAATGATGTAAGTAAGTTAGAAGCTCTTTTCAAAGGTCCTTTTACCATTGTAGAAAATAAGTCACCAAATGTTAAATTAGATTTAGGAAATAATCATTTAGTTGAAGTACATAAGAATCAGATGAAGAAATATAATGTTTAATTATATATAACACCACACATTATTCTCTGCCTCATTCATCTATATTAGTTTTTAATTAAGACTGGAATAGAAAATCAAATAACTATCCGAATGAAAATGCAAATTCTCAATTTCAGATTTTTTCTTTTGAGTTAATGTCCTTTCAGAATATCTATCAGATGTAGTTCAATGTCCAGCGTGGCTTTAGGCGGGAAAGTAGTTGTTTTCTGTAAGACATTCACAAAAAATCACTTCTTTTATATCGTGGATTTTTCAATACACAGAAAAATATTTCTATTCAATATTCAATTGAGAATGTTTCCCTTTTGAACCATATTCATCTGGCTGACATCCATTTTGTTTATGGTCTGGCTAATGGTAACGGACTTGAAGCTCAGAGGTCGTACGCGCTAAGATTTCCTAATCGCCGGATTCCCAACTATAGAACTTTTATAAATTTCCATCAGCACCTTCGGGAATAGGGCAGATTTCAGACTCCAAGGCACGATGTTGGCAGACCGCGACAAGCATGCAACCCAGTAAGAGATGAAGATATTTTAAATGTTATCGACGAAAATCCTGGAATGAGTACTCGACAAATAGTACGGGATTTGGATGTTTCCCATTCAACTGTCTGGAGGGTTTTACACGAAAACATGCTATACCCATATCATATCCAGCGCGTCCAAGGTGTGCTTCCGCGAGATTTTCCACGGCGCTTGCAGTTCTCCCGATGAATTGTGCGCAACAGTACTAGGGATCCTGCATTTTTATCTCGTATTCTTTTCACCGACGAAACTCACTTTTCACGCGACGGAGTAGTGAATTACCACAACGTTCATATTTGGGCACCAGAAACTCTACACATGATCAGACAATCTCGATACCAGGAACAGTTCAGCTTAAACATATGGGCAGGAATAGTAGGAGATACTTTAATTGGTCATTTTAATTTACCACGAATTTTAAATGGTGCCACATATTTAAACTTCCTACAGAACGAATTGCCTGCATTAGTGGGGGACATGCCTTTACAAGTTCGTCAACAAATGTGGTTTATGCACGATGCCCCCCCCCCTCCCTCATTTTCGAGTCATCGTCCGCGATTATTTAGATACAGTGTTTCCCAATCGGTGGATTGGCAGAGCAGGTCCAATTGCTTGACCCCCACGGTCCCCAGATTGCAACCCGCTGGACTTTTTTTATAGGGTCGTGTAAAGGGCCTAGTTTATGGTGCACAACCAGTGCCTTTCATCGAAGTTCTTACTGAACGAATTATGGATGCCTTCCATACCGTGAGAAACACTCCCGGAATGTTAGAACGCGTACGGCAGTCTATGAGAAGATGAGTGGAAGGTTATATCGCAGAAGGAGGAAAGCATTTCCAGCACCTTCTAGAAAAAGTCAAGGTTTGTTAGGTTTCCTATTTTTCAGGTAATGTTTAAGGAAATTCGTAACTCAGATCACAAACCAAATAAGTAGCGTTTTTTGTTTTCATTTTGATTAATAGGTTCCCCCTTTTGTTGAAAATTTTAATTAAATGTAGCGAATTACAATGTCGCAGATGCGTCAAAATTACAAAACAATTTATAAACAAAACAAAGAATTCATTACAGATGTTAGAATCCACCAGCGGCGCACTACAAAAAAGTTTATGGGGTGAAAAAGGGCTTGACCTCTGAAAACATGTCTCCCTGTAGATTCTTACAATCACTCGGCATACTGGATGATGTGAACCCTAAAACGTAACCTATGTTTCAAATTTGATCGTAATATCGCAAAAACTGAAAGAGCTATGAAGAAAAAAAAACGAGTGTGCTTTAGACCACACGACTGAAGTAAATATATATATATATATATATATATATATATTATTATGTTTTGATGAATTTGGAAATATATATATATTGTAATATTTTTGCACCGCGTTTTTGGGTGCCAATTGTTATGTTTTGATAAATTGAAAAATCTAAATTGTTTTTGTATAATGAATGAAGCTAATAGTTTTTGTTATTCTTTGTGAACCAAATTGATATGATATAGATAGATATTTTTGCCCTGTATAATAATTTGTATGTGGTAATAATAATTGCCAACGAACGTCACTGTTCTCTCGTCACGTAGCTGACAATTGTTATTCCTTTTCTCACCACAGCTAGCACAGTTGGTACGCCCTCATCTCAGATAGCCGGTTCAAAGCAATTTAGCCCTTACTTGATATGTCAAACTCAAGTTATTCAATGGTCTCAGGTATGTTTGTTGATCATTGTGAAAGAACAAACAACAAAATATCAAAAAGCAATTATCTCCTTTATTCAGGAAGACTTAAAATACCTGGCCTACGAGAAATAACTTATACTAGTGTGAATCAAACAAATATTCACGGATAAAAATAATAAATCAGATCATGGATAGATAAACAGAACCTCACTTTTTCCGTGAGAGTAAAGTTTTCTGTTATTGTTCAAAATAAGGTGAAATAAAGTTCTTCAGATGTGAAATACGTTATTGGTGAAATGGTTTAGGACCGGAAATGCACTATTAAAGTTTTTATACCTGCTGGAGATGTCGGTGTTTCAAGATATGCCCTGAAACTGGATACCTTGTCACTACAAGCGCTATCAGGAACTCCAATACCATAAATCAGGAACCATACAGATGCGGAAATCAGCTTTGGAGACGTGGAAATGATATATAATTAAGGTAATACTGGTTTAGCTCTTCAAATGTTGGAATTCTTTCAATTTTTGTTCTCTCAAAAATCTTGCGTCCATTCCCTTCTAATTTTATTTTCAATCTCCTCGTTGGCTTTGTTTGTTGTTGCCTCGATACAAGTTTCCCTTCTTGTTTTTCCATTTGAATTTTTGAATTCGCGCACTAAATTGTCACATTTCACTGTTTAGGTTTTTCTTACTCAATTTATATATCCAACTATTTTTCCATACTTATTACTATTTACAAATTCTAATAATAATTGCTTATGATATCAACCAATTGCTATTCCCTCACAATTTCCAATTTTTACCTATGACCATCTATTCTCTGATTGGCTATTATCATGAAGACGTTTGCTGTTCTACCATTGGTTACTTTTAGTTATCTCCAATTTCATATACTGTATGTTTCAAATTTATAAATGTGTTGATTACTGTTTATTCATGTACATTTTGTAAATTTAGACTTTTTGTTGTTTTTTTTCCAATTATGGTTTATGATCATTATGACAGTGTATGAAATTGATTGTGTTATATTATTTTGACATTTTTATCTATCCATATTATACAAAGGCTTACAAATAAATAGAACTTATTCAAAAAAAATCTCTTGGAACTAATAACTATTTAGTAATTATTATTTTTGTGGGTTTTTTCCTTTTAAACCTTTAACTGGCATAACATAACATAACAATATATATATATATATATATACAGTGCTTCTCAAAAGTCCCCTCCCCTCCTCTTATTTTTGGAACGATTATACATAAACAAGTGAAATTTGGAAACTGAATATTAAAGGTTGTAAACTTCCCTACTAGTGATGATACATAACGAAATCGTCAAAGATGACGTCACAAGGCCATTGTGATCAATAATTTTGAATGGAACCCTACGGCAAGCGATACCTCTTTTAAAAAGTATCGAAAAAACCTATTCAATGATGATAATTTTGTTTGTGTTTATGGCAGTTTTAATGGCTCATTAGTAAACATTACAATTTAAATTCCATTCAGTATGATATTAATTACAGATTTAAGAATCAGTATCTACTTAAAGAAATTGCTCGAAGTGACCTCCATTTACTACCTGACAGTGAAATATCCCATTTTTAAACTCTTCTCGTACTTTTGCAAATGTGTCTGCGGAAACAGCCTCACATTCTGCAACAATACGTTGTTTTAAAACGTCAATATTGTCAGGTTCAGTGGCGTAAACCTTCGATTTAAGGTACCCCCACAGAAAAAATCCAAAGGTGTGAGGTCCGGTGATCGAGCTGGCAATTTTTTTCAACACCCTGTGTACTGTACTTCGACTGACTTCACAGGTAGATGCAACGTGAGTTGTTGAAGAAGTAGGATTAACTATTACTTCTGCCAGTATATCAATTTTTTTCTCATCAGAAATTTGTGGTCTGCCAGATCGTTTCGCATCATTAATACTACCCGTTGTTTCAAACTTACGAAGAAGCTCCCTCAAATAAGTCCTCGAAACGGGGCGATCGGGAAACCTCTCATTAAAAATGCGTTCTGCTGCATGAATATTTTGTCCAGTTCCAAGAATTAGGATCGCTGCTACTTTATCACCTAAAGCACGTACCATTTCGCTCCTAAGCACTTAAACGTTCGGCTCACAACAGTTTAACAAATTATTAAAATGTGCAAAAATATTAAAAGTACCAAAAGCTGCTGAAACAGTTAAACGTTCGATCAAAAATACACAAATTATTAAATGTACAAAAACTTGGACAATTACAAAAACGTCGAATTAGGGAGACTAACAAAAACGTCAGCTTATTTGACAACTATCCAGAGGCGAAGCTTGAATTTGGAATTTCAGTATGAACTGATTTAATTCATCACAGCTTTGCGTTTTTCAAAAGCGAGTTGCCAAAACTGCCATAAACACAAACAAAATTAGTATCACTGAATAGGTTTTTTTGATACCTTTTAAAAGAGGTGTCGCTTGCCGTAGGGTTCCATTCAAAATTATTGGTCATAATGGCCTTGTGACGTCATCTTTGACGATTTCGTCATCTATCATCACTAGTAGGGAAGTTTACAACCTTTAATATTCAGTTTCCAAATTTCACTTCTTTATGTATAATCGTTCCAAAAATAAGAGGGGGGGAGGTGACTTTTGAGAAGCACTGTATATACCAATACATTGTGCTGAGCATTTAGTCCATTTGGAAATTTCATTAATTCCAATCGGCACATTCTTATACCAACCTTTAGGATTTTTCTCCTTCCAAAAGGGATTTTATGTAAGAGATACTATGTCCAATGTTATGAAAGTGTCTCTTTTATCCATTAACTTTTTAAATAAACGTATTGAGCAAGTATCTTCCTCTAAAATATTAGGCGTAATCCATTTGCTGTCACATAATTTATAGTTACCTCATTGTCTCGTTTTCGAAAATAGAGGATTATACTAGATACGTCCAGTTTCTTTTCCATTATTTTCAAATTCAGATACGAAATAAGTGGTTTTGCGGTAAGCTGTTTCTTCTCCGCGCCAAGCTAATTCAAACCCCAAAATGTGATATAATTTGATTTATTTGAAAATATGACCAGAATATTCATAAAATCAGATGTGGAATCATCTGCGACTGAAAGATAAACTTTAGTCACTATCTTCCATCGTTCATGATAACCTCTTGTGGGGTATTCATGTTGATATGATTTATTTTGAAGTCCTTCCGGTTCATTTTCGTCATATAATCTGGCCATTGCAAATACTTCAGATTTATTAAGGGCTGATGCACTAGATTTTCTCTTTTCGGGTTGTGCTCATAGGATTTCACGTTTAGCATTACGTGCAGCTCGTGATGAATTGAACTGAACGTCGGTGAAAGGGTTAAATACAATATTGAATTCCTTATAATATTTACTTTGTAGCATTTTAGCGGTGGTGTTCCAAATTGTTTCAACTACCGCTTCTTTGTAGTCTTCTCCGTTACCTTTTCGCATATTAAATGCCCAATCTTGCAATATTACATTCAATTTCTCGATGGAAGTATCTGGCTCAAATTTATATCTTTTTGCATCGCAAAGCGTAGAGAATTGTCGCCAGATTGATGATTGCGTCGCAACTGTATTAGTAGGCACACAGGTAATAACAATTTGACTAATTTCGGCGTTCGTAGACTCACCGAATCGACTCATTGTTAGTGCTTAGAAATTCAATAAGTTGTTGACAAACATGTCAAACTATTTATTTTGGCAACCAACACCGCGATAATTGATAAACAAATGAATAAGTGAAAAAACCACTAGTGCATTTGTCGCTGTAAAAGTTGCAGCTTACTTTTACCGCTGTCAAACTGACAATTGCACTGTGGCATATGTGATTTTTTATATATGAGTTGATTTGTCAGTATAAAACAGCGAAAAGGCGTTTTATCACTATGAAACTGACCTGATTGGTTCCCTAGTTTGAAATTTTGGCCATTTGATCGGTTCAAAAATAATGAGGGAAATAGTCTTCAAGGAAACTTCTTTCAATGATCTTCGTGAATGAAATCCTTCTCGAGAATACGAAACGAAAGGAGAGTTAAATGTTGCTGATATTTTTTATGGTATCAAGGTCTCGCTGGTGAGTCACTTTGAATTATACTACTTCACGATCAACATTCACTTCAATGAATGGCAAAAGGACCCACTATTATGATGGGTAATAAAATTTGTTCTTGAATTATTTTTAGCACCGTCACCGGCATTGATTGATAAAATAATACTGCTCACACCGATTATTTATACATTCTTCGGGATTAGTTCTTCTTCAATTCTTTCTTCTTCGTACTGAGTGCTAATAAATGTTAACGGAATTTCATAGACATTCTCCGTTTATGACCGCACTTGCTGTCAATAAACGGAGCAGATCAATTGAAACTATATACAGTATCACTGTTAACGACATTTTTTTTTAAATAATCGGTTTCCGAAAATGAGTTAAGGATCAGTTGTCATGTCTTTTTCTATGTTTTTAAGATGCCTAAAAACCCTGGTGTATTCACTGATTCGATTTTTTTCAGAATTTTTGGGGGACAACAAATGAATGGCGTTAAATTCTGCTTATAACTTCATTAGTAGATGGCGCGGCTAAGGAATGTTTGTGTCACGCTAAATGTCAAACTTCAATATATTTTATTTTTCTGTCAATATTGCATTATTGCTTATTGCATATTTTTATGCATAAAATTGTGAATTGATGTTTTACAAAGATTATAGTTCTACGAACAAGATTCCGCACAGAACAGTTTTGCAATATTAAGTTTTTCAAATTTGGTGCAATCATAACTGAGAAAATTTATTTTGAAAATGTTAAATTTTGGTACTTTACGTAGAATGAAGGAAATAATGTCACATAATGTTTTGAAAGTATTTTTCAATTTATTTTACAATTAAATTAAATGTGAAAGTGGGAAATTATTGTCCGAGAGAAATTATGAAAAAGGAATTTGTGGCATAATGGACATATTATCAAATTAAAGAAAAAAAGCATCCTCAAGCGGGACTCGAACCCACAACCCTATGATTTCCGGACCTACGCTCTTACCATTGAGCCATCGAGGCTATAAGAATCAACACACACTCGCGAACACTTTACTTCCTTAATTTAATGTGAATGTTGGAATGAATCGAAAATCGAACGTACTTATCAATGGCAGTCGTGACCCGTTACCTATTCACCCCAACATCATAGTCGAATTGACGATTTCAGTAGAAGATCTAGGAAGATGATCTCCAACCACTGATAAGATTTAGCCAAATATATAATGTGAAAGTGGGAAATTATTGTCCGATAGAAATTATGAGAAAGGAATTTGTGGCATAATGGACAGATTATTAAATTAAAGAAAAAAAGCATCCTCAAGCGGGACTCGAACCCACAACCCTATGCTTTTTTCTTTTATTTAATAATCTGTCCATTATGCCACAAATTCCTTTTTCATTAAATTAAATGTTCAAAATGACCACCATTCACTTCTTGACAATAAGCAAGTCAATCTTGGAATTCTCGTACAACATTTTGTAGGACCTCAGGGGTTATGTTGTTAATTTCTTCCATTATCCTAAATTTTGAATCTGCAATATTGTCCGGTCTATTGAAATATACTTTTGATTTTAAATAACCCCATAAGAAATAATCAGGTATTTTCTTATCTGTTTTGCTAAACGTCAGGAAAAAGTCTTTAGACACCAAAAAATTATTCACAAAACCCACATAACTCATGCAATGTCAATCTAGTAGACTACTGTTATTTCGATATTTATAAGTTCCTAACACATTTATCGTGGATTCTTCAATTCACAGAAAAATATTTCTATTCAATATTCAATTGAGAATGTTTCCCTTTTCAACACGTCAGTGTATTGAAAATTATTTGTGTGTATTTGATTTAACTATGGCTCATTTATCCGAAACTCAAAGAATAGACATTTTAATTATGATTGGATACGGTAATAAAACAAGAACTCGAAAGGAAGTTTGTTAAATGTTTAATAATAAATAACCTGGTCAACACGTCTCACAGTCTACAGTTGGCAAAATAAAATAAAAAATTCGTGAAACAGGACATGTAAAAACATGTTGAAATGGATGAGGAAAAAAGTTAGATGTACTGTTAGCGATTGAGGAAAATCCTCATATGATAAGTAGACAACTTGCCGCCGACAATGATGTAAGTAAATCATCGATATTGAGAGCTTTACATAAAGAAAAATACCATCCTTATAAAGTTCAGTTGGTTCAGGAGTTAAATGAGGATGATCGATAGAAGGCAACAATTCTGTGAACTGATGATGGACAGCATGGAAGCGGATTTGCAGTTCATAAACAATTTTTTTTTCTGATTAAGCTACTTTCCATTTAAATGGAACGGTTAATAGACAAAACTGTAGATATTGGAGCAGAGAAAATCCTCATTGGATGTGTGAGGCTCACACACACTATCCTAATAAAGTGAACGTTTGGGCTGGTATCATTAAAAATTCACTTAATACAAATACAATTTTTAAACTATTTTTCATTTAAAATTTTTGGCCAAAATAATTGGCTCTTATTTTTTTGAAGGCACAGTTGATTGTGAGGTTAATCTAGATTTTTTGATGAACTTTTTACAGCCTACATTAAAAATACTTTTTCCTGATGTTAATGATCCAAATGCAATAGATAGATCAATTTGGTACCAATAAGACGGAGCTCCACCGCATTACAAACGTATTGTTAGAGATTATTTGAACGAAGTTTTTCCCAATAGGTCGATTGGAAGACGTGGACCGATTGAATGGCCGTCTAGATCCCCCAATTTGACTCCTCTCGATTACTTCTTATGTGGTTATTTGAAATCAAAGGTATATTCCAATAGATCAGACAATATTGCAGATTTAAAAGTTAGGATGACGGAAGAAATCAACAACATAACCCCTGAGGTCCTATAAAATGTACGAGCATTCCAAGATCGACTTGCTTATTGTCAAGAAGTAAATGGTGGTCATTTTAAACATTTAAATTAATTATAAATAAATTGAAAAATTACTTTCTAAACATTTTATTTTCTTCATTCTACGTAAAGTATAAAAATTTAACCTTTTCAAAACAAATTTTCTCAATTACGATTGCAGCAAATTTGAAAAACTTGATATTGCTGAACATAAAATGAAAATCCTTTGCCACAGGACCCTCCTTCTCGTTTAAATTTTTTGAGGGGGTGCTCATAATTCAGAGGGGGTGCAAGAAGGGGATAATATTTTCATACTGTAAATTGTCAAATTGACAATAGAAATCAACATGTTTCAGGTTTTTCCAAACAAATACACAATGACGCTAAAAATGAATTCATTCCATACCTATGGACTGCACTGTATGCCTGGCGCTGGAATAATATATTCTGCCGTAAAATCCGTAACAAGGATTTTCTTATTTCACCTTCAAAGAACAACCCAACTGGCATGCTGCTCAAGCCCACCAATATAATTACGAATCTCTATGTTAATTTTTTTACCCTTTTTTGGACCCCATAATAATGGATATAACAACGTTGGTTTTATTTTCAAAGAATGTTATTTCGAAATAACTATTTCACGAATCATTTTTTCCTGATTAATTTCCAAAACAAATGATAATTGATACTTCAAGACATCTATTACATGGAATACCTAGCTTTATTGGCAATAGTCAACAACTCATTTGCACGCTTGGAGACTTGGATAAATATTCACTATAATGCATGGTGGCTCCTCTATTGGATTAGTTTTACAAGCCATATTTGTCGCCAACATTAAATCATTATTTGTATATTATTATTAATTCGCTACCTTTTAATGTCTATTATTATTTTTCCTGTTTTCAAGTGATTATACTTTTATTTTGCATGTGAGAATGAAAACCAACTGACAAAGCAACAGACGTGGTGAGCAAGACCGTTTGTTATTTGCACTGACAGGAATCCTCACTTGAGAGAAACACTTTAATCATTGTTTTACTCTTATAAATTATTATTGTTTATATAAAAATAAATCTCCAAGCAATATGTCTATCCGATAATGGGTTCACGTTTGATCGAAGATGTATGTGGAACACTTGTTACAAATCGTTTATCATTATGTCAACACATGCAAATTATGGCGCAGATTTATAAATCACCGCTAAACGAAATGACACGATGTGTATCGGATTCTAGAACTCGTGATATGTTAACTTCTTGTACATTTTGGTCAGTGTTGATGCTCGTTCTTACCAATAGCTGGCTTGAAGTTATGTACTAGATAAGGTTACATAAGTCACTAATAACTGAGCATTTGTGTTAGACAGAGGCGTATCAAAAATATATTATTCTACTACTGTTAATGAAACATTAATTTAAAATTGCAAATACCCCTGTCACAAAAAACCTCTAAATTGTAAAAAAATAATATGTATTGGCCCTTCAAGTTCAATCCTGAGTAGTAATATTTTGTTTTGAACTGACTGACATTTATTTCCCAGAAGATACACGTTAATATAGAGTAGAGCATGAATTAATTTGTATCTACTTACTGCCAGAGGCGGACGGAAGGTGACTAGTTTACAGAGTATATTGAAATAATGACCTGCTGCAGATAGCAACATTAGATAATAGGTGAAAGTGGAAATATTGTGTCCGAAATATATGATGAAAAAGGGGGAATTTTGTGGCATAGTGGACAAATTATTAAATTAAAGAAAAAAAGCATCCCCAAGTGGGAGTCGAACCCACGACCTTATGATTTCTAGCCATACGCTCTACCATCTGAGCCATTCGAGGACATAGGAATCGACACACACTCGTGAACCCTTTCCTTGCATAATTTAATGCTAATTTCTTACAACATATCGGAATATGTGTCAACCTCCGTAACATTTTTTAATGTTGGGAGAATCGGAAACAGTTTGGGTGAGTCAGAATGAGACCGATAACTCCATTTTTTCACTCATCATATCATTTGATCGAATCGATGTCGTGGATTCACTGATATGTTACCATACATTCTTGCATATGATTGTTTTGACAGATCAACTGACAAACAAACCCAACCTCAAATTCATAATACTCCACTTAAGGTCTGAAATAATTTTTGCGAAAAACTGAAGATAAGTACTCTCAATTTATTGAAGTTTATGTTGGAGTATCATTATCAAAGCCATTTCTGATTGAATTACCTAGGAAAATATTATCCAATCAACATGTTTTTGATGAAGAAAAAAGAAAGTCGAGCCTTTCATGCTAGTTTGTGGTAGGCTGTTCAGTACACCACTGATCAACGCATAAAACATACACGAAATTTGGAACTAAAAAGAAACGTAGCATTTTTTCATTGTTCCCGGTAGAAACACACTGATATATCGATACTTACATTAGACATAATTGACAGTAACCCAAAACAGTTTGTATTATTGTCAAGTCATCTGTCATCATTTCAGTCAGTAAACATAAAATAGCTGTGCATCGACGATTGAAGGAAACGGGGTCCTTTAAATTCAGTAAACACCATTGTGGTGCGAATAGAAGAGATAATGTTACGGAAGAACAAATTCTTGAACGATTAGCAGCAGATCCTTCTACCAGCACTCGGGCTATTTCGTATAGGTTACAAGTGCCACAATCAATAGTAAGTCGGGTAGCACGTGAACAACTATTGTATCCATTTCACCTACAGAAGGTGATGACCCTAGATGCTGGTGATTATGGCCCTCATAGATTTTTTTGTGAATGGTTTTTGAGGATCTATGAAGGAGCAAACGATTTTCATAGATATGTTCTATTCACGGATGAGTCATGTTTCACAAGAGATGGATATTTCAGTAGTAGGAACAGCCATTTATGGGATGAACAAAATCCGCATGGAATGTTTCGAAAAGGCTACCAACAAATGTTTTCAGTTAATATTTGGGTAGGAATGATCGAAAATCGTATCGTTGGACCATATATTTTTCCTCCCCATTTGAATGGGCAGAACTACCGGGTGTTTCTTGAACATGTTTTACCTGGGCTACTGGAAGATGTACCTCTATTGGTTCGTCAAAGAATGTGGTATCAATATGACGGAGCACCGGCCCATTTCCAACGAATCGTTCGTCAATTTCTTGATCAAACATTCCATGATCGGTGGATAGGTAGACGTGGTCCCATACATTGGCCTGCACGTTCTCCGTATTTAACTTCACTAGACTTTTTTTTGTTGGGATACCTTGAATCCCTAGTGTATGAAACACCTGTAGACTCTGTGGAAGTTTTAACGGCAATAATTTTAGCAGCATGTACGTTAATACAGGATACACCAGGAATATTCCAAAGCGTGCGACAGTCGATGTTACGGATATTGTGTATTGAACAAAATGGTGGTCCATTTGAACATTTGCTTTAATGCCTTGTTTATTTCTATGTAGGGTACCCACTAAACCGTTTCTATCATTTAAGTAATTGTTTTTCTTCATCAAAAACATGTTGATTGGATAATATTTTCCTAGATAATTCAATCAGAAATGGCTTTGATAATGATACTCCAACATAAACTTCAACAAATTAAGAGTACTTATCTTCAGTTTTTCGCAAAAATTATTTCAGACCTCAACTCTTATCTAGGTGGAGTATTATGAATTTGATGTTGGGTTCGTTTGTAAGTTGATCTGTTAAAACAATCACATGCAAGAAAGTATGGTAACATATTAGTGAATCCACGACATCGATTCGATCAAATAATATGATGAATGAAAAAATGGAGTTATCGTTCTCATTCTGATTCACCCATCACAATTTTTTTGATAGGCAAATTCAGAATACGGCAAGTTACTGACTAATTGAATCTTTTTTCTACAGAAAATATAATTTGGTGAACGCAGTAACTTATCGGGGTGAACTAATCAGTTTGCTCTTTCTACACTTGTACAGATTTTCCTGATTATATTTTCAGTCTGTGGAAGATTACCCAAAAACCACATCAACAAACGTTGTTGAATATTTTTTTTCTCGTTATATATTCTGATATTTTTATATATCTTCTCATCAACCTTCTGAGAATCGTACAACGATTTTCTTGAATCGAAGCAAACCTCTGGATCGAGTCATCTTTCAAACAAAAAAAACTAAATCAAAATCGGTTTATTCGTTTGGGAGCTACGATGCGACAGACAGATACACTTATAGCACCCCTCTGTTTGCGTGGGGGGTTGCTTATAAAATTATGATTTCGAAATCCAATCCACGTGAGTAAAGCCGCGGGCTTTGGACTCTTCTTTGTTCTGTATTTTATAAAAAAACCATAATTCAACAATTTTCATTTTGCCTTTCCTACAGTTCTATTTGCGCCACGCCACTGTTTAATTAAGTCCAATATTTAGATTTATGTGTTCTCCATGCAGACAATCTGACTTATCTAGGCCAAGCGATGATCCCATATTACTCTCACTCATTTTCTTTTATTCTGCTTCGTGTGTATCCTCTAGCACCGCTAATGCAATGGCCATGCCATACTAGTGGCAACTTTTTTCTCTTGTCACATCGATGAATATGCTCTATCCGATTCTTATCCCGGAAAGGCATTAGGAGTTGAATGCATAATGCATACAGGGTCGTGCCGAACAACTTTCATAGTGAATTAAAACGGAGAGTGCCTCTTTTGAATAGATATTGAAAATTCCGTGTGAGGCATTATTTTTATAGTCCGTAAAATGAAGGCATGGAGTAATAAACCGCTTACATCCTTGCAAGAGTAGAAGTGGGATCCCATATTCAAGTAAAATTGTGAACCTCATTCCTTTTCTGATTATTATATCATTTGGGAATTTCATTAAATAGTTTTTCGTTGAATCTGATGTTATTTAGTGGTTTCCTGTCAGGTTAAAGCTAGCCAGGGTTATGGGTACTTTTTTAATTTTTTAAACTACATGGCTCCCTTACTTTTTTATGTTCTTAAGAACCTGCGACCTTAATAAACTAACCTGCAAGCACATTACTTGCCGTACCTTAAAGTACACAGAAGTAGCATTACTTTATGATATTCAAAATATCTTTAACTTACATGGATAACCTCCAAATGGGTGAACATCGTATAATCAAATTTTTATCTTTTACTTTTTTCTTTACGAAAAAACGATTCATCTGGAACTAGTAGTAAGCACAAAATTGTTACATCGTGGTAGATGATTTAGAAATTGTTAAAAAAATGAAATTGTTACATGGTAAGTATTGGAAATAAAACAGGAAAACTTCAGCTACCGAGTCACTAGAGGGCATTATCAGTCTTGCACACAGCGAATAGAATGACTAGGCATTATATACATTACCGAGATAAGGTATGTGATACTTGCATAAATATATTGATTTTTGTACTTTACCTACAATGAACACTAATTTCTCACTTGTCAAAGTTATTTTTGTTTCCATAGCACACTTTTGATTTTTAAAGTTTTTACCAAAAGATGAGAATTCTGTGATAAGAATGCGAATAGATCGGAAAAATTAAGTGAGCACTATTCGTTTCCGAAACTGAGTAGATAATAGGAGATGTTTGCGAAGAATGTATATATATATATATATTTATATTGTGATGTGGTTTGTTTTTATTTTATTATTTATCTATTTATTGGAGTGACACTCTGAAATTAGTATTTTTTGACATTCGAAAATATGAACAGGATTTTTATAAGATCAGATGTGGAATCATCTGCTGTAAGATCTGTTTTCGATCTTATCGATGAAATGACTATTACTATGAGTTACTGATGTATATTATTATAAATATTAACCTGATCAAGGCCACCTGGGCTGAAAAAAAATTGTGGTATTTTTTTTCAATTGTAAAATAAAATTTTGGCAACACTGTCGTATGTAAGGGCCGTAGAATCCGAAAAACATCATACATACAGGGTGTTCCTTTTGAAAAATCGAAGTTGGTGGCTAGTCTGTCATTTTGTTTTCATCGGTAGATAAGTGAAGGAGAGATAGGCATGGCCCTAGTCCCATTATCACCCGGTATTACACTCACAGATTCAGACACCCAATTTTTATACAATATACGGTGGACTCTATTACACTGTTTTGAGAGGTTTTTCAAATGTTCTATTGATTATCTTCGTGAACAAAGAAAAATATCGCTATATAATTTCAAGTTCCATACGAAAGAAATGTTATAACTATAGAAATAAAATAATTCATGAATATCTAAACTACCATCTCGAAATTTCTGAATGGTGTTTTATGACCTGCAGCATTCGTTGTACGGTGCGATGCTATCTCTCAAAACTATTCATTATATTGAGACACAACAAAACCGGATTCCAATCTCTAATTATTTTCACAATCAGACATCATAACAATTTTTTTTTGTTTTACTAATTTTTTTACTATTTTCAAAATCTTTATTCAGCTAGTTGCTCTTTTAATTTAATTTAATATGTTGACAAATAAATACCCATATAAATATTTCAAATGTCCGGCTATGTATTTTACCTTTTTCCCATTGATTCTTTCACCTTATTCTCTCTACCTCAGCTAACTCAATCGGCACGCCTATGGAATCTCAGGAGTTCTACTGTGGAGCCCTCTGGTAGTTCTTGATGTCAATTTCAGAAAATGGCAACTTATTATTGCTGAAACATTGAAAATAATGCAGAAATTCATCAAAATAATAATTTCCTTTATTCAGGAAGACTTACTGTTACCTATTCTGCGATAATTAACTTAAATTAGTGCTTCATAGCAAAATATACATGAAAATTGAAGTTATGTGATGATAAAAAGTGAAATGTAACCTATTTTTGTAGGTTATGTGGTTTATATACTAATTCATGAAAGTGTTCTATCGAAAGGGTTCTTTTAAAAGATTTATTTTTGAAAAACACGTTCAGTGACTTTTTATGGTTAAAGTACCTGTGGCTTGCTGAAACGAAAATGTTCAGTGTCTCGGATTGCTCTCCCGTTCCTGGAAACTGCCGTTCCAATCTGTAGCCCCCTTGTCGACTGTGAATTCGTCCTCGTAATGGTATATGTCTCAAATGAAAAAGTAAGATTCGTTCTGCATCTGGGTTTTTTATCAGCTACAGTTCTTTATAGTATTTCCTTGTGTTGTATTGGCAAATAACTGTTTTTTGTAACGAAAATATGATTGATTTCTTAAATTCAAATTTCATGAGGTGCTTCTTTCAAAATAATTTTTTTCCCACTCTCCTAGCTTGTTGATTCCTTTCCCTTGATACCACACATCCTTTGTTTTCTTCTGGAATTTTCGATTTACACGCACTTTTCGTTGCACTTTTCATTATTTTCGTTTATCTGACAGTTTTTATTCACGAATCGTTTCTAAATACCTTACATACTATATACGTGTTATATGAAAATCATTTTTGACGTTTTCTGCTTTTCATATTTTCAATATTCATAATTTTGCATCAAGATATCTTTTGGTATCTCATTGGCTATTGTGTTCCGATCCAATTTCATATACAGAATGTTCTAACTTTAACATTTTGTTGTCTGCTTGTGCTCAAAAATATATTGGTAAATTTTGATTTCTATTATTTTATAAATTGAGCCAATTGCTTGTAATGTTGAAAATATTTTTATTTCAAACATAGGTATCGATTAATATTATATAAGGTTTCAGAAAAAATGGTAGAATTTTCAGAAAAACTGTAAAATAACATAGCATAAATTAATAAATATGGACATTTTTTTATTTATGTGGTTTTTCAATTTATAATTTTTATTTTAACTCTTCGAACACTTAACTCGTACTTCTAAACATAACAAAATATATGTATAGGTTTCATATCCATCCGATTTTCGATTGGAAACCATCAATGGATTCTTCGTCAACATTAGAATCTAAGAAATATGTGTCTAAAAGAAGTTATCATTAAAAATATCAAAATAGGTACGAAAAAACTGTCTAATATTTTTTAATCGTCATTCATGTCCACCAGATTGGCACTCTAGATGCAAAAATGCAAATGCTTCTGAAAAATTAAATGTGCCAATTTCTCATGTATGTATGTATGTATGTGATCGTACTCAGAATCGTCGCTAGAATTAAAAAAAGGAAAAATACACAGGGTGTTCCATTTGAAATTACTACTACTTAACAGTACTGATATATTTAATTATGTCCTGTAATTGGGTGTTACCTGATGGGGTATAAAGGATTATTATTATCAGAGCAGTGGTATTTTTGGCCATTCATTTTTTTTGTGTTCCTATCGTGTTCAGATTTGCGTTTTTTTAATTATCGGCTTGTTTGACCAACGTAGCATTTTGTACAATTGTTGCAGTACATTTTATAGACGACGTTTTATTGTTAATCGAAGGGGGCTCTTGTTTTTTTTGCGTCAAAAAAATTTATACCAACGGTGTTGTCGTTTTAGAATGCAATTTTGGAATTTTCTTCGTCCAACATTTTTGCAAATTTTTCAGAGACATATACTGTATTTTGTTATACACGCTTCAATATCTCCCCCTGTATGTATGTATGAGTGTATGTAACGGATTCTTTGAAATTAATGTTCACCCACTTCCAGAAGTCCGAATTATTTGAAGTTTTGCACTCGTATTAAGTACCGATTATTGGTTTTGTTAGAAGGCTTGTTATCCTGGACATTTGTTTTTGATTAGTGACGGAGGGTAATTGTTTTTTACAAGATTTTTGGAGTAAAACTTCTTTACGCACGCTTGACTTGGGGAGTAAGCTGGAGAATGCGTGACGAGAGCGTTACGAAAAGTGTGATCGGGCGAGGCGAACGGTCCCGACAAAACGCGACATTCTACTCTCGACATTGGGGCGCGTTTGATTCTCTGTCCTTTTCTTGTCTCTCTCTCTCTCTCTCTCTTTCTCCTTGTTACTCTTCCGTATTTCGGCCTCGTGTTTCTACAATTTTCTTCAGCGAATTTTCAAAATGGGATAACATAAAATCCAACTAATACGTAAATGATAAAATACTTATTAATTGTAGAGGTTCACGATTACAAATAATTGGTGACATCGTGATTGAACATGACAATAATCAAATGGAAGTTGATGATGAAAATCCCACTATAGATCATGTACAAAAACCGAGACAAATTATTGGAGTTAGGTAAATTAATTTTTATTTTATTTTTATAATCATTCATGACTCTAATAATAATTTACTAAATTTACCAAACTAAAATGATGAAATTATAGGTTATTAGAAAATTGATATATGTATATGTATATATTATACATATTATTATGTTATGATGAATTGAAAAATATTATTTTATTTATTTAGCTTTGCTTTCGAATATTATTTTTGCCCCACGTTTTTGGGTGCCAATTGATATAGTTTGATAATTTGAAAAATCTATAAATTGTTAACTTAAAATGAAGATAGCTAATTATTTTTGGTATTCTTTGAGAGCCAAATTTATATGATATAAATAGATATTTCTGACCCTGTAATAATAATTGTCAGCGAACGTCACTGTTCTCTCGTCACGCTACCAACAATTATTATTTTCTTCGCCACAGCTAACAACAGTCGGTACGCCCTTGTCTCATATAGTCGGTTCAAAAGGAATTTGGCCACTGGTGGCTAACTTCAGTTTACTGAATGATCTTAGTTATGTTAGTTGATCATTGTGAGAAAATAAACAAACCAAATATCAAAAAACAATTATCTCCTCTATTCAGGAAGACTTAAAATACCTGGCCTACGAGAAATAACTTATGCTAGAGTGAATCAAACAATTATTCACGGATACTCATGAAATGCATATCATGGATAGATAAACAGAACCTCACTTTCTCTGTGAGAGTAATTTTCTGTTATTGTTCATAAAAAGGTGACATAGAGTTCATCGATTGTGAAAAATGTTATTTGTGAAATAGTTCAGGACCGGGAAAGCACTATTAAAGGTTTTATACCTGGTTGGAACTGTTGGTGTTCACAACTATACCATAAAACAGGAAGTCTCCTCTCTCCAGCCTTCGTTAGGACTGCAAAAACCATGTGTCAGGAACGTATCGATGCGGGACTCAGCTTTTGGAATCGTGGATATATGATATCATTAAGGTAATCTTGTTTTGTTAAGCAAATTATGGAATTATTCCATTTTTTTTTTAGTGAAATTTTGTACGTGCTTCCGCTTTGAAAAATATTTTCGATCTCCTCGAAGCTTTGTTTTCTGTCGCTTCGCAACATCTTGCCCTTGTTGTTGTTCCATTTGAAATTTCGAATTCGCGCACCAAATTGTCACTTTGCACTGTTTATATTAATGTTGCACAATTTATACCCACAATTAAATTCCCATTCGTATCATTAATTACAAGTTCGAATAATAATTGCTTATGATACCTTCTCTTTGCCATTCTCTCACAATTTCCAACTTTTCATTTGATCATCTCTTCTCTGATTGGCTATCTTTCATAAAGACGTTTGCTGTTCTTTCATTGGCTAACTTTTAGTTTGCTACAATTTCATGTACAGAGTGTTTCAAGTTTATAAATGTGTTGATTACTTTTTATTCATGATAATTTTGTAAATCTTGACTTTTAGTTGTCTTTTGAGCAATTATGAGTTATAATAATTTTGATAGTGTATATAATTGACTGTTTTATAGCACTTTGACATTTTTATCTATCCATATCATACCTAGGCTCATAAAATACATTGAAATTTAAAAGCTATTTACAAACAAACTCTTGAAATTGATAATTATTTATTATTCATTCTTTTTGTGGCTTTTTTGTCTTTTAAAATTTACAACTGGCATAACATAACATAACAATATATAAACATATATATATATATATATATATGAACATATATATATATATATATGTATATATATATATATATATATATATATATATATATATATATATATATATATATATATATATATATATATATATATAGATGGAGCTAAATAAGTTTTACTTCAGTCGTGTGGTCTAAAGCACACTCGTTTTTTTTATTCGTTTAAGATTTTTTCTACGGAATTTTGTGTTCGAAATTTTGAGCGCTCTTGTTTTCATATTTTCAATAATATTGATTTTGTGCCTTTTCAACTGTTTTGAAACCGGTATCTTATTTTTCTGCAATATAATTATTTGTCTATTCAGTATAAATCATCACACCCTGTGTACCTGCCGATTCTGTAATAATCGAATATCAACATAAAGTGTTAACAACTACAGCATCTTGAGTATAAGCGTATCTGTACATTCTAGACGCTAGATGAAGAGATTCCTGTGACCTGACCCTTTCAACTCTTCCGCATTCACTCAGTTTTTTTTTGTATTTACGTAAGAAGCGTTAAATTGGTTAAATCATTTCGGTATTATGCAAACTGAGATAGGAGAAGATAGATGCGCCGATAAAACAGTGGATCCATTCACGGCGAAACAACAGGACCAGGATGCGGGATTTTTCGAGGTAATTGGCATTATGAAAATTCAAGGTTATCTGCCAAATTTGGATGTAACTAATGTGTACTTCTTTTAAAATATGATTCGTTTGTTTTTAATTTCATTTCGTAATGCAATTGTACAGTCATTGCAAGTTTTAGTAATATGTTTTCAGAAATTATTGAGTTATACGTTTGTAGGATGACAGCGATTCTGAAGAAAATCATGACAGAGTATAGGTAACAATCGTATTGACAGTTGAAGTGAGTTTATACAGCAAGTAAAATAAAATAAGAAATAAAATGAAGTAAAATAAGAAGTAATAATTTTCAGAGTGTTTATAGAGCTGAGTAAATTAATGTAAGAAGTAAGAAAGCTATCAATAGAAATTTGGGATTTTATGTTGTTACCTCAAACTTCAATGATGAATACTTGAAAATTTGGTCCTTGTTATTGTTTATTGAGTAAAATATAAGCCATTGTTGACAACACTACCAATATTATGAAATCTAGTCATCCAAAGACAAAAAGAAATTTAAAAAAATGCCAGTAAACACAACGTTTTTCGGTTATGAAGACAAAAATATGATGACGACTGCTATTATATCATGTCATGTATCATCCTATCTCGTCAATTTTTTCTAAATTATTCAATATGTACATGTGCCTAACAACTTGTCAAGTAAAATAAAATAAAAGATAAAAGTTAACCATCTTTTATTTTACTTCTTATTTTATATTATTTCTTATTTTATTTTAATTCTGTATAAACCTGTTATGGATGTTGTGTGGTTTTAACTTTTTAAATTACTTTATTTTATTCCTTATTTTATTTTACGTGCTGTATAAACTCACTATTACTTATACTACTATTCACTAGTATTCCTTCCTATCAGGCTGTTATGTTTTTCAGTTTTTCAATTTCTATCAATTCCTCTCCATACACAAATTTATATCTATCTCTCATTATACTCTTTTTGTCACTTATAATTGCACGAGAGGTTTGTATTTTATCGGGTAAATTTGGGTTGTTCAATGAGAAACTGTTGCCTATCAATTAAACGAGAAAAACTGTCAACTATTAAAAACGCGACACCGACAGTTTTTCGAGTCAAATTGCTAAAGGAAACAGTTTAGAATTTGAACAACACAAATTTACCCGTACTGATGAGGGCCAAGAAGCCTGAAACCGGTATGCGGATTGTTAGGTGAACACGACATAAATTAAACATAATCGAGCTTATCAGAAAGAAACATTTGCATTCAATGTCCATTGATATTTTATGGAAGTATGCATGGATTTTCAGGTGAATATCATTCAACGTTCTGCGTGGTATTTGCCAGGAAAATAGTTGTTTTTCACCTGAGATCTACCTTTCTCTGGTTCAATTTTATATTGAATCCTTTATGTGAAGAAAACCGTTTAAATTCGATTTTTCTACAAATTTACCCGATATCATTACAAACATCGAGAGTAATTCGGCAGGACAATTTAATGAATAAGCAATTTAGAAACATATCAATGCAAACTTTATTTATGAAACATTAAAAATAAACACATTTTCATTTGAATGTACAATTATTAAAAACGCAGTTATTGAAATTCATACTAGGAACAGTGATGTCGCTGCGGGTGCCACAGCTAATCGTTTCTGTAGTAGATGTTGAAGTTTTTTCTTTTTCCAAACGAATTGATTGAATAATGCTCGAATGATACTCTTTGTCAACTTGTTTGTATCGTTTTATTGATGATGAATTGTTGTGTCCTGTTATTTTTATTAGAGCTTGTTTTTCAATTCCGCTTTTACTTAATTCGCTAACTGCTGCCGCTCGATTTGAGTGATTTGTAATTTTGACACGTTTGACATCTATACCAATACGTTGTGCTGAGCATTTAGTCCATTTGGAAATTTCAATAATTCCAATCGGCACATTCTTATACCAACCTTTAGAATTTTTCTTCTTCCAAAAGGGATTTGGTGTAAGAAATACTCTGTCCAATGTTATAAAAGTGTCTCGTTTTTCCATTAACTTTTTAAATAAACGTATTGGGCAAATATCTTCCTCTGAAATATTAGGCGTAATCCATTTGCTGTTTTCGAAAAAAGAGGATTATACTCGATACGTCCTGTTTCTTTTCCATTATTTTCAATTCCAGATACGAAATAAGTGGTTTTGCAGTAAGCTGCTTCTCCTCCGCGCCAAGCTAATTCAAACGCCAAAATGTGATATAATTTCTTTTGAAGTCCTTCTGGTTCAGTTTCGTCATATAATCTGGCCATTGCAAATACTTCAGATTTATTAAGAGCTGATGCACTATATTTTCTCTTTTCGGGTTGTGCTTGTAGGATTTTACGTTTAGCATTACGTGCATCTCGTGATGAATTAAACTGAACGTCGGTGAGATGGTTAAATGCAATATTGAATTCGTTATAATATTTACTTTGTAGCATTTTAGCGGTGGTGTTCCAAATTGTTTCAACTACCGCTTCTTTGTAGTCTTCTCCGTTGCCTTTTCGCATATTAAATGCCCAATCTTGCAATATTACATTCAATTTCTCGATGGAAGTATCTGGCTCAAATTTATATCTTTTTGCATCGCAAAACATAGAGAATGGACCTTTTTATGCACTCTGTGAAAACACTGTAATTAGAAAGTATATGTACTAATATCACTTGGGATTTTTTATTTTATTTTTCTGATGGGTAGTTTTTCCATAATCCGGAAAAAAGTGGTTTCGTGACGTCACCTTCACTAAAAGTTGATTTGGCATCGTTGTATGAGTTGCGAATCATGGAATTGTGACGTAATGACATTTGTTATTTGATACTTTGATAGGTTCGTTCGTTTGCTTCACGGAACAGAATATTATCAATAGTTTTTCTTTCTTCAGCTCTTTTTCTTGCATATATCTGATACGACTGATACGAGACACGAGATATGCAGAGAACTGCTGCAAATGAACAAGCTCGCCATGAATGTTTGGTATTGAAAAATTTCGGAAATTATTTTCTAATTTTAATAACTATGAAAATGTCTAAAAAGTGCTATGTGCACGGTTGTCTGAACACCAGTGAAAGTGAATCAAACTTTTGTAAAAAGCGGAAATATATGCTTTTGTGCAGAACATTTCCAGGTGAGTACATCAAGGAACGATCTTTAATTTCACTCAATGCAAGTTTGCAAAATCATCGATCAGTACTGTATTTTATATCCAGTCCTATAAACATATTGTTCTTTGGTTCCAGCTGAAAGAAGATACTACGAATTAGGAATATGCTAGAACAAGGGGATCCAAATTTATGTTGAAGCAAGATGTCTGTCCACATATCAACCTGAAATGACATTGGTCTGACAATGTTTCATCATAAGTATATGACCTACCAACGATGAAGAAACCCAAACCAAATGAAAACATTACTCCTTCAGCTAGTAAAACTGTGTTGAGTGACATTACATCCATGGGAAATATTTACTCAGAAGTTTCGAATAGTTCTTCTCCTAGCAGTAGCCAAGCTAGTACATTATCCGATTCACCAAAATAACACCACCAAAAAAAATTCTGAGTATATTCCTAGTCAGTCTTCATCCGATCCTGATTGTGAAAATATCGAAGGACAGCAGCGCCAGCGCCTATCTATTGCACTTATAGAAAAGAATAGTAATATTATTTGGGGCTCCCTGAAAATGTTTACCACATTGTGAAATATATTACCAAAATTGAGTAAATTAAATATATGGATGTTCTGATAAGTTTAAAAAAGATACGGGTTGGGGATGTATACTCTCGATTGGCTGATGACTGATATGAGTAAATCAAGTGTTCACAAGATTTTCACAAAATCTGTGCCTATGATGGCAAATTGTTTATTTATAAGAGCTTATATATTGGCCTGAAATATCTGAAATTGAAAGAAATTTGCCGATCCCTTTCAGAGCTCGCTATAAGAAAGTTAATTCAATTATTGTCTGGAAATTGAAAAACCCTCTGATCCTGTTCGTCTGTCCATGACTTGGTCAGAATAGGAAAAATGCAATACTGTAAAATTTTTTAATATCTGCTACTCCAAATGGCACAATACAATTTATTTCAGGAGCATACGGTGGACGAATTCTTTAACAACTTTGTCGATAAGAATAATTTCTTCTATTTTGATTGATTGAAATTCAAAAATACTTTGAATAACTAGAATGTGCAGTATTATGTCAAAGTTTTCTAAGGTTTGTTGTCACATTCTCTTCATGAATGCCAATATCTTCAGAAATATTTTTTTTTCTATAGCTTTGTAACCATAGGGAAAATTTTTACCATAGAAAATGTAAGCCTGTATTTGTAAAAAATAGATTAGTATCCCTCAACAAAGAATTGGTGTGAAATAAGTAAATAATTTTTCAAAAAATTTACGAAATTTGTATGAACATACTTCAAGTCTATTCATTCTAAATTATTAATTATATTTTCAGTAGTTCAAACTTAATAAATATTTGACATACACATGAAGGAAACACTAACAGGTACCGAATATGAATTTATTTATATTATAATACAAACAGACAAAGCCTACATATATATTCACAGTATAATGCATTTATGATTGATTATATCTAAACAATCACGAACGTTTCAACTAAGAACCAAAGTTGGGTAACTTTCTAGTCATGGTTCTTAGTTCTTGTACTAGGGGTTCCATAAACGCGCTCATTGATTTGCTAGTGTTGAATCCTTAGTTATTAGTTCACTTAGTTCTTGGGAACGTTGCATAAACAAAGCATTTCATAATCCACCCTTGGCAAATTTTCCGAACCTGCTTTCACGAAG
Organism: Gonioctena quinquepunctata; assembly: GCA_018342105.1. Taxonomy (NCBI): domain Eukaryota; kingdom Metazoa; phylum Arthropoda; class Insecta; order Coleoptera; family Chrysomelidae; genus Gonioctena; species Gonioctena quinquepunctata. The sequence goes on from JAFIRS010000617.1 coordinate 563,282, forward strand.
CCTTGTTTCATTATAAACACACCAAATCGTTTATGATATTGAGAAATTAATAAGTTGATAAAAATAAACAATAAACATTAACCTCAAATGTCAATATGATTTTAATGGGAACTGTCTTTAATATTTGCGGTGTTGCCAATGGTCGCTCTTCATCAAAAGGAAGGCCCGTTCAGAAACTTTGAATGTTTTAAATGAAGAAAACCGTTGTTGAAATGGGTTTTTTTGTTGATGAGTCTATCAATAAACAGTGTTCAATTATATATTAATGGTGTATATCAAGCAGTGAGCTATATTTTTGACAAGAACAGTAATGCGTGTTTCTGAACGTGGATTATGGAGGGGGTAGTTTTCGATGAACGTGACGTCACGGGTACACTTTGAAACGCAATATCTTTTCGAAATAAAAAATATATGATGGTATTCTAAGTCAATTGGACGTTTCATATGAAATATAATCGACCTATATAAGTTTTGGATTTTTTTTTCGTAAATGTAAAGGTCCATTGTCGCCAGATTGATGATTGCGTCGTAACTGTATTAGTAGGCACACAGGAATTAACAATTTGACTAATTTCGGCGTTTGTAGACTCGTCGAATCGACTCATTGTTAGTGCTCAGAAATTCAATAAGTTGTTGACAAACATGTCAAACTATTAATTTTGACAACCAACACCGCGATAATTGATAAACAAATGAATAAGTGAAAAAAACCACTAGTGCATTTGTCGCTGTAAAAGTTGCAGCTAACTTTTGCCGCTGTCAAACTGACAATTGCACTGTGGCATATGCGATTTTTTATACATGAGTTGAATTGTCACTATAAAAATTTGTTGTTAATCCCTAAATATGTTCGATTGTATAGAACATGCAGTGATATGGTGGAAGACAAACCACTTAATGCCTCTATTTTCCTGCAAACGTATCAGCTTCATATTAATACAGAACGGTTACATTTACTTTGCTACTGAGGGCCGGTATTATAAATATTGTAACGTAAATAAACTTAACTTGGTTTAAATAATTTATTTCACACTGAATCTACAACTTAATTTATATTACTACGCCACTGTATAGCTCGATGGTATGGGCTCGTTCAGACTGTCCACTCCCTCTTGAGGGCTCTCTATTTATCTCCGATACAGCATTCTCGATGTTTCGAATTCTTCCAGTTGGCGACGGCATGTTCCAATTGTTTCCAATATTGACCGTTGCATTACGCGGAAGAGGGACTGGATGGTTCTCGAACATCTCCGGGGATGATCTCATCGCTGTCGACGGCAACATGTGAGGCGACAGGTCCGGCCTAGGTTCGTTACATTGCCCCCTTCTTAAAGACATTTCGTCCCGAAATTTCATCCTTGGAGTGTGACGATATCTGCATGACTCCCCATATCTGCACCGTGAAGTTCGATGGAAGTAACACTCCACGGTCTTCATGATCGGTCGTGGAAGAGGGTTACAGCAAACCAAAATCTTGACGCCGCTGGATCTGAATATCGCCTCCAGCATACTTCTTATGACTCTCCAGTCCAACCCATCAATACCACAGGACAATTTTGGAATTGCTAGATCCACCAGATTCTGGTCCACCATAGTATCTCTCAGTTTGGTGAGACTCTTCCAGACGTCTTCATAGGACGGTTTATCTTGGGAATGCCTCTTGGTAACTAGGTAGTAGATGTTTCTCTGGCCTTTCTTCAACTGTAGCACCCCACCAACTTCTGGATTCTGCTCCCGCAGTGTTTGAGTTGACCAAATTTCTTGAGAACACTACGGCGATGCCCCTGGACATTCGAAGATCTTCTGCCACACAGTGCGCTAGTGCGTAGTCAGCAGGCACCTCGAAAAGGTCTCGTGACTCCTCTCTAGTAACCCCATGTAGAACTTTCTGCCCGTTTGAATACAAGGACATAAACTTCGAACGTCATATCATCCTCCGGTGGCTTGAGGGTGCGAACTTGGTCATGGTTTCCAGCGTAAGGGCCAACCTGTTGAAATGGACGACCCTTGGTTTCCTCGGGTGGCTTATGGATTCGGTACACAAGGTCGTTTATCCTTTTCACGATTTTATACGGCCTTCCCACGAGTTCCGCAACTTTGGTGATAGTCCACGACGACGGTTGGGGTTGTACAGCCAAACCAGGTCATCAACCTTAAATCCTCCAGCGGCGGCCTTGATGGCATAGGTCTTCTTCATTTTATCGCTGGCACTCTGGATGTTCAACCGGACTCGTTCGTGGATGTCGTCCATTCTCTGCCGAAGTTTGCTGACGTAGTCCTCTCCGCAGTGTCTTGTCCTGGCGGTATCCCAAACTTCAGGTCACAAGGCAGTCGCAGTTCTCGGCCCATTATAATACTAGCAGGAGTTTGACCGGTTGACTCGTGTACTGCGGATCGATAGGCCATCAGGAACAAATGAAGATACTGGTCCCAGTCTCTTTGATGGTCAGAGACAACCTTGGACAAGTGGCGGTTGATCGTCCTGTTCATCCGTTCCACCATTCCATCGGACTGCGGATGTAGGGCCGTGGTTCTTGTCTTGCGGATGTTCAGCAGTAGACATATTTCTTGGAAAAGGTTGATTCGAAATTTCTGCCTTGATCCGAGTGCAGCTCCATTGGAATACCGAATCGACATATCCACTCTTTCACCAAGACGTCGGCGACGGTGATGGCTTCCTGGTTGGCAGGGCATAGGCTTCCGCCCACTTACTGAAGTAGTCCATTGCCACCAGGATGTATTTATTCCCGTGGTCGGATACGGGAAACGGGCCGGCGATGTCAATGGCGATTCTCTCGAACGGGCTGCCTACGTTGTACTGACGCATCGGGGCCTTGGGTCGTATTCGAGGTCCATTGCTAGCAGCGCATACAGCGCACTTCCTGCACCAGTCCTGGACGTCAGCTTGACAATTGGCCCAGTAAAACCGTTGCCTCACTTTCTGCAGGGTCTTCGTCACTCCCAGATGTCCTCCGGCAACTCCATCATGGATTTCCGCAGCACTTCCTCTCTTCTGTTCCTGGGAACAATTATTTGGCGTCTGTCTTCCCACCAATATCGGCCTCCAACACACGTTTCAGGATCCCATTGTCCAGAATAAAGAGAGTTCCATTGTGCCCAATAGGACTTAACAGCCGGCGAGTAACCTGCGACTTCCTGCCATGATGGTCTTCGATTGCCCTTCTTCCAGCTGACGACTAAGCCAAGGTCGGGTCTCTCTTGGTCTTTCTGGATCTTGCTGTCATTCCAGTTGTCATCCATTGCCGAGGTTCTAGCAAAGTGTAACTTCTTTCATCTGCTCGTCGGCAATGTGAGCAATCATCTGGACATGGTCTTCGCGACAAGGCATCTGCATTCTTATGGCTAGTTCCGGCTCGATGTTCGATCTCGAAATCGAATTCTTGGAGTCTCCTGATCCAACGTGCTACTTTGACCTTCAGGATTTTTGAACTGTAAGAGCCATTTGAGAGCTGCATGGTCAGTTCTCAACAGGAATCTTCTTCCATACACGTACTTGTAGAAGTGTTCCACTCCTTTACAACAGCTAACAGCTCTCGCCTGGTGACACAGTAATTGCGCTCTGGTTTGCTAAGCGTCTTGCTGAAATAACCAATGACCTTCTCCTGTCCCTCCTGGATCTGAGATAGGACAGCTCCAAGTCCCACGTTGCTGGCGTCCGTATCCAAAATGAATTTCCCTTGGGTAGGGGATAGCTCAGTATAGGTGCGTTGATCAAAGCTCCTTTCAGCTTCCTGAATGAGTCTTGACATTCTTCGGACCACTGAAACTTTGTTTGGCCTTCCGTGAGCTTGGTCAGTGGTTTAGCGATGTTGGCGAATCCCAGCACATATCGGCGATAGTATGTGCATAAACCAAGGAAACTTCGAAGTTGGTGAATGTCTTTTGGGATGGGCCAATCCTTAACAGCTTTGATCTTCTGGTCATCCACTGCTACTCCTTCCCCAGAGACAACGTGGCCGAGGTATCGTACTTCTTTTGGAACAGATGGCATTTCTTAGGGCTCAGCTTCAATCCGGAGTTCCTCAGTCGCAGGAATACTTCCTCCAAGTTTTTCACGTGGTCCTCAAACGATCTGCCGACCACAATTATGTCGTCGAGATACACTAGACACGTGTTCCATGAGAGTCCCTTCAGTACTGTTTCCATCAATCTTTCGAATGTGGCGGGAGCATTACAGAGCCCGAATGGCATAACGGTGAACTGCCACAATCCTGAGCCGATGGTAAAAGCAGTCTTTTCTCGATCTTCCTGAGCGAGTTCTACTTGCCAGTATCCACTCTTCAGATCAAGGGTCGAGAAAATCGTGGAACCAGCCAACGTGTCTAGGGTGTCATCTATTCTCGGGAGAGGGTAACTGTCCTTCTTCGTGACATTATTAAGTTGGCGATAGTCTACACAAAAGCGTGTCGATCCATCCTTTTTCTTCACCAGTACGACTGGAGAGGACCAGGGACTGTCAGATGGTTCGATAACTCCTTCTTTTCCCATCTCGCTGACTATTTTGTCAGCCTCTGCCTTCTTGGCAAGAGGAAGTCTTCTTGCTGATTGCCGGATCGGTCGGGCACCCCCAGTATCAATCTTGTGCTGGACCACATTAGTTCGACCCCCTTTTCCTTGTCCGGTATCGAAGATGTCTTGGTACTTTTTGACTAAATCTCTTAGTTTGGGCTGTTGAGCTGGTTTTATGTCTTTGGAAGAGATGGCAACCAATTTCTAGTTCTGTGGGCAGTTGTTGGGTTGGCTAATCGTACCTCGTACGCCCGGATCACGGATGAAACTGACGAGCATGTGCACCAAAATGGTTCCTTTCTTCAAGGTCACTGGGAAATAATTGACATTCATGACCCTTACCGGCACAAATTTGTCAGCACGCAACAAGGTCTTCCCTAGTGCAATCCCTCTCAGGTACGCTTACATCTTCAGCCAACAGCACACGGATCAACTCTTCACTTCTCCCATGAAGTACCAGCTCTTCTCCGTTGACACGTAGGACGCCGTCTTTGAAATCCAATTCAAACCCTCTGGAATTCATGATGTCCATTCCGATGATTGCATCGTCTTCGATGTCCGCTACAAGTGCCTGATGTTTCACTTTAGTGTTGCCCAAAATTATTTCAATCGGTAGCTCGCCATATACAGTAGCTGGCTCCCTGTTGCTGTGCGTAGCTTCCAAGTTGTCGGTTCAATCCGTTCCGGTGTTCTGGCAAAGGAAGGCCGAGAATTGTCCTAGTCGCACCTGTATCTAGCAGCATAGTGCAAGGCTCGTTATTGATGAGACCGTCTACGAAGACACCCTTGTTCTGTCGTTGAAGCATAGCGACATATGCGTTGTTAACCGGGGCTTGCTGGACACATGCCGACGATTGCCCCTTCTCATCGACCTTTCTTAGTTTTCCTGCATCGGAGTCGATGAATGTTGGACATTTGCTACGCACATGTCCAATTTTGCGACAATTCCGGCATCTTATATGTCTTTTCTCAGGCAACACTTCCTTCATCACTTTTCTTATGGCAGCTTCCAAGTTAGCAGGCTCCTGTGAGTCTTCCTCAATCGTTTGAACTTTACTTTGGCTTTTGCAGCATTGTTTTGCTGCCTCAAATTCCAAAGCTCGTGCCAGTGCGTCTACGAGATGTGTTGGACGAGCTAATATCAACGCTTGTCTGGTTTCTTGGTCACGGAGTCCATCCAAGAATGCCTGAACCGCTAATCGCTCCATTACATTTTCCGGTGTGGCTGGATATGCGAGACGAACCAAGCGTGCAATGTCAGCTTCGAATTCTTGTAAGGATTCGCCCGATTTCTGGCAGCGATTTTTCAGTTGGGAGTGGTATACGTGTTCCAAATGGGCCTGGCCATATCGTAATTCTAGATGTTTAATCAGCTGATCATAGTCCTCCTGTTCTTGGGCGGTAAGAGTTTGTAGAATATTCGTCGCTTCTCCACGTAATGCAAGTGTTAGTGCTACAGCTCTTTCCCCTGCATTCCATCCATTTGCTTTGGCCGCTGCTTCAAACTGTCGGCGGTAATTTTCCCATGGAGTTTTTCCGTCGAATTGAGGCGGCTTCATGGAAAGCTTCCTATTTCTGAATTGATCTTGACATCTTTTATTCCCTCTTGAACTTTATCCAAGTTCAAACTCAAGTCCAGCATTGCATTTTCGTTAACCATCTCTGTGGAGGGCGCACTATTAATTCGTTTTTCCAGCTTACTGATTGTTTCCTTTATTTTGTCCATTTCTGCCTCGACCCCATCTTTGATTTTATCTACCTCCGTGTTCATTTGCTCCCTAATTTTATCTATCTCTGTCTCAACGGTTCCCATTCTTTCTTCTAGAAAATTAGCCACACCACACAATTCTTTTTTTAGGCCTTCTGTGTTTTCCAGGAACTTCTCTTCCAGGCTTCTTGAATTTTCTAGAAGCTTCTCTTCCAGATTTCTAGAATTTTCTTCAAGCTTCTCTTCCAGATTTCTAGCATTTTCTTCCAGGCTTCTTGAATTTTCTAGAAGCTTCTCTTCCAGATTTCTAGAATTTTCTTGAAGCTTTCTTCCAGATTTCTAGCATTTTCTTCCAGACTTCTTGAATTTTCTTGAAGCTTCTCTTCCAGACATCTAGCATTTTCTTCCACACTTCTTGAATTTTCTTCCACTTTATTCATTACCAAACTTAAATCACCTCCGGAACTTCGAATAAAAATGTTTCGGGGTCCTCACCTTCTTGTATAAGTCCTTCTGCAAGTCTTTCCTGGAGTACTTGCTTTTACCTGTTGTTTCCAGTTCCCTTTCCTCCAATTCCTGTTTCAATTCCGCTACCTTCAAATCCGCAAGGCGCACTTTTCTTGAACACATTTTGTCTTTGACGAGGTATCAGTCTGTTTTACACGAAAAGTTATCAGTTTGTTAAAAATTCACTTCGCGAATTCTTTTCCACGGGCCACCAGTCTATTGTCTGTTTCACGCGAAGAGTGTATCAGTTTATATTCCCACGCACAATTGTCCACTTCGCGAAAACCGGGCCACTGTCTATTTTCTGTTTCACGCGAACAGTGTATCAGTTTATATTCCCACGCACAACTGTCCACTTCGCGAAAACCGGGCCACTGTCTATTTTGGGCGTACAAAAAGGTCTATCAATTTATTTTTCTGACTATCCACTCCACGATCACTTGTTTATTTTCAAAATCTCACTTCCGACACCAATTGTAACGTAAATAAACTTAACTTGGTTTAAATAATTTATTTCACACTGAATCTACAACTTAATTTATATTACTACGCCACTGTATAGCTCGATGGTATGGGCTCGTTCAGACTGTCCACTCCCTCTTGAGGGCTCTCTATTTATCTCCGATACAGCATTCTCGATGTTTCGAATTCTTCCAGTTGGCGACGGCATGTTCCAATTGTTTCCAATATTGACCGTTGCATTACGCGGAAGAGGGACTGGATGGTTCTCGAACATCTCCGGGGATGATCTCATCGCTGTCGACGGCAACATGTGAGGCGACAGGTCCGGCCTAGGTTCGTTACAATATGTTTTGAAGTTAACTTTAATTTTATCAGTCAAGTTAACTTGAGCTTCAAAATGTCAGTTTTATAAAGGTACCATTTTTTAAATAAAAAGAAGAAGAAGGAGGCAAAAAGGTAACTTACAATTTTTCTCTTGGCAAAACGATCCCGTTGAACTGGAAGTTTTCATCATTTTCCATGAGAAAATTAACGTAACGTTCTGGTGCAGACTAATCTAGGATTGAGCGAGTTTTTAGACAGACGATGGGCTCTTGAAGAAGAATCAAGTCCCTTCCCAAAATCCTCCTGTATCGTCTGTGGGCAAGATAAAAGTGAAAAATAGAACCTTCAAAGAGAGTTGTGAGGAAAGAAAATAGAGTTAAGAAGAGAAAAAAGAGAGATTATTCAACATACCGAAAATTATTCATACAGTATGGAACAAGGGTGGCTATAAATGTATATCTAGGTGATGACACATTGTTTACTTTTCGAAACATTAATGTTTATATGATTTTAGCCATTGTACACTTAAAACTTGTGGAATCTCTTGTGATTGTTGACATTCAATGAAATTCTGGTTTACCTGGTGAATATTCTGTTGACTATTGTGTGTGTGGCCAAAAAAGAAAGTGAAAAAGAGAACCTTCGAAGAGAGTTGAGAAGAAAAAAGAGACTTAAGAAGAGAAAAAAAGAGATATTATTCGACATACCGAAGATTATTCATACAGTATGGAAAAAGACTATGTTTATCCAGGTGATAAGGACACATTTTCACACCATCTTGTTTGTCTTAAATGAAATAAAAAAACTGTTTTTGTTAGTTTTATTTTTAATTCGAACATTCGACGATAACAATGCAATTTCCCCTGTGACGTTTCTAATAACACTGCTAGCAGTTGACTTGTGAATACCCCCAAAATCTCAAGCAACTACCAAGAATGAACCAGTTGCATAAAATCTGAGTGTAATCAACACTTGTGTTACTGGCGATAGAGGATGATTACTAAAAATAAAAATATTTATAATTCTACAATAATTAAAATAGATAATAGAAATGCTGACCTATTAGTTGGTCTTTGTAAACTGTAAATTTGCTTCAATGTGCCCCAAGCGTACAGGTTCTCTTGATGGTCGAAATCGATTTTTAAATTATGTTTCGTTCCACAAGGTGAAATGGTCTAACCGATTCCTAAATATCCTTTGTCGCCGAGGGGCTTCAGCAATATTCACAGCATCTTCTTCATCATCGGTTGAAAGTTCCTCAAAAATAACGTGAATATTGTTTGCTAACATTTTGCGAAAACGAAAAATCAAAACAATAAAATGGAGGTTATATGACTCACATGCAATATTGACAGGAGCAGGAGAATTGTCGACGATCGAAAACCACCATTTTCTACAAAGTTAACTTTAACCGACACCCGTTCCACCCGATAAAGTTAACTGCTACATTTTGAAGTTAACTATAACATGTGACGTCATCCACAAGTTAACTTCTAGTTATCTGTCGAAATAGTTTTATAATACCCACCCTAAATCCAACAATTGTGGTTTCAAAAAGGAATTTTCAAAGGAAATGTCAGACAACCATTCTTGGATATTCTACGATGCTGTTGTTGGGACTTTATTTCCTTCGCCGGAAATTGCCGGTCTTCCTCGAAATCAATATCAGCGAGACAGCTACCCCATCGGGAACATACGTGAAGGCACACGTCGTTGCGAAGGGTAGTGCGGAGAGCGCATTTTTGGAATGTTATTGTTTATCGCTAGAGATTTCACGTTGCATTTTTATGTTATTCTGTTTTGATCATTTCTTTAAAGTAATTTAATTATCTTCGTCGATTGTTTGTTTGGTGCCGACTCAAAATCAGTTACTTACATTAGTTTAGAAGCTCAGTCATTGAGACTAAGAAGGTTCATTTTGTACTTTGCTTTTCAGTTCCTTTTTTCGTAGGTTAAATTTTTTGTTAAAAAGTTTTTATTTTTAATTTTACTACCTACTTAATCTGGATTACTTTCAAAATACTTACTCATCCACTTTACTATTAACTATTATATACTATAACTAGCTGGTACCAAAGATTTCGTCCGCGTTGAACCTTGTATTTTTTGTGACGATTATTACAAATTCTCTCACCACTTCAGGGACGGAATGTCTGACAATACTGAAACACGTATTTCTTTATTTGTAACAGAAAACCTCAAATACCAATTTTTATGCCTTTTACGTCAAAACTAACGGAACCCTTACACAAACTTTCTCTCCCCTAGGAGTTGCATTTATAAAAATACTGAAACATGTATTTCTTTATCCCTTACAAAACCTCAAATACCAATTTCCCCCATACAAACTTCCCCCCTCCATTTCACCCTTTTAGGGAATTCTAAAAACACTGAAATATATATTTCTTCTATCTGTAACAAAGACTTCATTATCAATTTTTTTGACCCCAGCTTGAAAACTAACTTGGGGGAGTAATTTTTTTCCAAATTCAAAAAGGACCAACTTACAAGCATATCCTATGCAATAAAAAAAGAATAATCTGAATCGGATAACCCATTACAAAGTTATGCGTGGTAGAATCGGTTAAGAAGGAAAAATTTGGCGTGTGAACCAACAATCATCCCCCATTTTCCTACCCTTAGGAGTGGATTTTTTTTTTCAAACCCATACGGGACCAACATCGAGGTATACCATATCCACTCAAAATCATCAAAATCGGACTACTGTGTAAACAATTATGCGTGGTCATACATAAAAAAAATACGCGTCGACTAGAGGACCTCCTGATTTTTTTTTCGTTGCTTGATTAACCAAAATGATGCCATTTTCTTCTTAACGTGAACAGACTATACACACATCATTCACGGGAGTGTAAAGTTATTATAGCAAAAAATATCTTTTGACAGTTTTTAGTTTACTGTTCGATAACAGTCTTCAGTTGTTCGTTGAATGCAATTCGAGCTTTTTCCTCAAGATAACGTAAGCTTCGCATCCCAGCACGTTCCTTGCCAACTAATTAAAACATTTGAAACACGACAATTGAATGCAATAATATAATAGTCTCGTTATGTTCCGCAACGACTAGAGAATCGAGTACAAGCAATCGTGGGCGGCCAATACATGTAATACTCGGTTCGTTGGAAAAAAAGTACCTACTAACATTCCTTGTAACTTCAAATGTTTGTTAAATGGATTCGTTAATGTAGTTTCAGCAATCTTCGAGCGTACAAGGGTTTATATAATATTAACGTTTCGTCAGGAACCTCGCTCTCGAATTTTGAAACAAAAATGTCGATTTTTTTGTTTATATTCAATTATTTCTAAAAATATCGAAACATGTTTCCAATATTTTACTTTCGATATCAAGTTCGCAGAAAATGTAGAGTTTGCCTACATGATTTCTATCAGAAATGTATCTAATTCTTAAGGAACGTATAAAAAAGTCATAACATTAATAACGATTTTTTTATTCAATGCTGGACAATAAAGGTATTAAAATAAACTCAAACAATTGAAAAAAGCGTGAATTCACAGGAGATGTTCAAACAATCTCCCATTTTGAGTTATACAAAACATTCATTTGAAAACTCTGTGCACAGTAATATGTAATATAACAGCAAATAGATCACTTTTAAATCTGGTAACATCTTACTGGTGAGATTACAGGTTATGACAATGCCATAAAAAATCCTTTTATCTCCACAGCTCGTCGGATGCTCTGATTGTCCACCTCAGAAAATAATTTGAATATATTTTGATATTAGGGCACATTTCGAATAATAAAACTGTCTGATGAAAAACTCCAAAACAAACAAATTTCTATTTCCTACAATGTAGAAATGTCATCTGTCCACGTTACAGAATAACAAAACAGAACAGACACTTTTTGTCTAATCCAACCACGTTATAGAATAGCAAAACAGAAGGGACAGTCAAGAATAAACGCTTTCAGCAAAGATATGTATTGTTTTATGATTAGGATGAGTTCTGTGGATCGGTTTTTGGAACACAGCTAAATCTTAACAGGAAATTAACAAAAAATTGAAAAGTGAAGTATTGATATTTGTTGGGGAAGAAAGAAGTTTGAATTCTTCCATTTCTGTTCCTGGCTTCACTGAAATAACTCGTGGGTGGTGAAAGCTAATTAACTAAACCATCCCTATACAAAGCAGGAGGACAGCTTTGCTAAGAGGTGAATATAACTTCCTAATTTCTGAAAAAATTCAAGGAATTTGTGTTTTGGTCAACTTTGAACCAAAAATAATTAAATATAAAAGTAGGTTCGTCAGACATGTTTTACAAAGATATTTTTCTTTTCTTTGATGCTATAGTTCTGCCATATCGTTGATCAGAGGTCCTAGATCAGATTCTATTGATCAGATTTCCTTGATCAAATTTCGTAAACAGTCCTTTAATTTCAATTGGATTTTTAATCCAGAAATGAGATCAACCAATATACAGTAATGAACATCACGAGTTAACTCTTTGTACAAAAGATAAATGAGATCACAAGATGTCGTTAAATGAAAACTAGTTATTAATAAACAAGTTAGACTGGAGGAATTAAGTATCCCATAGGAGGCTGAGAATCGGATGATCCCCAGAACCAAGGAGGTCTTGGAAGCCTGGATCTAACCAAATATAGGTTATTGGGGTTGGGATGCCATGGAAGATCCCATACAAGACTTTGTAACCCGTAACAACTGAAACATGTAAGGTTGAATGCATTTAACCAAGTCGAACATTAAAAACCATACAGTGCTTCTGAAAAGTCCTCTCCCCCCCTCTTATTTTTGGAACGATTATACATAAACGAGTGAAATTTGGAAACTGAATATTAAAGGTTGTAAACTTCCCTACTAGTGATGATAGATGACGAAATCGTCGAAGATGACGTCACAAGGCCATTGTGACCAATAATTTTAAATGGAACCCTACGGCAAGCGAAACCTCTTTTAAAAGGTATCGAAAAAACCTATTCAATGATACTAATTTTGTTTGTGTTTATGGCAGTTTTGGCAACTCGCTTTTGAAAAACGCAAAGCTGTGATGAATTAAATCAGTTAATACTAAAATTCAAAATTCAAGCTCCGCCTCTGGATAGTTGTCAGATAAGCTGACGTTTTTGTTAGTCTCCCTAATTCGACGTTTTTGTAATTGTCCACGTTTTTGTACATTTAATAATTTGTGTATTGTTGATCGAACGTTTAACTGTTTTAGCAGCTTTTGGTACTTTTAATATTTTTGTACATTTTAATAATTTGTTAAACTGTTGTGAGCTGAACGTTTGAGTGCTTCAAGAAGCGAAATGGTACGAGCTTTAGGTGATAAAGTAGCAGCGATCCTAATTCTTGGAGAAACTGGACAAAATATTCATGCAGCAGAACGCATTTTTAATGAGAGGTTTTCCGATCGCCCCGTTTCGAGGACTTATTTAAGGGAGCTTCTCCGTAAGTTTGAAACAACGGGTAGTATTAATGATGCGAAACGATCTGGTAGACCACAAATTTCTGATGAGAAAAAAATTGATATACTGGCATCTACCTGTGAAGTCAGTCGAAGTACACAGGGTATTGGAAAAAAAACAAATTTCATCCATACAAATTAAAAATGGTTCATCAACTCTCAGACGACGACCCAGACCGAAGACTAGAATTTTGTGAAAATATGGAAACTAAAATTAACCAACAGCCAGACTATGTCAAAACAATTTGTTTTAGTGACGAAAGTACTTTCTATCTAAATGGAAATGTAAATACACAGAATGTGAGGTATTGGAGTGACGCAAATCCTCACCTGTCTCGTGAAACACATACCCAATTTCCCCAGAAGGTGAATGTTTGGGCAGGTCTCCTGGGGAACCACATCGTTGGGCCTCTTTTTTTAAATACTTATTTAACTGGTGAGGTTTATCTGGAGCTGTTGCAAAACGCAATAGAACCGTTAATCCTTGACATTTTGAAAGATAATCCAGATGAATTCGGCAATTTGGAAATAACATTCCAACAGGATGGTGCTCCTCCACACTATTACGGTGCAGTAAGACGGTATTTGGATGAGGAGTATCGTGGTAGATGGATTGGACGACGAGGTTCAACGGAATGGCCAGCTCGATCACCGGACCTCATACCTTTGGATTTTTTTCTGTGGGGGTACCTTGAATCGAAGGTTTACGCCACTGAACCTGACAATATTGACGTTTTAAAACAACGTATTGTTGCAGAATGTGAGGCTGTTTCCGCAGACACATTTGCAAAAGTACGGGAAGAGTTTAAAAATAGGATATTTCACTGTCAGGAAGTAAATGGAGGTCACTTCGAGCAATTTCTTTAAGTAGATACTGATTCTTAAATCTGTAATTAATATCAAACTGAATGGAATTTAAATTTTAATGTTTACTAATGAGCCATTAAAACTGCCATAAACACAAACAAAATTAGTATCATTGAATAGGTTTCTTCGATACCTCTTAAAAGAGGTGTCGCTTGCCGTAGGGTTCCATTTGAAATTATTGGTCACAATGGCCTTGTGACGTCATCTTTGACGATTTCGTCATCTATCATCACTAGTAGGGAAGTTTACAACCTTTAATATTCAGTTTACAAATTTTACTTGTTTATGTATAATCGTTTCAAAAATAAGAGGGGGGGGGGGGGACTTTTGAGAAGCACTGTATATGCTATTGAAATTTATTTGGGTACCCGTTTACATTAGTCACTGAGATAAAACAGTATTCTGCATTGATTTTAAAAGTGGCCTAATAATTTTTTTCTTTTTATATGAATTCATAAATGAGATTTGTTTATTATGAACCAGGAATTAAAGTGTAATTTTAAAGGTTCAGAGTTTTATTGTGCGATTTGGAGAATGTTTCTTGTACAGTGAGTTTATCTACAGAAATTGATCGAGAATAAGTTGGGTGAAGCATTTTCAACTGTAGATGGCGTCCAAATTTCAACTTTACAAAACCCACTTCATTTTCTAGGAAATATAAATTTTTGGAAATTCTAATCACGTTACTAATTGAACCACGGCAATAAGAGTTAGCCAGTCATTTTAGGAAGGATTATTTTATAACTTTGAAAAATAAATAAATATAACTCTATATTTTTGAGAAACATTCTTCCAAGGGAATTCAATTGATTGAACATATATAGGGTGTTTCATTTAGAAAAAACATAACTTTGATAAGTCACACATTTATCGGATACCCTGTATGTTGTTAGTTATTTTTGCTCTCTACAACTTTTATTTCAGACTTTTCGTTCATCTCAAATAGGGAAGCGTTGATACACCCTTTATAGTATTCAGCAAAAACTAACCCTTTCAAGCATAATCTTGGATATGCCATTAGTCTCATAATGGACATGTTTTGATGTACCCCGTATACGCAGTCTCCATTGTCCTAATGAATAGCTGGGATTGTGGCGTCATGCAACTCCTCCTTGACGCTAATCTCTCACACATTCCTTAGATTTCCAAAGCCGCACCATTATCGGTCATTATCGATCTCATTGAAAGTTATTAGAACAATATGCATCGAAAATGTCAAAATCTTACGTTGTGTGCTAAATGAGAATAATCATTATAATTACCAGCCTAAAATTCCGATAGTGTGAATAATCGCGAATCGCAAAGCCTTCACTTTTAATGGACTGTCGATATTTATCGGCTAGAATTCAGAAACATTGCGGGTATTATTATAATATATCAGCAAAAGTTAATGAGTGTGGAAAGATTGATAAAAAATCCTTGTTGATAACAATTTAGGTAACTTTATACAAAAAAATTACAATTTTAAACGGTAAAATTATAAAATTAAAGTAATCTAAATACATTTTGGAATGCTAACACAAAATTAACCTGAACGCACAATGAAATAAATTAAATCAGATGTTCAAAATGTGAACCTCCTGCAAATATGCATGCCTCTCTCTTTTTCTCATGTACTCACTTACTCTTTGGAAAATGCCGGGTCTGATTCTAATAGTTTCGCAAGAAACTATGATGCGATTTCTCAACTGCTCTTAAGTATGAATTGGTGTGCCAATGTTTTAAGATGGCCCCAGAAAATAATCTAAACTCTTGAGGTCCGGGGATTTAACTAGCCATACCTGTGGTCCTCCACGACCTTTCTAGCGATTATTGTAATTTTCGTTTGAATATCCTAGCGCCAGAGCACTGAAGTGCGCAGGCGCCCCGTCGTGCATAAACCACAGTTCATTTCTTACTGAAATTGGAACATCTCCCATCAAAGCTTTCAATTCTTCTTCGAAAAACTGTCAGTAATGAAGAATGTCACTGGGTCTGTTAAATGACTTGAAACTCCATGACCGTGTAGCCTAAATGTTTAGAAATACACCTGTTTTTGTTTCATTTCAATCAAGCGAGTAGTGTTGAAGTTACGACAATTTTAGTTTCCGTTCTATTCAAATATTTCGGGCGAGCGCGCCATGCTCGCGTGACGTCATTTTACAACGCAACGTTCTCACCGTACACTCAATCATTGCTTTGCTATCGGATGTTCGACCACAATAAGTTTTTATGTGAATCAGTATTACAATAGTGTTATAAGTATAATATTAGATATGGATGACGGTTTTGAATAAGGACAATCTGATAACTTGCCTGAAATAGACGGGTTAATGGTTGCCCACTATTTTCCAAATAACTCCGATTTCTTGGCCACCGAGATGCGAGGAGTAAAAATGTAAAAGTAAGTATTACTTAATAACATTTTACATTTTATCATAAATCTTTTGATCCCTATAAGTACATATTTCTCATTACTAGTGTTTTATAAATGTACGTCATACGTCATATTGATACTATGAACATCTTACTTGACATTGAGTTCCTGAGAAGGAAGAATGCGTAGGTATTTGTAACATGGTGGGACTTATTAAACAAAATACTGTGTTATTGTACCTACATAGTTTGGATTATGACTTACATTTTGTATTTTTTTTATATATAATGTAACAAAAAATCAACAAGTAAACCTAACCTGAACATTATGTACCAGAGGTACAAAACTTTTTGAAATTTGAACCCATTAAATATTTTTTTCATAAGTAGTTTATTATTAGGATGCACGCGACTACACCCATTAAATATTATTAAGCTAAGATGAAAAACCTCTCACATTGATTTCATTTTTAATGTGATCGTGAATAAGTGCATTTTTATTGATTTGTTGAAAATAAAAACAGGATGTTCATATAATCAGATGTGGAATCATCTGCGACTGAAAGATAAACTTGAGTCACTATCTTCCATAGTCAAGATAACCTCTTGTGGGGTATTCATGTTGAAAAGGGAAACATTCTCAATCGAATATTGATAGAAATATTTTTCTGTGAATTGAAAAATCCACGATTAAAATGAAGTTATTTTTTGTGAATGTCTCAGAAAACAACTACTTCCCCGGCTAAAGCCACGCTGGACATTGAACTACATCTGATAGATATTCTGAAAAGGCCCTAACTCTAAAGAAAAAATCCAAAATTGAAAATTTGCATTTTCATTCAGATAGTTATTTGATTTTCTATTCCAGTCTTAATTAAGAACTCATGAAGATGAATGAGGCAAAGAAAAATGTTTTCCACAAGAGAGTACTCACCAGAAATCATTCGTAACATTGACGCAGGAGAGACATCGCATTCACTAGGTCTTCAATACATTTTTGTCGACGAAAATCTATTTCACGCTTCCACGATCATCAGGAAGACCGGAAGAAATGGTAAACACATTTTCAAGAAGAAATCTCACTTTGCAAAGATGGAACAAGTTAGAATCATTTCTTTTGGAGAGACACTTTGAAATTAGTGTTTTCTGACATTAAAACCTGTCATGGGATATGATAGATTGATTTGTTGAAAATATAAACAGGATGTTCATATAATCAGATGTGGAATCATCTGCGACTGAAAGATAAACTTGAGTCACTATCTTCCATCGTCAAGATAACCTCTTGTGGGGGTATTCATGTTGAAAAGGGAAACATTCTCAATCGGAAGCAGAGCATGCACTGACCGACCGTTGTAAAGTGACGTCACAGCGGCCGATGACACCGTGTCGTCGCACGCCTGCTAAACAATTAAATATCTCGGAAACTATAAGACGTATCATTTTAATCGTGGATTTTTCAATTCACAGAAAAATCTTTCTATCAATATTCGATTGAGAATGTTTCCCTTTGCATTTTTATGTATTTTATTTTTTATATATTAGATCAACTTACGTTTATTCTATCTCAGATCGGCTAGAAACAGCTTCGGCGACGACGCTATTGGATATGCAAAAGTTGAAAGATATATTTGTACAGTGAAATGCCGAATCACCCCAGAACATCATGATTTGCATCCATTTCTTTCGACTTGTAGGTTCGAAAGCAACAATAAAAAACAACTTTTCGGCTGCACAAGTAGTTTTATTTAAACACTTTGGCACAATACACGATTTCTCGTTTCTGGATTCGACATTTTTATTGATTTTCGACGCAAACTTCATACACACAGCTCGGAAGCAGAGCATGCACTGACCGACCGTTGTAAAGTGACGTCACAGCGGCCGATGACACCGTGTCGTCGCACGCCTAGCTAAACAATTGAATATCTCGGAAACTATAAGACGTATCAAAAAAATATTTTCACGGTATTTTTTCATTTTTAATAGAGTGTATTGTAAGGTAAAAATCAAAAGTTGGTGATATTCTTCATTATGCCCATTCAACCTCGCACGAAGAAAATAGGGCCCAATTAAATAAGTACCGCATGTTCCAACCCACTCGTTAACGGAAAACTGCTCCTGCTCCAAGATTGCATGTGGTTTTTCTTCTGTCCAAAAATGATTATTGTGAAAGTTTTGGATGGTGTTTCTGGAAAAATTGGCTTCATCGGTAAATAAAATTTCAGTATCAAATAATCGATTTTCATACACTTTTTGAAGAAACCATTGGCAGAAGTTCATCCGTAATGGAAAGTCACGAGGAAGTAGCCCGTTGAAAATGGTAGGAAGCTAATAAAAATTCATGGATAATTTCCCAAACAAGAATATGTGAGATATTCAAATTGTTCCCAAGTTTTCGTGTACTTAATCCGGAATCTTCCTCAATTGCATTCAAAACCGCTACCTCAATTTCTGCTGTTCTTACAGTACGTTTGTACTCCATCCAGGCGATTGTCTGGTTCAAAACATCCCATTTCGCACAATCTTCTATGAATGTTTGAAAATGTTCGTGCATCCGGAATATTTCTATTTGGAAAGCGCATGGCTTACAGTGCGTTACATGTAATGCATATCTGCAAACTCAGATTTCATTAAATGGATATATTATTTTTTTAATTATGAATAATTTTGATGACTTCAATACGTGACAAATAGACTAGGTAGACAACTGTCAAAATCTGCTTCTTATCTGCTAGATGTGTTTTCAATCCTTGATAATACCCAATTTCATGACAAATTAAATTTTTTTATGCGAATACCGTACGTCAAACGAAAAAAAAAAAAATCAACCGGCCAGATTTGCTAAGAAAAAAAATTAGCATTTCAAAAATAATTCTTAGTTTAAGAAAAAGCAGTGAGCAATTGGGTCCCCGGACCTCAATAGATTAGATTATTTCATGTGGGGTCATCTTAAAACATTGATTTACAGCACACCAATTCATACTGGAGAACAGTTGAGAAATCACATCATAGTTTCTTGTGAAACAATTAGAAACAGTATTTTCCAAAGAGCACGCGAGTCCATGAGAAAAAGAGCAGAGGCATGCATATTTGCAGGAGGTTCACTTCAATACAAAATTATATTGTACAGCTGAAATAGTTATTTTCGTGCAATCGCACGCAAAATGAGTATATCGCGTTCTCAACACAATCCGCGAAATTGAATTTCGCGGCCGTTACCCATAACAACGGCCGCGAAATAACTTTTTAGCGTACCGAAAAAAAAGTTATCGCCGATGCCACTTGCGGCTAAGGCAGGAAAATCATGAGGTCGCTAAAAAGTTTCGCGGCCATAGCTTACACACTATTTTTCGTGCAATCGTCAACATTACTACGGCTTCAGAGGAGTGATACTGAGCTGGTTCAGCTCATATTTGTCAGGTCGTAGTCAGATGGTGGAATCAAAACATCGCTCAGAAATTAGGAAAATACATTATGGTGTGCCTCAAGGTTCAATACTAGGGCCAACATTGTTCCTCATCTACGTCAACGATTTGACAAGTATAAATATCGCAGGAAAATTCACACTATTTGCAGACGATACTACCATTTTTTGGCAATCGGACAATGCGAATGATTTAACTAAAATCATATCCAATGATATGAAGTAAGTAAAGAGTTGGTGTGATTCAAATCGTCTTTCTCTAAATATTTCGAAAACTAATATAGTAACTTTCAGATGTGAACTTGACAATATACCCATTGGGAATAACATCATTGAGAACAAAAGTAGCTTAAAATTTTTAGGAGTATATCGATAGAAAACTAAAATTTAAAGACCATGTTTATGCTTTGTGTAACAAAGTATCTTCCGGTTGTTATGCAGTCAGAGTAGTCGCAAATGAACTTGGTTTAACAGCAGCTGAGACTTTTTATTTTTCTCTGGTGGAATTCCACCTGAGATATGGAATTTCATTTTGGGGCGTATGTACTGCAAAATATTTTAATTTTGCAAAAACGAGCCGTAAGATATATGTGCAAGTCGAAACGTAGATTCTCTTGTGGATTACTCTTTACCACTCATGGAATTCTAACAGTGATTTCTATCTTTATAATGGAAACAGTGTGTTTAATAAAACAATATTTGAACAAATTTCAATCCTCACTAACCCATTATGTGACAGGGCAATCCAACAACATTAAGTTGCCAATACCAATGACATCAGTCATGAAGGATTCCATTGTCTATAATGGTTGTAAAATGTTCAACCATTTGTCAAAGAATGTAATAGAAATAAAATCTTCACAATGCTTCAGGAAGGCTGTGAAATGTATTTTAAGTGATAGACCATACTATAATATATAAGAATTTTATAATGATAATTTTAAAAAACCAATCACAAATGTGATTTTAAATTTTATTTTGGTTATATTTCAATGTGACTTATATATTTTATTTATTTTTATTTTTATATTTATATGAATTTACTTCAAGGGTTAAGACGAACTTGTTTATTTTTACCAGTATTTTGTACGACTCATATGTTTTTATATATACAAACTGACTTTATGTATTAAGTGAAAATTGATTATTTAAAATGCATTATAGATTAAGTGAAACTTTGTCCACAAGATTACTCTTATGACAATAAAGTATATTCTCTCTCTCTCTCTCTTATTGAACTAAATTATTGCAAATAAATATATTATTGCTTTAAAATCAACTGCAGTTCAATATAATTAACAAAGTCACAGCGTTGCTATGGAAGTGATGTGTTTGAATATATACAAAATATTTTGACAGTTCTTGACAAAACGCAAATATGTCTGATACTGATATGTTATTGACGATGAAGTGGAGGACAGAAATGTCCTACCGAATGAGCAGTTCGGCTTTCGTCGCGCTCACTCCACCGAGCTACAGGTTTTGAGGCTGGTGGAAAATACAATCTCTTCACTAAACACCAACAATAGTGCTCATATTGTCCTTCTAGACATAAGTAAAGCATTTGACAGAGTATGGCACGAAGGCCTGCTCTGCAAATTGATCGATTTCCACTTGCCTTTGAGCCTGGTGAAGTGGATAAAGTCGTTCCTCGTGGGTAGGACATTTCAGACCAAGGTTGACGATTTCCTCTCGGACCCGAGGAAATTGAGGCCGGCGTTCCTCAGGGGCAGTACTGTCTCCTGTATTATACGCACTCTTCACCTCCGATATACCACGAACCGAACACGTGAAAATCTCCCTGTTCGCCGATGATACGGCCTTACTTTCCTCGTCAGCCAACCACCTGATGGGTGTTGTTTATTTGCAGAATGCATTAAACGACCTCCAGCAGTGGTACCTGGAGTGGAAAATAAAGTTAAATCCCGATAAAACACAGGCGATCTCGATGGGTCGCAAGAGAAACAACCCGGAGAGGGAAGTGACTATCTCTGGAAGGGAGATAGAATGGTCGGAACAAGTCAAGTACTTAGGGGTTACTGTGGATCGTCGGCTCACCTGGAAGCCGCATGTGAATATAATAAAAAACAAAATTGCTAAGAAAATCGGCGCACTTTACCCTCTGATTAATAGAAGAAGTAAACTCTCTTTAAAAAATAAAGTCAAGATCTATAAAATGATGTTCAGGCCTGTCATTTTGTATGCCTCGGCCGCCTGGGCCAAACCTGCAGGACTAGCATTCGCGTCCTGGAACGGGCGCAAATGAAAGTCCTGAGGATGATAACGAATGCTCCGTGGTATGTGCGGAACGATCGGATACTTGAAGACTTGAACCTGCCTTCCATCAGGAGTATAATCAGAGACCGCAATCGGAAAGTATTCGATTGCTCAATAACCCACGAGAACCCCCTCGTGAGGGAAGCTACTGATTACAACATAGACGACCCCTCGCGCTTTAAACGTCCTAGGCACTCCCTGGAGTGATGGGCTATCTATCAACCTATCCCGGGTAGTGAAAGCTGCATCCTCTATAGAAATTTTATTTTTCAAAATCTAGATTCAAAATTCTTTCTCGGCCATTTTTGAGAACCGCCATCATGG
This sequence comes from Gonioctena quinquepunctata, assembly GCA_018342105.1. Classification (NCBI taxonomy): domain Eukaryota; kingdom Metazoa; phylum Arthropoda; class Insecta; order Coleoptera; family Chrysomelidae; genus Gonioctena; species Gonioctena quinquepunctata. The sequence continues at coordinate 585,530 of JAFIRS010000617.1, forward strand.
GAAGGGCTGGAGACCGGTCTCCAGTCCTTATCCAGTCAAAATTCCAAATCCGTGAATGGCTGTTGCCCACTTGTTCGAAGCTCAAAGAGTAAGAGCCTTAGGGTTACACTCGTGTTAAGTAATAGTGATAGAAGATCCTGAACTGATATGTTAGTATCTTGCACTGCTCCAGAGCAAAAAAGTATTGTAAAATCGGCGCATTCCGTTTGAATATCTGAAAAATGTAAACGGCAGTACGAAAAATTTTATAGCGAGTTTAGAGATTGGTGTGACATTAAAAAATAATCCTTGTCATTTTCGTATTTTAGAAATGTTAAATTTGGAAGTGTCGTTTGGTTTGGCGGCCGTTGCTATGCAGTATAAAAATAAGAAAATTCAAAAAGTTTTTAAATATTTTTTATTTTTATGGATATTCAACTACCTGAATCCAGAATTTCAGCTGTTTTTGTAATTTTTGTTAGATTTTGGAGACATTTTGTTTCTATTTATTGGATTATAATTGTCGTGTTGAAAATAAAGTTTGTGAAGCGAAAGAAAATTTACTTAACAGTTGCCGAATGACGAAAACATAATTGTATTGCGAATTTTGAATTTTATAAAGCAAAAATAAAACACATGATAAATAATTCGAATATTCCTATTTTTCAGCATTGCAGCCTGTATATCAGTAGAATATTTTATCTAACAGCCAAAAACAATTGTCGAATTACAAAAACATAATTGTCGTACAAATCTGGAATTTGGCAAAGTACAAAAAAAGGTTGTGAACAATGATTGAGTGGGAAATTGCATTTTTAGCAATGTAGTTTTCTTACATCCAAAACTTACTCATCACTTGTTGGATGAAAAAAATATAATTGTCATGCAATTTTTGAATTTCATGAACCAAAAAAAACCGTTGTGGATGATGAATAGTTAAAAAATTTCAATAATTGTCGTGCGAATTTTGAATTATATGTAGCAAAAAAAACAGTTGTCAATGATGAGTAATTGAATTTTTTTTAGCATTGTGCTGTGTATGTGTATATTCAAAACTTACCCATCACTTGTCGAATAACGAAAACGTAATTTTGAATTTCGTGAAGCGAAAAAAAACATTTGAGAATGATGAATAATTCGAAAACTGCATTTGTTCAGCATTGCAATCTGTATGTCAGAATATTTTCATTGGTTCATTGATAAGAATTCGTGCTTCTTCAGTACATGTTTCAAATTTGTTCAACTGCCGATTTTTTGTCAGAAAAGATCTTGTTCGAAGATACAGTCTCTCTTGATGATATTTCCGGCGATTCTTCTAGACCTTCGTCAAGCATGCAGCATTCTTCAAACGAACAATCAATAGAATTAATGCAGAATCATTCGGATTCATTAATATCGACCTTGCAGCCCATCCTAGAAGTGATACGATTCTACAATCTAAAAAAATTACTCGAACCATTTGAATATAATTATTCAGCCCATCCTTCTGTAATTTTGGGGGATATATACATTCTTCAGGTGATGAAACGTATAAAAGACAAATAGATCTTGTCAATTGTATCATTTGATCATTCATTTCGTTGTTATTGAGTGTTGTAGGTTTAGATTTAGCATGAAGGTAAGGGATGCTTCGATTAAAGTGTCACCCATTCAATTTGTTTTAACAAGTTTGGAAGGTTCAGGAAATGGTAGTGGCAGCATGTTTTCCACGAACTTATAGATTGGAATATAGAAAAATAAGACAATATCACTGCATAGTGAATTCATAATATATTTACATTATTTATTGTTTATAGAGTTAGCCATTGAAATTACTCTCATTTCCAGGTATTATTAGTACTAGCATTTGTAGGCTCGGCCTTCTGCGGCAGGCTCGACAACACCTACCTCCCCCCTCACCAAAGACCCTCAGGAACTTCCTACCAATCCAGCTCGTTCTCAGGATTTGGAGGACGAGGTCCCACTGGGGCCTACCCAGGATCAGGATCGACATTCTCAGGATTTTCCGGATCAGGATACTCAGGCTCAGGACAACAAATCCCCATTCGTAGCTTGGAGAATGTGAACGAAGGGGATGGTACTTATCGCTACTCATACGAAACCGGAAATGGGATCAGGGCCCAGGAGCAGGGTGACGCAAGAGGAGATGGTACCAGAGCCCAGGGTTCATTTTCTTACACGTCTGATGATGGCCAGCCGATTGAACTCCACTATACAGGTTAGTAATGAACAACTCAGTAACTACATTTGGATACCCATTACATTATCAGCACGTATCTTCCATCTTCAGTCTCGAAAACCCCAGATTGTATGACAACATCTTTCATTTATTGTAACTGCTATAGTCTGGATGGATACACTTTCTGGAGGATGTTCATCCAATACTTGGATCATAAGAGTACAGCAGAGACGTATATCTACTTGGCAACTAGCCATACATGTATCTAAAACGCCAATTATATTAGTGTTTGGATACGGTAATGCCCGAAATACAAACCAGATGAAACTAAATGGATAATAGGAGACCACCAAAAGAGGCAATGTCATGAAATGCACATAATCCTAACAATGATAGCTGCAACAGGACAAAGGCATGCACAATAATCTAATCAGTAACCAGATACTATAGCCTGAGGAAATACCTGATTACCATGAAAATTATTCGAGAAACTGTGGGTTGGTTCATTCCATGAGGTAAGGAGGAGCAAACGGTATCTCACATCGTCTTCAAATTCGACACAGAAACTGGACTTTCGGGAAAATCAACGCTGAAACAGGCATTGACAGATATGCCTAGTGGAACCTTGTAGAATATCCTAGAGGTCGCAGTTTCAAGGGGAACCCTGGGACAAGCCTGGTTGTCTATTCGTCAATACTCAATCAACCAACCAACAGTGGTCTTCACACCAAGATCTGTTGAGTTAAAAAAAATTATTATGCTCCTAACTCAGAAGAACAGATGCTCTTTACTTTATGGTAAGAGATCCTTGCATGTGATGAACACGATGTCCTTTTTTACTATGGAAAGGATGGCCAAAACTCCGTTGATGATTCTGAACCCTTTGGAAAAGTACCCAATGGAAGCTACATAGGAGACTGAACTCAGAAAATCGAAAAGAAATAGTCTGTGCATGGAACAAGAACTGTTAAGACTATAAACGAAGGAAGAAGTCCATGGCTCTAAGTGGAATGGATGAAGTGAGAAAAAAAATACAGATTCTTTGTAACCTACTGATGATGGGTGCTCAGCTCCCGAAAAATGTCTAGTTGACAACATCAACATTTCGATTTATAAAGTATGTGGAGATGCTTTGAGTTTCTCTTCCCTTTTTTCTGTCAAGACTATGTCTAATTCTATTAGTTAGAACTAGTAGAATTTGTGTCATCACAATTGTAGGAATAAACTCGTTAGGGCTAGGATCTGCTAGAAGAAGAGGATTTTCAAGATGAAAACAAGACATGAAGTGAGTCCCTCCCTACACTATGTGCCATGGAAACATTTTGCTGCCATATGGCATCACAAGAAATGAGGATGATGGACAAGCTCATGAAGCATAGGGAAATAATCAACGCAATGCAATTTTTGAAATGAAAGAAACTGCTTCTGGATCTTATAAGGCACATTCCTCAATCGAATCCAGGATGATTCTGATCCTCTTGAAAAGAACGCCAGATACCTTGCGATATATGCTTAGATTTTGCTGCTATGAGAGCCTAAAGTCTTGATGACGAATTATCAGCTTGTGATGGAGATCCGAGTGTTTAAGATAAGTCCCAATATATATTGTATGAATACCCGAATACGAAAGAAACAGCTGGCAAAATCATTTATCCACTAGATCTCTTTCAGGTTTTTTTTAGTCTGGAAGCTCATCCAGAAATAGTGAGAGCCATTGCAATTTAAAAAAAAGGCGATTTCAATCATCCATTACTTTATTGTAACAATAATCGGAAATCAGCTGTATATTTTCATTTGATTTTCTGAAACAAGGACCCATTTGGTTCCATGCAGTGGTGAGGGTTGAGGACTACGACATAACTTGGCAAGGCATTCGATTGCGTTTCCCATACTTTTAGTCCACCCCTAATTCATTTGATCGTACAAACGGTACCAGGATGGCGGTAAAAAATCTGTCCGATTGTTACTTGAGTTGATTTTTGTTGTTTCAGCCGATGAAAATGGTTTCCACGCAGAAGGTGCCCATCTTCCAACCCCACCACCAATTCCCGTAGAAATCCTGAAATCCATTGAACAGAATTTGGCCGATGAAGCTAGAGGGGTGAGGCATGAGGGGCAGTACACGGAGCAGGGTAGTGAGGGATATAGTGGATATCATGGAGGATTTGGTAGGAGACCTACTTCGCAGTTCTCTGGACATTTCGGTGGAGCCGGTCATCAAGGTGGATACCGGTATTGATCTCGAGGATTTTCCATGGATTTTGCGGACGATGTACAGTGATATTTTTGTATATGGAATTTTCTAATTAAATAATTTTTTGGAAATATTTCAGTTTTATTTCCGAATTAATAAATTCGTTATAACTGTTAGCCAAAATCATGAACCTCACTTGATAATATGGTGTTAATTTTTCACCAAAATAATCTGGAAAATAAAATATTAGTTTTCTGAAATACTCCAGAAAAGAGCAGCAGCTGCATTTGACAAAATGTATTCAATGAATCAATCAGTTTATTTTCCTTGTGACATTCACATGTATTGGAATAGTCAGACCTTTATGTTAAAAATATTAATTTAGAATATTACGAAACAATTCAACCTAAGATGAAAATAAAAAACGTACAATAAAATTACGAATGAAAATTGCGTCTGTGAAAAATATGAAAGAAGGAAAATTGTGGCATTTCAGACAAATTTTTTAGGTATGAAAAATCATCGTCGAGCCTTCTGTCTTCGATAGCTCAGTTGGTAGAGCATAGGACTGATCTAAAGGCGCAGGTTCGAATCCTGCTCAAATATGTTTTTTTTTCTATAATTTAAAAATTTGTCAGAATTGCCACAACTTTCCTTCTTTCGTACAATAAAATGTTCGTAAAAATATTTTTCATCAAGAAACAATTTAAATTGATATATGTCAAAGTCGACCGGTGCGCCATCTATAATTTCTCTCGCCGTTATCTCGCTTTGTTAAAAAATTTGACTTATCCAAATCTTTTTCCGTATCGAAACGAAATTCCGTTTTTAGACTAATTCGGCCATTTTGAATCGATTGGAGTTCGCAGAATTGCTCTATCTTTTACCGTTCCCGAGTTAGAAGAATAAAATCCAATCTTCCGGAAAAAAACCGGAAATGATTTTTTTCCCGAAAAAAACACCAAAATAGTTTTTTTCATAGTTTTTTGCATAAGTTTCCATAAATTCACACCGATTGCTCTGTTCCTGTTCTTTTTGCCATTTTTCCAACAGAAGTCTGCACCGGTGCCTCAGCAAAAATCCCTTTTTTCACTTTGGAGCGGCAATAAATATATTTTCCACACTCCGATTCCATATTGCCATCGCCATCGCCATTCGAAAGTATTTTTTTTTCTACATGGATATGGAATTTCGCATTGATATCTGCGTCCCTGATTTATTTACGATTTTTCGAAGAGAAGTCTGCACAGTAGCAGCATGATAGAACGCATTTTCGATGACGTCCTTATGGATGTTGACGATCTAAAAACGAAATGAGAAAGAGACTTTCCGGAATATAACTTTTTCTGACGTTGAAACTCCACTGAATCCAAAAAAGTGACCATCACGTCGATAGGACCGCAGCTAAGAGAGCTATGATGGCGCAAATTCTCGAAACGTCGGTGCCTCGGCGAAAAGATGGTAATAGCTTCTTCATTTCATGTCCTATCGACGAGATGGTCACTTTTTTGGATTCAGCGGAGTTTTTTACGTATAGGAAAGTTATCTTCAGATTGCGTTCCGATTGTTTTTTCATTTGACATATGCCAAAGTCGACCGGTGCGCCATCTTTGATTTCTCTCGCCGTTATCTCGATTTTTCAGGATTCACGGTGATTCTGTCGGATTGAGATGCAACATATGCTATATTTTCGGAATCTACGCGGCATTTTCCACATTTTGGTTCAAACCGGAGATCGATACGACCACTTTGGTTTTTCGAAGATATTTAGCGTTGTTCGAAAATTTGACTTTTAATTTTTTTTTTCCGTATCAAAACGAAATTCCGTTCTTAGACTAATTCGGCCATTCTAAATCGATTGGAGTTCACACAATTGATCTATCTCTCACCGTTCCCGAGTTAGAAAAAAAAATGCAAACTTCCGGAAAAAACCGGTAAGTTATATTCAGATTGCGTTCTGATTGTTTTTTCATTTGACATATGTCAAAGTCGACCGGTGCGCCATCTTTGATTTCTCTCGCCGTTATCTCGATTTTTCAGGATTCACGGTGAATCTGTCGGATTGAGATACAACATATGCTATATTTTCGGAATCTACGCGGCATTTTCCACATTTTGGTTCAAACCGGAGATCGATACGACCACTTTGGTTTTTCGAAGATATTTAGCGTTGTTCGAAAATTTGACTTTTAATTTTTTTTTTCCGTATCAAAACGAAATTCCGTTCTTAGACTAATTCGGCCATTCTTAATCGATTGGAGTTCACAGAATTGATCTATCTCTCACCGTTCCCGAGTAAGAAAAAAAAAATGCAAACTTCCGGAAAAAAACAGAATTTTTTTTTCCGAAAAAAAACCCAAAATCGTTTTTTCATAGTTTTTTGCATAAGTTTCCAGAATTTCACACCGATCGCTGTGTCCCTGATCTTTTTGCGATTCTTCCAACAGAAGTCTGCACCGGTGCCTCAGCAAAAATCCCTTTTCTTACTTTGGAGCGGGAAAAAATTGTCCCTACTCCGATTCTTATCGTGCTTATAACCATTCGAAAACAAAATCTTTTTTCCACGGGGATTTGGAATTTCACATCAATATCTGCGCCCCTGATTTATTTACGATTTTTCGAAGAGAAGTCTGCACGGTAGCAGCATGATAGAACGCATGGATGTTGACGATCTAAAAACGAAATGAGTAAGAGACTTCCCGGAATATAACTTTTTCTGACGTAAAAAACTCCGCTGAATCCAAGAAAGTCCATCCTGTCGATCGGACCGCGGCTAAGAGAGCTATGATAAGTGAATCTGAGGTCGACATGGGAAAAACATGCAAAAAGCTTTCATCCAATTCCAATAAATCGTATACCATCAGATTCGGGACAAAATTTCCTATCGGAAAAAGGAACATTCGTGAAGAAATTGCTTCCGTATGGACGATTTGGCCATCGGCATATGCACATCTTTTTTTTGAAATCGATCTTCGAAAATAAAATATTTTTTTTTGTTTTTCCTTCATTCCAATCAAAAAAATTTACAGGAAGAAAATGTTTGCCGTGATGTTCTATGTGCATTCTGCAATTTTTTTAAAAAATCTCTTTCACCCCCCAAAGTAAACATTTTGAGCCCCCGTAGCTCTTGGTCAATAGTATAAGCCCCCCAGTAAGTCGGCTCTCACACCTACTGTGAAAAAATCAGATCTCTGCGTGCAGAAATTTACAATTCTTCCGATAGAAGAATTATCACTATTTTAAAATTGGTATTATTGATAGATACAATTTCAGGAATGATACTAGACAGACAGATAGAGCTGTAAAGTGCGACCAGAAATCTAAGAAGGTCGTAAATCACCAACCACTTGAGTTATCAGCAGGCGGTGGATTCTACGCAGAGTTGTACCTGCCATAGCCAATAAATTTTGTTTTATAGGTAGGTATAATGATATTGGGTTAGGATAATTATTAAGAAAAATCGCTCGAATATAATTGAGAATTGTTTATTTATATATAATATATGATAATAATATATATATATATATATATATATATATATATATATATATATATATATATATATATTGTTATGTTATGTTATGCCAGTTATAAGTTTTAAAAGGAAAAAACCCACAAAAGAATAATTACTAAATAGTTATTAGTTTCAAGAGATTGTCTTTACATAATTTTTGAAGTTCTATTTATTTGTAAGCCTATGTATAATATGGATAGATAAAAATGTCAAAATACTATAATACAATCAATTTCATACACTGTCATAATGATTATAACCCATAATTGGTAAAAAGACAACAAAAACTTTAGATTCACAAAATTTTCATGAATAAAAGTGATCAACACATTTATAAATTTGAAACATACAGTATATGAAATTGTAGATAACTAAAAGTAGCCAATGGTAGAACAGCAAACTTCTTGATGACAATAGCCAATCAGGGAATAGATGGTCACATGGAAAATTGGAAATTGTGAGAGAATAACAACGGGGTGATGTCATAAGCAATTATCATTGAAATATGTACATAGTAATAAGAATGGGAAAATAGTTGTATATATAAATTATATAAGATGAACCCAAACAGTGAAATGTGACAATTTGGTGCGCGAATTCAAACATTCAAATGAAAAAGAAGAGGGAAAAATGGTATCTAGGTGACAACAAACAAAGCCACAAAAGAGAGATCGAAAAATAAATTTACAAGGGAATGCCACGCAACATTTTGGGAGAAAGAAAAAAGAAAGAATACCAACACTAGAAGAAAAAAACCAATGTTACCTTAATTATACAACATATCCAAGTGTCCAAAGCTGATTTCTGCATATGTATGGTTCCTGATTTATGGTATTGGAGTTCCTGATAGTGATTGGAGAGAGAAGAGATCCAGTTTCAGGGCATATCTTGAACACCGACAGTTCCAGCCAGGTATAAAAACTTTAATAGTGCACATCCGGTCCTGAACAATTTCACAAATAACGTATCTCACATCTGAAGAACTTTATTTCACTTCATTTTGAACTAGCTATTTTCATTATATAAAAACAATTATATTTTTCAAAATATCAATATATCATTACATTACAATATATATATATATATATATATATATATATAATTATATTATATAATAATATATGATATACCTAATTAATGTAAAATGTCAAACTTTATACTTTAAAAAGTTCAGTTTCTCGATAAAAGGTATATATAAACAAAATTACTCACGAAGATCAGGAGAAACAAATTATATCAAATGTTTATACTTCTCTTCTGGAACGTGGAATGTCCAAGGTTCAAGCTGTGCAAGAAAGTGCTTTTTTAACAAAATCACCGTATTCCACAGTGTTGTAAGTAACCCTACCACCAGTTGAAGTACTAGCTTCAGGATGAGCCCTTGGACGCCACATTTTTCACGACACAAAAATCGAATAGACACTAGAATATTAGGTAGGTTATGACTAAATGTAGTTTAACTTTCCCCCTTTTATTTCTGGAATTGGAAAGCGGTCAGTTCTCAAAACAGTCTTGTTTTCCAAATCTGGTAGGTAATTTATTTTGTAACCGTAAATAGACTATTATCGCTTTAATCTCGTTAATAGCCAATTAGTACTGAAAGTCTGGTGGCCAGGTAAGTAAATTTTATTATTTACGCACATTTAAACATATCCTTACCAAGGGTTCTAAATCAACCTGATACTACACAGAATTTGTCAGTGCATCCTAGATTGAATGTTGATCTGTAGACATAAATTATCAATGATAATACAGAGAAGAGATAGTAAAAATAACAAAATCTGTTTTTTATGCTAGATGGCTAATATTGGATATCTGACCGTAGGATCAACTTTTCTCAATAAAGATTGTCGATATTGTAAAAAGTAGAGGTTGTTATCAAATTTACTCTTGAGCTAAATTTAAATTTTTCTACAAACCTCGTATACAAATGCAAAAAAAAAATCTGATTATTTCATTTTGGCTTTTAGGCCATGCAGAACTCTTTATTGAAAATAACTTTGTTGCATAAAACAAATAATAAAAAAAAAAATCATATTGTGCCGACTTAATTGGACACACTGTATATATCTAAGAGTGAAATTTTCAATGTCTGTGAATTATATATATATATATATATATATATATATATATATATATATATATATATAGAGAAAGGAAATTGTGGGATTGCAGACAATTTTTTTAAATTCCAGATAAAAGTCATCTTTGAGCCGGATTTGATCCCGCGACCTCTAGATTGCTAGTTTCATACTCTACCAACTGTGCTATCGAAGAAACAGGGTTCACATCCGCATTTCGCGAAACCGTTTTTTCCCAGAATTCAATGTTAGTTGTTGAAACATGGAAATGGAATATATATATATATATATATATATATATATATATATATATATATTTTTGCAGTTACAGCTAAAAATAAAAAAGTTTTTGGATTATTTTTTTATTTTTAGGGACATTTAACTACCTGAATCCAGAATTTTGGCGGTTGTAATGTTTTTTTAGATTGTGGTTACATTTTGTTTCTATTTATTGGATTATAATTGTGTGAATAATAAATTTTGTGAAACGGAAGAAAAAAGAGCTTGTGATCGATGAATGATTTGTGATTAATTCTGTTTGTCAATACATCCTGTATGTCGAAAAGGGAAACATTCTCAATTGAATATTGAGAATGTTTCCCTTTTCAACATGAATACCCCACAAGAGGTTATCTTGACGATGGAAGATAGTGACTAAACTTTATCTTTCAGTCGCAGATGATTCCACATCTGATTTTAAGAACATCCTGTTTATATTTTCAACAAATCAATCCTGTATGTCAGTTGAAAATAATTTTCTTAGACAAAAATTCAATTTTTTTAATCTGTATATCAGTTAAATGTTTTCTTTCGCATACAAAATTTACTTAACACCTGTCGAATGACAAAAACATGTCTTGCAAATTTTGAATTTTATAAAGCAAAAAAAACACTTGTAAAAAAAAAAAAAAAAAATTGTCGAATTACAGAAACATAATTGTCGAGCGAATCTAGAATTTGGCAAAGTAACAAAAAAAAATTGTGGACAATAATTGAGTTACAAATAGCATTTTTAGCAATTGCGATTGTTGAATGAAAAAAATATATTGATTTGTTGAAAATATGAACAGAAAAAAATATAATTGTCATGCGAATTTTGAATTTCATAAACCAAAAAAAAACAGTTGTGAATATTAAATAACTGAAAAATTTGTTTTTTTAAGAATGTACTTTCTATGTGTATATTCAAAACTTACCCGTAATCTTAACCCTTACAAGTTTTCATTAACTTCTGAGGGTTAAACAACTAAGAAAGCGGTTAAAAACAATTTTACTTGTCGAATAACGAAAACGTAATTGACGTGCTAATTCTGAATTCCGTGAAGCAAAAAAAACCATTTGAGAATGATGAATAATTCGAAAACTGCATTTCTTCAGCATTGCAATCTGTATATCAGTTGAATATTTGTATTGGTTCATTGATAAGAATTCGCGCTTCTTCAGTACATGTTTCAAATATTGTTCAACTGCGGATTTTTTGTCAGAGAACATCTTGTTCGAAGATACAGTGTCTCTTGATGATATTTCCGGCGATTCTTCGTCAAGCATGCAGCATTATTCAAACAAACAATCAATAGAATTAATGCAGAATCGTTCGGATTCATTAATCTTGACCTTGCAGCCCATCCTAGAAATGATACGATTCTACAATCTAAAAAAATTACTCGAACCATGTGAATATAATTATTCAGCCCATCCTTCTGTAATTTTGGGGGATATATACATTCTTCAGGTGATGAAATGTATAAAAGACAATTGAATCTTGTCAATTGTATCATTTGATCATTCATTTCGTTGTTATTGAGTGCTGTAGGTTTAGATTTAGCATGAAGGTAAGGGATGCTTCGATTAAAGTGTCACCCTTTCAATTTGTTCTAACAAGTTTGGAAGGTTGCGGAAATAGTGGTGGCAGCATGTTTTTCACGAACGTATAGATTGGAATATAGAAAAATGAGATAACATCACTGCATAGTGAATTCATAACATATTTACATTATTTATTATTTATAGAGATAGCCACTGAAATTATTGTCATTTCCAGATATTATTAGTAATAGCACTTGTAGGCTCGGCCTTCTGCGACAGGCTCGAAAACACCTACCTCCCCCCTCACCAAAGACCCTCAGGAACTTCCTACCAATCCAGCTCGTTCTCAGGATTTGGAGGACGAGGTCCCACTGGGGCCTACCCAGGATCTTACTCAGAATCGGCATTCTCAGGATTTTCCGGATCACGATACTCAGGCTCAGGACAACACATCCCCATTCGTAGCTTGGAGAATGTGAACGAAGGGGATGGTACTTATCGCTACTCATACGAAACCGGAAATGGGATTAGGGCCCAGGAGCAGGGTGACGCAAGAGGAGATGGTACCAGAGTCCAGGGTTCATTTTCTTACACGTCTGATGATGGCCAGCCGATTGCACTCCGCTATACAGGTCAGTAATGAACAACTCAGTAACTACATTTGGATACTCATTACATTATCAGGAAGTATCTTCCATCTTCAGTCTTGAAAACCCCAGATTGTATGCCAACATCTTTTAATTATTGTAACTGCTATAGTCTGGATGGATACATAAGAGTGCTGCAGAGACGTATATCTACTTGGCAACCAGCCATACATGTATCCACAACGCCAATTATATTAGTGTTTGGATACGGTAATGCCCAAAGTATAAACCAGATAAAACTAAATGGATAATAGGAGACCACCAAAAGGAGGCAATGTCATGAAATGCACATAAGCCTAACAATGATAGCTGTAACAGGACAAAGGCATGCACAATAATCTAATCGGTAACCAGATACTATAGCCTGAGGAAATACTTGATTACCATGAAAATCATTCGAGAAACTGTGGGTTGGTTCATTCCATGAGATAAGAAGGAGCAAACGGTCTCTCACTTCGTCTTTAAATTCGACACAGAAACTGGACTTTTGGGCAAATCAACGCTGAAACAGGCATGGATAGATATGCCTAGTGGAACCTTGTAGAACACCTTAGAGGTCGCAGTTTCAAGGGGAACCCTGGGACAAGCTTGGTTGTCTATTCGTCAATACTCAATCAACCAACCAACAGTGGTCTTCACACCAAGATCTGTAGAGTTCAAAAAAATTATTATGCTCTTAACTCAGCAGAACAAATGTTCTTCACTTTATGGTAAGAGATCCTTGCAGGTGATGAACACGATGTCCTTTTTTACTATGGAAAGGATGGCTAAAACTCCGTTGATGATTCTGAACCCTTTAGAAAAGTACCCAATGGAAGCTACATAGGAGACTGAACTCAGAAAATCGAAAAGAAATAGTCTGTGCATGGAACAAGAATTGTTAACGAAGGAAGGAGTCCATGGCTCTAAGTGGAATGGATGAAGTGAGAAAAAAAATAACAACTGATGATGGGTGCTCAGCCCCCGAAAAATATCTAGTTGACAACATCAACATTTCGATTTATAAAGTATGTGGAGATGCTTTGAGTTTCTTTTCCCTTTTTTCTGTTAAGACTAATTCTAATTCTATAAGTTAGAACTAGTAGAATTTGTGTCATAACAATTGTAGGAATAAACTCGTTAGGGCTAAAATCTGCTAGAAGAGGATTTTTAAGATGAAAACAAGACATGAAGTGAGACCCTCCCTACACTATGTGATATGGAAACATTTTGCTGCCATATGGCATCACAAGAAGTGAGGATGATGCATAGGGAAATAATCACTGGCATGCAATTTTTTAAATGAAGGAAACTGCTTCTGGATCTTATAAGGCACATTTCTCAATCGAATCTAGGATGATTCTGATCCCCCTGAAAAGAACGCCATACACCTTGCGATATATGCTTAGATTTTGCTGCTATGAGAGCTTAAAGTCTTGATGACAAATTATCAGCTTGTGATGGAGATCCGAGTGTTTAAGATAAGTTCCAATATATATTGTATGAACACCCAAATACCAAAGAAACAGCTGGCAAAATCATTTATCCACTAGATCTCTTTCAGGTTTTTTTAGTCTGGAAGGTCACCCGACTCATTCAGAAATTGTGAGAGCCATTGCAATTCAAAGAAAAGGAGATTTCAATCATCCATCACTTTATTGTAACAATAATCGGAAATCAGCTGTGTAATTTTTTCATTTGATTTTCTGACACAAGGACCCATTTGGTTCCATGCAGTGGTGAGGGTTGAGGACTACGACATACCTTGGCAAGGCATTCGATTGCGTTTTCCATACTTTTAGTCCACCCCTAATTCATTTGATCATACAAACGGTACCAGGATGGCGGTAAATAATTTGTTTGATTGTTATTTGAGTTGATTTTTGTTGTTTCAGCCGATGAAAATGGTTTCCATGCAGAAGGTGCCCATCTTCCAACCCCACCACCAATTCCCGTAGAAATCCTGAAATCCATTGAACAGAATTTGGCCGATGAAGCTAGAGGGGTGAGGCATGAGGGGCAGTACACGGAGCAGGGTAGTGAGGGATATAGTGGATATCATGGAGGATTTGGTAGGAGACCTACTTCGCAGTTCTCTGGACATTTCGGTGGAGCCGGTCATCAAGGTGGATACCGGTATTGATCTCGAGGATTTTCGATGGATTTTGCGGACGATGTACAGTGAAATTTTTGTATATGGAATTTTCTGATTAAATAATTTTTTGGAAATATTTCAGTTTTATTTCCGACTTTATAAATTCGTTATTACTGCTAGACCTCACTTGATAACTGGAAATATGGTGTTAATTTTTCACCAAAATGATCTGGATAATGAATCTGGAAAATAAAATATTAGTTTTCTGAAATACTCCAGAAAAGAGCAGCAACTGCATTTGACAAAATGTATTCAATGAATCAATCGGATTATTTTCCTTGTGACATTTACATGTATTGAAATGGTCAGACATTTATGTTGAAAATATAAATTTAGAATATTACGAAATAATCCATCCTAAGATGAAAATAAAAAACATACAATAAAATTACGAATGAAAATTACGTCTGTGAAAAATATGAAAGAAGGAAAATTGTGTCATTTCAGATACATTTTTAAATTATAAAAAAACATCTTCGATCCTTGTGTCTTCGACAGCTCAGTTGGTAGAGCATAGGACTGATCTCATCTGATAATAATTAAAAAAATTGACTGAATTGCCACAACTTTCCTTCTTTCGTACAATAAAATGTTTGTAAAAATATTTTTCAGCTAGAAACAATTTAAATTGGCATATGTCAAAGTCGACCGGTGCGCCATCTATGATTTATCTTGCCGTTATCTTGCCTTTTAAAAAAAATTGACTTTTCAAAAAAAAATCCGTATCGAAACGATATTCCGTTTTTAGACTAATTCGGACATTCTAAATCGATTGCTCTATTTTTACCGTTAAAAAAAACGAACTTTGGAAAAAAAAAACTTAAAATCGTTTTTTACATAGTTTTTTTAATAAGTTTCCAGAAATTCACACCAATTGCTCTGTCCCTGATCTTTTTGCGATTTTCCCAACAGAAGTCTGCATCCTTTTTTTCAATTTGAAGCGGCAAAAAAAATATTTTCCATACTTTGATTCCATCGTGCTTCTCGCCATTCAAAAAAAACTATATTTTCTACAACGATATGGAATTTTGCAACGTTATCTGCGTCCCTGATTAATTTACGATTTTTCGAAGAGAAGTCTGCACGGTAGCAGCATGGTAGAACGCATTTTCGATGACGTCCCTATGGATGTTGACGATCTAAAAACGAAATGAGGAATGAGCTTTCCGGAATATAACTTTTTCTAACGCAAAAAACTCCGCTGAATCCAAAAAAGTGACCATCTCGTCGATCGGATTGCAGCTAAGAGAGCTATGATGAGTGAATCCGAGGTCGACATGGAAAAAAATGCACCCTCTGGTAAATTTTATTTTCACGCAAAAACCTTCCATCCAATTTCAATGAATCGTATACCATCAGATTTGGGAGAAAATTTCCTATTGGAATAAGGAACATTCGCGGAAAAATTGCTTCCGTATGGACGATGTGGCCATCGGCATATGCACATCTTTTCTCTGAAGTCGATCTTCGAAAAAAAAAATTTTTTTTATTTTTTTCCTGCTTTCCAATCAAAAAAAATTAGAGGAAGAAAATGTTTGCCGTGATGTTCTGTGTGCATTCTGCTAATTTTTTTGAAAACCTCCTTTACTCCCCCAAAGTGAACATTTTGGGCCCCCTAGGGCTCCTCTCGGTCAATAGTATACGCCCCACATTAAGTCGGCTCGAAAAAGAGCTCTGTGAAAAAATCAGATCTCTACGTGCAGAGGAAGTCGTTGTCAATTTGGGTGATTTTTTTTATGGAATACCCTATATATTACTGAATTTTTGGAATGATATTTTTTTCCTGATTTCAAAAATATACCATATATTACCCCTATCTTAAACCGTTTTGAATTATCGAATAACTTGGAGTAATTGTTACTGTAAATACCTATCCTTTGAAAGTTAACATTTTTAAGTAACTATATTATGTTTGTTTAGACATTTCTCTAATTGAATAATCAAAATGGTTTACAGTGACCAAGAAAAAGTTTGAATACATAGTTGTTATATACAAAACAAAAAATAAACGTTCAGCGAAAAGTGCATATAGGGTGTTGTATCCAAATCGTCCAACACCGTCAGAAAATACATTCAAAAATATTTACCAAAAGGTGAATCATACCTTCAGTTTCAGTAGAAATAAATAACTAATAAAAAACCTTTTTAAAGACAAGCTTTTATTTAAGGCCGTGTACTAAAACGTATAATAGTTATTTATGTAATAAGGATCATGAAGACGATCATTATGGTATAACTCGTGAATGTTATTGGGCGAGGCATAGCCGAGTCCGATAACACGACGTGTGCCATAATGATTGTTTATGATTCGTATTACATACACAATTTTATCTGATGGCATTTATATTAATACATTTTCGAAAAATTAAAAACTGCATTTTTGACATGTTAAAATGACAACTTTTTTTAAAGGAGTAAGTATATGTGTAGTTTCAAATATTAGTAGGTTAGTAAGCTGTGCTTTGCCATTTCCACGACAACGTCAGGTTGTAACGGCAATATTTATTTATCTGCTGTCAAACACAATGGACCTTTACATTTACGAAAAAAAAATTCCAAAACTCATATAGGTCGATTATATTTCATATGAAACGTCCAATTGACTTAGAATGCCATCATATATTTTTTATTTCGAAAAGATATTGCGTTTCAAAGTGTACCCGTGACGTCACTTTGGTTCTTAGTTAAAACGTTCGTGATTGTTTAGATATAATCAATCATAAATGCATTATACTGTGAATATATATGTAGGCTTTGTCTGTTTGTATTATAATATAAATAAATTCATATTCGGTACCTGTTAGTGTTTCCTTCATGTGATGAGTCAAATATTCATTAAGTTTGAACTACTGAAAATATAATTAATAATTTAGAATGAATAGACTTGAAGTATGTTCATACAAATTTCGTAAATTTTTTGCAAAATTATTTACTTATTTCACACCAATTCTTTGTTGAGGGATACTAATCTATTTTTTACAAATACGGCTTACATTTTCTATGGTAAAAATTTTCCTATGGTTACAAAGCTATGGAAAAAAAAAACTGTAGAAATTGGCATTCATGAAGAGAATGTGACAACAAACCTTAGAAAACTTTGACAAAATACTGCATATTCTAGTTATTCAAAGTATTTATGAATTTCAATGAATCAAAATAAAAGAAATTATTCTTATCGACAAAGTTGTTAAAGAATTCGTCCACCGTATGCTCCTGAAATGAATTGTATTGTGCCATTTGGAGTAGCAGATATTAAAAATTTTACAGTATTGCATTTTTTCTATTCTGACCAAGTCATGGAAAGACGAACAGGATCAGAGGGTTTTCCAATTTCCTTTCTTATAGCGAGCTCTGAAAGGGATCGGCAAATTTCTTTCAATTTCAGATATGTCAGGCCAATATATAAGCTCTTATAAACAATTTGCCATCATAGGCACAGCTTTTGTGGAAATCTTGTGAACACTTGATTTACTCATATCAAAGTCATCAGCCAATCGAGAGTATACATCCCCAACCCGTATCTTTTTTAAACTCATCAGAACATCCATATATTTAATTTACTCAATTTTGGTAATGTATTTCACAATGTGGTAAACATTTTCAGGGAGCCCCAAATAATATTACTCTTCTTTTCTATAAGTGCAATAGATAAGCGCTGGCGCTGCTGTCCTTCGATATTTTCACAATCAGGATCGGATGAAGACTGACTAGGAATATATTTTTTTTTGTGGTGTCATTTTGGTGAATCGGATAATGTACTAGCTTGGCTACTGCTAGGAGAAGAACTATTCGAAACTCTTGAGTAAATATTTCCCATGGATGTAATGTCACTCAACACAGTTTTACTAGCTGAAGGAGTGATGTTTTCATTTAGTTTGGGTTTCTTCATCGTTGGTAGGTCATATACTTATGATGAAACATTGTCAGACCAATGTCATTTCAGGTTGATATGTGGACAGACATCTTGCTTCAACATAAATTTGGATCCCCTTGTTCTAGCATATTCCTAATTCGTAGTATCTTCTTTCAGCTGGAACCAAAGAACAATATGTTTATAGGACTGATACAAAATACAGTACTGATCGATGATTTTGCAAACTTGCATTGAGTGAAATTAAAGATCGTTCCTTGATGTACGCACCTGGAAATGTTCTGCACAAAAGCATATATTTCCGCTTTTTACAAAAGTTTGATTCACTTTCACTGGTGTTCAGACAACCGTGCACATAGCACTTTTTAGACATTTTCATAGTTATTAAAATTAGAAAATAATTTCCGAAATTTTTCAATACCAAACATTCATGCGAGCTTGTTCATTTGCAACAGTTCTCTGCATATCTCGTGTCTCGTATCAGTCGTATCAGATATATGCAAGAAAAAGAGCTGAAGAGAGAAAAACGATTGATAATATTCTATTCCGTGAAGCAAACGAACGAACCTATCAAAGTATCAAATAACAAATGTCATTACGTCACAATTCCATGATTCGCAACTCATACAACGATGCCAAATCAACTTTTAGTGAACGTGACGTCACGAAACCACTTTTTTTCGGATTATGGAAAAACTACCCATCAGAAAAATAAAATAAAAAATCCCAAGTGATATTAGCCCATATACTTTCTAATTACAGTGTTTTCACATAGTGCATAAAAAGGTCCATTGTCACGTAGAATTTATTATAATTTAAATAATAATGAGTGATTCTGAAACTGGTAGTTTACCTTCTGATTTGGAAGAAATGACGCAAAATATCGTGGACTCCCTTTTGCTGGAAAAATCACGGAGTGTATATGAAATAGCGTTTAATAGGTATGAAGAATGGTGTTCTACTAAGAAAATCAAGAATATCACTCATGAAAAAGTATTGTTGGCTTACTTTGAATGCTTATCTAAGGAAAGAAAACCATCTTCTCTCTGGTCGTATTATTCGATGATAAGAAGTATTTTATTAACAAGAAAAAACGTCGATATTAGTAAGTACCTACAGCTGGTTGCATTACTAAAACGTAAATCAGAAGGTTACAGAGCTAAAAAATTTAAAAAAGTTGCTATGATAATTGGACTAAGTGGAGCATGCTTGTTGAAAATGTGATAGATGAAGGATCCGTTTTAAGAATTACTTTACCGAATACAAAAACAAAGGTAATGCGATAATTTTTTGTAACATCGGGGAATATCCCAGGATTGAATATGGTAGAATTTGTCAGACAATATGTGAAAATACGACCTTGCAACACAAACCATCGACGTTTTTTTGTCACTTATAAAAATAAGAAATGCACGAAACAACCCGTTGGAATTCACACCTTTGGTAAAATGCCAAAAGTTATAGCCACTTTTTTTAATTTACCTCGCCCTGAAGAATATACCGGACATTGTTTTCGGCGATCGTCTGCTTCATTTTTGGTCGATTCTGGAGCTGATTTGTGTACCGTGAAACGTCATGGCGGATGGAAAAGCAATACTGTTGCTGAAGGTTACATCGAAAATTCGAAAGAGCAAAAGAAAAAAATATCAGAAGCCATTTTTGGTGCCAACAACCAAACAGGATTACAAATTTACCAAAAAGCATCAACTACTGATGTAAAAACTCTAGAATTCATTGGAATTGATATTGCAAATTGTAGTAATTGCTCTTTTACCATTTATAATAAATAGTTTTGTACATAGTTATGCATTTTGAAAAAACTTTTTTGGTCTCACCATCACATGTTTTTCATATATAATTTCATTATGGTACTTAGTACCATAATGAATTGAGTGACATAACGTTGTCATTATGACATGCCATCAGATGAAATAAGTTTAAGTACTTACTTTAAATCTATTTTCTAGATGTCTTGAGGTTTGACCTATGTATACGCCGTTGCAATTTGAGTTATGTGGGATTTCGTAAACAACAAGTATTTCTTTCTTTGGATTTTTTGTTTTCAATTTGGAAAATATTGTTTTTTTATTGTATATGCCCTTTTTGTTCAATTATAAGATTGTATGTTTTCATTGTTTTGGCTATTTTTTCTGAAAGGTGTATATGGTAGTCATACATCATTATTTTGCTAGTTGTTTTAAATACATTTCTCTTTTTTGGTTATTTTAATGTAAACAAAATATTCTTTGGTAGACAAATGTATTTATCATAAGTTTTTCATGGTTGTTTTCTATTAACGCTGTTTTCGCCTTTTTTTATGGCGTTAGGTCTGTAATCTGGATCGGATAAAGTGATAGCTCAGTCTGCAAGACCATGTATTACAGATTTTTTATGGGAAAGTGGATGTTGCGAGTTGAAATCAGCCTGACCATGTGTCTTTTGTATGCCATTCGGTTTTTATTTTATTATTGATTCTGTATAGTGTTAAATCTAGGAATTTTATTTCAATATTTGCCAATTCTATTGTAAATTTGAGTTCTTTGTGATAATCCTGGAGAAGGTTTTAGCCAAAAAAAAAAGAAGATTGCACCTCCAGTCGAAACGATGGCAATGAAATAAAGTACCTTATTGAAGGTTCCTCATTTTCAATACAGTGCGGTCCATTGGTATGGAATACATTCATTTTTAGCGTTATTATGTATTTGTTTAAAAAAAACTTGAAACAGGTCGATTTCTATTGTCAATTTGACAATTCACCATACAAAAATATTACCCCCTTCTTGCACCCCCCCTGAATTATGAGCCCCCTCAAAAAATTTAAAAGAGAAGGGGGGTCGTATGGCACCTTGTTCGAAAGTGATTTCCATTCTCTATTCACCAATATTAAGTTTTTCAAATTTGGTGCAATCATAACAGGAAATGTATTTTGAAAATGTCAAATTTTTATACTTAAGTAAATTTCATCACTTATGATTGCACCAAATTTGAAAATCCTATATTTGCTGAATAGAGAATGAAAATCACTTCCGAACAAGGTGCAACACACCCTTCTCATTTAAATTTTTTGAGGGGGTGCTCATAATTCAGAGGGGGTGCAAGAAGGTATATTTTTCTTAATGTAAATTTTTAATTGAATAGAAAATTTTTTTTAAAAAATACATAAAACGAAAAA
This sequence comes from Gonioctena quinquepunctata, assembly GCA_018342105.1. Lineage (NCBI taxonomy): Eukaryota > Metazoa > Arthropoda > Insecta > Coleoptera > Chrysomelidae > Gonioctena > Gonioctena quinquepunctata. The sequence goes on from JAFIRS010000617.1 coordinate 607,107, forward strand.
TAATTTATTCCATTTTATACCACACTGTATATATATATATATATATATATATATATATATATAGTTGTACACGGTAGCTTGTGAAGCCCACCATATGAACGGGTCGCTCTTGAACCCGCACTTTTCATAATGGGCGAAGAGTATATTCCAGTGCAATGACATCATTCCATCATTTTCCTTCGAAGCACACTTAGAGGGGTAACAATTCTCAATATTTAAAAATTTGTATACTCCTTTGAAACGTTGTAGAGCCAATTATTATTTCACTACGCTATGAATCCCAAACGTATATTGCCTATATTGAAACGGCCTCTGTGTGTCCCGGCGGCGTTGCCTCTACTGCCTCGCGCGCTTTTCAGTTCAAAATATTTATTAGGGATTTCAAATCAGTGAGCGTGCGGTGACTTGCAGAAATGTCCAACAGAGGAAAACAGATTATGGCGATGACCCTTCAAAATTATAACTTGAGAAAAGGCAAAAAGGTGAGCACATATAATGTTAATGTTCAATAATAAGCGACTCTCTTTGAAGTTGATGAATATATTTTTTTGGTATTATCAGGTTGATTATCGTATGAGAAAACCTGATAGCTCCAAAAATAAGGATTTTTCATCAGGTTCAGGAGACGAAGTTGAATTTTCCAACCTGAGTAGCTGCGAGACGAGTAATACCGAAAATGAAAATGAAAATGATCCCGGTTATATGGAAATATCTGCAGAGAAACTAAGAAATATTAAAAGGCGATCAGTGTCTCACACCATGGAACATCGAGTGAGATATCGACTTCTTCAGCTCCAGAAGAATATAATTCGGAATCAGGAAAACTCTCGTATCTGGAGAAACTAGATTTGTGAGAATTATGAAGTTTTTCATATAAATTCTCATTCCATCCTTAGAGAGGGGTGGGGAGGCAAGGTGTGAAAGTTTTGAAGTAAGAGTCAAGGGAATTGGTATTTGGGCTTATCTTTTTAAATAAAAATCACAAATTTCAGGATTTTTTAAAATTCAACACTAAAGGTTGAAGTGAGGGTTGAAAGTTTGCATAGGAGTAGCGTAAGTTTTTTCAAGTGGAGTTGATGAAAATTGGAATTATAGGTCTTTGTTACAAATACATAAATACGTGTTTCTTTTCCAAATATGGGGGTTGTTACTTTTCAAGTTAGGATCATAAAAATTGGAATTTGAGTATTTGTTACAAATGAAGACATACATATTTCAGTGTCCAGTGTATGGGTGGATAAACACTCCCAAGTATGCAATAAAAATGAACTAATAGCACAGCAGTTCTTTGAGAAAATATATTTTTATTCACGAAACTGAAAATAGCTGAATGAATTTTTATATTCTCAAATTAATTGTTGGAAAGATAGATTGACCAAAGATAACTATGGAATGGCCACATTAGTCATTTAGAAACAGACACACGATTCCTTCAATTTTGGAACGAGAAGAATTGTTGTAATTTTCCCCGTTGAAAATTCAAATATAACATGAATTCCGATCATTTTATCCAGTTTCAAATGTTGTTTGGGAAATATTCTCATCAAATATCATTCGTGCTAGAGGATTTTATCGTGAAATCTTTGAAATTTTCCCTCAAGTATTTTGCCTCTAGGAAATTTAACTCGTGCAATTTGCGGCCAGATAATAAGACCGCAAATTGCAGTCAGTAAAAGTTCCAGGCAAAATGCTTTCTAAAAATTTTCAAAAAAAAATCGCGAATAAACCCCTAGCACATATGATATTACCCTCGATAAAACGTAAATTAATTGAATATTGATCAGACTAGGCAAACAGATCATTTTTCCTTGCATGTTCAACAAGGGTACACTCCTATATACCTATCCTTCACTTCTTTACATGAGTCTGCATATTGCTAAGATAATTCGGAAAAATATATCATCAGCTCTTGCACTACAAAACGATTGAAGATAGTGACTAAAGTTTATCTTTCAGTCGCAGATGATTCCACATCTGATTTTATAAACATCCTGTTCGTATTTTCAAGCAAATCAATCTATCATACCCCATGACAGGTTTCAATGTGAGATTGCTTCTAAAAAATGTGTTTCCCATTTCTTCTGGTCTTCCTGATGATCGTGGAAGCGTGAAATAGATTTTCGTCTACAAAAATGTATTCAAGACCTAGCGAATGCGATGCCTCTCTTGCATCAATGCTACAAATGATTTCTGGTGAGTACTCTCTTTTGGAAAACATTCTTCTTTGCCTCATTTATCTATATGAGTTCTCAATTAAGAGTGGAATGGAAAATCAAATAACCTAATTTTTATCGTGGATTTTTCTATTCACAGAAAAATATTTCCATTCAATGTTCATTTGAGAGTGTTTCCCTTTTCAATATGAGTACCCCACAAGAGGTTATCTTGAACGATGGAAGATAGAGACTAAAGTTTATCTTTCAGTCGCAGATGATTCCACATCTAATTTTATGAACATCCTGTTCATATTTTGAAACCAATCAATCTATCATACCCCATGACAGGTCAAACAACACTCATTTCAACGTGTCTCTCCGAGAGAAATGTTTCTAACTTTCCATCATTGCAAAGTAAGATTGCTTCTAAAAATGTGTTTCCCATTTCTTCCGGCCTTCCTGATGATCGTGGAAGCGTGAAATAGATGTTCATCGACAAAAATGTATTGAAGACCTAGTGAATGCGATGCCTCTCTTGCGTCAATGTTACAAATGATTTCTGGTGAGTACTCTCTTTTGGAAAACATTCTACTTCGCCTCATTTATCTCTTGCGTTCCTAATCAAGACTGGAATGAAAAATCAAATCATCATCTCAATGAAAAAGCAACTTTTTAATTTTCGATTTTTTCTTTTGAGTTAGGGTTTTTTCAGGAAATCTATCAGATGTGGTTCCATGTCCAGTGTGGCTTTAGCCGAGGGAGTAGTTGTTTTCTGTTAGTCATTCACAAAAAATAACTTAATTTTTATCGTGCATTTTTTTATTCACAGAAAAATCTTTCTATTGAATATTCAATTGAGAATATTTCCCTTTTCAACATGAATACCTCACAAGAGGTTATCTTGAACGATGGAAGATGGTGACTTTAGTTTATCTTTCAGTCACAGATGATTCAACATTTGATTTTATGAACATCCTGTTCATATTTTCAAACAGATCAATATTTTATTTAATTAAGAAATTGTTTTTATAATGTTAAATTCAATAAATGTGTTTTCATAATGAATGTGTCTTTTTATTCAGGTGACTCCCTCATTTTACGGGTTTTAAAATCATAACTATAAATAAGTTTTTCCACTGTGTTTACAATATTGAGAAAAACAATATCAACACAATTCAAATTTGCAAGAAGAAAGTGCCACTACCAAAAATAACCATTTCCATTAGTGTCTGTCTAATATCGCATCAAACATTATTCTTGAAGAAGTATATGATAAAAAAATCATTTCAATTAACTCGAAAACTCATTTTATATAAGATTTATAATTCAATAAGGATGTTTCTTTAAGCAACAGGCAATAGAGTGATATATAATTATTTTAATATATAATTATTTTTTTCAATGAGGTTTTCCATTATCATTCGGCAAATGATTTTGAGGAAAAATATTGAACCAAAACTGTTTTTTCGAAAATTTCAATTTTCCCAAACGAATATTTAACTCCAATGCAATGGAATATCAATGGATGAAAAATTCTCTGAAAGATTTGATAATCAAAAACAAATCTGTACCTCCATCAGAAACTGGAATATTCAACTCCTTGTGTTTTTCTCCTCTACAAAGAAACATACCTATTACTGTTTCTGGTGCGAGTTTTCGGGCAGTATTTCTCAATGATTGAATCCTATTCGGCATAATATGCATTATTTTCATGAACAATTCATGAAATAGCACCGCTCAGAACATGATAACATAATGTTACTTCCATTCAGGGTCAAATATGGAGTAAACAATAATTGTTTGGTTCTATTCGTCCCCCATACCAAAAGATATCTATGGTCGAAAAACATGCACAAAAAAATAACTGCCTACTTTCCTGAGAAGCTCAATTCTGTTATCTCTAGTTGTTCCTGAAACTAGCTTTTCCGAGATTTTTTTTTTCCATAATATATTTCTGCATATTTTGATTCTATTGGACGAAATATATACTACTTGTATTTTAATTCTTTATCATTTATTCACAATCGATCTCTAAGCACCCTCCCGATATTAATATTTTTTATTATCCAAATAAAACGGGATAATCCTAATCAAGCATTACAAAATCAGATTTTGTAGAGAACAAATAATTCTTTCAATGGTACCCATATGGTACTACTGAACGTTCAACCAGATCTTTGAATTACCAACAAAAAGATGCATATTGTCGAGTTATCACTTCAATATTGTCGATGTTGCAGCTTTCTGAGATTGAAAAAATAAATTAATGAACTGAAACTTTATGTGTATGTATTTTTCCGCAATTTAGAACTAATGAGTATTCCCTGGGTACAATGCAAAATCTCTCTCCTCAACAGACTCATCTGGGCTTGAATTTAATGTGATGATTTCAGGTGGTTCAACCTATTTTGTATAGGTGAACTGTTCTTTCCTTCCTCCTTTTTTATCAATTAATGTAAGTGGATTCAATAACAAAAAAAAACATGAAAAGTTCTATAAATTTTACTTTCAAAAGACCGCAAAATTGCATTCCAAGAAAGTCAATAAAAAAGTTCCTTTGCCTCAAAAAATTGTTGAGAATTTCGATATCGAATCTTCACGATGGTTGAAATCATTATATCGCTCCTCAGTTGGAAATTATATTTGCCTAATATTTTTGGTAGACCGTCTCCTCTTTATGGTCTACATCAGTGTAAACGTATTTTTATCGTTTGATGCACAAAAATTGAATCTACGTGGAAAACTGAAGAATAAGGCTTTCAAGCCAATATTGGTTATTTTGTTCGCACAAAATTCCCCTTAGAAAAATAATTGGTGAATATATCTTCAATTATTGTAACTATTTCAAACTCAAATTCCGCAATCTGAAAAATGAACAATAAATATTTTTTATATTGAATTATAAACTACTCTTTGCGCTAGGACAGATCACGGATCCAGCAATTCATATACATTACATTCATGAAGGCAGCGATTGCGATGTTGCCAAATTTAGGGCTACACAACGCTACAAAAGTTTGTGGGCTCTACAAAGAAGTATAAAATTCTGCAGTGTATATCCCTATATACGGAAAGCGCCCCCTACAGTTCGAACCAAAGAACTATATCGCGTATGTTGGTTATGGAAATGGTATATTGTGTGTCCCGATCTAAAACGTGGGGATATGACCTACATTCATTCTGATCACCCAGTGAAGAGATACAGGGTGATACTTTGTTGAGCCCGATATCGGGACTAACAAGGTTACTCCGGGCTGAACTGCGTCTCGTTCATATGCTTCACGGGATTCACAATGACCGTGTACATCTCTATATATATATATATATATATATATATATATATATATAAACGGATAACTGATATTTTTTTCACTGATCATTTTGTTTTACTTCTAGGAGAACATAACCTGGAATATATTGTTGTACATTTTGAGGAAATATGAACTTTCGCAAGCTACGGCAAGATATTCATTCCCCAAAAATATATCGAAAAACTCCTTATGAAATTTATTAAATCTTGATTTTATGAAGAAAATTTTATACCAGTCATTTTTAACCAATCAGATGCTTTATTTCGACATTTTTACTATGGTAACCAGCAAATTTTCTGAAAATGTTTCATCCACATTAGCATGTAGACGTAAAATTAATAAGTGAAAATTTCCCGGGACATGACAGCTATCATATAATTAGACAAAAATAATATTGAAATAATATTGCCAATATTTTTTATTTACTTACTTCATAAGTTGGAAATATTACAACAATTTATTAAGGTGTACATTCTATAATATCATTAATTAATTTTAAATTCTTCAAAAATTCCACTTCTACCTCCTCTCTCCTAATTGGTGAATAAAACACAGAACCGGTGTTTTTTTTAACAATATGCCTGTGTTTCATAAAATTAAAATAATACTGAGACACCAGTTTATTTCTTTGAGTATTAGATTTGTGTCCAAAAGAAGGCACAATATCACGCAGAATGTTGCCAATCTCTTTAAATAAGTTTTCTTGCTCAGGATTTAATCCAGTTTCTTCCACTAGGTATGTTAGATATTTTACAGTTTTATGGTACATTTTAAAATGCTGTGATTCTTTGCAAAAGGAACACAATTCATACAATCGAAAGTTCATTTTATTATCATTTTTTTACTAACTTATGATTGTATACAATGTTATGAGGAACTTATAATGCCACAAATAAAATATTGATTGATAGGAGTAGTGAATGTCAAATCCATGGCTAACTTTACAAAATATTTTTTTAACCCGCTACATTCGCCAACAACATTCTATTTAGAATGAAGAATAAAATATCCCAATTTCCTGAATTATTTGAAAAACAAATTATTACCGCCAATATTAATTTTTCTAGAATTAAACTTAGAAGTATATGAAAAATATTTAAGCATATATGTATAGATATAGTTATATATTTTTTGCTGTATTTCACCTTTGTTTGTAGTCAATATTGACATTTCCCTGAAACCTAGTAAGAAAATGATAATTTAATTTAAATATAATTCCGGTATGAAAAATTTTTTCCGAATCCCCCACGTGCTTGAATTAATTGCGGGAAATTTGTCTCGTACATGAATTTTTAAAGAAAATTATCCCTCGTCGCTTCGCGACTCTGATAATTTTCAAAAAATTCAAAAAAATTTCCGGAATAATTCATGCTCTAGGGAGATTATAAGTAAAAATTAATTTTTCGAACATTCAAATTTTTGAAGAAGAATCGAATACCTTCACGCTTGTTGTATCATCGGTGACATCAATGTTCAATCACAATTACTTTCGTTGTAATCAGATGAACTTCTGACTTTTCCCAAAAAATTTCATCAATTGTTCAAAGATACAGCGGCTCTTGATATTTCCGCTGATTCTTCTAAACCTTCACCTGGCATGAAATATTCTTCAAGCACCATCAATAGGAATAATGCGAAATCATTTGGATTTATTAAACTCGACCTCGCAGCCCATCCTCTAAGTGATACTATTCTACAATCTAAAAAAATTACCCGAACCATTAGAATATAATTGTTCAGCCCATCCTTTTGTAATTTTGGGAGATATATGCATTATTGAAGTGAAGAAACGTATAAAAGACAAATGGATATTGTCAATGGTATCATTTGATCGTTTCTTTTGTTGTTATTGAGTGCTGTAGGTTTAGATTCAGCATGAAGGTAAGGGATGCTTTGATCAAAGTGTCATTCTTTCAATTTATTTCAAATTTTTTTGAAATAGTGATGACAGCATGTTTTTCACGAACTTATAGTAATATCAGTACAAAGTAAATTTATAATTCTATATTTTTATAATAATAATGATAATCTTCATTCCAGTCAGATCATATTTAAATGATATTGGAACAGTCAGAGAAACAGTGCATTTTTACAATCTATATACATATTTACATATAAAATCGCGAGAATTATATCTCGATGTAGATAATATAATAAGAGTACCTGATTTTAAGATTATTGGGGTAATAATTCAAACAGATAATCACAGGTCATATTCTGCAAACAGGGAAAGACAGAATCAAAAGGGTAAAGGAAAAAAACTTTAAGAATAAGTGCATTCAGGCAACATGATCATTCAATAAAAATTCTTCAACTTTGTAGTAACATTTGCTGACTAGAAGCTTTCTCAATTAATTTTTGAATATACTGTAATTTCTTTCACTCGCAATTTCTTCAGGCAACTTATTGTATAATCGAGTTCCTGCAAAAGATGGGTCATTTTCGAGCTAAGTCTTTCTATGTTGTGGTATATGTAGACGAGTGCCGTATTTTGTATTATAATTGCGATTATCACCACTTGTCGGGAGAGTAGAGAGTTTTGATTTGATTATTAATAATATTTTCATGATGTAGATGCTTGGTACAGTGCGGATGTTGTTTTCAATGAAGAATGATTAACAAGAGTCTGTGCATTTCATTCCGAAAATTAAGCTTTTGAGATATCAGCAATCTTTGAGATGAGATCGCATTACCCCAAACAACTATGTTGTAGGATAAGTGGGCATAGTAAATGTTGATGAGTTGAGGCTTATCAAAGATATTTTTCATCTGTAGAATAGCATAATACCCACTATTTACTTCCTTACTAATATGATCAATGCAATTTCTGAAGGATAGATTGGAATCTAGAAATGTGCCTAAAAATTTCGTGAATTCTGATGTAATCAGTGTTGTATTACGTAGATTGATTTCTGGGACCATACGGTTGTTTTTTATATAATACTGCATAAGGATGGTTCTGCTATGATTAAATATTAATCGATTGGAGACGCACACTTGCTGAATTTGTTACGTAGTTCGTTAACTCTCTCATCGAATTCGCGTTCATTTCCCCTGTGAAATGCTACAGATATATCATCGGCGTATAATACCAGACAATCAGCATTCACGTAATCCGGCAGATCATTGATGAAAATAAGGAAATCCAGTGGACCTAGTATAGATCCTTGTGGTACCCCTAGATTTATGTTATGCAATTCGGATCGTGTCCCATTAAGTTTCACAATAATTTGTCTGTGTTTCAGAAATGACATGAACCACTTCAGTATATTTCCACGATTCCTAACGAGTACAGTTCTAGGTCTAGGCAATCGAAAGCTTTCGTGTGATTTAATTGTTTATAGAGTTAGCAACTGAAATTACTCTCATTTCCAGGTATTATTAGTACTAGCACTTGTAGGCTCGGCCTTCTGCGGTAGGCTCGACAACTCCTACCTCCCCCCTTACCAAAGACCTTCAGGAATGTCAGGCTTCGTAGGAGCTCCCTCCGGGGCCTACCCAACTCCAGGATTGGTACACTCAGTATTTTCAGGATCGGCATCCTCAATATCAGGGCAACACATCCCCATTCTTAGTTCGGAGAATGTAAACGAAGGCGATGGAACTTATCGCTACTCATACGAAACTGGAAATGGGATCTCTGTGCACGAGGAGGGTGATGCAAGAGGAGATGGTACCAAAGCTCATGGGTCTTTCTCTTACACGTCTGATGATGGCCAGAAGATTCAACTCCACTATACAGGTAATGAAAAACATAGTTACGACGAAAGAGGGAATTTTGTGGCATAGTGGACAAATTATTAAATTATAGAAAAAAAACATTCCCAAGTGGGAGTCCAACCCACGACCTTATGATCTCTAGCCATACGCTCTACCATCTGAGCCACTCGAGGACATAGGAATCGACACACACTCGTGAATGCTTTCCTTCCACAATTTAATATTCATGTTAGAAAATCAATCGAAAATCAAACGTACTTATCACTGGCCGTCGAGATCCATTCCCTGGCCCTCAACTTCATCGTCATTCGAAGATTCCAGTGACAGATTTCAATCAGATGATCTCTAATCACTGATAAGATTTAGCCAAATATATAAAGTGAAAGTGGAAATATACTTTTAGATTTCGAAGAAGAAAGGAAGTATATCTTCAGAGTAGTTTCTGTTTTGTATGGATTCCCCTATCCCAATGCATGTTATCATTGGCACTATTAGTATCATGAAGAGTCTCAATTTGTGTTTTCACTAATTTTTATCCTGTTGTGAAGTGCACTGCATCACTTATTTATATCATTATTTCAATTATCTCTGTTTAATATTATTCATTGCTTTCTTTTCTCTATTGCATGTATGTGTTCATGTTTAATCTCAACTTCGTTTTTTTTACATTCTCAAGTTGCTTTTTAAAGTTTTGAATAAATGACCACATCATCTGGGTACGCAACTGCTAAGTTTCGTTGATAGTTCCTATTTTTTCCATTTCTGAGCGCACAGAGAATCTTCCTGTCTCACTTCTCTTTCTGATAACCCTGCATTATTTATTGTTGTGGACATCAATTCTCTAATTTGTATCAGTTGTTTCCTCTTCAGCTGATCAAACGTTCGTTGAAATGTATAAAGATCATATTCATTTCTATTACATTAGTGGATTTTTTCTATCACTTGTGTCAGCATGTGAATTGGGTCGACAGTTAACATTATCTTTCTGAATCTATTCTGATAGTACCTATCCCATTTTATTTTTCTGTCTACTCCACCAATTATTTGATATTATCGTTGTCAACTCACATATTTTATTGAGAAGAAATGCCGCTGTAGTTTTTGAATTTTGTCATGTCTTCATTTTTTGGTATCAAAATTTCTTTTTTTATTAATTCTTCATATGTAGGCCATCTCCATTTTTTGTATTTCCATCTTCTTTATTATATAATCTCTTAGAGTGCTATTCTTTCCACATATATGTATGTATGTATGTCATTTTTGTCTCTACAATTTTTATCGATTTCTATAATTTTCTTTTCAATCCATTGCTATTTTTTCTTTTACATAGTTTTGTTGTTTTTTTTCTATTTACTGTGTAATGTTCAATTTTATTTCGTTTTTTGCCTCGTTTTTATTTCTATTGAATCCATGCTTTCTTCATCAAACCGCTGCATGGTTTATATTTTGCTATGAAACCAATCTCCTTCTATGTTGTTACCATCCCGTTCTTTTGATTTTTACAAGCTTTTATTTAGTTTCACCTGTTCCTGTGTCTGTCTGTCATCAAATCTTGCAAGTAAAATTTGTCCCATTTCTAGTTGCCTGATTAA